>BRKX01000008.1:34043061-35261990 GCA_026008535.1 Perilla frutescens | reverse complement strand
AACCAAGAAGAGGTGTAAAAGTCTCTTTTGTCCATACTCAAACTTTTGAGAATTGGTTACAACTGAATTGCAAGAAGAACAGAAAGAAGTGAAAGATTACAATAAACAATTGAACTGAACAATTAAATAAACGGGAACCCGATTGCAGATTCCGGCAAGCTGAGTCGAGGGGACCTCTCTCTGCAAGACAAATTACGCCCCGGCTAGTGCTCACGGTCTGGTGATTTGTCTCTCAAAGATGAAACGACTTCATCCTTTCGGCAGTAGCACCACAAGTCCGGTAAGGCTCCGGTGAACTAGACAATGTCGAGAACTGGTGATTATTGACTCGAAGGAACTCGTATGCAACAATATGATGATGTTAGTTTATGCATAATGTAGCATGTTGAACCATGTAGGATGTCCTATTTATAGGCACATCTCCACTGTAGGGGACGGCTAGGGTTTGAGGACATTCAAACCAGGTGTTGTAACCCCCTGGAGTTACAGCTCTGCCATTAATGTTGGGGTTTTTCAAATTAAACCACCACAGGATCATTTGGTTGTTCATTCATCCATGTTCATGCAAATCATAATTTTATGTAACATGCATGTTTATCACAGTCTATACAAAAAGCATGCAAAGCAGATTCGAATCTAATAAAGCGGAAGACATAGAATTGAATTTACTTACAAATCGATAGACGGTCTGTGGACAAGATTAAAGATCTAATCTTGCTGTTGAATGAGCACAGTAATGGCGCCACCTATGACCTCAAAATCGTGCACCACAGTATTCCACTCCAAGATCTTCTGTTGTATTCCCGGACTGTATCTAGATTCAGAGTGGGCTGAAATCTACTAGATAGAATTGTGAAATCTATGGATAACTTTGAGAGACTAAGAGGGGCTGATTTCCTATGAATAACATCATGAAAATTTCATGCCCCCCCTCCCCTTATATATAGGGAGGGGCGAAATTTCATGTTCCCGCCCTAATGGGCTTGGGCCTCTATCTCAAGTTCAATATCCAGTCCACTATCAGTCAATTGGGCTACAACAGGGATCTAGAAGAATATTAAATTGGCCCACTAATTTATTTAATATCCAATATCCAATAAACCTAGGATATAATTAAATAAATTAAGTTTTACTTTTATTCCACTAAAGAAGTAAAACTGACCTACCAATCTAATACATATTTACGAATATGCTTTCTCCTTTAGTCCAGCCATTCCCCGTGTTTAAGATATAATGTTCATTAATTAATTATGTAAGCCTCTGACAACTATAATTAATTAACATCTAAAACCTTGAGTAGTACCACACAAGCTTTATTCATGTACGGAATAAATTCCACTTGCAGGGTTTCAACATGAACTTGTGCTTCCTCAAGAGAACATCATCAACCTGGCGCACCAGGACACAGTGCTCATGCATACTGCTCGAGACATTATGTATACATTGTTATTACCCAAGATATCGAATTCGATCTACGAAAAGATCTCACCCATTGATAAATCAAAGTAATAAACAACGCACACATATGCTCGCCAATATCACATGAGTTCAGAACCCGAACTCTGTGGATCTTTATTCTCTCAGTAACTGGGTCAGAGACAGAGAATAGTATCCTATCGTGATCCTCCTCAATATACTAACTAGTGTACTAGAATAATCAGTTAGTCAAGATAAACTAACTTATCATATTATTCTACGGTGTACCGATAGTGTGTTCAGGACCATCTAAGCCGTGAGCTCTTTAATACATTACAAGGTTCTAATGATATGATCTTTACCGTGTGACTCCCCACACCATATCATCTACAATGTAAGTATGTGGAACATTGCATAAAACAATTATAGAACATAATCTAAATGCAAACAGTGACTGCAATAACTTTCATTTCATATCATCATATCATCAGAAAAGTATACAAAGACAAGTCTTCTAGTATACAAAACTAACAATCTCCCACTTATACTTGAAGCATGTCTTTCAAGCATAATAACTAACTGGTAAACTCTCCAATCTAAAACTATCAACTCAAACTGCGCTACCGGGTCTGCATCTCACTCCCATTTTCTCCACGTGACCATCAAAGGTCTTAGCCGCCAGGCTCTTCGTGAATGGATCAGCCAGGTTGTCCTCAGATGCAATCTTAACCACCGCCACGTCTCCTCTCTTAACGATTTCTCGTATAAGATGGTACTTTCTCTCTATGTGTTTACTTGCCTTGTGGGCTCTTGGTTCCTTCGAATTTGCCACTGCACCAGAGTTATCACAGTATATCGTGATAGTCTTAGACAAATCAGAAACCACGCCCAAGCCCACTAGGAACCCGCGGAGCCAGACAGCCTCTTTTGCAGCCTCAGAGGCAGCTACATACTCAGCTTCCATGGTGGAATCCGTAATGCATTTCTGCTTAATGCTCCTCCATGCGATGGCTCCACCTCCTAGTGTAAACACATAGCCCGAGGTAGACTTACTCTGATCTTTGTCGGATTGAAAATCTGAGTCCGTGTAACCCAAAGGTACTAGACTATCAGAGCGGAAAACCAACATGTAGTCTCGAGTCCGTTTAAGGTACTTGAGAATGTTTTTGACCGCAGTCCAGTGACCTTGTCCAGGGTTAGACTGATATCTACTTACCATGCCAACGGCATAGCATATATCAGGCCTAGTGCATAGCATAACATACATCAAACTTCCCACAGCCGAAGCATATGGTACTTTCTTCATTTCCTCTATCTCAGACTGTGTTTGGGGACACATTTCCTTGGATAGATGAATTCCATGCCTGTAAGGTATAAAACCTTTCTTGAAATCTTGCATGCCAAATCTAGCTAGCACTGTATCGATATAAGTCGCCTGGGACAGACATAACATCCTTTTCTGGCGATCACGAATGATCTTGATGCCAAGGACATGTCCGGCTTCACCCAGATCCTTCATATCGAACTGCTTGGACAGCCACACCCTAATGTTCGATAACGTCTTCTTACTGTTTCCAATAAGCAAGATGTCATCAACATAAAGTACGAGGAATGCCACCACATTTTCATCACATTTCTTGTACACACAGCTCTCATCCGGACTTTGCACGAATCCATATGACTGGATAACCTCATCAAATCGGATGTTCCAAGATCTCGATGCCTGCTTAAGTCCATAAATGGATCTCTTAAGCTTACACACCAAGTGCTCTTGGCCCTTAGCAATGAATCACTCTGGTTGTTTCATGTGAATGTTTTCCTCAAGACTTCCGTTTAGGAAAGCTGTCTTGATATCTATCTGTCAGATCTCATAATCCAAAGGAGCGGCAATAGACAAGAGAATCCGGATTGACTTAAGTATGGCTACCGGCGAAAAGGTTTCCTCATAATCGATCCCTTCTTTCTGAGTATACCCTTTTGCCACCAATCTAGCTTTGAAGGTTTCAACCTTCCCATCAGATCCTCTCTTGCGTTTGTAGACCCACTTACAGCCAATGGGTTTTACCCCATCTAGTAGTTCTACAAGTTCCCAGACTTGATTGTGATCCATAGATCCAATCTCAGACTCCATTGCAGTTTTCCAAGAATCTGCAAATTTATCTCGAATTACCTCGTCATAGGTCCTGGGATCCAATTCATTGAGACCCTCTGGGAAATCTGAAGCCTCTCCCAGACCAATGAATCTATCAGGTTGTCGTACAACCCTCCCACTGCGACGAGGCAGTTCCTGTACTTCTGCGACACGTTGTGCAGTGTTTGGTAGTTCCTCTTCTTGTACAACTGGTGTAGGATTCGATCCACCCATTAACTCCTCAAGGATGATGTGACTCCTTGGTTTGTAGTTTATGACATAGTCTTCCTCTAAGAATCGAGCATTGGTGCTAACAATGATCTTCTGATCCTTAGGACTATAAAATAAACCACCTTTCATTCCTCTAGGATATCCAACGAACAGCCTTACATCAGTACGAGGAGCCAGCTTATCAGCTTCCTTGTCCAACACGTGTGCTGGGCTACCCCAAATCTGAATATGGTTCAAACTGGGCTTTCGTCCAGTCCATAGTTCTGTGGGTGTAGCATGAACTGATTTCGATGGAACCAAGTTAAGAATATAAGCTGCTGTTTCCAGGGCATATCCCCAGAACGAAATAGGCAACTCAGAATAACTCATCATCGATCTAACCATCTCTAACAATGTACGATTCCTTCTTTCCGCCACGCCATTCTGCTGTGGCGTTCCAGGCGCAGTCAACTGGGATGTAATCCCACTCTCTGCCATGTAATCCCTAAATTCATTTGAGAGGTACTCGCCACCATGATCAGAACATAGTGACTTGATACTTCTGCCTGTTCGTTTCTCCGCTTCCGCCTTAAACTCTTTAAATTTCTCAAAGCATTCAGACTTGCGACGTAACAGGTAGATATAACCGTATCTAGAGTAATCATCAATAAGAGTGATGAAATACTCGAACCCTCCTCGAGCTTGAACTGACATAGGGCCGCATAGGTCAGAGTGAATCAAATCTAATAGCCCTTCGGATCTATTTCCTTTTGACTAGAAAGGATGCTTGGTCATTTTACCTTCCAAACAAGATTCACACAAAGGAAACGATTCCAGTACCAAAGAAGACAATGGTCCATCGTTTACAAGCCTTTGTATCCTCTTAAGGTTAATGTGACCTAGCCTTAGACGCCAAAGATAGGTTTGATTCAATTCCGAAGGTTCTTTTCTTTTGTTAGGGTTTATGATCGATGTATTCAACAGTTGTCTTTGCGTAGTGTTTTCAGTTGGTTTAAGAAAGTATAAGTGTCCATCCAATGTGCCAGAACAGATAAAATATTTACCACTAAAGATAACTACTTTGTTATCAAAAGAAACAGAATATCCATCCATAATCAATTTAGAAACTGAAATCAAGTTTCGCCTAAAACCAGGCACATAAAGACAATATTTCAAAACCAAAGTTCTATCACTACTGAAAGGTAAAACAACGTCTCCCACTGCAACAGCCGCCACTCTCGTAGCATTGCCCATGTAGACGGTGATCTCGTCCTCACTCAGCTGTCTTTTTACCAGGAACCCTGTAAAGACATGCAAACATGATCAGTAGCTCCAGTATCTACTACCCATGACTGGGTAGAACAAGTTGCTAAACATGTTTCCACAACCAGAGTGTGAGATGTACCTCTCTTCTTCTTCTTGTTAGGACACGCCGCCTTCCAGTGACCTGGTTGGCCGCACTTGAAGCACTTAGTCTTCGACTTGAATTTCTCGGGAGAAATATTTGCCTTTGGCTTCTTCACCTTAGGTGCCTCATCTGCAGCTTTCTTAGGTGCGTTTCTCTTCTTCCTTTTTCCACCAGAAGAAGACGCTCCTTTTTCAGCTATGTGGGCCTCAGGATTGCTCTTTTGGAGCAATTCAGCCGCCTGAAGATCTATGAGCAGTTCAGTCAGGCTGACATCCCTTTTAATCATGTTAAAATTCAGCCTGAACTGCTCAAACTTCAAAGACAAGCTATGAAGAACAATGTCGATTTGAGAATCGCCATCTAGCTCTCCACCCAAGGTCTCGATCTCAGATAAATACCCCATCATCATGAGAACGTGATCCCTAACAGGTGTGGAGTCAGACATTCTCGCATTCATTAGTTTCTTCATTGCCAAATGGCGTGCCGAGCGGTTTTGATGACCGAATAGCTGCCTAAGGTTGTACATGATATCATGAGCAGTTTTCATAGGCTCATGCTGATGTTGCAACACACTTGACATAGATGCCAAAATGTAACAGCGCGCTATCTCATTAGACCTAAGCCACTTATCATATGCAACCTTTTGGGCTTCGTCAGAACCCTCATCTGGCGTCTGAGGACAAACCTCTTCAAGCACAAACTTGTGTCCCTCAGCAACAAGAACTAAGTTAAGGTTACGAATCCAGTCATTGTAGTTTTCACCGACAAGTTTGTTTTCTTTGAGGATTGAGGACAGATTGGAGAGTGCCATTGATGATATGAAATAACTGAAATTAAACATGCAATACAGTCACAAAACACGTTTAGGATAAACAGTATATAATCGAAAGCCTCATAAAAATTATATACTTTTCCACCGACACTTTAAAAACATCTTTTATAAGCCACGATAGTGTGGACGTTTATAAAAAACATCTTTAAATAGGTTAAATCTTTAATTTGCCTCCAGTTGAGTTTCCTTACAACAAGCAAATTAATAGCCGGATAATTAACACGGTCATGTAATCGTCTAACTGATAAGCCACGATCGTGTGGACATTTATCAATAAATTACATCTAAGTGTGCACACCATTATCTTCGCACCAAGATCACTACTCGAATTTAACCGCTCCAGATGGAGGAGTCAGTTAGTCCTAATAGTGTTCTACAGCTATCCTTTTAGGAGATTTAATTTCTTGAGAAATCTGTGATATGACACATCCGATATGGAGGAAGACCGATGTCAACGCGCATGCCCATCACTTCTCAATTAAACCAGATTTTAATGGAGACCGTATGAGATTTTCTACACACTTTGGTATGAATCTCTCCCACTTAGTTATTTATGTTTGAGGTTTCATTTTATCCCATTATCGAACATGCAAAACATCACATAAAATGATAAACATCCATTGCATGCTTCAACATAATAAGCAACAGTAATATTCCAACTATCATGGCTTATATCTCATGTTGATTGATGAGATAAAACTGGAAAGTCAGCTCCGGAAACAGGCTAGGAACCGCCGCCCCTTCACCGCGCCTCGCCGAAAATCCTAGCTCCATTTAGGGTTTCGGGACGTGAACCAGTGAACCTTCCTTTTTGGTGCTGAACCACTTTCCTTCTTTTGAGTTGATCTCCGATCTTTATTCAATACAGACTATCTATTCCAAAAGGAAAAATCTAATATTGCTAGAATAAAAATTACAACTCAAAAACTCGTCTAACAGCTTTATATCTATTACATTAAAACAACGTAAAAAAAATCCTAAACCTAATCCATGGATTTTCTCAGGGATTAAAATCACGTAGCCAAACCGGCATACGGCCAACATCCATTCAACATAAACATACATCACATAAAAATAAAGGAGCCATGATAGTTGGTAAATCTGCAAACAAACACAGTCTACAAAACCAACAATCATGTATTATATGATCCACATAAAATAACATATGATATCTATGCATGAATATTAAATAATAATCGAATTTTGTAATTAATTAAATTAATTAATTCGATATTATCCACAAGATAAAAATTGGAAATTAAAATAATTATCCACCAATTTTAATCTTGTTATTTTCGAAAATATCACTTAAAATAAATCTGGAAATTATTTATAATTATCCACCAAATTTATTTAATATTTTCTAACCACCCTAATTAAATAATAATTGGATATATTGATATAAATCAAAAATCTAATCCAAATATTATCCATAAGAATCTAAATCTTCAAGGATAAAGTTTGGAGATTTGATTCCAATCCAAAATCTTCCAAAACTTATCCAAATTTAAAATCTTATCACAATTGGATTTTGATAATTATTTGTATATATCCAAAAAACCACCTTATCCAATTTTAATCCATAAATTTCGAAAATCACAAGAATAATAAATCTGGAAATTTGATCCATTTCAAATTCTTCCAAATTTAAAATTCTATTTTCAAATCTATCTAGATTAAAATTAGGTAAATTAAGATATACATCAAATAATATCAAATCTAAATCCAACACATCCAAATTTTCAATACACATTAATTAATAAATCTGAAAATTTGATTTTCATCAAAATCTTCTCCAAATTAATTTATTAAAATCGAAAATTACACTATATTTCACATTTGGAAATTTTGACATTAATCAAAAAACTATTCCAAATTATATAGCTATAGGTTTTGAAATTTTCAAGAATAAAAATCTGGAAATTTTGATCCACTTCAAAAATTACCAGATTTAAAATTCTAATTTCAAACCTATCTAGATTAGAATTAGGCAATCTTTGATATACATCAAAAATCACCAAATCCAAATCTAACCATCAAAAATTTCGAACCTATCCAAATTAAATCTGGAAATTTTGATGTAGATCAAAAATCCATCCAAATTTAATTATAGTGTTCGAAAATTTTAACACAAAAATTAGGGAATTTTTAACACATCAAAATTGAAATTTTGAACATCAAATTTTCGACCCCTATGAGAATTAAATCTGGAAATTTGAAGAACATCAAATATCATCCCAAATTTAATCCCATAGTGACCGAAAATTCAAGTACCCTCAAAACTAGAATTTTCGATTTTTACATCTCAAATTCTTCCAAGTTTTGAATACCATAAAATCGAAATACATAGCCAATTAAATCTGAAAATTTAAACACCATAAATTTATCATCAAATTTAATATGCAATTCGAAATTATGCCCGGATTAATCCTAGAACAGTGCCAAAACCCGCTCTGATACCAGTTGTTGGGGTTTTTCGAATTAAACCACCGCAGGATCATTTGGTTGTTCATTAATCCATGTTCATGCAAATCATAATTTTATGTAACATGCATGTTTATCAGTCTATACAAAAAGCATGCAAAGCAGATTCGAATCTAATAAAGCGGAAGACATAGAAACGAATCTACTTACAAATCGATAAACGGACTGTGGACAAGATTAAAGATCTAATCTTGTTGTTGAATGAATACAGGGATGGCGCCACCTAGCTCAAAATTCGACCACCACAAATTTTACTCCAAGATCTTCTGTTGTATTCCCGGACTGTATCTAGATTCAGAGTGGGCTGAAATCTACTAGATAGAGTTGTGAAATCTGTGGATAACTTTGAGAGACAAAGAGGGGCTGATTTCCTATGAATAAATTCATCAAAATTTCGTGCCCTCCCTCCCCTTATATATAGGGAGGGGCGAAATTTCATGTTCCAGCCCTATTGGGCTGGGCCTCTATCTCAAGTTCAATATCCAGTCCACTTTCAGTCAATTGGGCTACAACAGGGATCTAGAAGAATATTAAATTGGCCCACTAATTTATTTAATATCTAATATCCAATAAACCTAGGATATAATTAAATAAATTAAGTTTTACTTTTATTCCACTAAAGAAGTAAAACTGACCTACCAATTTAATACATATTTACGAATATGCTTTCTCCTTTAGTCCAGCCATTTCCCGTGTTTAAGATATAATGTTCATTAATTAATTATGTAAGCCTCTGACAGCTATAATTAATTAACATCTAAAACCTTAAGTAGTACCACACAAGCTTTATTCATGTACGGAATAAATTCCACCTGCAGGGTTTCAACATGAACTTGTGCTTCCTCAAGAGAACATCATCAACCTGGCGCACCAGAACACAGTGCTTATGCATACTGCTCGAGACATTATGTATACATTGTTATTACCCAAGATATCGAATTCGATCTACGAAAAGATCTCACCCATTGATAAATCAAAGTAATAAACAACGCACACATATGCTCGCCAATATCACATGAGTTCAGAACCCGAACTCTGTGGATCTTTATTCTCTCAGTAACTAGGTTAGAGACAGAGAATAGTATCCTATCGTGATCCTCCTCAATACACTAACTAGTGTACTAGAATAATCAGTTAGTCAAGATAAACTAACTTATCAGATTATTCTACGGTGTACCGATGGTGTGTTCAGGACCATCTAAGCCGTGAGCTCTTTAATACATTACAAGGTTCTAATGATATGATCTTTACCGTGTGACTCCCCACACCATATCATCTACAATGTAAGTATGTGGAACATTGCATAAAATAATTATAGAACATAATCTAAATGCAAACAGTGACTGCAATAACTTTCATTTCATATCATCAGAAAAATATACAAAGACAAGTCTTCCAGTATACAAAAACAACAATCTTCCACTTATACTTGAAGCATGTCTTTCAAGCATAATAACTAACTGGTAAACTCTCCAATCTAAAACTATCAACTCAAACTGCGCTACCGGGTCTGCATCTCACTCCCATTTTCTCCACGTGACCATCAAAGGTCTTAGCCGCCAGGCTCTTCGTGAATGGATCAGCCAGGTTGTTCAGATGCAATCTTAACCACCGCCACGTCTCCTCTCTTAACGATTTCTCGTATAAGATGGTACTTTCTCTCTATGTGTTTACTTGCCTTGTGGGCTCTTGGTTCCTTCGAATTTGCCACTGCACTAGAGTTATCACAGTATATCGTGATAGTCTTAGACAAATCAGAAACCACGCCCAAGCCCACTAGGAACCCGCGGAGCCAGACAGCCTCTTTTGCAGCCTCAGAGGCAGCTACATACTCAGCTTCCATGGTGGAATCCGCAATGCATTTCTGCTTAATGCTCCTCCATGCGATGGCTCCACCTCCTAGTGTAAACACATAGCCCGAGGTAGACTTACTCTGATCTTTGTCGGATTGAAAATCTGAGTCCGTGTAACCCAAAGGTACTAGACTATCAGAGCGGAAAACCAACATGTAGTCTCGAGTCCGTTTAAGGTACTTGAGAATGTTTTTGACCGCAGTCCAGTGACCTTGTCCAGGGTTAGACTGATATCTACTTACCATGCCAACGGCATAGCATATATCAGGTCTAGTGCATAGCATAACATACATCAAACTTCCCACAGCCGAAGCATATGGTACTTTCTTCATTTCCTCTATCTCAGACTGTGTTTGGGGACACATTTCCTTGGATAGATGAATTCCATGCCTGTAAGGTATAAAACCTTTCTTGAAATCTTGCATGCCAAATCTAGCTAGCACTGTATCGATATAAGTCGCCTGGGACAGACATAACATCCTTTTCTGGCGATCACGAATGATCTTGATGCCAAGGACATGTCCGGCTTCACCCAGATCCTTCATATCGAACTGCTCGGACAACCACACCCTAATGTTTAACAACGCCTTCTTACTGTTTCCAATAAGCAAGATGTCATCAACATAAAGTACGAGGAATGCCACCACATTTCCGTCACATTTCTTGTACACACAGCTCTCATCCGGACTTTGCACGAATCCATATGACTGGATAACCTCGTCAAATCGGATGTTCCAAGACCTCGATGCCTGCTTAAGTCCATAAATGGATCTCTTAAGCTTACACACCAAGTGCTCTTGGCCCTTAGCAATGAATCCCTCTGGTTGTTTCATGTGAATGTTTTCCTCAAGACTTCCGTTTAGGAAAGCCGTCTTGACATCCATCTGCCAGATCTCATAATCCAAATGAGCGGCAATAGACAAGAGAATCCGGATTGACTTAAGCATGGCTACCAGTGAAAAGGTTTCCTCATAATCGATCCCTTCTTTCTGAGTATACCCTTTTGCCACCAATCTAGCTTTGAAGGTTTCAACCTTCCCATCAGATCCTCTCTTGCGTTTGTAGACCCACTTACAGCCAATGAGTTTTACCCCATCTAGTGGTTCTACAAGTTCCCAGACTTGATTGTGATCCATAGATCCAATCTCAGACTCCATTGCAGTTTTCCAAGAATCTGCATCTTCATCTCGAATTGCCTCGTCATAGGTCCCGGGATCCAATTCATTGAGATCCCAGACCAATGAATCTATCAGGTTGGCGTACAACCCTCCCACTGCGACGAGGCAATTCCTGTACTTCTGTGACACGTTGTGCAGTGTTTGGTGGTTTCTCTTCTTGTAGAACCGGTGTAGGATTCGATCCTCCCCTTAACTCCTCAAGGATGATGTGACTCCTTGGTTTGTGGTTTATGACATAGTCTTCTTCTAAGAATCGAGCATTGGTGCTAACAATGATCTTCTGATCCTTAGGACTATAAAACAAACCACATTTCGTTCCTCTAGGATATCCAACGAACAGCCTTACATCAGTACGAGGAGCCAGCTTATCAGCTTCCTTGTCCAACACGTGTGCTGGGCTACCCCAAATCTGAATATGGTTCAAACTGGGCTTTCGTCGAGTCTATAGTTCTGTGGGTGTAGCAGGAACTGATTTCGATGGAACCAAGTTAAGAATATAAGCTGCTGTTTCCAGGGCATATCCCCATAACGAAATAGGCAACTCAGAATAACTCATCATCTATCTAACCATCTCTAACAATGTACGATTCCTTCTTTCCGCCACGCCATTCTGCTGTGGTGTTCCAGGCGCAGTCAACTGGGATGTAATCCCACTCTCTGCCATGTAATCCCTAAATTCGCTTGAGAGGTACTCGCCACCACGATCGGAATGTAGTGACTTGATACTTCTACCTGTTCGTTTCTCTGCTTCCGCCTTAAACTCTTTGAATTTCTCAAAGCATTCAGACTTGCGACGCAACAGGTAGATATAACCGTATCTAGAGTAATCATCAATGAGAGTGATGAAATACTCGAACCCTCCTCGAGCTTGAACTGACATAGGGCCGTATAGGTCAGAGTGAATCAAATCTAATAGCCCTTCGGATCTATTTCCTTTTGACCTGGAAAGGACGCTTGGTCATTTTACCTTCCAAACAGGATTCACACAAAGGAAATTATTTAAGTACCAAAGAAGACAATGGTCCATCATTTACAAGCCTTTGTATCCTTTTAAGGTTAATATGACCTAGCCTTAGATGCCAAAGATAGGTTTGATTCAATTCCGAAGGTTCTTTTCTCTTGTTAGGGTTTATGATCGATGTATTCAACAGTTGTCTTTGCGTAGTGTTTTCAGTTGGTTTAAGAAAGTATAAGTGTCCATCCAATGTGCCAGAATAGATAAAATGTTTACCACTAAAGATAACTACTTTGTTATCAAAAGAAACAGAATATCCATCCATAATCAATTTAGAAACTAAAATCAAGTTTCGCCTAAAACCAAGCACATAAAGACAATCTTTCAAAACCAAAGTTCTATCACTACTCTGCAATAGCCGCCACTCTCGTAGCATTGCCCATGTAGACGGTGATCTCGTCCTCACTCAGCTGTCTTTTTACCAGGAACCCCTGTAAAGACATGCAAACATGATCAGTAGCTCCAGTATCTACTACCCATGACTGGGTAGAACAAGTTGCTAAACATGTTTCCACAACCAGAGTGTGAGATGTACCTCTCTTCTTCTTCTTGTTAGGACACGCCGCCTTCCAGTGACCTGGTTGGTCGCACTTGAAGCACTTAGTCTTCGACTTGAATTCCTCGGGAGGAATCTTTGCCTTTGGCTTCTTCACCTTAGGCGCCTCATCTGCAGCCTTCTTAGGTGCGTTTCTCTTCTTCCTTTTTCCACCAGAAGAAGACGCTCCTTTTTCAGCTATGTGGGCCTCAGGATTGCTCTTTTGGAGCAATTCAGCCGCCTGAAGATCTATGAGCAGTTCAGTCAGGCTGACATCCCTTTTAATCATGTTAAAATTCAGCCTGAACTGCTCAAACTTTGAAGACAAGCTATGAAGAACAATGTCGATTTGAGAGTCGCCATCTAGCTCTCCACCCAAGGTCTCGATCTCAGATAAATACCCCATCATCATAAAAACATGATCCCTAACAGGTGTGGAGTCAGACATTCTCGCATCCATTAGCTTCTTCATTGCCAAATGGCGTGCCGAGCGGTTCTGATGACCGAATAGCTGCCTAAGGTTGTACATGATATCATAAGCGGTTTTCATAGGCTCATGCTGATGTTGCAACACACTTGACATAGATGCCAAGATGTAACAGCGCGCTATCTCATTAGACCTAAGCCACTTATCATATGCAACCTTTTGGGCTTCGTCAGAACCCTCATCTGGCATCTGAGGACAAACCTCTTCAAGCATAAACTTGTGTCCCTCAGCAACAAGAACTAAGTTAAGGTTACGAATCCAGTCATTGTAGTTTTCACCGACAAGTTTGTTTTCTTTGAGGATTGAGGACAGATTGGAGAGTGCCATTGATGATATGAAATAATTGAAATTAAACATGAAGTACAGTCACATAACAAGTTTAGGATAAACAGTATATAATCGAAAGCCTCATAAAAATTATATACTTTTCCACCGACACTTTAAAAACATCTTTTATAAGCCACGATAGTGTGGACGTTTATAAAAAACATCTTTAAATAGGTTAAACCTTTAATTTGCCTCCAGTTGAGTTTCCTTACAACAAGCAAATTAATAGCCGGATAATTAACACGGTCATGTAATCGTCTAACTGATAAGCCATGATCGTGTGGACGTTTATCAATAAATTACATCTAAGTGTGCACACCATTACCTTCACACCAAGATCACTACTCGAATTTAACCGCTCCAGATGGAGGAGTCAGTTAGTCCTAATAGTGTTCTACAGCTATCCTTTTAGGAGATTTAATTTCTAGAGAAATCTGTGATATGACACATTCGATATGGAGGAAGACCGATGTCAATGCGCATGCCCATCACTTCTCAATTAAACCAGATTTTAATGGAGACCGTATGAGATTTCTACATACTTTGGTATGAATCTCTCCCACTTAGTTATTTATGTTTGAGGTTTCATTTTATCCCATTATCGAACATGCAAAACATCACATAAAATGATAAACATCCATTGCATGCTTCAACATAATAAGCAACAGTAATATTCCAACTATCATGGCTTATATCTCATGTTGATTGATGAGATAAAACTGGAAAGTCAGCTCCGGAAACAGGCTAGGAACCGCCGCCCCTTCACCGCGCCTCGCCGAAAATCCTAGCTCCATTTAGGGTTTCGGGACGTGAACCAATGAACCTTCCTTTTTGGTGCTGAACCACTTTCCTTCTTTTGAGTTGATCTCCGATCTTTATTCAATACAGACTATCTATTCCAAAAGGAAAAATCTAATATTGCTAGAATAAAAATTACAACTCAAAAACTCGGTCTAACAGCTTTATATCTATTACATTAAACCAACGTAAAATAAAACCTAGACCTAATCCATGGATTTTCTCATGGATTAAAATCACGTAGTCAAACCGGCATACGGCCAACATTCATTCAACATAAACATACATCACATAAAATAAAGGAGCCATGATAGTTGGTAAACCTGCAAACAAACACAGTCTACAAAACCAACAATCATGTATAATATGATCCACATAAAATAACATATGATATCTATGCATGAATATTAAATAATAATCGAATTTTACAATTAATTAAATTAATTAATTTGATATTATCCACAAGATAAAAATTGGAAATTAAAATAGTTATCCACCAATTTAAACCTGTATATTTCGAAAATAATTACAAAATAAATCTGAAAATTATTAATAATTATCCACCAAATTTATTTAATATTTTCTAACCACCCTAATTAAATAATAATTGGATATATTGATATAAATAAAAAATCTAATCCAAATATTATCCATAAGAATCTAAATCTTTAAGGATAAAGTTTGGAGATTTGATTCCAATCCAAAATCTTCCAAAACTTATCCAAATTTAAAATCTTATCACAATTGGATTTTGATAATTATTTGTATATATCCAAAATCACCTTATCCAATATTTAATCAAGATTTTCGAAAATAATACCAATAATAAATCTGGAAATTTGATCCACTTCAAATTCTTCCAAATTTAAAATTCTATTTTCAAATCTATCTAGATTAAAATTAGGTAAATTGAGATACACATCAAATAACATCAAATCTTCACCAATATCCATAATTTTCGACCACCACTATTAAATAAATCTGGAAATTTAATTTTCATTTAAAGTTTCCTCCAAATTTAATTAATAAAATCGAAAATTACATTAAATTAACATATTTGGAAATTTTGACATTAATCAAAAAACTATTCCAAATAAAATACCTAGGTTTCGAAATTTTCTAGAATTAAAATCTGAAAATTTTGATCCACTTAAAAAATTACCAAATTTAAAATTCTAATTTCAAACCTATCTAGATTAGAATTAGGCAATCTTGGATATACATCAAAAATCACCAAATCCAAATCTAACCACCAAAAATTTCGAACCCTATCCAAATTAAATCTGGAAATTTTGATGTAGATCAAAAATCCATCCAAATTTAATTATAGTGTTCGAAAATTTTAACACAAAAATTAGGGAATTTTTAACACATCAAAATCGAAATTTTGAACACCAAATTTTCGACCCCTATGAGAATTAAATCTGGAAATTTGAAGAACATCAAATATCATCCCAAATTTAATCCCATAGTGACCGAAAATTCAAGTACCCTCAAAACTAGAATTTTCGATTTTTACATCTCAAATTCTTCCAAGTTTTGAATACCATAAAATAGAAATACATAGCCAATTAAATCTGAAAATTTAAACACCATAAATTTATCATCAAATTTAATCATGCAATTCGAAATTATGCCCGGATTAATCCTAGAACAGTGCCAAAACCCGCTCTGATACCAGTTATTGGGGTTTTTTTCGAATTAAACCACCGTAGGATCATTTGGTTGTTCATTAATCCATGTTCATGCAAATCATAATTTTATGTAACATGCATGTTTATCACAGTCTAATCAAAAAGCATGCAAATCAGATTCGAATCTAATAAAGCGGAAGACATAGAAACGAATCTACTTACAAATCGATAGACGGTCTGTGGACAAGATTAAAGATCTAATCTTGTTGTTGAATGAATACTGTGATAGGCGCCACCTAGCTCAAAATTCGACCACCACAAATTCTACTCCAAGATCTTCTGTTGTATTCCCGGACTGTATCTAGATTCAGAGTGGGTTGAAATCTACTAGATCGAGTTGTGAAATCTGTGGATAACTTTGAGAGACAAAGAGGGGCTGATTTCCTATGAATAACATCATAAAAATTTCGTGCCCCCCTCCCCTTATATATAGGGAGGGGCAAAATTTCATGTTCCAGCCCTATTGGGCTGGGCCTCTATCTCAAGTTCAATATCCAGTCCACTTTCAGTCAATTGGGCTACAACAGGGATCTAGAAGAATATTAAATTGGTCCACTAATTTATTTAATATCTAATATCCAATAAACCTAGGATATAATTAAATAAATTAAGTTTTACTTTTATTCCACTAAAGAAGTAAAACTGACCTACCAATTTAATACATATTTACGAATATGCTTTCTCCTTTAGTCCAGCCATTCCCCGTGTTTAAGATATAATGTTCATTAATTAATTATGTAAGCCTCTGACAGCTATAATTAATTAACATCTAAAACCTTGAGTAGTACCACACAAGCTTTATTCATGTACGGAATAAATTCCACCTGCAGGGTTTCAACATGAACTTGTGCTTCCTCAAGAGAACATCATCAACCTGGCGCACCAGGACACAGTGCTCATGCATACTGCTCGAGACATCATGTATACATTGTTATTACCCAAGATATCGAATTCGATCTACGAAAAGATCTTACCCATTGATAAATCAAAGTAATAAACAACACACACATATGCTCGCCAATATTACATGAGTTCAGAACCCGAACTCTGTGGATCTTTATTCTCTCAGTAACTGGGTCAGAGACAGAGAATAGTATCCTATCGTGATCCTCCTCAATACACTAACCAGTGTACTAGAATAATCAGTTAGCCAAGATAAACTAACTTATCAGATTATTCTACGGTGTACCGATGGTGTGTTCAGGACCATCTAAGCCGTGAGCTCTTTAATACATTATAAAGTTCTAATGATACGATCTTACCGTGTGACTCCCCACACCATATCATCTACAATGTAAGTATATGGAACATTGCATAAAACAATTATAGAACATAATCTAAATGCAAACAGAGACTGCAATAACTTTCATTTCATATCATCATATCATCAGAAAAGTATACAAAGATAAGTCTTCCAGTATACAAAACCAACCATTAAGCCCTCCAGGAGTTACCTTCTGCAGATCACAACAGGTGTCCCATGTCGGCTCGGATCCCAACACGTGTCCAAGGCAGCTGCAGACTTTGATTCCCGATAGGAGTTACTTTCGATTACAGTCCAGCCCACTAACTCCACCAGCTCGAGATGATAATTACTTGAAGGCTCCACCAGCTCTAAGTAGCAGTTACTCACTTGAAGGCTCTTAACTCACGGGAGTTACTGTAACATCCCAGATTTTCGATTAAGGTTTAGAGGATTCTTAATGATAATTAAGAAGTTAAGGAAGAAATTTAATTAAGGTTAAGTAAGGTCAGATGTCAGTCACGACTTTAAGGGTCAGTTTTCATGAAAATTCGCTTTTCGGAAAATTTGATCTTAAATCTGTTATGGCCAATTTTGGTCTTTTTACAAAGGTTTTAACTCAAGGAGTATGCCGGTATTTTTGGACTTTAAATTTGATGTCGTTTGTGGTTCCGGTGATGAAAAACGTATTTAAATGATGGATGAATAGTAACTTTTACGTGCGTTCGTGTTTTGAGAAATTTACGAAATTCTCCTTGTTGATCCGAGTCTTGTTCTGTCAAGCCTCTTTTATGGGAAACGACTCAAGGATTCCATTGGTGTTCACGGATTTCCATTCTGAGGTCAATCGAACGCTCGGGAGTAAAATCTGCCAGTCTGAGTGAATAGTAAAAAGTAATTCCAAAAAGGGAATCTTTGCTCGTCTTTCTTCTGACGACCTCGTCTTCATCAAGAATCAAGTTGGTTCATTAGTATTCGAGCCAACGACTCTCCCGGTATTTTTAGATTTCATGTCTGAAGTCATTTGGACCTCGACATCGAATAAAGCAGCTTTTAACCGAACCCGGGGTAACTTTTGCAGTATTCTTGCACTGAAATGGCTTCCCTTGGAAGCCAAAGCTTTTCCTATAAATACAAGGCCACCCCTCCATTCATTTTTCTCATTTCCAATTCATTCACTTCCAAGTTGAGAGAGTGAGAAAGCTTTGAGAGCCGAGAAAGTTCTGTCGAAGTAAAAAAGCGTTCTTCGTGAGTGTTCTGCAAGACGACGAGTGGAGTGGCGTGGAAGGGATGCGGTGAGGGAAGGTGCTAGAGGCGCTGTTGGGTTGTAGCGGGTGGCTCTGCCACCGTTGCAACTCGACGAGACACCGAGCTAGCCACCTTCCTTCGACGCACCTAACCCCATCTATTCTTGTTCATCGGTCTCGATTTCCATTTATTTTCCATCTTTCAATTCCGCATTTACTTTCCGTTCTTCATGTTCTTCGCGTTCTTCATGTTCTTCGTTATTATTCATTTATTTCCATCTAAAGATAGTATTTCGATTTTTATTGAAGTTCCAAGTTAATAACGTTTATGTTATATTGCTCGCTTTATTCCTGTCGTTATGATTCTCATTATTAATTTTTGTAATTAGTCTCATTTATTCCGTTTAATTCCCGCTCAAGTTATATTTCAAGATTTCGTCATTATTCTAAATGTTTAAAAGAGGAGTATCGTGTTTATGCCATTATAATACCGATTTCTTTTAAAGTTAAAACATGCCGTTTCATGTTAATTTAAATTATTGAAACATGTTTTAAAAATTTTATAAGTGTTCTTCGTGTTCGTCGAAGGAATCGACAAACACTGAAGAAACGCAGAAGAGGTTGCCTAGAAATTGGACGGAAGAGAGAGAAAGAGAGAGGTTCGCCGAGGAACATCCCCCGCGGCCAAAGGCATGCCCGCTGGCGCTAGGGGGCGCCGCGGCGGGGGCGGGAGGGTGCCCGCAGGCACACCCCTACGCCGCGGCAGGGGGCTACTCGCCGGTGCCGGTGTGCGTCGCGGCGGTGCCCCTCCGGTGTTATTCCGCGCTGATTTTTTTTTCCGGCTATTTTCGTACCCTCTTTTCGAGCTTTTCGAGTCGTGTTTTTTCCGAGTTATTTCCAAGTTTAATTTAAGAAGATTTTCAAGCTATCTCCGAGTTATTTTAAGTACACATCTTAAGTTATTTTCGTCTAGAATTCGAGTATCAAAGTATGATTTCTCCAAATAAATTCTTCTCGAATTTTATAAAGTCATTAAGTCGTGCAATATGTATTTAAGTCTTAGATTAAGGTCTCTGGGTTAGTTATTGCTATTTCTCGTTCTAGATATTCAATTTCTTCGAGAGAAGTCGCTAAGTCGATGATTCGACTTTTGTAGGAGGAAGTGAGCCCCGTGAAAATTCGGAGAAGGATCGTCAGCTCATTGCTTTACCTTATTTCCAGTAGTCGAGGTGGGTAAATCTATGCTCATCTAAAGTTTGAGCTAATAAGCTCTAGAAGCATATAGGGCAAATGAGATATCCAATAAAATATTTTGCTTTGCCTAATTGATTTCTGTGCAAGGAAGAAATGAAAGGAAAAATATTATATGTTGATTGAGCTCTCGAGCATGTTTAGAAATGCTAGAAATATTAAAGTATTGTTTATGCTTAGCATGAGATATTTGGAATTGTCTTTAGTTGCAATTCGTATTTATGTACGTTCATTTCCTCGTATCTGAATGTTGGATTTTGCTAAAGTTTATTTAGCTAATTAAGCATTACCTTTTTGGGTAGTGATAAATCCCTTATAGGCCGAAGTCATGCTTAAATAAAGAATTAGCCTTAGACATTGCTCTAAGCTCGATAATTTTAGTAAGGTTAAGGAAGCTAAGGAATTAAGGATTAAGGTTGAGAAATGAAGGCTAAGTTAAGAAAGGAAGAATATAGCTTTTATAACCAGGATTGAGCTCAGAATTCATGATCTTTGATCATCAAGGTGAGTCACTGCTGGGTTAATTTCCTCGCAAACTCGTTTGGGATATTTGAGGTAACCCCTCTTCTATCCTACGGCATGCCTAAGGGTGCAGTTGACATCAGGTTTGAGCCAAGGTTGGGCCCAAAAGTAAAGAAAAGGTTTTGCGGATATGGAGAGGGCTTTTGCGTTTTGCTCTCCATATACCGCCAGTTTATTTTTGGATATCTCTCGAGTTATTAAAGAAGCTTTTATTAAAACTCACTTAGTACATTAGTGCTCATGCCCCATCTTTTTCAAATGTTTTCAGGTTGAGATGCTGAGGATGATGGTGGCTGTGGATGTGGGTTGGCTGCCAAGATTGTTTTGCTGTAATCTAAGTTCTTTTGAAATCCCATTATGTGTTCTGCTACTCTGATACACTCTTTCTAATTCCGTTCAAGTCTATTATGTTTATCAAGATTCTAAGAATATTCCCCAGACATGATTATCTATATATAAAGATGCATATTAAATTTTATCTCCGCTTCTCGAGTATATTTTCCTTTCGCCTATGAAGAGGCTTAATCACGTTAATATCTGTTTATTCGCTTTGACCTATGAATGGGTCTATGCCTATTGGTATCTGATTAGTTAGCCATTTTATTCCGCTAAAGCATGTTTCCTTTTTAATCAAGTAAACCCGAGTATCATCGTCTATTCTTCGAAAGTATATCTTTATTCGTAACCCTCTTTGTTAATCTCCCGTCTTTATTCGTTAATCCCTTAATAACACCCCGTCCCCATTTGTTAATCTCTATCTCGGGACCGGGATGTTACAGTTACACCCTTCAAAAGCTGGACAAGCACCATGCACCAAGTGCACCCACGATCCGGTCAACCAATCCGCTCCACAGCCGTTATAGACCCGGATAGCTGATTCGCCGACCCGCTCCACGATCCGATCAACCAATCCGCTCCATAGCCATTATAGACCCGGATAGCCGATCCGCCGACTCGCTCCACGATCCGACCGTTTCTGTACCGTAAAACTGGTACGGCTAAGCCCCGAAAGCCCAAAGTCCAAGTGCCGTTATAGACTCGAATAGCCGACCGTTTCTAAAGAACTATTTATGAAGAAAAAAAGAATAAATAAATAACGCGTCATACGGTTCTTGCGTGTGATTTTATAATAGAAAACAAATTAATTATTAAATAGACAAAAAAAAAATTAAAAAAATGAAGTTAATGTGTGCGTGTGATTGTATTTGTGTGCATGTGCATCTATTTTTGTGCGTGGCATGTTTGTTTATTTAAGAAAGAGTCACGCATATGAGTCGTACGTCGATAAAGTAGTAAATTAATTTGAATATAACATTATATTCTTTATATAAAAAAATATATTATATTTTTTATAAAATTTATGATTATTTTTATTAATTATTTAATTATAATTTATTTATTTTATTTGTACAATATTCTACTATATCTAAAAATTAGTATATCACTTGTGCGATGCACAGTGAATGTTATTAAAAATATATGTACAATAATAAGTCTTTTCAAACTTGATTTTAATCTAGTATATAAATATATTAATTATATCCGCTAAATTATAAATTACTTGTGTATTTTTTAAGGTTGGAGAAATTGGAATAAGCGGCCTTTAGCCGTGCTGGAAAGAAAAGGTTGAAAAATTAATTTGAGCTTTTATGCAACATCCTACATGCTACATCTCAATTTTCATTATAAAATTGATATATGATATAGGTAAATGAGAAATTAATGTGTAAATAATAATGTGTAATAATATATTACAAAAAAAAGGGTCTAGCTAGGCTCTGCATAGGCCTCGCCTAGACAATTTAAATGGATTGTTACATATCATTATATGTAACTTTATGAATCCACTTGTAAAGAAACAATCATATCGATGATTGATATTCAAGTTTAGAACTTCACAAATCTACAAAAAAAAAAAAAAAATACAAATGAGAAGTGGTAAATATATATTAAAAAAATACTAATGAGAAGTGGTAAATATCAAGGACATTGTATTTAAATATTTGAACTCATTAAAAGGATGTGGATCTATAATTTTTAATAATTATTAGGGTAAATTACTATTACTGTAACTACATAATTATTAGGGTAAATTACACTTTTAAAGTTCACAAAGTAATGCCCGCTTTAAAAAAAACTGCAAATCTAACATTTGATCAATTTTACAGCATGAAAATCGTATATAATTGATTGTATTTTAATATTTCTATTTTTTTAGACATGTAAAAAAATCATTCAATCAAGAAATCTTAAAATGCAACCAATTACATACGATTTTCGAGCCGTAAAATTGATCAAATGTCAGATTTATAATCTTTTTGAAAAAATAAGCTCTGTTTTATTAATTTTGAAAAAGTTAGCTATTTTTTTAAGTGCCTAAAATATAGATATTAAAGTGTAATTTGTCCTAATTATTATTGACGTGCTTATCGATAAATTTAAAAAATGATTAACAAATTTAATTAAAAATTAATATAGAGTTGTTGGTGATTTTATGAAAATAAATCAACATATATTCCAATCTATAGTATTAATGATAATTTACAATCTATTGATTTATGGAGTAGTATCTATTTGTATAAATAATATCTATACTATATGTATATACAGATTGATTTGCAATCTATTTTCACGGAAAAATCGTAAATAATCATTAATATCTATCTTACTTTTAGATATATATAGATTCTTGTTTCACACATATTCAAAACTTTAAGAATCTTAAACTCATATGGAGATATATATAGGAACATGTTCAAATGGGTACTACGTATTGGTGTGAGAACTAGGAACTATTCCTAACCACTAGATCTGACAAATCCAACGGATGAGATTGAGATTATATTTTTTAGGAGCTCTTTTTATTTTTAATTTTTTTAATCTAGAAGGTTAACTTAGTCTTTAGCAAATTAAATTCTTTAATATAAGATATTACCATATCAATAAAAATCTATTTTCATATCTTTTCCCATAACACACGATTTTTTCACTAATCTTCTATTAATTTTCAAAGTCTTTTATTCCTCTTTTTTTATGTTTCATTCCATCAATTTTTTTTTATCAATTATGGATTTTTTTTTTCATCAAAGTTGCGATTCAATTATTCAAGCTCTCTCTCCACTTCTTTCTCGTTCGAAAATCCCAAAAAATCATCATCATTGCTCATAGCTACAAGATGTAGCTCTTCATCGCACCCTCTCAATGTCAGATTTTATCATCAACTGCCACCGCTACTTTGACTGGAACACCGAGATCCTTGCTCCATGCCCCACCAACACCTTCATATTCCGCTGCCTGATAAGGTCCATGTCATCATCACGGTAAACCCACAGGTCGTCAACCACGTGCTCAAGTTCAACTTCGATAACAACCGAATGGCCCCTGCTTCAAATCCCTCTAAGATTCTCTCAATGCCAACATCTTCAACATTGACGACGAGTTATTCATAATACTTTGTAATTTATCGAAAAAGTATATTTGGGATTTTGATGTTGGATTATTGCTTTCTCATTTGTTTGTTGTATTATTTTAAATTGATGTAGAAGACGAGTTATTTTTTTGTATGTCATTATTGAATCGGTCTTAATGTAGCAATGAAACAACATTAATGTAGCAATGAATTGTTACTATTATAGCAATGAAGTGCTAACAATGAAACAATTTTTATGAGATCTAAAACTGTAAGATTATGGATTTGTATTTCATCATTTAGTACAAAAATATTTTTGTTTTATATACCAACTATTTATTTTGTTTACTCATCTTTTAGCAATAAACTAGTGATATATTTTTTAATTACATTACATTTTTTCATTTGGGAACTTATATTGTTTGTAGAATATCTAGAATGAAATTTACTTGTAATGTTTAGCATTTCTACCATTTTATATAAGCTACAATTTATATGTATTTAAGCAATAATTTTAGGCTTAATGAAATATAGACTTATAATATGACGCAACAATTTATAATGAAATAAATAGCTTATTATGATTATTTTAAGTTTTTTGTTTGATGGTGATTCGTAGCTTACTATGTTGAAATTCAATGTTTCTTACATATCAATTCATAGCTTTTTTATGATTTATTTATGTGCTTGTTCAGTAGACATTCAAAACTTCTTATTAATGATTTTGGTGATTCAATGATAGCATCACATAGTTTAAAAGTAGAGCTATTTTGAATTAACATATGAATTTATATAAAAGAAGCATAAAAACCAATCATAATAAGCTATGAATTAATACGACACAAATAATAAATTCAACCATAATAAGCTATGCATTTCTACAGAATAAGTGCCATATTATTTTTAGTATTAAGACCAGGCCAACATTTGAATATTTGCTAAAAAAAATCATGAAAAACTATGAATTGATATGAAACAAATATTGAAATCTAACAGAATAAGATATGAACGTTTTCACAATAATTTATGAATTCGTTCTTAAAAGCAACAAAAGGAATCATTAAAAGCTATGAATAACTACTATCTTCCTCATGTTCATCATCATTGCGGTTGCAGTACCTCTGTCCTTGTCATTTTTCCTCTTTGCTCTCTATTTTTCAATTTGTTGTTTGTTCAAATATAATAAGGAATAGTAACTTTCTTGCTCTTTTAAACACATCATGATTGGTGAGACATAACCATTCACCCCATTCTCAATCAAGGTTGATGTTAACAAAACTAAGAAGTTCTTCTTGAAAACATCTCCATCATCAAAATCGTCTATCATCTTCCCACGCACATTTGACAACAGTACTCGAACCTTTGAGCTCTTAAACTGTTCATACCATTTATCTTCCTCCTCAAATACATCGGAACAAGGTCTAGTCTGTATGATTTCTCCACCTTTCGAGAAGCTAAATACGCGATGCACACCATCTGCATCAATGGTGATGCTTCTTCCATTTGAAAGCTTAATCTCACAGCTCTGCACATCAAAGTTATCGAGAACCCAATATGCCATATGCGCAGGAACTAAATGAACATTCAGATTTAAAATATGGCCAAATCCCATTTCTCGAACATCACGCTTATGAACTTCACTCATCACTGAAATTGCCTTGAATAATTCACCCAGGATTGCCCTGCTTTTCAGTTTGGGGTAGTTACCTTGCAAACTGGATTCTTCATGCTCATCATCATTCTTCACGGTTCTTGCACAACCACTCCCCTTTTCAGTTTGCATCTTCCCTCTAGTTTGTTCTTTTTGCAGCCTCTCCAATATACCAATGGATAGAATCCTCCTCGCTTCCTTCACATCAATATGAGTGGGAACATTTTCTGTCTCACCTCTTTTTCGCTTGCTAGATCCTGTACTCATCATGCAATGCAACAAACCATATTATTCCATGTAATAAGCTACAGAAAAAAAATAGCAACAACAAGGAAGTGCACGAATCCTTTATCAATACAGCATTCAAATTATTAAAAATATGTTGAAAAAGCTATAAATTATAATGAAAGTTGCAACAAACTCGAAACATATACAAATTATAATTTTTTTCAGCAACAAACACAATCTTTCAACCCTCAATTGGCACACTAATTATATCTGGAAATTAATAGATCACAAAAATATATATTTCTTTCATAGCTGCTACAAAGTATAAAAAATATGTGTAATAAGCTATAAAAAATATGCGTAACAAGTTAATTATAATCTTTCAACCCTCAATTGGCACACCACCTTCAATAATGCAGCATTCAAAGTATAAAAAAATATGCGTAATAAGCTATAAACTATAACAACAGTAACAACAAAGAGGAAGTGCACGCCTCTTTCACTAATGCATCATTCAAAGTATTTAAAATATGCTTAATAAGCTATTAACTCTAACAAAATTAGCAACAAAATCCAAACATGAATACTCACATACAAATTATAATTTTTTCAACAACAAACACAATCTTTCAACCCTCAATTGGCACACTAATTAAATCTGGAAATTAATAGGACACAAAAATATATATTTCTTTCATAGTTGCTACAAAGTATAAAAAATATGCGTACTAAGCTATAAAAATATGCGTAACAAGCTATAATCTTTCAACCCTCAATTGGCACGCCACCTTCAATAATGCAGCATTCAAAGTATAAAAAATATGCGTAATAAGCTATAAACTATAAAAAATGTAGCAACAAATTCGAAACATGAAACTACCATACAAAATATAATTTTTCACCAACAAACACAATCTTTCACCCTCAATTGGCACACTAATTAAATTTGAAAATTATTAGGACACAAACACAATCTTTCACCCTCAATCGTTCATTCATGCATTTAACCAAACACGTGGGTTACATACACATCAATGGAATCTTTAACATAGTTTCTAATGAGGGTTTGATTTTTTCAGAAGCTATTCTATACAAGATTTCAATACACATTCGAAAACCACCAAAAAATTCCTCTATTACCTTGTTTGCATCTCGCCATGGAAACTGGGCGAACTTGCGGTAGTGATAGAAGCTGCCGAACTTGCCGGAACTAGCAATGGTGGTGATCGATTTTCTCTTTGTAGCGCTGCTTTTCTCAGAAGAAGGCAATGAATGAAAGTGATTCCTAATTCTAGGTTTTTTGATCGCGATGAATCTCAATAAATATTTGGTTGTTGTATCATTTAATGATACGTATCTTATGAATTCCATATATGCATGTTTCCTTATAAAAGTTTAATGTATAATTACATTAATGCCATTATGTGTATTATTTTCAATTATATTATTGATTTTAAAGATTTTATGCAATTTAATCTTATCCATAGATCTAGACAAAATCAAGGGCTAGGATTAGTTCCTAGTTCTCACCTAAAGCCTAGTACCCATAATAACCCACCCCTATATATATATGTGTGTGTGTGTGTGTGTGTGTGTGTGTGTGTGATATTGAATTTTAATTGATTAAGCAAAATAAATATATTATTAGATATCCAGATTTGGAGGATGTTTTGGGCAGAAAAAATTAATTTTACTATTTTAACGATTATCCTTTTTAGATTTAATATAATATAAAAAATTTAATTACACACCTAGATCCTTAAATGGGTGATGAGGGAGTGAAGTGCTACATGTTGGAGTTGAAAGAAAGAGTTTGTATGAGATACAGTTCACACTTTGCTTTTTGAAACATTAGGGGAGATAAAATAATCATGACATGAAACTATTTTGATAGATATTCCCTACATTTTTTTTATTTTAATTTGATAAATATCCACTGCATTGACAAAACAAATATTAAACGCACTACATTTTTCATTTAAGATGTATATGTTAAACACATACCACTTAAACAAAATACTATTACCTAACCACAAGATTAGAAAAATTAGTGAAAAGTAATGTCTTTTATATAAAAGTCAACCAAACTTTCGACACTTGTAAATATGAAAACTTGAGATTTAGTAGTGTAAATTCATTTGCATATATGAAACAAATTACCGTTATAAATATTTATTTTTTATATCTATTGTATAATGCATTATGAAGCAAAAGAAAATAATGCCAACATTCAACAAAAGTAGTATCAATTACAAAATCAAACAAATAGAAAAATAAAAAATAACAGGAGTTCATTACATTCAACAAAAAATAAAATGCACTGACAAAGTATCCAAATTTTCTAATACACAATATAAAAAATAATAAATTTATTTAAAAACTAAGATTTAGGAGTCTAAAGGTCGGCTGATTCCTGCTGCTCATTTTCAAAGCTTCGCGGAAAGATATTCTTATCCTTGGAGTATGTGTGCTTGTGCCTTCATGATTAATTAATTAATTGTATTTCTGCATTTGATTAATGTGAATGAGGGAAGATTAATTGGATACTAAAAAATATAACAATAAATCAAAAATGAGTTTTTATTTGCCCCTATCGTAATGATGTTATTTAAAGAGATCTAGAAGAAAATTACGAAAAATAATGGAATTGAGACATATTTTATCTGCATGATTATTGACAATTGGTGTACAAAATGTATTTAAGTAACATAATAAACAAAAACAGACAACTTAATTGTGAAATAAAAAAAAAAAGTTTAGATGAAGAGACTCAACACCAAGAGTTTGGCCTCATTAAATATTAAAGTTAGGATAGAAAAAATTGGTGCAAAGTGTATAAAATATTTACGATCTTCATACCTCTTGAATGACTTTTTTTTTTTCAAAGTTCCCAACACAATCAACTGGAGAGAGCTGCGTAGTTGGACTACTATTGATCATCTGCACATATTCAATTTGTAAGCAAAAAATAATATTGTTAGGCTAGTATTTTCGCACAATGGATATATAATTTCAAAGTAAAAAAAACGTAAGAACAATATGTAATTAAGAAAGGTTAAAAAAATAACATTATATAAAAATAGAGTGTAAATGTGTAATACCAATTGCATTTCACAATTACACCTATATATATGTAAGAATGTGTGCGAAATTCAAATATATTTCTATAATTAACGTATTTTATCATAAATAATGCAATTCGCATAATATCATCTATCAATTTATCAATGAATATAATATGTAATCACCGCCATATATAATCAATCAATCAAAAGGAATGTTTGTGAAGAATATATGAATATATAGTATGGTCAACCAATTAATACTTTAAAGTAAATTAATCAAAATAATCTATAGTTATATATGTGCGTATTTATCTATTTTCGAATTTAATAAATTTGCATGATTTCATATGGATATAATTTTAAATAATTAAGGTATAATCTATATATTAAGAATTTATTCAATAATTATTATTTTGATTTCATATTATAAATTTTCATTTTTTGAAATTTGAAATGTGATGCAAAATGCTAATTAGTATTTAAGGTATACTTATTTACTTATATATATATATTAAGATAAAATAAGATAAATGTAAATATATATAATATTAAAAAATTATGGACTGATTATATTATATATTATAAATTGTAGGTACAATCTAAATATACGTGTGTGTATTCAAAGTAGTAATAAATGAAATCTAGTATATAATATGGAGATTTAATTTGGGATTTCAATGATATAGTCAAGGGTTTATTTTAGAAATGTGTGTTAATTGATTGGCTTGGCAATCTAAATAATACGTGTTCATTTAGCTAGATATGTGCAATATTTCTGTATATACGTATTCATATATAGAAACGGACATTGCAGTGTTTCCGTAATCTAATCTAATTAATTAATTACATAAACTTGTATTATTTAATTACATAATTAATTATTCTCATATTATATTATTAAATAACTGTTACAATTAGAAATGTCATTTAGGCGGGGAAATTTGATAATTTCTATTTATGTAAACTATCTTTACTTTTAAATATAACTAGTATAGCACCTGTGCGATGCACAAAAGTATTATTAAAAAATATATGTAAAATAATAAATTTAGTATGTAAAAGTATGAATTATATCGAGTGAATTTAAACAAAAGTTCACCTAATTATTCGTGAGCTATAGGTTTGAGGCACAAAAATTTCAAGAATTCATTCAATCCGACCCAGAGCCTTCAACAACGTCGGCATGCCATTTTATTCTCTGACTCGTGGAATCTGCAAAACAACAATTACATTAGAATGCAACATAGAGCACAATACTTCAAATTCACAATAAATTAATACAACAAATCGGAAAAAAATTCGTACGCTAAACAAACTTAAGGAAAACAATCGAAAAGAATTATGAGTAGCCCTTGTATTTATAACATGAATGTAGGAAAATATATCAATTATGTTAAGGTTAAAAGTAATTACTTACCTTATTTACTTTTAAAGTTAAATAATTGTTTGATTGATTGAGAAGAGATTTTCGTGCATGCTGCTTAAGAATTTTTAGCCTAATTAATATGATATATATCTATTACCATATATACAATATATTATATTCTAGTATTAGTGCCCCTAATTAAGGTAAAATATAAATAAATTTAGCTGGGATAATCTTTTAGCGGCTTTGATGGCTATATATATATATATATATATATATATATATATATATTTATATTCATGTATAATTAAATAATATATGAGATTATATTTTCATTTTCAGAATGTGTAAATGGGCGGGAAAAACTAAAATTTTTATTTGAGAATGCGGTGTTGTTGTTATATATTATATAGATATAGATTGATTAATGTACATATGTAATTAGATGATTTATTAACGTAATCATCAATCTATAATTACGTTTCTCTATATAAGATAATTATATATTATATATCTTATCAATATGGTATAATTATAGATTATATATATATAACATAAATATGGAAATTGAACATATCTTACAGAATGATTAACGAAATGACATGATATTATATTTATGTAGATATGTATAATATTGTATAATATTATATATATCATATAGGATTGATACTATAATATTTTCCGGATATAATTTATAGTAATGAATTTAATGATAATGTCATTCCAATATATTAATTAATGTAAATTATTTTTTAATCAAACAATGTATATTTTCTTTTTTGGAGATATAGTTTAGACGGGAAATTTTGATAATTTCTATTTATATAGACTATCTTACTTTTAGATATAATATAGATATAGATATGATAATCTAGGATTTTATTTTCCTGCCTAAACTATCCTACTTACCAAAATTAGAAGATTAATATTGAAATTAAATAAATTCATGTATATATATTAATAATTATATTGTAAATCAGTAATTATTAATTATAATATTAATATTGATATTAAATAAATTCATGTATTAGAATATCCAAACTAATTAATAATTATATTGTAAATAAGTAATTATTAATAATTAGATCGCAAATCATTCCGTACATTTACATAAATATATATAATCTTAATCTTATTATATATAAAAGTAAGAAAATATACTTTTATTATAATCTCTTATTTTCCCGTTCATTTACACTTGTCCGAAATGAAAATATATTATATACAACATAATACATATTTATAAACTATATACAATATAAATAATATATTATAAAATTGTCATGTAATATCATTCTATAGTTAATTAATGTTAATAATAATATTAAAATATTTTCTAAACATAATCAATTTATAATTAAATTAATAATAAATGTGTAGATTGTAGCCGATTAATCAGCCCATCAATCTATCATATAATATTTCAGTTTAGTCAATTATAAATTAATTTTGGTGCGTAATTATCTAGACCATAGTCACGTGTTTCTATAATTAACCATGTCCAAATAAGTATATACCATACATGTAGTTTGAAAGATTGCAATTGATTTTGTAATTTAGTAATGATATATTTTCGCATTTACTATGTATAATTGAAAATTGATATATCATATTTATATATTTTCAAGAAATGGTTCAAGGTGAAGACGATTCAAATGACGAATATCCAATTGAAGAAGAAAGATCAAACGTAGATTCTGAATTTTCGATGTGGGTTCAAAGTAATCTAAAAAAAGGGTTCTGAAGTGACTTCTTAAATAGAGAAACATGAAAGTATTTGGAATACTAAAAAAATAGAATTGTATAGTTATTTTGGACACTCAATTCAATTTGATTGCAATAAAATGTGTGGGCATTTAGTATAGTTATTTTAGATATGTGATAAAGATAATAATATAATTCATGTACCACTAATTGTGTATAAGAAAGTGTATTGTTGTTGTTGTTGTTGTTGTTGTTGTTGTTGTTGTTGCTGATGTTGCTGCTGCTGCTGCTGCTGCTGCTGTTGTTGTTGCTGTTGTTGCTGCTGTCGTTGTTGTTGTTGTTGTTGTTGTTGTTGTTGTTGTTGTTGTTGCTGCTGCTGCTGCTGCTGTTGTTGTTGTTGTTGCTGCTGTTGCTGTTGCTGCTGCTGCGGTTGTTGCTGTTGCTGTTGTTGTTGTTGTTGTTGTTGTTGTTGCTGTTGCTGCTGTTGCTCTTGATGTTGCTGTTGTTGTTGTTGCTGTTGATGTTGCTGTTGTCGTCATCGTCGTTGTTAACGTATGTGTTTATTTTTTATATTACAATTTTTAATCAAAATATAATTTAATTTTATTAAATTTGGATCAATATACTTATATATTTTTCTATTTATGATCAAATCTTATATTATTTACACATATACAATATCTAATATTTATCTTTTTGGGTATCGAGTAGATTGCCTCAAAAGCCATTCCCTAATTACAACGTTTTTACCCAAGAAATGTACAGATTTTGGCTCAGACTTGTTCCACGAAGGAATTCGGCTGAACACGCAAGTTTCCCTATCACAGACCACCGGTGAAAGAGAGACACTCAAGAACCCTAATATGGGGCCTTCACATACCCAGGTAACAACAACCATAATCGCAACAACAATCGATCCACCAAGGCAGTGAATCAAGAGCCCTAATACAAACTAGAAATCAAGAAAAGATGTACAGAGATTACTACACAAGATCTAACTACTCTCACAAATTTCTCACAAAGAAGAAGAAGCTCTCTGAAAACACACAGTGAAATGAATCGATGGATGAGAGATGATCCGCAGCAACAGATAAGTAGGGAAACAGTGATGGGCCAGGTTGAAGCTACCACTTGGGCCTGAGTTGCCACCAGATATTGGGCCTTTGAGTTTAGCCCAATAGAATAATCAGATGGGCTTATCCTCACATGTGCGATAAATAAAAAAAAATCATATATTACACACACGAATACAATATCTAATATTCATGCATCGCACAACAATGGATCAAGTGAGAACCAAAGCCCCATGTGAGAACAAAGAACCAATCTCATCCATTAATCCTCTTCATTTGGACGGTATAGATCAGCTGTTTCTCTTAAGTAATGCGGTGGTAATTTTGATATTTATGGCAACTTTAAGTACTGCGGAGGTATAACAGTAATTTAGTAATTCTTCTATTTCCTTATTAGATTTGTGGTAGGGTTCCTTATTAGATTTTCAATATTCACTTCTCACAATTTCTTTTTCTCACATACGATATCATACAAATCATTCGTGCTCATCGCTAAGGCATTGATTTTCTCATAATCAGATCGGTTTTTTTTTTTCAATCTGTTGTTTTTTCAATTTCGGTGTAGCTCAAATTCTCAGTTTCGATTAGTTTTGAAATCATTATTTTCTGAATATTGTCAGAGATCAGATTATCAGAGGTTCATTCAATTATTTTTTAGTTCATTATTTTCTAAATACCGGTGGAGATTCAGAGTTCGATTTAATTCTTTATGGAGACTCCCGGTATTAGCATAAAGGTTCATTCAATTTAATTTTTTGTTATATTTTTTTTTCCAGATTTAAATGATGGATGTTTCGTTCATGTAATGTACTATATTTTTGGAAGCTTATTAATTCTTGTTAATAGAGTATTTGCACGATGAATACAGTATTAGCACTACTATTACAAGTATTAGCACTGCTGTAGATTAGTTTTAACACTACTGTGACCATTTTTAGCATGATCGAAGAATATATATTTTTTAGCATTAACGTGATCAGTTGTATATTTTTTAATGTGCAAATTATGTTGACTCCACTTTGGAGTTTTCTCCTGGATTTTGTTGTACTTCTCCTACGATTTTTTTATCCGTTTTGTTTTAGATTTGTTCAATAATGTCGATGAAGTTGATTTAGTTGAACTTTTGAATTTTCACAATCAACATGTGTTTTCAGTTCTGCAGATTATGATTTCTTATTAATATGTACTTGTATCTCTGCAGATTTGTTAGTATCACAACATGACTTATTTTTTAATAATATTAGCACTACTATTACATATTTTAGCACTGTTGTAGATTAGTTTTAGCATTAGTGTGACCATTTTTAGCATGTAGCGTGATCGAAGAATATATTTTTTTTAGCATTAACGTGATTAGTTATATATTTTTTAATGTGAAAATTGTGTTGGCTCCACTTTAGAGTTTTCTTCGGGGTTTTCTGAATTTTACACATCTAACTGTGAACCATCTTTGAAGCCTGCATTGGGTAAAATTTTTCTTACTTTGGATGTTGGTATAACCTTTTACTAGGTTTATGCTTCATCGTGTGGATTTGATATTCGTTTGTCTTCTACAAAGATGTCTAAAGATGGTACTATAGTTTGGAAGTATGTTGTGTGCAACCGCGAGGGACTTAAGAACACATCGGTTGATTTTGGTGAAACATTGAAAAAAAAGACGTCGTGTGTTTAAGAGGACTTGCTGTATGGCTAGGATAGGGTTGAAGTATATTGGTTATGATGGGTACACTGTTGGACTATTTGAAGAAAGACATTCACATTTTTTTTTTATTTTGGATATATACACAAAGAGTTTATGAATATGAATAGGAATATAGACCCTTCACAGCAAAGTTTTATTCTGAACTGTGCAAGGGCAAACATTGGACCTATAAAAAAACATTTAGATTATGAAGTTAACAAGAATGATCAGTTGATATGTCTGTTTTGGGCTGATCTAATATCAAGAAGGAACTTTTCATTATTTGGGTATGTTGTATCATTTGATGGAACATATAGGACTAACATATTAGTCGACTTATTATTTAGATTGACATTCTGTGATTTTAGCATTGTCATACGAAGTTTTAGCACTGGTAATTGAAGTTTTAACATTTTCATTTCCTTTTTTAGCATTGGTAGTTGATGTTTGAATATTTGGTAGGTGACAGTGTTAGCATTTATAGTCTTTTGTTTATGATGAGAAAGACATTATAATAACAGAGATTTGTGATCTTTTATATGTTGACGGATATTCAATGATTTTTGCACCATTTACTGGAAAGGACAATCATAGGAGGCTTGTCACCTTTGGGGCTACTTTAATGTCAGGTGAGGATGTTGAATCTTATTCCTGGGTTCTTCAGAAATTCAAGGACTGTATGGATTATTTTCTGAATTTTATGGGTTGTCTGCACCTAGTGAAGTTGAGGTGCTTCCACCTGACTTTGTGAAGACTAAATGTAGTGAAAGTCGTATAAAATCAAAAGAAGATGCGGACACCGAATGTAAAAAGAAACCTTTAAGGACTTGCAAAAAGTGTAACAAAAAATGCAGTCATGATTTTAGGAACTGCGGGAAGATGTAGATACAATTTTTTTTTTGTACTTCTCATACTAATTTTTTTTATTAATGCTACTAATAGTTGATATTCTTTTTTGCATTGCTAATAAAGAGTTTGATAATGCTAATAAGAGTGTTTGTACTGCTAATATAGTTCTTTATACTGCTAATAAGTCATTTACTTTAATGATAATGCATTAAATTTAGTTATTAACATGATTGTGTTTTATAATTTAATGATAATGCTAAAATGAGATATGATGATGCAAATACAGTTAACAATGATGCTAGTACCACAAATCATATTTGTTGGTTTGTAATGACAATGACAAGTTTTTAATCACAATGCTGATAAAGAGTTATGTTAATGCTAAAAATGAGAGATTGCAATGCTAATAGTGGTTGCATTATATTGATAATTCAACAACATGTAACAGTATTTGTTCATGATTTTTTTACAATGCCGATGACATTTTTCTATGCTAATGCTAAAAAATAGTCATGCTAAAATAAGTCATGACAATGCTAAAAAAAGTCATGATAATGCTAAAATAGGAAATGACAATGTTAAAACTCTAAATTGAAAAAATATACACGTAAATTCTGAGTATTCATATATTTTCAAAATTTCCGATTTTACCCTTATTAAGATTCAGGGGCACCGAATTTCAACTTTATTACAATTATGCCACCGCCTCAATTTTTAAATCTGGACCATTAATGTAGAAATTATTGAATGATAGAGATTAATTCTCGATTCTCACACAGGATATGATTTTTTTTTCCACCTAAAATCCCCTTCCAACAGTAGTAAATTATTAATCCTATAAATTAACTATGACAGTGCTACATGCATCGAAATTCAAGTCTGGCAAAAATTTTAGTTTCACATCTTTCAATTTAAAACACAACATTAATTATCCTAATCAACCAGCTTAAATACGAGTTTCCTTTTCTTGGTTCATGTATATATGGAATAGTAATATAATGGTGTCTACGTAATTTTTATATACAATTTGATTGATGTAAATTTAAATAGTTTACCATATGTATTTTCAAACTCTCTACTATTGAAATCAATTAAAACACACACAAAAGCGAACATTATACTGTAAGGGTTCGTCTGCTACAGTGTGGAATAAGATTGAATATAGTTGACATGAGATGTGTTATACAGTATAAAATATCAATTTCATGTTTGTTTTGATGTATTAAAATATATATATTAATATTATATAGTTTGCTTAGATATATTAGATTCTATATAAAATTTCAAATTTCTAAAATATCCTTTATTTAGTTACCATGCATTATATAAATATTCTATAATAAGATTTTTAATTAATATCTGCAATGTTATTTTAGTCTGTAATTTTTAATAATTATGTATGGTATTATATATCCTACTTGCAGGGTGTGATATGTTATACGATATAAATGGTTTACACATGTCGGCCCTTGCATAATCATGGGTTTTACTATTGCTAGCAAATATGATATTATTGTGTTATAGGTATCTATTACAACCTTATACTACTTAGCAAACAAGCTACAAATTGAAGTGAAGTTTGTATGTTTTTTTTTTATTATTTTGTTGTTATACGATATCAATCCTATGTACATGACATAATTTATGAGGTTTATATTTGTCCAAATTTTTATTAGTTTGTTGTTATACGATATCAATCCTATGTACATGACATAATTTATGAGGTTTATATTTGTACAAATTGTATGATGGATTATATTTGAATGTATTGAAGATCAATGGGTCCAGGGCCGTATTAAAAAATTTGTGGGCCTGAGGCGATATCTTAAAGAAATTTTTAGAAGTATAAAAATATATGTATATATGATGGTATATAAATACTTTAATTTATTAAAAAACATTTAATTTTTATTTTCTTGTTCTTTTTTCGGTTGTAAATTTTTTCATTAAATTTTTATAATCTAAATGTTTTAACAAAACCTCTTTAGTTGTTTATTTCTCTATTTCTAATTCTTTAATTGCTCAAATAGATTTTGCTCTTTTAACGAACTTGTTGTACCATCAACTAAAAATCCAAAACACATATTACAATAATCAATGAACAATAAATAATTATCAGTATCAGATAATATAAACCAAAACTAAAATAAAATATCAACAATTAAAGAAGCTAAAACATCTAGCTCAAAAAAAAAAAAAGTTAAAACATCAATAACTATAAAAATCAAATAAATTGAACAATGGATCGTGGTTGTGACTGACTTTCAATTTCACTTATGTATTCAATGGGTTGTTTTTTTCTTTTTTGCATTAACATGTATATTTATATTTGTGTGTTTGCATGAGTTTTTGCCTTTCAGATTTATATAATATTTTTTCGTCAGATATGTGCTTCAAATTGAATTAGCATTAGGATTAAAATTTTCTTTATGTTATATCATAAATTTAGAAGTTATTGTATCAACAAAATTTCAATGGCGGCTGATTAGCAAAAGCTAACAGATTTTAGGTAAAAAATAATTAGAAAACGGAATTTCAATGGTTGCTACTTATTAGCATAAGCTAATAGATTTTTTAGATAAAAAAGTAGTAACAAAATAGAAATAAAAGTAATAAAAAAAAGAGAAATCGGCTAAAATGAGGTTATGAAGATTCAAACACAAGCCATTTCATATACGATGAAAAATTTATTTATCACTACCATTGGGCTGTAAGCTATTATTTGAAAACTCATTCATAATTTATCTATATATATATAAACATACATATATATAATAAGACATATCGGATATTCGGGGCCTAAATTTAACCGGGGGCCTGAGGTAGCCGCCTCAAGCCACTCATGGTCCAGCCGGCCCTGAATGGGTGTAATGAATGATACTTTTTTTTTTGGATGTCGAAGGGCAATCCCACTCCTGTGTAATAGCCTGTAAACCTACACATGGAAAGTAAACCACACTTGCTGAACCTACACAGGGGAGGTAAACCACACTTGCCGAGTAAACCAAACCTACACAGGGGAGGTAAACCACATTTAACAAGTATGACAGGCTCACACCTAGTAAAGTTAGTGGTGCATCGAACTTACGACCTTTGACCTCAAAAAACACTGCTTCACCATTATGTCAATCCTAAGAGGACATACTTCTTTATTTTTAAGGCTACGGTAAATGGTGCATCAACGAAAATATAGTTTTGTACAAATAGTTTTGACTGACCATTTATTTCAATGTACTTGGCTCGACATTATTAGTTTGATCATGTGGCTATTTGCAATTTCTGTTTTGTATTTTAACTTTTTGTTTAATTTAATTTTAAATTCATAATTATGCACCACATCTTTTGTTAGTAATTCGTACAGGTGTTGTTTCTATCATTGCTTCTACTTCATTTCATTTATTCACTATGTTCTAATGAATTAAAAAACAATAATATTCTTATATAATTAATTTATACGGAAATTATCAAAAGTATTTAGTATATATAGGTACATACACATATACATTAAAATTTATTTATACTTATTTTTCAATTAAAAATATAAATGGTGTAAATTATTTTTTACTTCAATCTATAAAAATTATTTTACTTCTAATATACACATAATGAGAAATTATTCATTTTTTTTTTAACTATAGCTTCATAACAAAAAGGGTGTTAATGAGATCTTTTTTTTGGGGGGGGGGGGGGATTTAACACCCAACTATTTATTTATGTTTTATAAGTAAATATTATATGCGTCACACGAAAAGCATATTAGTATTTGATTGAAAAAGAATATTCTACATTCTTTTGTTAAATAAAAAAAAATTTACAACTCGAGTGTGGTTACAATTTACAAAGAACTTCCACACAAAATTTATTGTAAATTTTCACAATTTAGTACCCAAGCCCAAACTTTGGTCTCAAAGCATAATTTTTTACGTAACAAATATCCTAATTGAAAGTTTAGGATTCAAAATTCGTGAAAAATATAATTCAACCATCTTCATGTAAACAATTGTTGTGCGTATGTTAGAACTTTCTCTTTAAATTTTATTTTCTTATTTAGAAATAAAAATATAAAATTTTTTAAAAATATCGAGTCCTCCAGTGAAAGTGCAACTCCAAAAATAATAAAACCCTCAATTGAAAACCCCTAGCCCTAATTTACCTCATCTTCCTCTACGCTTCAAATCAAATCTAAACAAGTAAAATCCCACAAACCAATGCTACACGGATCTCTATTCGGGTCGATGATTCGGACCGGGATTTACCGGCAAGCTTATCGGGTCTGTGGATCTGCCGCCGGCCGACAATTCCGTGCGTTTTCACAGATTACGGGAAACGCCGGCGCCTCTTCCGGTTGGTTTCTGTTTCATTCATTTCTCATCTTTTAGTTTATGTTTGTTGATTTTTTATTTTATTTTATTTTACGTACTTGTCAATGAGCAGAACTAATGTATTTCTGAACCTGTTGTTTTATGTGAGAATTTTGGATGCCATGAATATTGATTTCTGGTTTCTGTACTGGATTTTCTACTCTTTTTTGTTAAATTGTGTTTGTTTTCTGTAAACCATCAATAAATTTGCCAGAAATTGCGTATGTGTTGTAGTAGTTATTTTATTTTCTTCGTTCAGTCTGATAATTTCTACTGAAAAATCTAGGCTATCCCACATCTGAAAATGGGTTGAAAATGCGATTATTCGGCTCTTGAAGAGCTGGGAGGAACTTAAAAATTTGTTATGAAGTGTTGAAAGATGTTTGTTTGTAAACAAATCAAGTGGGTGCAGTTATAGAGGTGTCTATGACTTAGTATACATAGAATGCTCCCAAGCCTCATAATGTCTCATGTTCTAATTCTGTTAGGACACGGAAACAGCGATGTTTCAATGTCTGTTGTGCTCTATGAAATGTTATATGATAGCTATACCCAACCATTGAAGTGACTATCTATCTAGATTTTCTTTTGATACTCGGGGTTGGAACACCTTTACCAAGAACTCGAGTGAGGTGGGGTGGTGGAATACAGAAGTTTGTTTTGTACTTCTGCCCTGCTAGACAACAGCATTTTGCTATTATAATATTTTTCTGTAACTCGTTATGCAGGGTTAATCAAGGGTTTGAAAATTGAGACACATCTTCAGTTGTCAATTTTGGGAAATCTGGGCATGAAACTGGGCCTGGTCAGAGTGGCAGAGAAAGTTCCTTTACCTTGTGCTTTGAGTTTCAGGAGTTATGTGCATTCTGGAGAACAAACAGAGCTTGAGGCCGGAAAGAATTCTAAATCTGTTGAGGGTGAGGTAGGGATGACTCTTGAATCTATTGGTATTTCTCAGCTATTACCAGGCGAAAGAACAAATGGTGTAAACAGACAACCTCCACTTGGGGATGAGGTAGAGATGAATCTTAGATCTGTAGGTATTGATCCTCTATTACCCGGCGATAGAAGAAATGGTGTAAACGGACAACCTCCACTTAGGGATGAGGTAGAGACGAATCTTAGATCTATAGGTATTGATCAGCCATTACCTGGCCAAAGAAGAACTCGAGTAAACACACGGCCTCCACTTGAGAATGAGGTAGGAAGGCCTCCAATGTCGATGGACTATGTTCAGGGATTAATGCGAGGGAGTGGTATAAATGGAGGACCACATTATCAGCCAGAGGTCCAGACAGGAAGGCTTCCTAGACCTATTATGGACGATATGCAGGGAAGATTCCAGAGCAGAGACAGTGGATTTTATAATCAGCCTCAACTTGAGTCAAATGCTGATATTGTTCACATAAAGTTGATGCGAAATAATTCCTATGTCACTTTAACAGATCATAAGGGGGACAGAAAGATGTCAGTTTCTGCTGGACAAGTGGCTGCAAAAGGAGAGAAACCTGGCCGATACTCGGGTGAAGCCGCAGCTGAGTATATGGGACGAGTAGTGAAACAGATGAAAATCAGATCAGTTGTGGTGAAAGTGAGCGGATTTACCTTTTTTAGAAGAAAAAAGGATGCTATTCTGGCTTTCAAAGATGGCTATACTCATTCAAGAGGAGATATGAATCCTGTTGTGTTCATCGAGGACACAACTCGAAAACCACATAATGGCTGCCGTCTTTCAAAGAAGCGCCGTATATGATTTCCTGAGGCTGGCAGAATTTCTATGTGCATTCCATGGAAATGGGGATTGAGGCAGATGTCCGAGTTTGGATTGAAGATTGTACTATCTTGCAATTTGAATAGTTAGAAGGTTTACTGTTATTACTGATTGTCTACCTATTGCTGGGTAGATGGAAAAAAAAAGTGGTTATTTTTAAATACCGGTGCAGCTCTGGGTGTTTGTTTTTGCTGTGACAGTCTTGAGGTACTTGATCTTGAATATGAGGAGGTTCTTGTCTGCAATTTGACCAGAAATAATGATGATCAATTCTCTGTTCCTTTGCTGTATAAGTGATTCATACTTGTGTGATGGATGAAGATTAGTTTATGCAAAATCATCATAAATCCACGGTCAAATATATAATACGTAAATAACGTTTTATCTATTTCCGTATTCGAGTGGGTGTGTTAATAAAGCAATATGTTGTATTTTTTTAAATTACTCTTTTAATTCCTCAGAAGCTATTAGTATCACATTACTGTTATATTATATCACAAAACATCTATTTAGCATATATCTCCCTTAAAAAATAACTATCTGTTATCATATCCATCAATTTATCTTTTATTATATTTTATTAATTCCTTTATTTTATTTATATAACTCATTTATTTTATTTGCATATTTAATTTTACACATATTTTAATTAATAAATTAATTTAAAAAATGATCCACAAAAAATGAGCAATAATTAAAACTAAAACACAGATCAAATTGACACATGAAAAAAATAGGACAAATTACATATTAATACCTGACCTTTGAAATTTTTAATAAAAATGTCTTGAACTTTGAATATTTACAATTTAGTGTCTGACTTTATAAATTTTTATCCAATTTATCATAAAGTCAACTTTCAGTATCCTATTATCTACATGAATCGTCGAAAATCTGAGATCGACATCAGATAAAAAAATTTAAAATATAAATTTTAAATTATAAAACAATCTATTCATAAATAGAAATATAAATGGGAACATTCTCAATTTTAATTCTGTCTAGTTGTCTCATCATCTTTAAAGATTAAAATCATTTCCTAAAGAGTAGGACCCACTTTACACTGCTATTTTAGCCCAAAAAGAAAAATCGAGATAAACCTTCCATAATCCTCTTTTTTTTTTCTTTTCTGTTGAAACCGGCTCCTGCAAATCCTAAACCCTAAATTTATTCAGATTTTATATAAATGGATTCAATTTTCCTTTCTCCACCGTTTTTATAATTTCAACTGATAATTTCTCAAATTTTGGTCCAAAGTTGGGGGTTCATAGTTTCGCCGTCGCATCAACCGTCTGCCGCCCGTGTTTCACTCCATCAACATCAGTCGGGCGATCCAACCGAAGTTTTCCAAGTATGTCCATAATTCTTTTTTATGATAACCGATGATTTCTTTTTTTTTTTTGTGCGTGTGTTATGAAACCCTTTAATTTGTGTCAGATTGTTTGAGAATTGCTTGTGTAACTTGGTAAAATTTGATATTTTGAATGAGAATGGGTAAATTGATTATACAGATGAGTCTGTCAAAGCGGAAGAGACCTGGAACAGAGCCACCCCCTCTTTCAAGTGATGATCAGCGCATCCTTGATATGATCAAGAGCAAACAGGGCTCCGGAATGGCGCGGACTGAGATCAAATTTCAGACCAAGATTGCTGAAACCGTCGTCACCAAATCGATCAAGTCTCTGTTGGCTAAAAGTTTGATTCAAGAGGTGAAGCCCAAAAACTCGTCGAGGAAAGTCTACATGGGAGTTGAGTTTACACCTTCAAATGAAGTCAGTGGAGGCTTCTGGTATCTGGAGGGGAAGCTCGACACTGAGTTTATCAAGCAGCTTAAAGGATTCTGCATCAAGCACCTCAAAGTGCACAAGGTTGCTACTCTGGAGGGAATCCACAAGATCCTGCTCGAGGGCGAAGTGGTGAAGGGGCAAATTCCAATCGAGCACATTGCTGAATTGCTGAATACCATGGTGCTAGATGATCAAATACTAGAGGTGAAGAGCACTGGGTTGGGAGACTATTATCGCCTCCCTGTTGGAAAAACGTGTTACAGACTTCCTGCTGCAGGAGGGGGGGCTTCTGCTGAGCGTTCGACTGCAGGTGCATTTGCTTCCATTCCTTGTGGTATGTGTCCTAGGATTGCTTTGTGCACGCCTGATGGGGTTATCTCCCCGACTACGTGTGTCTATTACAACAAGTGGTTGGACGTCAAACTCCATAACTGAATTTATTCAGTTGGGGCTTAAATTCTCTCTAGACTTTATTGGTATAGGTGTTGTCTTGAGGTACATTTTGGTGTTATCTTGATCTTGTCCAACTCAGACATTATAAGTCTTTTTATGATATTAGGATGTTTTTGTGGTTTTGCTCACATTCAAGTATGGACAAGTTTGTGGTTGTTTGGAGAGGTACCAAAATTTGGTTACCTTTGTTTACAAAGCTGTTGTTTGCGAGAAATAGTTCAGATAGAGATGTTGAAAATAATAGGTAAACCAAATGTGTAAAACATGGCACTTTTATATAGTAGATTGTAGATTTTTCAGTTGAAATATATTTGCTATGTGCATCTGTATTTTTTCTCTCTAAAGTTCTAAAGTGGAATGAAATGACACAACTGACATTTTAGTAGTAAAATGAAGAATATTAAGTTTTTTCAAATTAGAAAAAGGTCTGTATATAGGTTTGATGACATAGTTCTCTACGAAAACCATTATAACAGAAACTATGTGCATCCTAAAGGTTTGATGAAATGTCTGACCAAGCGCATGTGTTCTAGTTTTTGTGTCTTAATTTTCTTGTTCAATCTCCTACTTCAAATGAATTTCATTTTCAAGGAAATGGCTTTCAATAAAGCAATTAAAATAAAAGTTGAGAGTTTGTACAGATGCGAAACACAGATAATATAATAGAGATATGCACAGCCATTATTCGTAGATACATTACTTAAAGGTTGTGATTCAAATTAAGGCTTCTAATCAAGTCGAGATGGTCCTTGTGCATTATATGTAATGAGGATCATCTCGACTTAATTAGAAGCGTTAATTTGAATCACGAACAACCTTTCAGTAATGAGGACATTACCAACCAAAATATCCTACGGGGTATGTAACTATGTACATACATGCACGACTAGAGTAGCAGCAAACCAAAGGTGAAGCAAAAACCTTTTTAATGGAGACCTCTTTCTTCTCTTTTGGTTTTGTACTTTTCATATATAGCTGAATAGCTCTGATCTTTTTTCAATCCACCTCTGATCAAGAATGCACCGCTACGTTTGAATCAACTAGTTAAGTAGTAATCTAAAAAAGAAAAATGAAGTACTTCGTTAACATAATGCAAAGTAGTTATCCTTTCTCTTTTAAAAGATAAGTAAATAGTGGAGCCAATCTAGTCTGATGCTCGAGGAAAGTTGATCGATTTTTTTTTTTCTTTAGTTTTCACAAATGCTTGAGGAAATTAATGGGTGCCCTGTTATGAATGAGACACAAAAATAATGTTGAATAAAGTAATAAGAACACAATTATTTACGGGGTTCATCACTATATGACTACTCTGGTGGTGCTAACAAGCCAAATTATGCACTGGAGATTTTATATTATACATTTACAGTTATATTGAGTGATTATTACTGTTTGGGATTCATTGTTTCGAACTGTCGATTGTTTTGGTGTTATATGAAATTCTTGAGGTGCTTGCTGATCTTTAAGCAAGCATTTTTCTGAAGGGATTCCCAGTTCTTGAATTGAAGATTTCTAAAAATAAAAATAAAAATCCAACATGATAAATATTCAGTTATATGCACAAAAGTCTACGTGACGTGAAAAGTAGAAATACAATGGTTTAATGGTATCTAGCTTCACCTAAACTAGGATTCATGAATCCTCATGTCCGAGATCAGAGATTCCAATCCTTCCCTCCGCTCTCGACTGAGAGAGAGAGAGAGAGAGAGCTACCCTCAACACAGCAGCAGCAGATAGGTATATTAGGTACTGCAAAAGGCCAGTCCTTGTGAATGAAAAAGTTGCAGGCAGAGAAGCTTGTAAAATGAAAGATTGAATAGTGACCTTTCTCTTGAAACATCTTTCATCAAGAAAGCAAGATTTCCAGCCGGGATGGATCAGTCGATCAATGTTTCATTCTCATGGGTAGCAGCATGAGCATGAATATCTGGAAGATGGGAGCTGGTAGAAAATCTAAGCCATTTCTTCTTCTCGCTATGCTTGATACACGGTTGCAATATTAGCCCCAGTGCAACAGCAACGAGACTGACGATCATAACCTTGAGAGAGGATAAGGCCAACACGACACAAATTAGGATGCTCGGAGGGACACACATGAGTATAGCACCAAATGTTCCCACCGGGATCTTGTAAGGCCGGGGGGCAGCGGGGGCTATAACTCTCAACCTAACGAATGCTATGAACTCCAGTATCATTCCAAAGCAATATAAGAAGTTTTCAGCAGCAACTATCTCCTGGAAGCTCAGCCAAGAAAGCAGAAGCACACCCGAAGCTGAGAACAGGATGCCCACGAGAGGAGTCCCATAACGTGATCTCCTAGCAAAGAACTCAGGAAGCATCCCTCTTTCAGCCATACCTAGAAGCTGGAAAGAATCACCGCTCATTTCAGCCACAAACATCCCCATGTTGGACATTGCTGCAGCCCCCTGTATCCACCAGCTCAACCACGCTCCGCCTAGAATCTTAGCTACATCTGAGAAGTAACCGTCAGTCCACAACTCGCGCTGCAGGGGGATAGCTCCAGTCCCGGTCAGTAGAGGGAAGAAATATCCAAGAAACACGAGGATCAGAGCATAAAACAGAGCTTTCGGAAGAGTTTTCTTCGGGTTATGAACTTCTCCTGCAAGTGTGCTTATCGAGTCCCAATAATTCAGATTCCAGAAGAGTGTGTTGAGATACAAATTCCAGTCTACATTGTGAATATCAGCAACCAACCATCTCTTAGGCTCCAATCTTGGGATCGAGATAAACCCCATGACCAGAAAAGGAAGAATAGAGAAAACCCCAAGCAGCACAGCAACCCATCCCACTATGGTTAAACCTCTATAGTTCATATATGTTAGGAAAATCGTGAGTGCAATCACAGCCATAACCCTAGGCAGACCACCACCTAATGCAGGGATTCCCGACTTGAGATAATCAAGAAACAGCAGAGGGTAGAGGGCATTGTCGATGACACCACTGAGCCACTTCATCCAACCTTGTTGGAAGCCCCAGAATGGGCCTATAGCAGATGACACCCAAACCACATAACCACCATTCTCCGGGAACATAGTGCCCATCTCCGCGGTTATTAAGGCTTCCGGGACACTCCATATCAATGGGAATACTAAGAAACCAGCCAGAGCAAGAAGTGGACCAGCAGCCCCAACACTATCTTCAACACCAAAAGGCCCTCCTGATACCTCATAAAATATCAAGAAAATGAGGGGTATCATCGACACTTTGCTATGATGATTTTCTCTAGCAGGAGAAGGGGCTACATTGATCCCTACATAATCAGCACTATTCTGTCCCACCATTCCAATAGATACTCCCCTACTTTCCGTGTCCCTCAATTTCTGCATTTAGGGAAAGATTAATGTTCAATCAAATGAAAAATTCCGAGATACAAACTCAAACACAGTGCACACACACACACACACACATATATATATATATATATATATGTTTATGTATATGTATGTTTGGACTAATCCAATCTCAAGTTTTTTGGAGCACATTTTTTTAGAATTGCTATGAATTAAGGGTGCAAACACAAGCAAGAAAAGGGGGAAATTGAAAAGGGCACCAAGAGAGCTGAAGTCAAAAGAAATAGCCAGTAATCATAATCCTTATTTGAGATCTGAAATAAAGAATAAACCCAATACGAATAGAAGATACAGGATTAAAGAAAAGCATAAGTAGAATGGAGAGAGAGAGAGAGAGAGAGAGAGAGAGAGAGAGTAACCACAATCAGTCCATGAAAAAATAGAAGTGAAAGTCGCCAGAAAAATGAAGAGAATACGCAGTTGCCGGTAGGTGACTAAGACTAGGTTGATGCATTTGTGAGTCGAAATCAAAATATAAAATGCAACTGGGTTTAGTGAGTTCCAGCGAGTCAGCTTCACAACAGACAATTCTCATGCATGCCACAACGTTTCATACATTGTGTGATTTTCAGAACTCATACAATTGGTGATTGGCGTTGCCCCTAATATTCAGTATAAATGGATATATATTTCAAGAATAACTCCGAAATTAGAAAGAAAAAAAAAAAAGACAAATGAAGATTGTATAAGGAAATAATTAACAATATTTTGGACTTTTAAAAGTACACATGCTAATTGAGTTTCATCGCGGTCGCATTATACATTTTACTTTTTAATAAAATAAAAATAAAAATGCACGAGGTATTATATTTATTGTCGATTTCAAACTACTAGTAATCTTTACAAGTTTTTCATTGTAAAAAGAAATACCTATCCTCATATGCATGCCGCAGTACACAAATAATACACAAAAAAGTCAGTGTAGAAACTCCGATTAAGTCAATACGAAAGTTGTGAAAGTTATTCCTCTAAATAAAATTGTGAAAGTTGCCATCTTTCAATGTGCGCACCATAGCAACTAACAGTTTGTTGGATAAATTCACAAGAAATGATCAATTCATTTTCGAGTGTTTTAAGGCAGTAAGACACCCATTTTTTTGTGATAAACTAATTATGACACTAATTAATTAAAAATTAAAATTAAGAAAATTACAAGTCCTTAATATAAAATAATAAACCATACTAATCAATTATTAACTAAAACTGAAAATTAGATACTTAAAAAATAATTATAAGCCATAGTTGTGTATAATCAATCATAATTAATAATTTTTAAATTAAACTAAATTATATGAAATTGAAATAAAAAACAAATAAAAAAACCAGGGGAGTAGATAATGAAACACGGTTTAGTGATAGAGGATTTCGTTGACCACTACATTTATGAATTTGTATAATTGCACATAAATACGTACAGTACTCAATTATAATTGTGTCTTTAGAATTTAAATCACGCATGTTGCAAATTAATTAACATTTTATAATTTTACTCTCCTCTGTCGTCGAACATACTCTTGCCCTAGAATAAAACATTAGAACGACTTTCCAATTTATGATTAGTATATTTGGCGTCGCACTACAAATTGTAAATGATCTGGTTTAAAATGTATTATTAATTATCTTAAAAGTATTTAATTTTGTAATTATGATCATAATGGATTAATGGAGTATGTATTATAGTATATGTTATCCAGTGAAATAGTGGCATAGTAGATGATTAATTTACACACGCCCTACTTTATTGAACTCATAAAGTTAAACATAAAGTGCAATAATGTGAAAACTCAAAAATAGAGGAAAGCCCACCAATCATGTAGGCGTGGGAGTGATCAAATTATTGATAATCACGCCACATGTCCACGTGTGATCTTATTATAATAATATCTCATCAAATATTCCGGATCATCCGTGCTTCAATTACCTAATTATTTTATTAGGTAATAAAATTTTCTATATATATTGCCTTGGGAATTTCCATATCTGTGTGTATATATATGACTACAACTATAAAATAACAAATGGGAAACCACACACATGACACATATATAGTGAAAATTTGTATAGAACAAAAGAAAGTAGATTATAACCACAAGTTGCAATAGTGAAATCTTCTAATAATCATATCAAATCAGACACCTTGACTTTAGATTCATCAAGCCTATCTCCCCACTTTAACTTAATATTATATGTTATATTTGGTTGTACTAGCTAGTTAATTTATCAACGTTGTTATCATTCTACTTATATATAAGACCCAGCGCTTGAATCTTCTAGTGAAAAAATGAAATAAAACGTTTTCTTATATATATATATATACACACACACACAGATCATATCATTTCTAAAATTAACCAAATATCATAATTAATTAGGATGAAATCTATAATCACGATTATGCATTTGAAAAAAACATACTAGAATGGTAGTGGATATATAATTGGGATGCATAGGGATGGAGAAAATATTCTTTTTTTTTTCCGATCGAAGTGGACTTCAATTAATTAATCTTCTGTCCCATTTTATATTTATAATATAGTAAATTGAAAACTAAATCAGAAATTAAGATGCAAAATCTAAAACGCAAAATATGGCCCCACAAAGAGATTTTGTGATCAAAGCCCATATTTGGCTACTAACAGAAACCCTTTACACTCGAGACTCGTTCCAATTTCCACTGCCTAAACCGCCACAAATTCCCACCCCCTATTTTTCATTGTTTATCTTTCTGATTCGGCTATAACCCCAAATTTAATCGAAGAATCTATAAAAAAAATGATAAAGGAAAACAAATCTGAAGATTAATTAAGGAGAAAAAAGTGAATCCGCGCAAGCATAGCAGCAGCATTAACTCTGCAAACAGAGAGCACCGAATTTTTCCATACTACTGTACTTCATTTTTGGTGTGTGTGTATATATATACACACATACATTTACGTATGTATGTATGCGTACCTGGTCGAGAGAATTCGGAGATGTATGTGTTTTAGTTTGAGCAGCTGAATCTTGTAGAGTTCTGTCGCCGTCAACAGCGGCGGGACGATCAGATGCTTTGTGATCTGCTGGAATATCGACGGAGGCATGTATTCCAGGGACTGAAGCGGCGTCGTTATTTTGTTGGGCGTTGGCGGTCATTGCTAGCTAGCAATTAAGCAGTGAGAGAGAGAGAGAGAATAGTTAGAGAGAAACAAAAGAAGAGCAGAAAATGAGGGTGGTTCATGAGACTTATCTATATATATATATATATATATATATATATATATATAGAGAGAGAGAGAGAGAGAGAGAGAGAGAGAGAGAGAGGCGAATCCGTTTGTATTAGTTTTGTGCTGAAAGAAAACAATACGGATTGAGAGGGAAAGAAAAGGAAAGGGGGGGAAGAAAAGAGGAAGGTTTGATGGGGTGGGGTCATACGGACGTTAAATATCAAGTCTCCATCTCATGCTCAGACTAAAATAAAAATCTAAATTATGTGAGTGGGTTGAAATTTGATGTTACATTCTTTCGTATTTCATTCCATATTATATTATTAAATTTATCATTTTAATAATATTTATTATAAGATAAAAATTAATTATAACATAAATAATCATAGTCAATATTTATCAACAAAAAATTGAATTAAAAAATTACTCCTCCGTTTCCATTTAAATGTCATTTTGGATGAATGGACACAAATTAATAAATTAATTAAATTACCTAATACACCATTGTGTAAATACATTAAACGAGCAAAATATAAATGTTTGAATGCACTAAATGAGAGCAAATGTGAGAAAAATGTGAATTTTATGTTTCGAATTTATAGAATGACACTTTTTTTGAAATAAAATTAAAAGATTAGAATGACATTTATATAGAAACGGAGGGAGTATAAAACATAATTTTGAAAAAAATCAACCATAATAATGAATTATTAATTGAAAATTGAAAATTAAATATTAAAAAATAATTATAAACCTTAATTGGGTGGGGTGAACCCTAAAAAAATCATAAAATTAAACTAAATCACAAAAAAATAAAACTGAAGAAAAAAAATATAAGAAAAACTCGTAATTTGAAAATGTAACACGGAGTGTAACACAGAGAGTGTAACAGGAAATTTCATTCCAACGAAATATAGGGGACCATTTCATATATTTTTACATTTTTTTTATCTTTATATATGTGACAATGAAATATATATTTTTTTCTTAATTCATTGTGATGCATTGTGTCAAGAGATGGCAAATTGGCAATGATAGGGTACTATGGTACCTGTTCTCATACCCATATTTTAAAAAAACATTTGTACTTGTCTCCACATTCGATGTGTATTAATTTTTATACCCGTTCCTGTACTCTTTGGATACTTAACACTATCCATACACTCGTTACTTGCATTTTAACAATTTCTTTTTGCGATTCACGAATGTATTATAGTATTTAATAAATTTTAAAATATTTTTATAAGTTACAAAAAAAAAATCATAGTTATATATATATATATGTATGTATGTATGTTGTATGTATGTATGCTTTAAATATATGAACAATATATTGAATACGAAATGTAATTTATATAGATTATAAAGTAAAATAACTATTTATTTTTTAAAAAGAGATAAAAAAAGACTAAATTACATTTATAAATGTTTACTTTTTTATTATAGATCATTTCTATATGTTAGAATTTGTTGCCTCAAATACTGTGAAAAACAAAACCACGTGCAAAGTTATATACAATGTTGTAGTCAGTGTTACTCACTTTACCAACAACATTGTCATAGGAAATTTATAGAACAGTTTGCATAGAAATAACTTTAAAACACAAGTAAAAAATAGCTTGTGTAAAATGTTAACATGCAGATAATAGAGTTGATGTTGAAGCCAGTGTTAACCACTATGCCTTCAACACGCAGCGAAAATTTAAAGCAACTTGCATGAAAGATAGTTTTAAATCACACACCTTCGGTATGTGATTGCCTCATGGCGAAATTCACTATCACAAGTGATAAAAATAACAATGTTGTTGTTGTCTTGGTTCACTCCCTTGACAACACTACATAAAACATACAGAGGACTATCCTAGCTTCACTCATTCGAATAATCACTCAAAACAAACCTATCTACACACTTAGATAGATTACAACAAGTCACTCTAAATCCTAGACTCTCAAAGTTGACTATCTAACCTACACACACAACTGGAATGAAAGTCTCCAGGTGATTGGGACGCTAGGCAGATATCGGGGAGGATGTTTTGGATCTTTGAGACGACACTAGATGCAAGGTTCAGAGCTTCTCACAAACCATAGTGATAACCTGCTTACATCAAAGATAAAACAACATAGAGATAATTCTCAGTTCACTCCCTTGAATAATCTCTATGAAAATAATATAAATTGTCCTCGCTTCACTCACTCAGACAACCCCTGTAAAAATCACTACCTAGCACTTAGGTAGATAAACAATGTCTACTGGAAGAACTCACAACATTCAATCTAATCTATACCTTACAAATACAACAAGGATACAGACCTTTGTTGATTTAAACAATAAGGGAGATGTTGATGTGAATGTAGACGAGTTCCAGCAGACACTGGACTCAACCTTTGATCTCTCTGAATTCTTCGTAGCAGTACGTCTCAGGTTGAGTAAATGATTTCAAGGTCTAAGGAGACCTTAAATACTCCTCCTATCTTGTTTCAGCAGTTGCTCCACGATCACAAGAGCTGTGGCCTTGAATCAACTGCATTCCACTTCCTATTGCTGTAGTGGACTTGAATAACTGCTTTCTGCATTGCGCAGCACACGTTCTTCAACATCGTGTAATAGTGGCAGTTACTCCAGTGACCCACGTTCACCTGCAACGGTTAGTGTCCAAGAGAGAGTGGGAACATCACGTTCTTATAAATCCGGAACAGATTTTGAACAAGTCAAAATCAAACATCATCCACGATTTAATCCAGAATTATTTAACCAATAAATCCCTAAATGCGTGAAAAATAAAATGTGACATAAATCACAAAATAATAAGATTAATTTAAAATAAATTAATCCTAAAAAATATGAAATAACAAGATTAAACTTTAGGTCCACCGATTGATGTTGAAGTCGATGTTACGTGCAACACTCGTTGTAACACGTCTTCACATCATGGAATCCACTCACCATTACTCTTATAACTGCCCACAAAGTCTTCAACCTGCAGACACACGTTAGAACCCAAAGGTAGTGGAGAAATGTTCCTTAAAATTAGGAACTATTTTGACAAAGTCAAAACCCTAAAAGTTTGAGGCTTATCTCTTTATCCCTTTAGAATAAATCAACCAGACACATAAGAATAATAAAGAGATAAGATTCAATAATATATCAGATCAATTATAATACTAATTGATCCGAAAATATAGAAGAGGAATAAGATTAACTTCTAGAGAGTTGTACTCGATGTCACGAGAATGACGGAACACATTCGAGATAACATTGACTTCAATGTTATCAATCAAAGTGATAACATCATCTGGAACACATCTTTCTCAACAGTAATGATCCAAAGGTAACTGCTCTCCAGATCACCTCCTCTTGTCACACTCTCTTCAACTTCGGATAACTGCTCCACTACCTGTGACAGTTATTCAAAGACAGAGAGAACATCATGGTTCCTGAAAAATAAGAACCAACTTTGACTGATTCAAAGTTAGTATTAATCCATGATTTAAACATGTTTTCACCCATTAAATTATCCGTAAAATCATGGAAGTAATCAGTGATAAAAAATCACAAAATAATCAAATCAATTTAAAATAAATTGATTCTAAAAATTATGAAATGAAAAGATTATCAGCCTGGAACAGACTGATGTTACGAAAAAGACGGAACAACATTAGATGCAACATTAACTTTCATGTTACATCTTTTGCAACCGTTACCAGCTAACCACTCTCACACAGTCTGCAATATTAAGGGAGTTATACCAGTGCAAGGCGGTTAGACAAAGTAGGGATAGAAAATAGTGGTTCCTTAAAAGAATGAACTAATTTTGACCATTTCAAAATTAAGTTTATCCACTATCTTAACCACCTATATCCACTATTTTAAATTCAAATCTCGTGGATATATTTAATTAAGATAGACAAATTAATCAGATTAATTCAAAGAGAAAGGATAAGATTACTATACGTAATGTTTCGGTCAATGTTGTCGGAATGGTGTTATACACTGTGTAAAACATTGAGGACAATGTTATCAACAATGTTGATAACATCTGATATAGCACCATTCCTAACACTATATAATATATTTGTGGATATATAATAAATAAATATTTTTTAATGTACATATATTGATGAACATCTTCTTAAGCATAGTGAGCATAAAATTAATAATATAGTTTCAGATAAATTTAATAATATTTTTCTATAATCATTCAAACATACTTATATTTGTATTTTTTTATTGTATACATTTTTTAAAATATATATGTGATATTTTATGTAAGATATAATCATTATGAGCATTTATTTATCAAGTTTACAATATATATGTGTGTGCATGTGTATGCATATATATATATATATATATATATATATATAAGAATAAATAACATAAGTTACAAATTAATATTTCAAGTACTCCAAATTTTATTCCTGTTCAATTATCATTTTATTTCTAACAAAGGTCACATTTTAAAAATAAAATATTTAAGCATACAAATTTTTTTATCACGAACTATTTATTGAATATTTAATTTACTTATTATTATTTGTATTAAATAATTCAAAATTATGATTAAATAATTTAGAATTTTAAAAATATTGATTTTAACTAAATCATAATTCGATTAAAATATAATACAAAGACCCTTCATGAAAAATGCGAAATTTCATAAAAAAACTACAAACATAACAATGTCATGAAATCTTTAAATAATAATATCATATCACAATACAATTCAATATATACAGTGTGTGTGTGTGTGTGCGCGCACATACATGGGTATGGGGCGGGTTGGTACTAAAGTACCCGTACCCGTCAAAATTTATGGATAATTACCCTACCCATCGTGGATAATTTTTGCGGGTACCCATAGGGTCTATTATCCATTGTCATCCATAATTAGGGATGTCAATCGGGCTAACTCGTTTCGGTTTCGGTCCTATTCGGTTAAAATTTTCTTCGAGCTCAAAATCTTCGGCCCTAACCCTAACCCTAACCCTTCGATTTTTAGGCTAGCCCGTCGGGCCAACATGTTTATGATTTTTTTTCCACGTGTATAAATTATATCTTGATAATTCTCCTAAATAATCATTATCTCTTATTCTTGAAATAAATTAATACGTGAAAAATAAGATAAAATGAAAAGAACATGACAAATACAAAATTTAATTAAGATCAAACTGTATCAAATAAAAGAAAACAAAAATAAATGACATGAAAATGACAATAATGTTCAATCATAATTTGTTCTTCCAAAAATAATCACTTTAAACTACACCACAAATCTATTTATAGCTTAATCTTCCATCTAATTTGAAGTACAATCTTCTTCTACTTTAACAATATTTGAAGCTCTTTCAACTTCATGTTTGATTCCATCTTCAAAATATTTATCATTTATTAAAAGAATAATAATATTATAAATTAAATAAATTAAAACATGATAAATTATAATAACTAGTTAGTCTAAAGAAATATAGGTAGGGATGTCAATCGGGCCAACCCGTTTCAGTTTCGGGCTTGTTCGGTTAAAATTTTTTCGGGCCAGAAATTCGTGGCCCTAACCCACCTTTATTTTTAGTTTTTTCAGGCCGGTCCATCGGTTTCGGGCTAAATTGACATCCCTATCTATAATTGTGTTGCTGTAGCTCAAATCAACATAATTCTTGCATCCCCAAAAAAAATAATAATACAAAACCTAAAATAAATATAAATATATCAATAGCTTGGATTATGCAGTAATGTCATCCTACACACCTACAGTAGTGACCTCTATAAATATTTTTTGTATTTAATTTGATGTTAAATGTGAATCATAATTAAATAATTGCAAGTGTTGATCCTACCAGCACTCAATAAAATGTGTAAGACACTCATCTACGAGTATACATCTGGTGGCAGTATATATGTCCATAGCCATCATAATATAATGGCTGTAAAAAGATAAAGATATATTAATAAAATAAAATATTCCATAAAAATATAATTATATATATTATCTGCTAGCTAGCATATATAGATATATATAAATATAATATGAAGTAATTAAGTAGCTTCCGTGGACGAATTACCGAAAGGATTTAGATTCTCCTAACCTATCAATAAAAATATAGATGTAATTAAAGATGGGTAAGCACAAAAGTAGGAATAGAAAAAGAAAAATATCCTAGACTATGATGAGGACAATATAGTAGAGAGGGGTTTGTAAGGTCAAATTTTTGTTGCTGAATCGTGCAGAAGAAACCAACATGACACGATGGACAACAGAGCTTTGTCCCTCGCCTATATTTTCTTAATCCTTCACTGTTAAACAGAATTTGTTCTTCTCAAAGCTCCCATATATTACAATTGAAAATTTACAGTGAAAAACAGTATCCATCTTTTCACTGTTTGTACATGTGTGCTTTAATTATATAAAATGTGCTTGTCGTTTACTATTTATAATTTTAAATTTTGATTTCATATCACAACTTGTAGTTTTAAAATTGAATAATTTTGTATATAAAATATAGCATTTGTGAATTTAGTTTGTCATTCACATGGACACTTAATTAACATGGCCTCTTGATTTTAGTGAAATAAGTGAAGTATGATAGTTTCAAATATAAAATATTACTAATAAATTAGTTAATGGCATTTTAAAGTATCATCACTTGTCTAAATTTGCAAAGTTTAGAATTAGGGGTGTGGAAAAATACAAAAAAATTGGTATACCGCACCTACCGTATAGAAAAAATACCGAAATTTTTGATATGGTACTATATCTTATCCGCATTTTTTGATACGATGACGATATAGAATTTTAAAAAGTTTCATTAACGCTGTATCATGCATGATGTGTTAAAATTTGTAAATTTTGTTTCACTTCATAGACACCCAAACGTTATATATAAATTATTATTTTTTGTTGTAAATTCCTTCATAACACTTTAGGAGATTGTTGCATTGGTCCAATATTTTTATGTGTAATATAAAGTATTTAATTTATTCCAGCAGATTGAGTGATTGAGTGATACCCATATATACCAGAGCCGAGTTGGCGGAAGCATTTTAAAAGTGTAAAGAAATAAATTCCACCAAAGATGCAAAGTTTAGCACGCTTATGTTGATTTTTAATTATAGTCAACCACCAAAAGGAAAAAGAAAATATTGAGAAGGACATTCATATATTACTAACTAATTATTACTTTCACATTCTCAAATTGTCTTCATTTTTTTTTTGTTAACAAACTGTTGTGAATTTCATGCCGCTTTACTTTGTCGACTTAACTTCCCCGACAACCATTTCAACATTACTTTTGGAGCCACATAAGTTGAATCTTTTACTATATGAATACTACATTAACTAAATATTTTTATTTTTATTTTTATTTTTATTTTATCACGAGTAGAGTAAAATAGTTTTAGTCCTGTTGAAATGAATAATGTGTCTAGTTCTATAACTAGAAAAATTGACGAAAATAATCCTAAATTTTTCTTAAGTTCGTTACTGTATTTTATTTTTACCCCAATTTAGAGGAAAATCTAGAAATTTGGGGATTCTCGACAATAATATCACTATAAGAAAGAAAGTAGGCATTTTCAAGAAATGAGATGAAGAAGAAGTAGGAATTGGGGAGGGAGTCTTGAATTGCTAATAATTTGATCTACACTGAGTGATCCAATTTTACTTATATGATATCTACTAACTATGCAACATTCATAAAACGAATTGAATCGAGTTTCAAGTCTGCTCAACAACTGCAACTTAAAGAAACGCAATTCAAAATAAAAAGCGTGTAAACATATGACTCTCGAAACCAATTTCAGAATGCTCCATCAACATGCATCAAACTAAGACACCTACTTTGAACTTCCTATATATGATTGTGGAACAATCTGAACCTCTATTTCTGAATATTCCTTCTTCTTAGCCCTCTCTTTCTCCAGCAAGTAGATTCTTTCCACATCGGGAATCGCGGACATGATTGTCTGCAGCTTCAAGTTGATCTCCTCCATCTTCTCCATCAGCCTGTCATTGGTGAACATGCCTAAAAGCACATCCCTGATCGTCTCCCAGCTTTCAATCAACGGCAGAGAAATGATGACAGCGGAAGCTACTGTGCCCCAAGCAATGGCTATCACTGCCCAAAATGTGAAGTATCCCTTGTTGAATTGCCCTACATGCTCAAACAGCCCCTCGTATAAGTATTAGATTACAAAAGTCAAGAAATGTGTAATATTTCAAAAGATGAATTCTTGCACCTGCTGGGAGAGTAAGAATAGGCCAAATAACAGCTATGACTAGAGTGAATCCAACTCCCCATTTAACTATCCATCTCTTTGCTCTGATGAGCTTTTCCTCCTTGAACTCATCAGATGATAGCTCACTCTTTTCCTTCTCCACCACAGTGATCTGTTTCGTCGTCTCCCAGTCGTAGTCTTGAGGCCAGATGAAGCTGCACACAGCATGAACAGCTCCTCCAACGAGTATGGAGACGAGGTTCCCAGCCAGCATTGGCGCGTTTCTTCCACTCGTCTCAAGGTTAACCCGTCCGTATTCCACCTTGGTTACTGTCAACCAAGTTATGATTCCAAGCAAACACCCAGAAATCGTGCCAAGAATTGCACCTTCAGCATTTGCCTTTCTCCACAGAAGCATGAAAGCTATTGGAATAACTGCAGATCCAATGAACACTCCCATTGCTAAATACATCCAACCTAGAGAAACTCCGGCCTTGTTTAGTATCACAGCTAAAATTCCCATGAAACATCCAAATCCTAGAACAACACTCCTCGACACTCTCAGGATCTGTTTGCCCGTTGCATCTGGATTAATGTATGTTCGATAGATGTCATACGTGCATAATGAAGAAACAGCAATCAACTCGGAGGAACCAGCAGATGTTACAGCCCTGATGATATCACAACATTTCAGAAGAAATAAAAAAAATAGGTGAAGAATTTTAGACTTATGGAATAATAGTTAATTAAGATTACATAAATAGCATGGTGAGCAACAGAACAGATCCTCCTTTTCCCATCAAAGCAATTGCTGTTGCAGGAGGGACTAGCCCACGGCTCGCCTCACTAGCAGTTATGGGTAGATCAAGGGCTAATGCTCCTAAACCAAGAGACGTGGCCAAAGAAAATGGAACGGCAAACCACACCATTCCTCCCAACAAGTAGCCCTTATGCGTTGATGATGGCCTTGCAGCAATAGCACTCACCCAATATCCCTGTAATTCAACTGGTTCATTAAAAAATAAAACATACTAATGAAGTTGTTTGATCATACTAATGGATACATACACATACGTACATTGTCTACGAAAACTGTACCAAAATTCCCAACAATGTTGATAATGCCAAAGACAAGGCCTCCAGAACTGAGCATTGTGAGATGAGACCCTTTATAGTTACCATTAACCGGACCACACGATTGCCCCGGATGAGAGATTGGATCTTGGCAGCTTCGTGCTCTGCTTGCAATCTCCAGCAGGCGACTGTACACCACATCTGGACTACCAAGTTCACTGCTTGCAACATACACTAGGTACACGAAGATTACCAAAACTACGTGCACTGCAACAAACATTGTTAATCATGTCATGACCTTTCTTAATTAATTATTACAGACTAATGAAGAAGATCAGTTACTGAATACTGACTGACCTATTACAGAATGAATGTAACTAGCCAAGAAGGTGGCTTTGAGCCCTCCTGCTAGTGTGTAGACTATAACACCGAGAGGTATAAGAAAACTCGCGGCATAAATATTCACTCCTGTAAGAGCATTCACAACTGCAGACCCTCCCAGAAGAAGCATGGCCGTCACAATGATGTTGGTCATGAAGCAGAAAGTTAGGAAAACAATGTGAGCTGCAGTTCCCCATCTAGCAAATTAAACAAAACACAATTACTTAGTCCAATTTTTAATTACTGAGATGCACAACAAATGAAAATTATGAAATGAATTATTAATTAATGTTGGAATTTTTGTATAGCAAGCAGACCTTGCTTTCACAATTTCACAAACGGTATGAGCATGAGGAGCCTTTCTTTTGATCTCAATAGCCATTACACCAAACAGGAGCACCTATTTATATATCTCGATCAAATAAGTGTTGTAAGAAGGGGACAATTACATATATATTTGAACTTTGAAGAAGAAGAATTTGGACATGCCTGTATGGTAGCTCCACTTGCATACCAGAAAGGACCACTGACTCCATATTCCCAGGCGACGTTGGAGCTTTGTAAGATTGTAGCAGCCCAAGTCCACTGCAGAGACATATATATTTATATTGCTCGAAACTTGAGAGAAAATCGACCACATTTTGCAGCCTAGTTGGAGAGAGTGAGGAGCAATCTGATTGTATTTAGTATTTACCTGGGAAACTATCACACTGGCAATAAGGCCTGTCTTAACATTCCTACCAGCTGTATTGAACCATTCTGATGTGTGTCTCGAACCAACATATCTCTTTTCTAGCCACACCTAGCAATACATATAAAAGAAACATCACTTGATTGATTATAGAAAATTAGAATTTAGATAAGATAAATGTTGAACAATTCCACTCAAACATCGAATCTGTAACTAGTACTAGATTCAAGAATATTGGAATTATGATCAAAGGTACCAGGAAAGATGTAAAGACAGCGAAAAAGGCTCCAAATCCAAGAATGACTGAATATCCAACGCCTTGATTGAGCACTGCTTTTTCTCCAAAGAAACTGCTTTGCCTAACGCAACTACCACCATCTACGCTGTAATACTTAGATGAGAATTCAAAGGGAGGGCAGTTTGTAGGAGAAGAAGCCATTCGATAAACTTCTTCTCGTCTCTGCTCAACTGTTTCTGGATATATCTGCTTGGAGATTTATAGCAAGAACCAAGCCAACTTGTAAACAGAAATGCCATTTTCTTGTGATAATTATTAATAAGTCAAACAATGCATGCCATCAAATTCAAGCTCATTTGGCAGTGGAGGAATCTCTTAAATTAATCGCATTCATTGTTTAATCTGTCACACTCATTTGTCTGATCTTTCTACTACGCCGGAAAGAGGACTTTGTGTTTGCACTCTTTTTCAATACATAGATTGATTCGACATTTCAGTTTAAGACAAAAAAATAAACATTAACATCACTATTATGTCTGTCTGTGTGGTCCTATTTTAACATAAGCAAGGATGACTTAATAGGGAGCTGAAATCATCCAAAACACCTTCAACTTAATCGAAGTGAATTAATTATTGCATTAGAAATATATAGTACAACTTAATTTGGAAGATTTTTAATCTAAGTATTCTTATATGAGCATGATTTAGATTAGTCGACTTTGGAATCACTCCAACCAATTGTCATAAGCCAAGTGGAGATGATAGTGAGGGATTCTTTTTTACTTAATTAGATCTTAGAATATTCCAAGTCAATACTCTTAACTCTTGATACTCCAAAAAAGCATGTTATGTTCTTGGATGAATAAGGGCCAATCATCAATGGATTGATAAATTATCTAATTATCTATATATTTTGTTTACTTTGTTGTTTGATACTAAAAAAAAATGATGGGTAATTTAGAACTTTAATTACTGCTAATATGAGAGAGATAACTCAATTTTATATGCTTAAACCTTGTTTGCTTAGCAGATATAAAATAAAGCTTGATATGTTTGACTGGGCATCTTTTATCATAGAAGATATTAATATTACCTTTGCTTGAATCTATTAATATATCAATAACATATACGTATTAATAATCTATTCATGAGTCAGCGATCCAACTCTACCCTGAGCTAGAAATTTACACTACTTTTAATTTTTTATAATATTTTTACATATTATTTTTTTAAATCATATAATTGTTGACAGAATAATAATTCCCATTAAAAATTAAATGAAAATCATTGGTATTAAACTAATATTAGCAAAATCAAGAAATCGAATGCTCAAGTCAATAGTAATAATTCTATACACACACATTTATATCTACTAGCGGAGAAATTTTATGATTTTTTACTAAAATATGTAAAATTTAATAGTTCTTTGGAAAGTGTAAAATTTAACATTATAAGCTATATTGTAATTAGAAAATATTAATAAATATCTAATAAATAATTAGAGTAAGAATATATATATATATTAATAATAAATAAATGAATTCTTTTATCTAAAAAAAAAACTAAGATATCATTGTGTTAAATTCTATATTGAATATTATATGTATATTTTCTAAAGTACAAATTAAGCATATACGTTAAATATAATAAAAGCGTGTCCAACAAAAGAATAATATTAAAATTGATTTAAATTTAAAACTATATATATATATACATATATATATATATATATTGAGCGAGTGTAGATTCTCATATATGTGAATATAATATCGAAACTTTTTATTACGATCAACATTCCTTTGAACTTCTTCTTGAATTAATATATTTTTATATTAAAATAGAACATCTTGTCAATGCGTTTTTACTAATAATTTTTGGGCGAACCTATGATAATAAAAAAAAAATTCCATGCATTATATTAAGTATCAAACAAAATTCATTATGGTTTCGAAAAGGGACATCTTTTTTTGTGGTTATGTTGGTTTTAATTTCTAGAGCAATATCTTAGTAAAAATTGAAGAAAAAAATAGATTAAAATTATAATATTCATACTTTATAGTCAAGTGTGTGTCTAAATATTCCACACATTTTTCATACAAGGTTATGTTCGAAAATTCATTTTCAAAAATATAAGGCATGTTTGGAAATATATTTTTGAACATACATAATCAATAACTTAGGGAAAAAATTAGTTGAATGTATTTTCGAACCTATTAATCATATTTATAATTCAATAGTTTTCAGATCAAAAATTGAGTGACAAAACATCAATATTTACAAATTTAAATCATATTTTTATTATAAATTCAAAGTATACATGACAATTAGTAACCTATTATAGCATTTCTGTATATCTCTTTTCAAATTTGAAAAACTAAATTGTGATACTTTTTTTTCCATCTCTCAAACATGAACATTTATCGCTCCCACGTGAAAATTTATCTCTTTGATTTTGTAGCATACATGAATTTTATATATATTTTTAAATTGGTTAAAACTAAATTTTTTAAAATTGAGGATAAAATTTGTAATACCCTGGATTTTCAAATAGGATTAAAGGATTCCTAAGTATGATTAAGAAGTATTAGAGGAGACCTTAATAATGTTTCAGGAGAATCAGATATAAGTAATGACTTTAGGGATCACTTTTCGTAAGATCGTCTTTTTGAAATTTTCTATTCTAATTCAATTATGGCCGATTTTGGTCTTGTAGAAAGGTATCAACTCAAGGAGCGTATCGATACTCTCGGAATTTTAATCTGAGGTCATTTGAGATTTCGGTGATGAAAAACGTATTTAAAGGATTTATGAATAGTAAATTCTGAGTGCGTTCATGATTTGTAAAATTTATGAAATCCTCCTCAATGATGTGAGATTTGTTCCGTCAAGCCTGACTTATGGCAAATGACCTAAGGAATCCGTTCGTGTTCACAGATTACCAATCCGAGGTCAATCGAACGCTCGGGAGTGAAATCTGTCATTCGAAAGGAATAGTAAATCTATTTTTGAAAAGAGAATCTTTCTTCTTTTTCTCCAGATGACTTCCTCGTCAACCCGAGTCAAGTTGGTTCAATAGTATTCGAGCCAAATAGTTTTCCAGTATTTTCAAATTTCATGTCGGAGGTCATTTGAACCTCGACATCGAATAAAGCAACTTTTTATCGAGTTCAGAATTACTTTGTCAGTATTTTTCTACTGCAGTGGCTTGTGTGGGAAGCCAAATTTACTCCTATAAATACTTCCCCCTGTTGGGGTTTTTTTGAATTGAACCACCGCAGGATCTAATTGGATGTTCATTAATCCTAATGTCATGTAGATCATAAATTCATGCATCTCATATGTTTTAATTAACCGAGTTTAATTAACATGCAAATCCGGTTTAAACGATTCTACTAAAGCGGAAACATAGAATCGAAAAACGACTTACAAATTAAATGACGGGTGGAGGACAAAATTAAAGGTCTAATCTTGTTGTTGTGTATGATGATGATTGGCGCCCCACAGTGATATTCCACTCCTTGATCTTCTGTTGTATTCCTGGACTAAATCTAGTTTCAGGGTGGGCTGAAATCTACTAGATCGGTATGGAATCTGTGGAGATAAAGAGAACACAAGAGGAGCTGATTATTATTCTTCAAATTTCGTCCCCCACCTCCCTATTTATAGGGGAGGTGGTCGAAATTTCAGTGTCCCAACCCTACTGGGTTTGGGCCTCTATCCCTTTTTCTATCTCCAGTCCATTAAAGTCATATTGGGCTACAACAGGGATCTAGAAGAATATTAAATTGACCTGCTAATTTATTTAATTTCCAATATCCAATAAACTTAGGATATTATTAAATAAATTAAGTATTATTTTTATTCCACTAAAGAAATAATACTGACCTACCAATTCAATACATATTTCTGAATATGCTTTTTCCTTTAGTCCAGCCATTCCCCGCGTTTAAGATATAATGCCCATTAATTAATTATGTAAGCTTCTGATAGCTATAATTAATTAATATCTTATCCTTGAGTAGTACCACACAAGCTTTACTCATGCACGGAATAAATTCCACCTGCAGGGTTTCAGCATGAACTTGCATTTCCTCAAGAGGACACCATCAAACTGGCGCACCAGGACACGGTGCCCCTACATGTTGCACAACCCATCATAAGTGTAAATGTCACAACCCAAGATATCGAGATTATTGATCCTTATGAAAGAATCTCACCCTTTGATAAATCAAAGCTGCAAACACTACACGTATATGTCTGTCAACACATAGGGGTTAAGAATCCGAACTCTGTGGATTCTTATTCTCTCATTTAAGGTCAGAATAGATAATAGAATCCTAAGTAGATCCTCCTCAATACACTTGACCATGTATTAGAATAATTAGTTAGTCAAGACAAACTAACTATCAGATTATTCTACGGCGTACCGATAGCAGGTTCAGTGCCATCTAAACCGTGAATCTTTTAATACATTACAAGGAACCTGATGATATGATCTAACCATGTGTTTACCCACACCATATCATCTACAATGTAAGTATAGTGAACATGCATGTAAATATAACAATTTAAATGCAAACAGTGACTGCAATTGTATTTATTCTATATCATCATAAAACCATTATCAATAAAGTATACAAAAGACAAATCTTCTAGTATACAAAACCAACAATCTCCCACTTATACTTGAAGCATGTCTTTCAAATATAAAACAAACTGGCTAACTCTCCAACTCTAACTAAAATATCAAACGGTAACCCCGGGTCTGCATCTCACTCCCATTTTCTCCACGTGACCGTAAAAGGTCTTAGCCGGAAGGCTCTTCGTGAATGGATCAGCTAAATTGTCCACCGATGCAATCTTGACCACTGCCACATCTCCTCTCTTAACGATTTCTCGTATAAGATGGTACTTTCTCTTTATGTGTTTACTTGCTTTATGGGCTCTAGGTTCCTTCGAATTTGCCACTGCACCCAAGTTATCACAATATACCGTGATACTCCTGGGCAAATCAGGAACCACGCTCAAGTCCAACAAGAAGCTCTTGAGCCAGACGACCTCTTTTGTAGCCTCAGAGGCAGCTACATATTCAGCCTCCATGGTGGAATCCGCAATGCATTTCTGCTTTATGCTCCTCCATGCAATGGCTCCGCCTCCCAAGGTAAACACATAGCCTGAGGTAGATTTACTCTGATCTTTATCGGATTGAAAATCTGAGTCCGAGTAACCCAAAGACACTAGACTATCAGAGCGGTACACCAGCATATAATCTCGAGTCCTTTTTAGGTACTTGAGTATATTCTTAACCGCAGTCCAGTGTCCTTATCCAGGGTTAGACTGATATATGCTTACCATGCCGACTGCATAGCATATATCAGGTCTAGTGCATAGCATAGCATACATAAGGCTTCCCACAGCCGAGGCATATGGAACGCCCTTCATCTCATCTATCTCAGCCTGTGTGTGGGGACACATATCCTTGGATAGATGAATTCCATGCCTGAAAGGTATAAAACCTTTCTTGGAATCCTGCATGTTAAACCTAGCTAGCACTGTGTCGATATATGTCGCCTGAGATAAGCACAACATCCTTTTCTGGCGATCTCGAATTATCTTGATGCCAAGGACGTGTCCGGCTTCTCCCAGATCTTTCATATCGAACTGCTTGGACAACCACACCCTTATGTTAGATAATACTTTCTTACTGTTTCCAATAAGTAGGATATCATCAACATATAGCACGAGGAAAGCCACCACGTTTCCGTCACTCTTCTTGTACACACAGCTCTCATCCTGACATTGCACGAATCCATATGACTGGATAACCTCGTCAAACCGGATGTTCCAAGACCTTGACGCCTGCTTAAGTCCATAAATGGATCTCTTAAGCTTGCACACTAAGTGCTCTTGGCCTTTAGCAATGAAACCCTCTGGTTGCTTCATGTGGATGTTTTCCTCAAGACTTCCATTTAGGAAAGCCGTCTTGACATCCATCTGCCAAATCTCATAATCCAAATGAGTGGCAATAGACAAGAGAATCCGGATTGACTTAAGCATGGCTACCGGTGAAAAGGTTTCCTCATAATCGATCCCTTCTTTCTGAGTGTACCCTTTCGCCACCAATCTTGCCTTGAAGGTTTCAACCTTCCCGTCAGCTCCTCTCTTGCGTTTGTAAACCCGCTTACACCCAATGGGTTTTACCCCATCTTGTGGTTCTACAAGCTCCCAGACTTGATTGTGATCCATAGATCCAATCTCAGACTCCATTGCAATTTTCCAAGAGTCTGCATCTTTGTCTTGGATTTCTTCGTCGTAGGTCCTGGGATCTAATTCATTTAGTCCTTCAGGGAAATCCGAAGATTCACCCAAACCAATGAATCTGTCAGGTTGGCGTACAACCCTCCCACTACGACGAGGCAGTTCCTGTACTTCTGTGACACGTTGTGCAGTAATTTGTGGTTCCTCTTCTTGTACTATTGGTGTCAGATTCGAATTTTCCCCTCGAAGTTCCTCGAGTACTATCTCACTTCTTGGCTTGTGATTTATTACATAGTCTTCCTCTAAGAATCGAGCATTGGTACTCACAATGATCTTCTGATCCTTAGGACTATAAAATAAACCACCTTTCGTTCCTTTTGGATATCCAACAAACAGTCTAACATCCGTACGTGGTGCCAGCTTATCAGCTTCCTTATCCAACACATGTGCTGGACTACCCCAAATCCGAAAATGTCCAAGACTGGGCTTTCGTCCAGTCCAAAGTTCTGTGGGCGTAGATGGGACTGATTTTGATGGAACCACATTCAGAATATAGGCTGCCGTTTCCAGGGCATATCCCCAGAACGAAATAGGCAGATCTGAATAGCTCATCATCGATCTAACCATCTCTAACAATGTTCTGTTCCTTCTCTCCGCCACGCCGTTCTGCTGTGGTGTTCCCGGCGCAGTCAACTAGGATGTAATCCCATTCTCTGCTAAGTAGTCCCTAAATTCATTCGAGAGGTACTCACCACCACGATCAGACCGTAGTGATTTGATACTTTTACCTGTACGTTTTTCCACTTCCGCTCTGAATTCTTTGAAAGTCTCAAAGGATTCTGACTTGCGGCGTAACAGGTATATGTATCCATACCTTGAGTAATCATCAATGAACGTGATAAAATACTCGTACCCTCCTCGAGCCTGAACTGACATAGGGCCACATAAGTCAGAGTGAATCAAATCTAGTACTTCTTCAGATCTATTCCCTTTATCCTTAAAGGGTCGCTTGGTCATTTTACCTTTCAAACAGGATTCACACAAAGGGAACGATTCTAGGACCAATGAAGACAAAGGCCCATCGTTTACTAGTCTTTGTATCCGTTTAAGGTTAATATGTCCGAGCCTAAGATGCCAAAGATAGGTTTGATTCATTTCCGAAGGTTCTTTTCGTTTGTTAGGGTTTATGACCGATGTATTCAGTAAATGCATTTGTGTAGTGTTTTGCATAGGATTAAGTAAATAAAGATGTCCATCCAATGTGCCAGAACAGATAAAACGTTTATCACTAAAGATAACAACCTTGTTATCAAAAGAAACAGAATATCCATCCATAAAAAGTTTAGAAACTGAAATCAAGTTTCGCCTAAAACCAGGCACATAAAGACAATCCTTTAAAACTAATATCCTATCACTACTAAAAGATAAGGTTACGTCTCCCACTGCAACTGCCGCCACTTTCGTAGCATTGCCCATGTAGACTGAAATCTCTCCATCACTTAGCTGTCTTTTTGCCAGGAACCCCTGTAAAGACATGCAAACATGATCAGTAGCTCCAGTATCTACTACCCATGACTGAGTAGAACAAGTAGCTAAACATGTTTCAACGACGAGAGATTGAGACGTACCCTTTTTCTTCTTCTTGTTAGGAAATCCGCCTTCCAGTGACCTGGTTGGCCGCACTTGAAACACTTTGTCTTTGACTTAAATTCCTCGGGAGGAATCTTAGTCTTAGACTTCTTCACCTTAGGCGTCTCCTCTGCAGCTTTCTTGGGTGCGTTCTTCTTCTTCCTTTTAGTACCGGAAGAAGACGCCCTATTTTCAGCTAGGTGTGCCTCCAGATTTCCTTTTTGAAGTAACTCAGCCACCTGAAGATCCATGAGCAGTTCAATTAGGCTGACATCCCTTTTAATCATGTTAAAGTTCAGCCTGAACTGCTCAAACCTCGAGGACAGGCTATGAAGAACAATGTCGATTTGAGAATCGCCATCCAGCTCTCCACCCAAGGTCTCGATCTCAGCCAGATACCCCATCATCGTGAGAACGTGATCCCTAACAGGTGTGGAGTCAGACATTCTCGCATCCATTAGTTTCTTCATCGCCAAATGGCGTGCCGAGCGGTTCTGATGACCGAAGAGCTGCCTAAGGTTGTACATGATATCATAAGCGGTTTTCATAAGTTCATGCTGATGTTGCAACACATTCGACATAGATGCCAGAATGTAACAGCGCGCCACCTCATTGGACCTAACCCACTTATCATATGCAACCTTTTGGGCTTCTTCAGAACCCTCATCTGGCTTCTGAGGACATACTTCTTCAAGTACGAACTTGTGTCCTTCCGCAGTGAGAACAAGATTAAGGTTTCGAATCCAATCATTGTAATTTTCACCGATTAACTTGTTTTCTTTGAGAATAGTGGACAGGTTGGAGAGTGCCATGATGATATAGAATAACTGAAAAGTAAACATGCAGTACAGTCACAAACTTTAGGATACTCACATATAATCGTATACCTCAAAAAATTATATGTAATCCACCGACATTTTAAAAATGTTTCTTATAAGCCACGTTAGTGTGGACGTTTATAAAATTCATCCTTAAACAGGTAAAACCACCTTTAATTTACCTCCAGTCAAATTTCCTTATGACAAGTAAATTAATAGTCGGAAATAACCACGGTCGTGTAACCTTCTAATTAATAAGCCACGTTAGTGTGGACGTTTATTAATAAATTACACCTAAGTGTGAACACCATCATCTTAGCACCAAGTCCACTATTTCGAACTCTCTGCTCCAGTTAGAGGAGTCAGTTTGTTCTAGTAGTGTTCTACAGCTATCTTGATAAAGAAGTTTAATTTCTAGAGATAACATTGATATGACACATCCGTTATGGAGGAAGACCTATTGTCAACTCGCATGTTTATCACATCTCAATTAAACCAGATTAATGGAGACCGTTTGAGATTTCTACATACTTTGGTATGAATCTCTCCTACTTAGTTATTTAAGATTGAGGTTTCACTTTATCCCATTGTAAAACATGCAAACATCACATAAAATGATAAAACACCATTGCATGCTTCAAAAAACATAATAAGCAATAATAATAAAAACCAACTATCATGGCTTATATCTCATGTTGCTGAATGAGATAAAACTGGAAAGTCAGCTCCGGAAACTCGGGCATGGCTGCCGCCCTTATCACTGCGCCTCGCCGAAAACCTAGCTCCAATTAGGATTTCGGGACGTGAATCAGTGATACTTTCTTTCTTGAGCTGTGCCACTCTCCTTCTTTGAGTTGATCTTCAAACTTTATTCAATATAGAATATCTATTCCTTAAAGGAAAAAACTAATATATCTAGAATAAAATTACAACTCAATGACTTGGTCTAACAGTTTTATTTCTATTACATTAAAACAACATAAAATAAAACCTAGACCTAATCCATGGATTTTCTCATGGATTAAAATCACGTAGCCAAACCGGCATACGACCCATCATACATCCAACATAAATTAAAACATACATCACATAATTAAGGAGCCATGATAGTCGGTAACCCTGCAAACAAGTCAGTCTATAAATCCAACAATCACAATTACATGATTAACATAAAATAACATATGATATCCAAACATGACATATTAAATAATATTCGAATTTTACAATTAATTAAATTAATTAATTCGATATTATCCACAAGATAAAAATTGGAAATTAAAATAATTATCCACCAATTTAAATCTTGTTAAATTTCAAAAATATATCTTAAAATAAATTTGGAAATTATTTATAATTATCCACCAAATTTATTTAATATTTTCTAACCACCCTAATTAAATAATAATTGGATATATTGATATAAATCAAAAATCTAATCCAAATATTATCCATAAGAATCTAAATCTTCAAGGATAAGGTTTGGAGATTTGATTCCAATCCAAAATCTTCCAAAACTTATCCAAATTTAAAATCTTATCACAATTGGATTTTGATAATTATTTGTATATATCCAAAATCACCTTATCCAATTTTAATCCATAGATTTCGAAATTATCCAAAAAATAAATTGGAGATTTGATTCCACTTCAAATTCTTCCAAATTTAAAATTCTATTTTCAAATCTATCTAGATTAAAATTAGGTAAATTAAGATATACATCAAATAACATCAAATCTTTAATCCAACAACCAAATTTTCGAAAACATCATTAAATAAATCTGGAATTTTGATTTTCATTAAAATCTTCTCCAAATTAATTTAACAAATTCGAAAATTACCACTATATTTCACATTTGGAAATTTTGACATTAATCAAAAAACTATTCCAAATAATATAGCTATAGGTTTCAAAATTTTCAAGAATTAAAAATCTGAAAATTTTGATCCACTTCAAAAATTACCAAATTTAAAATTCTAATTTCAAACCTATCTTGATTAGAATTTTGTAACTTTTGATATACATCAAAAATCACCAAATCCAATTCTAATCACCAAAAATTTCGAACCCTATCCAAATTAAATCTGGAAATTTAGATGTTGATCAAAAATTCATCCAAATTTAATTCTAGGTATTCGAAAATTTTAGAACACAAATTAGGGAATTTAATACATCAAAATTCGAAAATTTTGAACTCAAATTTTCGAATCCTACACTTAATAAATCTGAAAATTTTGAGTTATCAAAATTACATTCCAAATCTTATTAGGTGTAGATCGAAAATTACAATTCATCCAAAACTAGAATTTTCGAAACACCATCAAAAATTCATCCAAGTTTTGAACACAACCAATTCGAATATATGAACATATAAATCTGAAAATTTAAGCAACATAAACATTTCATCAAATTTATACATATTTTTCAAATTAATCCTAGGATTAAATCTAGAACAGTGCCAAAACCCGCTCTGATACCAGTTGTTGGGTTTTTTTTGAATTGAACCACCGCAGGATCTAATTAGATGTTCATTAATCCTAATGTCATGTAGATCATAAATTCATGCATCTCATATGTTTTAATTAACCGAGTTTAATTAACATGCAAATCCGGTTTAAACGATTATACTAAAGCGGAAACATAGAATCGAAAAACGACTTACAAATTAAATGACGGGTGGAGGACAAGATTAAAGGTCTAATCTTGTTGTTGTGTATGATGATGATTGGCGCCCCACAGTGATATTCCACTCCTTGATCTTCTGTTGTATTCCCGGACTGAATCTAGTTTCAGGGTGGGCTGAAATCTACTAGATCGGTATGGAATCTGTGGAGATAAAGAGAACACAAGAGGAGCTGATTATTATTCTTCAAATTTCGTCCCCCACCTCCCTATTTATAGGGGAGGTGGTCGAAATTTCAGTGTCCCAACCCTACTGGGTTTGGGCCTCTATCCCTTTTTCTATCTCCAGTCCATTAAAGTCATATTGGGCTACAACAGGGATCTAGAAGAATATTAAATTGACCTGCTAATTTATTTAATTTCCAATATCCAATAAACTTAGGATATTATTAAATAAATTAAGTATTATTTTTATTCCACTAAAGAAATAATACTGACCTACCAATTTAATACATATTTCTGAATATGCTTTTTCCTTTAGTCCAGCCATTCCCCGCGTTTAAGATATAATGCCCATTAATTAATTATGTAAGCTTCTGATAGCTATAATTAATTAATATCTTATCCTTGAGTAGTACCACACAAGCTTTACTCATGCACGGAATAAATTCCACCTGCAGGGTTTCAGCATGAACTTGCATTTCCTCAAGAGGACACCATCAAACTGGCGCACCAGGACACGGTGCCCCTACATGTTGCACAACCCATCATAAGTGTAAATGTCACAACCCAAGATATCGAGATTATTGATCCTTATGAAAGAATCTCACCCTTTGATAAATCAAAGCTGCAAACACTACACGTATATGTCTGTCAACACATAGGGGTTAAGAACCCGAACTCTGTGGATTCTTATTCTCTCATTTAAGGTCAGAATAGAGAATAGAATCCTAAGTAGATCCTCCTCAATATACTTGACCATGTATTAGAATAATTAGTTAGTCAAGACAAACTAACTATCAGATTATTCTACGGCATACCGATAGTAGGTTCAGTGCCATCTAAACCGTGAGCCTTTTAATACATTACAAGGAACCTGATGATATGATCTAACCATGTTTTTACCCACACCATATCATCTACAATGTAAGTATAGTGAACATGCATGTAAATATAACAATTTAAATGCATACAGTGACTGCAATTGTATTCATTCTATATCATCATAAAACCATTATCAATAAAGTATACAAAAGACAAATCTTCTAGTATACAAAACCAACACCCCCCTCCCCCACTTCATTTCTCACACCAAATCCATCTCTACTTTAATTTTAAATAGAGGGAAAGTAGAGAGAGTTGAGAGCAAGTGAGAAGTGTTCTTGGTGAGTGTTCTTCGGGGCAACAACAATCGGAGTGGTGGGAAAGAGAGGCGGTGGAGGAAGGTATTGTTGGTCGGCCAGTGGCCGGATTGACCTTCGGCTAAAGTCGGAGGGCGAGAGCACCGTCGGGTAGCAGCAGTGCGGCTCTGCCACCACTGCAATCCGCCGGAATGCCACCACCAGTTACCTTCTTCCGACGCACTTGTCTCCGTCTATTCTTTTTCGTTCGACCCCAATTTCCATTTTTGTTTTGTAATTTAATTCCGCATTTCATTCCGTCTCCTAATGTTGTTCTTATTATTCCCCGTTATTATGTCGGGTTATTAATTTCATTTAACTCCGTTCTATTCCGTTCAAATCCCGTTTAAATTCCGTATTTAAAATCCATTGTAATGTTTAAAGTATTCAAATGATTAGTAGCATATATGTCGTTGAAATCTTGATTTTTAAGTGTTTGATTCAAGAAAGTTCATGTAAGAGTTATATAGAGTATGTTATGCCTTATTTAATTTCCAAACCGTCGAGAAACGAGAGAGATGACCGAGTATCACCTTTACCAAACTCTCAATCGGGTCATTTTTGAAGTGCATTGGTACGCACGGACCGTGCGCTAAGGGATTCCTTCCGCACGGCCCGTGCGCGACAATCTAGAGAGGTTTATACTAGTGGCGCCAGGCCCGTACGCAAAGGTATCCCTTACTGCACAGCCCGTGTAGGAGGTTTTGGGAAGGTTTTTGTTGCGATTTTATTCCAACACGACCCGTGCACTCCTGTCTTCCTTCTGCACGGCCCGTGCAAGTGTTGTTCGACCCTTTTAACTTCTAAATGCATTCTAATCTTGAGTCTAGCAATTCTCGTGTTTAATTGAAGTTCTAAAGTTATGCAATTTGTAATAAGGTCTTAGTTAAGGGAAGAAGGGTTTAATCTCAATTTGATTTTTCGTTAGAACTTTGGATCTTCGAATAGATCGCTAAGTCGATAATCGGCTTTTGTAGGAAGAGGCGAACCCCGAGGGAATCCGGGAAAGGAATTACTGCTCATTGCTTCATTCTCCTCACTGTGATCGAGGTGGGTAATACTATGTATTCGGATCTATGTATTCCGCTTTGTTAGATTCATTTTACATGGTTTTGTACTTGACGTGATAAACATGCATGTTACATAAAAATATGATTTGCATGAACATGGATTAATGAACAACCAATAGATCCTGCGGTGGTTTAATTCGAAAAAATCCCAACAACTGGTATCAGAGCGGGTTTTGGCACTGTTCTAGGATTAATCCAAGTATAATTTCGACATGTTTAATTAAATTTGATGTTAAAGTTATTTTTCTTAAATTTTCAGATTTAATTATGCTTATGTGTCGATTTTATTGTTGTTCAAAACTTGGATGGATTTTTGATTTAATTCGAAAAATCCTAGTTCTGAATTGAATAGAATTTTCGATCATAATATAAAATTTGGAATGATATTTGATGTACTACAAATTTCCAGATTTTATTGGGTAATGGTTCGAAAATTTGGAGATTAAATTTTTCGAAATTTGATGTTGAAAAATTTCCTAATTTTGTCTTGAAATTTTCGATTACTGTGAATTAAATTTGGATGGATTTTTGATCAACATCAAAATTTCCAGATTTAATTTTGGATAGGTTCGAAAATTTGGTGATTAGAATTAGGATAAGTAATTTTTGGTGTATATCAAAAGTTATCTAATTCTAATCTAGATAGGTGTGAAAATAGAATTTTAAATTTGGTAATATTTGAAGTGGATCAAAATTTCCAGATTTTTATTCTAGTAATTTTCGAAACCTATGTTATTTTATTGGAATAGTTTTTTGATTAATGTCAAAATTTCTAAATGGCAAAAACTTGCATGCATCATGATGCAAATAACACTATATGAGACGGGTCAGTCAAACCCGCTTTTGATCCGGTCAACGCGGGTCAACCCGCGCTTTGACCTGGTCAACCCATAAAAAAAACTGTCCAAAGTGAGTACCAACCTTCCTATTAAAAAGTATCACAAAACATTTGAAAAGTACCATACGTATCATTAAAAAGTAAGGGGTCTACTAGTTATTTTATACTAGTTTATTTAGTTCAAATTCTGATTTTTTTTTTCAGTTTTTATATTGTATGTGTTGAGATTAATCTAAAACAATCATCATTCCAAGAATTTGTAAAGGAAGGCAAAACACGAGTTCGGTAAAATAAAAAGTACCATGTGGTAAGAAGAAAAGTGTCAAGTACGATAAAGACAGGTATCAACCTGAGATTAATACTATCATCATTCCAACTACAATAAAAAGTACCATGTGGTAAGAAAAAAGGTATCAAGTATGATAAAAACATGTATAAAAAAATTAAAAAATCACAAAAAAAAGACGGGCGTGTGGGCCCCACGCGCCGCACGTGGGCGCCACATGGCACTCCCGCGTGTGGCCGCGCGGACGCCCTGTTGCACGCAAGTGCACCTCTTTCCAAATATGTTATTTTATGTTGATTTTCGATTTTAATGAATAAAATTGGAGAAGATTTTGATGAAAATCAAATTTCTAGATTTTTTTTGTTGATGAGGATCGAAAATCATGGTTGTTGGATTAAGATTTGATATCATTTGATGTATATCTTAATTTACCTAATTTTAATCTAAATAGATTTGAAAATAGAATTTTAAATTTGGAAGAATTTGAAGTGGATCAAATTTCCAGATTTATTATTTGGATAATTTCAAAATCTATAGATTAAATATTGGATAAGGTGATTTTGGATATATATGAATAATTATCAAAATCCAATTGTGATAAGAATTTAATTTTGGATAGTTTTGGAAGATTTTGAAGTGGATCAAATCTTCAAACCTTATCCTTAAAGATTTAGATTCTTATGGATAATATTTGGATTAGATTTTTAATTTATATCAATATATCCAAGTATTATCTAATTAAGGTGGTTTGAAAATATTAAATAAATTTGGTGGATAATTTTAAATAATTTTCAGATTTATTTTAAGAGATATTTTCGAAAATCACAAGGTTTAAAATTGGTGGATAATTATTTTAATTTCCAATTTTTATCTTGTGGATAATATCGAATTAATTAATTTAATTAATTGAAAAATACGAATATTATTTAATATTCATGCATAGATATCATATGTTATTTTATGTGGATCATATAATATATGATTGTTGGATTTGTAGACGGTGTTTGTTTGCAGGTTTACCAACTATCATGGCTCCTTTATTTTATGTGATGTATGTTTATGTTGAATGGATATTTGGCCATATGCCGGTTTGGCTACGTGATTTTAATCCATGAGAAAATCCATGGATTAGGTCTAGGTTTTATTTTACGTTGTTTTAATGTAATAGATATAAAGTTGTTAGACCAAGTTTTTGAGTCGTAATTTTTATTCTAACAATATTAGATTTTTCCTTTTGGAATAGATAGTCTGTATTGAATAAAGATCGGAGATCAGCTCAAAGAAGGAAAGTGGTTCAGCACCAAGAAGGAAGGTTCACCGGTTCACGTCCCGAAACCCTAAAATGGAGCTAGGGTTTTTGGCGAGGCGAGGTGAAGGGGGCGGTGATCCAAGCCCTGTTTCGGAGCTGACTTTCCTGTTTTATCTCATCAATCAACATGAGATATAAGCCATGATAGTTGGAATATTACTGTTGCTTATTATGTTGAAGCATGCAATGGTTGTTTATCATTTTATGTGATGTTTGCATGTTCGATAATGGGATAAAATGAAACCTCAAGCATAAATAACTAAGTGGGAGAGATTCATACCAAATTATGTAGAAATCTCATACGGTCTCCATTAAATCTGGTTTAATTGAGAAGTGATGGGCATGCGCGTTGATATCGGTCTTCCTCCATATCGGATGTGTCATATCACAGATTTCTCTAGAAATTAAATCTCCTAAATGGATAGCTGTAGAACACTATTAAGACTAACTGACTCCTCCATCTGGAGCGGTTAAATTCGAATAGTGCTCTTGGTGCGAAGATAATGGTGTGTACACTTAGATGTAATTTATTGATAAACGTCCACACGATCATGGCTTATCAGTTAGGCGATTGCATGACTGTGTTTATTATCCGGATATTAATTTGCTTGTTGTAAGGAAACTCAACTGGAGGCAAATTAAAGGTTTAACATATTTAAAAATGAATTTTATAAATGTCCACACTATCGTGGCTTATAGAAGACGTTTTTAAAGTGTCGGTGGAAAAGTATATAATTTTTTGTGAGGTTTTCGATTATATACTGTTTATCCTAAAAGTTTTTGTGACTGTACTATATGTTTTATTTTATTTTCAGTTATTTCATATCATCAATGGCACTCTCCAATCTATCCTCAATCCTCAAAGAAAATAAACTTGTCGGTGAAAATTATAATGACTGGCTTCGTAACCTTAACCTAGTTCTTGTTGCTGAGGGACACAAGTTTGTGCTTGAAGAGGTTTGTCCTCCACAGCTAGATGAGGGTTCTGACGAAGCCCAAAAGGTTGCATATGAAAAGTGGGTTATGTCTAATGAGATAACGCGTTGTTACATTTTGACATCTATGTCAAATGTGTTGCAACATCAGCATGAGCCTATGAAAATCGCTTATCATATCATGTACAAACTTAGGCAGTTATTCGGTCATCAGAACTGCTCGGCACACCATTTGGCAATGAAGAAGCTAATGGATGCAAGAATGTCTGACTCCACACCTGTTAGGGATCACGTTCTCATGATGATGGGGTATTTATCTGAGATCGAGACCTTGGGTGGAGAGCTAAATGGCGATTCTCAAATCGACATTGTTCTTCATAGCTTATCCTCGAAGTTTGAGCAGTTCAGGCTAAACATTAACATGATCAAAAGGGATGTCAGCCTGACTGAACTGCTCATAGATCTTTAGGCGGCTAAATTGCTCCAAAAGAGCGATCCTTAGGCCCACATAGCCGAGAAAGGCACGTCTTCTTCTGGTGGTAAAAGGAAGAAGAGAAACGCACCTAAAAAGGCTGCAGATGAGGCACCTAAGGCAAAGAAGCCAAAGGCAAAGATTCCTTCTGAGGAATTCAAGTCTAAGACTAAATGCTTCAAGTGCGGCCAGCTAGGTCACTGGAAGGCGGCGTGCCCTAACAAGAAGAAGAAGGGAGGTACATCTCACAGTCTGGTTGTAGAAACATGTTTAGCAACTTGTTCTACCTAGTCATGGGTAGTAGATACTGGAGCTACTGATCATGTTTGCATGTCTTTACAAGGATTCCTGGTAAAAAGACAGCTGAGTGAGGATAAGATCACCGTCTACATGGGCAATGCTACGAGAGTGGCAGCTGTTACAGTGGGAGATGTTGTTTTACCTTTCAATAGTGATAGAACTTTGGTTTTGAAAGATTATCTTTATGTGCCTAGTTTTAGGCGAAACTTGATTTCAGTTTCTAAATTGATTATGGATGCATAATCTGTTTCTTTTGATAACAAAGTAGTTATCTTTAGTGGTAAACATTTTATCTGTTTTGGCACATTGGATGAACACTTATACTTTCTTAAACCAATTGAAAACAATACGCAAAGACAACTGTTGAATACATCGATCATAAACCCTAACAAGAGAAAAGAACATTCGGAATTGAATCAAACCTATCTTTGGTATCTAAGGCTAGGTCATATTAGCCTTAAGAGGATACAAAGGCTTGTAAACAATGGACCATTGTCTTCTTTGGTACTGGAATAATTTCCTTTTTGTAAATCCTGTTTGGAAGGTAAAATGACCAAGCGTCTTTTCCAGTCAAAAGGAAATAGATCTGAAGGGCCATTAGATTTGATTCACTCTGACCTGTGTGGCCCTATGTCAGTTTAAGCTCGAGGAGGGTTCAAGTATTTCATCACTCTCATTGATGATTACTCTAGATACGGATATATCTACTTGTTGCATCGCAAGTCTGAATGCTTTGAGAAATTCAAAGAGTTTAAGGTGGAAGCAGAGAAACGAACAAACAGAAGTATCAAGTCACTATGTTCTGATCGTGGTAGCGAGTGCCTCTCAAGTGAATTTAGGGATTACATCCCAGTTGACTGCACCTAGAACGCCACGGCAGAATGGCGTGGTGGAAAGAAGGAATCGTACGCTGTTAGAGATGGTTAGATCAATGATAGGTTATTCTGAATTGTCCATTTTGTTCTGGGGATATGCCCTGGAAACGGCAGCCTATATTCTTAACTTGGTTCCATCGAAATTAGTTCCTGCTACACCCACAGAACTATGGACTAGACGAAAGCCAAGTTTGAACCATATTCGGATTTGGGGTACCCCAACACACGTGTTGGACAAAGAAGCTGATAAGCTGGCTCCTCGTACTGATGTAATACTGTTCGTTGGATACCCTAGGAGAATGAAAGATGGCTTGTTTTATAGTCCTAAGGATCAAAAGATCATTATTAGCACCAATGCTCGATTCTTAGAGAAAGACTATGTCATAAACCACAAACCAAGGAGTCAGATCATCCTTGAAGAGTTAAGGGGATGATCAAATCCTACACCAGTTGTACAAGAAGAGGAACCACCAAACACTACACAACGTGTCACAGAAGTACAGGAACTGCCTCATCGCAGTGGAAGGGTTGTACGCCAACCTAATAGATTCATTGGTCTGGGAGAGGCTTCAGATTTCCCAGAGGGACTAAATGAATTGGATCCCAGGACCTATGATGAGGCAATTCAAGATAAAGATGCAGATTCTTGAAAAACTGCAATGGAGTCTGAGATTGGATCTATGGATCGCAATCAAGTCTGGGAACTTGTAGAACCATTAGATGGGGTAAATCCCATTGGCTATAAGTGGGTCTACAAGTGCAAGAGAGGATTTGACGGGAAGGTTGAAACCTTCAAGGCAAGATTGGTGGTAAAAGGGTATACTCAGAACAAAGGGATCGATTATGAGGAAACCTTTTTGCCGGTAGCCATGCTTAAGTCAATCCGGATTCTCTTGTCAATTGCCGCTCATTTGGATTATGAGATCTGGCAGATGGATGTCAAGACAGCTTTCCTAAACGGAAGTCTTGAGAAAAACATTCACATGAAGTAACCAGAGGGATTCATTGCTAAGAGCCAACAACACTTGGTGTGTAAGCTTAAGAGATCCATTTATGGACTTAAGCAGACATCGAGATCTTGAAACATCCGATTTGATGAGGTTATCCAGTCATATGGATTCGTGCAAAGTCCGGATGAGAGCTGTGTGTACAAGAAATATGACGGAAATGTGGTGGCATTCCTCGTACTTTATGTTGATGACATCTTGCTTATTAGAAACAGTAAGAAGGCGTTGTCAAACATTAGGGTGTGGTTGTCCGAGCAGTTCAATATGAAGGATCTGGGTGAAGCCGGACATGTCCTTGGCATCAAGATCATTTGAGATCGCCAGAAAAGGATGTTATGTTTGTCCCAGGCGACTTATATCGATATAGTACTAGCTAGGTTTAGCATGCAAGATTCCAAGAAAGGTTTTATACCTTCACTACAAAAAAAAACAGCTTCTTGTGACGACATTTTTTGTCACTATATTTACTAAATTTGTCACTAAAACTACCTAGTGACAACTTTATTGTTTGTGGCTATAGCAACCGACACTATAAATTATAGTGACAACATAAAATAATCGTCACTATAACTTAAACTATAGTGACAGACATTCTTGTCAGTAAAAACAGATGTTTTAGTCACAAAAAATATGTCACTATAATTGAAGTTTATAGTGATGATATAATATTTGTCACTGTAATTGAAAACTTCAGTGACAATAAATATTTGTCACTAAAAATTTGAAATATAGTGACATTAAATAATCGTCACTAAAACTATTTAATTTAGTCACATTCTATTATCATCACTAAAATATATTTTTATAGTCACTTATAATGCTTGTCACTAAATCTTAGTTTAGCCACATTCGATTGTTGTCAATAAAACAAAATTCTATAGTGACAACTATATTTCATCACTAAAACCTGTTAATTCAGTCACTAAAATATTAAATTTTAGTGACAGTTTCTTGTCACTATAATTTCTATCACTATTTGTTAATTTATAGTCACAGAAATAAAATTTATAAGAACAAATTAACCGAAAAGACGAGTCTGAACTACAAAAAGGGTGCAACACGAGGACTTCCTAGGGGGTCACCCATCCTAGTACTACTCTCGCCCAAGCACGCTTAACTTCGGAGTCAGAAATAAAATTTATAAATCATCACAATACTAATATAATAACAAGAATTATATTATCACTAAAGCTACAACTTTTGTCACTATATAATTCGTATATCATTTTTTTAAAAATTAGAATAGCTTCAATTGATTTATTATTTAATCCATTGATATGATAATAATTTGTCTACATTTTTATTCATAATAAATATGTATAAATATATATTATTGGGAGAAAAAATATAAAAAATTAATCATCATTCAACTAACAAGATAATATTCATGTCAAAGAAAAATAACATTCATTAGCATAAATAACTAACATGACATGACGAGTTCAAAAGTAATTTACTGTTTACAAACTGAAATTAAATAACTAAAAAAGCAATGTACGATTAAACAAGAATTATAAATAAAACTAATTAAACTATTATAAAATCATTCACGAATTCCAACTTATGCACTTTGTGGATATGAAAAGTGCAATTTGATCAAGAGAAAATAGAAATGAGTAATATATAATAAGTGATGCAATAATTCATAAAAAAACGGTTCTTATAATTATAAAGCATGTATATAGATACTAAATATTTATAAACATACTCACACTAGATAGAATTCGGATTTTGGCTATTTTGACTGAAGTTTTGAGGTAGAGCAGGTAGTTGAACTTTCAAAAGAGCTTCAACTTGAGCTTGTATATTCATTTCTTGGCTGCTAACTTGAGCTGCTATGGACTCTAATTGGGAGCTTATGACTTCATTTTATTTTCTTAACTCTTCATTCTCTTTTTGTAGTTCAACATTAATTCTTTCTCCTCTTTTAGAAGCCGGTTTCAAGCCATCTCCACAAGCACGTAGTCGGCTAGATTTTTCTTCCCCAAGAACTTTGACAAAAGCTTCATCCTCAGACATGGGATATTCACCATTCTCAATTGGTTCAGATTGCAATCTAAGGAGTTCCTCCTGAATAATTCAATTTATATTAATATGTATCATTTCATACTTATATGGATACAATCACAATTGACGAGTGTACTTACATAAACTTCTTTTGAAGCTTCATCAGTTCATTCTTTTTTGTCATTATTATATCGACTTATTCTCCATGCAGTTGTTCGATTGGGCTCCTCTCCAGTCTCAGCATCACGCTATCATTTAAAAAAGTTAGAGTCATAAGTATTTCAAAGCTATTTTCATTATTAGATAAGTATTTAGAGTAATGTACCTCTTCGTAGCAATATTGGGCTATAGATTTTGTTCCACATGCATGAGTCATCTCCAACTTTTGTCTATTTTCTCTATTTCGATTACTAACTTTCTACAAGTAAGAAATAATAAACACTAGCCTTTAATATTTGGATTTTTGCAACAAAGAAAAAAATTAATAAAGTCAACTAACATAATGTGAATTTCAAATATCATAATTAAAAATGAAAATATCTCATGAATATCATGAACACATTGAGCTGGCCTACATTGATGGAGCTAAAGCTATCTAGCTATGTTGTTTCATGCCACAAGAGTTCCAAAGGTGTTTTGGTAATGATTGTGATCATATCCATTTTTGGAATTCTTTCGGCTGAAGTCTTGAAATAAAATAGAAGACTATTGTAAAATGAGCATGATCACGCCTATTCTTAAATAAGGTCTAGTGAAGTCTTGAAATAAAACAGAAGACTATTGTAAAATGAGCATGATCACGCCTATTCTTGAATAAGGTCTAGCTGAAGGAATTTCACAATGGACGTGATCATGCCCATCGTCGAAACAATTTACCACTCGTTCTGGGGATGTTGGTAATAGGCGTGATCATGTCCATTTTTGAATTCTTTCTGCTGAATTTTTAAAATAAAACAGAAGACTATTGTAAAATAAATATGATCACGCTTATTGTAAAAAAAAGTTTGGTTGAAGCAATTTCAAAATTAACGTGATCATGCCCATCACCGAAACTGTTTACCACTTCTTTCGTGTACTAGGGATTCAAAATTAGAGAAAAAAAATGAAAGCTATTAACTAAATAAAGCACACAATAAGCAAATTGTATTGTGGATGACTAAATCATATTTCATAAAATTACACAAAAATGAAATAGATCTAGATCAATAAAAATGAATATACCAATGCCAACAATAAGAAGTGAATAAAATCAATAATGCACTAGAGGAAGTATATATATAGTACCTTAAAAGCGTCACTTTCAAAATAATCTATTAACATTTTCCAATTTTCTCGATTGACTCCAGTGGGCAATTGATCCAAGATTTCTCCTTTACCCTTATTTTTAACATAATGCACGTGCAATTTATGCCTGTAACTTCTATATTGGCGATTGAGTTGTGCAAACACTACCTTCTTAACCTCATTGCTTTCTTCTAAATTGAACTTTTGCTGCAAAAAAATTATCAATATTAATCCACATAGAAATAATGAATTAATTCTGGAAGTTGAAACATAAATGTACACTTGACATTTTTGCTGTGCTTGTGTATGAATGAATAAAAATATGCTGATAAAAACTATTAAATAGCATCAACAAAGTTCACACTTAATACACTTCCGTGTTCTAAATACTCAACAATATACACATATTCAATCCCAATTTTTCTAGCAAAATTTAAGTCATCCATCATCAAACGCACCTTCATTCCCATCCACATCTTCCTCTTTCCATTGATTGGAATATCCTTCCAACGAGCATGTTGAAGAGGTGCATATTGTTTGACTATCACACATGCTTCGGTTTTGAAATCTTTAGCATTTTCTCCCACAATTCGATTTCTTATAGGATAAATAACAATATCTAATTTTTATGTGTCACCCCTTTTCTTTTGAATTGAGAGACCTCTAGTCACGCCTCGTACATTCCATTTGGATGACCCTATAAGAAACCAAATGATTAGTTATGAATCCCAAATCAATATATATATATATATATATATATATTGAAACCATGAATGAAATAAATAAAACCAGTTGTAATTTGTTCTTCGGTTTGTGCTTGCTCTGAAGACTCTTCTCCCACATATTCTTCCATCACTGGGAAAGGAAACAAGTTGTGTTAATCACGGAACATACAAAACTTTGATTGCACATGAAATATAAATAAATTGTAATTGCACGTGAAATACAAATTCTGAAAAAAAAAGAAAAGAAAAAAAAACCGTAGCTCTGGAATTTTCTCTGGTGCTTGCCATATTATTTAAAACTACATAAATTCAATTTCATGCTTTTACTTTTGAGGTTGCTAGATTAGGAGTTGAGATAATGGAAGTTAATTAGTGGAGGTCTGAAGGAGAAGAACGTGTCGATGGAATGGCTACTGCTGAAAATAAAAGGCACCATACATTGGCGGTAATTGAATTATTTCACTCCGTTAGAATTCTACGTTGAAGGAAAAATATTTGAGTATATCTGTTTGATTATATTTAATTTTTTATTATTTTTGGGTTTATTAATTTGGTTTTTATAATTGAAATTCCGTGGATTTGGCTAGATATCGCAAAGAGAAATCCAAGATATGGCATTAATCGATTAACTAAGATTATTATTATTATTATTATTATTATTATTATTATTTAATTCAATTTAATATATTTTATCCATGAGTAACAATCAATTTAACAAACCCTTTTATTATGTTAATTCATTATCCATTCTATAATATAATAATAATAGTGATAGTGGTAGTGGTGTTAAACCCTTTTATTATGTTAATTCATTATCCATTCTATAATATAATAATAATAGTGGTAGTGGTAGTGGTGGTGGTGGTAGTGGTAGTGGTAGTAGTCGTGGTAGTAGTGGTAGTAGTGGTAGTAGTAGTGGTAGTGGTGGTAGTGGTGGTAGTGGTAGTAGTGGTAGTAGTGGTAGTCGTAGTAGTCGTAGTAGTGGTAGTAATGGTAGTAGTAGTGGTAGTGGTGGTAGTGGTGGTAGTGGTCGTGGTGGTGGTAGTGGTCGTGGTGGTAGTGGTAGTAGTGGTAGTGGTAGTGGTAGTGGTAGTAGTGTAAATGACTATTTCAAACTTTTATTGATAGATTATAGGATGCATCTCTAGATCATTCAATTCATAGATTTTCCTAATGATTGCATGTTAATCGAGGAATTAAATTAATCATAATATTGGTACATCCAATAAATAATAAATGTTTACAAATATAATATCCAACCCATATGAAATTTTTTTACTATATATACATGATGCACTTTTATAATATAATTTTTTTTTCATATTTTGTTTTGAAATTTAGTTTAATTTTATGCTATATTTAGGGTTCACCCTAATCAATTAGGGTTTATAAGTATTTTTTTATATTTAAATTTCAATTAATAATGCATTATTATGGTTGATTATTTCAAAATTAAAATTTATATTTTTTTAGTTCATTCTTTTTGTTGATAGATGTTGATTATGATTATTTATATCATAATTAATATTAAATCTAGATAAACGTGTGCGCGCGCATATATATATATATATATGTGTGTGTGTGTGTGTGTGTGTGTGTGTGTGTGTGTGTGTGTAAGATTGTGTTCATATTATATAAATAACATTGGTGTAAGAAATAATAGCATTACGTATTTTTTGTACTTTGCTTCTTAATTGTTATAATTTTATTGCATATGTGAGACCAAATAATTATGCAATAGAATCATGACAATTAAATACTAAATTAAAATACGATAAATATTTTCTCATTTTTCACATGAATAAATATATATCTATAAATATATATATATATATGTAAGATCATATTTTAAATAACATTGATGTGAGAAATAATAGAGTTACTTATTTTATTGTACCTTACTTCTTAATTGCTATAATGTTATTGCATATGTGAGACCAAATAATTATGCAATAAAATCATGACAATTAAATACTAAATTAAAATAAGATAAACATTTTATCATTTCTCACATGAATAAATATTCATTACCTAAACCAAAACCTATATCTACATAATATCAACCACAATTACGGATGTAAACGAGCCCAATCGATTATCTCAAGCTCGAGTTGAGCTCGATAAGAAAATCCGAAGCTGAACTCGAGCTCGATCAAGCTTTGAATTTTCGAGCTCAAACTCGACTGGATAACAAACTGATCAACAAGCTCGAGTTCAACTCGATTATGTATAAATATTAAGAAAAATTTATTTAATGTTTTTTAAAAATTTAATTATTAATGATATATATGTAAATAATTTAATTAGTAAGGAAAAAATTATAATTACCTTAAGCTCGATAAGATTTGCAAGCCTTTTTAGCTCACTATAATGGTGCTCGAGGTCGAGCTTGGTAGCTACTGCAGTAGCTCGAACTCGAGCTGGACTCAACAAATCTCGAGTTAATTTAGAATTTTTGTCGATTCGATCCCGAGTAGATCATGAATAGGCTCGATTCACTTACACTCCCCAACCACAATCATTCATTTTTGTAAAACTATAGACACATAGTTTAAATAAACCATCAATGTCTTAAAATAGTGAGAGTAGTAGAACAAAAAAAAAATAACAATTAAAAATCTTACAAATTACAATCGTGGAGCACTAAAAATATTAATGTTAACAAACCTTACCATAAAAAAATATTAAAAATTAGGAATATATATTATAACAAGTGCTACTCGAAAACTAAATTAATATAAATTAGATAGGTGGTTGCACATCATGACATCAATTATGTAAATTCAAATAACATTCATATCACTATGTATATTTATCCAAGTCTATATATATTAGAACATCATTTTTAGAAATAAAAAACTAATAATTTTGTTAAAAATATAATCAAGTGTATATCTATTCTTTATGAAGTGTATTGATGCTTTATTTAAAACCTATTGCATTAAATTCTCAAATTTGAATTACAGGACCATTTATTCTTTAGCATGACCACTTTTAATAAAAATATTATTTTTGATTTAATAAATATATATAAGTAAACAATTAAAGGGAGATTTTCTAAAACCTCAATACCCAACTCCAGCCCGCCGTCTCTAAACCTCAAAAGCCAAATTTTGTACTGCAGCTCGCCGCCACTCATCGACGCGCTCATCATCACCGCACATTGCTGCTCTGTGACATCCAAGTTTCAGAATTATAATTTTGTAAGTCTTTGGAATTTAAATTCGTAAGTTATCGATTTTTAACTTTGTTCAAATGGGTCTTTGTGTTGTAATTTGCAATGAAATTTCACGTTTCATATTCCATATCTTGATCAAGTTTTGAATCTTATTCAATTTATGAATTGTCCATTTTAATTCCTTGCTTAAAGCATGCTTTTATTTAAAATCTTTGAGGAAGAATTACTATGTAGTGTGTATATAATTGTCCATTTTGTGGATGGGGGTCGGATGAGTGATTGTTGAAAGGTGTGATAGAGACAAATTGATTGAGAAAGAAACAGATGATAATGATTGATTTTTAAAAGCAGAATGTTTTTTGCACTTGACACAGTCTTTTCTTTGAAAGAAATTAAAAAAAAAAAGAAAAATACCTTCACAGAGGTCCTTTAGTACCACAGTAGGTTGTGTTGTGTTTTAGATACAATAGAGGTTATTCCTGATGTGTTGTGAACTTGTTTAATAGTTATTTACCCCTCATGTGGTTTATCTTTTTTTTTGTCAGAGAATGGCTCGAACAAAAAATGCATCTAATGCCAGCAACATGATAATGAAAAAGAAAGAGATTGATATTCGATCAATTACTCAACCCCGTCCCAGTAGGCAGGTAAAAAATCCTAAAAGAGGCCCTGTGAAAAGGTTGGATATCTTACCTCCATCGGAGTCCATTCTTCAAGAATCATTAAATTTTTCGACCAAACTATTGCGGGATAGGTATGCTAAGGTTTGTGAGCGTCCTATTCTTCCAGGTAAAAATCTTGATCTTTTGGCATTGGAAAGACTTGGTATAAGGCATGAAGTTGAAGTTTTAATTGATAAAATTGGATGGCAAGCATTCTTTGAGATTAATTGTGTAGCGTTTATCGAATTAACAAGAGAGTTTTACACTACCTTTCAATTTGTTAAACCTGATGATTTGACTTTGAATACCCCTGGTGTGATTAAATATAGGTTGATGGGACATGATTATGCACAATCTCTCACTGATTTCAATTTGTCTTTGGGTTTTATAACTGAAAATGATATAGATGCCAATTGGTATAGAGAGTCCATGGTAGGCTATGGGAATTTTGGACAAGTTGGCGTGTGGAGTGACATGTCAGTTGATAGGAAAACTTATGATCCTAGTCAATCACAAAGCACTCTGTTGAAAAAACCTGAATGTCAATATATACATCATTTTTTATCATTTAATTATTCTGCTAGAAAATTAGGTTCTGCAACTTGTTCAAAAGCTGAGCTATACTTTATATGGGCTATGACCAATAATGTTAAAATAAATTTGGGTTATTGGTTGGCAGGTCAAATTAATGCGGTTATGGAAAAGAAAAAAGGTTTGATCTTCAGCAACATTCTTTGCATAAAGAACCACAAGAGAAGATTAGATGTCCTTGCAAAAAGTGCAATAATGTTTACTTCCAGACACGAGATGATGTTGAGGCTGAATTATTTCAATATGGTATAATTAAGGATTATGTCATATGGATGCTTCATGGTAAAGAACTTAGTAACTCGGATAATGAAGAGTATGAGTTTGATGGAGATAGAGAAACTAATATTCCAGAAAATCAAGATAATTTTGTTGACACACAGAGTATGTTAGAAGATCATTATGCATCAATGAGGAAAAATGCGTTTACACATGACTCTACAAGTAATGAAAATTCAATGCCAAAGTGAGAATCGGAAAGATTTATGAGATTATTGAGGGATGCTGATAAAGAATTGTATCCAGGTTGTAAGAGTTTCACTAAACTATCATTTATGGTGACGTTGATGCATATAAAGATCATTAGTAAATGGAGCAATAAATCTTTTTCCATGTTGCTCGAGGTATTGAAAAAGGCACTACCTGATGGTGAGGCACTCCCTGCATCGTACAATGAGGCTAAAAAGATAATTCAAGGTCTTGGATTGGATTATGAAAATGTTCATGCTTGTGTAAATGACTGTGTGTTATTTCGGAAGAAGTATGAAAAGGATGAAGTGTGTCCAAATTGTTCAGCTCCTAGATATAAGTTCATTGAGGTTGATAAGGATACTAATGGTGGAAAAAAACGTAAGAAGATTCTTCAAAAAATTTTACGCTATTTTCCATTGAAGCCTAAATTGCAAAAATTATTTATGTTTAAAAGGACTGCACAAGATATGAGATGGCATAAAGAAAAACGTAAAGATGATGGAGTGTTAAGACATCCTGCTGATGCTCAAGAATGGAAGGAGTTTGACAAGAAACATGAATCATTTGGAAAAGATCCTCTTAATGTTAGACTAGGTTTAGCTAGTGATGGTTTTAATCCTTTCTCGAACATGAGCTTGACTTATAGCACATGGCCTGTAATACTCTTGCCATATAACCTCCCACCTTGGAAGTGTCTAAAAGCTCATTTTTTTATTCTATCCATGCTTATTCCGGGTCCAAAATCACCTGGAAATGATATTGATATCTTTTTGGAACCACTAGTTGATGAATTAAAGGAGCTTTGGGACATTGGCATTGAAACATATGATGCATCGACCAATACTACATTTAACTTACATACAGCAGTTTTATGGACTATCAATGACTTTCCAGCATATGGAATCCTATCAGAGTGGAGTACAAAAGGATATCTAGCATGTCCGGTGTGTAATCAAGACACATGCAGTCTTTGGCTACCAAACGGAAAAAAGGTGTGCTACATGGATCATCGACGTTACTTACCTCATGAGCATAAGTGGCGAGATAACAAGAGTGCTTTTAATGGTAAGAAGGAAAAAAGGAGTAAACCGATTCCTTTAACTGGAGAGGAAATCATTCAACAGTTGAAGAATGTCCATCCAATCAAATTTGGAAAGGTGAAACAAAAGAAGAGAAATCATGATCCAAAATTGAACTGGAGAAAGTATAGCATTTTCTTCGAGTTGCCTTATTGGAAAAGTCTAAGCTTACGACATAGCCTGGATGTTATGCACATTGAAAAAAATGTGTTTGATAATATTCTAGGTACATTGTTAAACATGAATGGTAAAACTAAGGATAATATCAATGCTAGACTTGACATGAAAAAAATGGGCATAAGACATCAGTTACATCCAAAAAAGATTGGAGATGATTATTTGGTGCCTCCAGCATGTTATACCTTAACTGTGCTTGAAAGAAGAAAGTTGTGTGCATTCTTAGCCTCGATGAAGTATCCAGATGCATATGCTTCGAGTTTATCAAAACATGTTAATACCACAACATGTCACATTACAGGATTGAAAACTCATGATTGTCATGTTATTTTACAGCAATTATTGCCCATCTCAGTGCGCGGATTGTTAGATAACAATGTTTATGAGGCTTTACATGAAATTAGCCACTTTTTTAGACAAATATGTTCAAAAACATTGAGAAAAGTGGACTTGGAACATCTTGAAGATCAGATTGCCTTGACCTTATGCAAGTTCGAGAGGATCTTTCCTCCAACATTTTTTGATATCATGATGCATCTGCCTATTCACCTTGCTCGGGAAGCAATTTTTGGAGGTCCAGTACAATACAGATGGATGTATCCTATTGAAAGGTTAGAAACTATATTTCATATTAATTTAAAATATAATCATTAAATTAATTAAATATTGTGCGTTCTACTTATTTGTAGGTACTTGTATAAATTGAAACAATATGTTACTAACAAAGCATATCCAGAGGGATCAATGGCAGAAGGATATATTGTTGAAGAATGCATGACATTTTGCTCTATGTATATGAGTGATATTGAGACACAGTTCAACAAAGCAGAACGTAATTATGAAAGACGTAAAGATATACCACAAAATAAATTGTTTGTTTTCTCTGAGAGCACACGTCTTTTGGAAAAAGGTTTATACGCTCATCTTGATGATGCATCATTGAAGCAGTTGCACAATTATATTTTGAAAAATTGCGATGAAGTGGTCCCATTTATTAGGTATTTTATTTAAATGTATTTTTTCTATTTTCCATACATTTATATTTTTGATTTGACACTCGTTATTTAACCACATGGTTTGTAATTTACAGTGAACATAAGGAAGAACTAAAAAAAATGGATGTACTAATGTGGAAAAGGAGCATGATGATTCTTTCGCAAGATGGTTTGAACAACAAGTAAGTATTTTTTTATTTTTACTAATTATTTAAATATTATTTTTTTATTCAATTTTCAATTTGATTTCTCTATTAGATCACAGTGGCATCAACTGAAGAAAATCAATATCTCCATGAGAATTTAGTGCATTTAGCATGTGGTCCTGATAAACGGGTAACTCATTATGATGGTTGCATAGTGAATGGATTGCGATTTTGTACAAAGCGTCATGATATGAATAAGAGAACCCAAAATTATGGTGTTGTTGTTAAAGTTGATGAGGCATCTGGGTTTCAAGATTACTATGGCGTGTTGGTAGATATAGTTCAATTGGATTATTTTGGAGATCATCGAGTGACATTGTTTGAGTGTGACTGTTATGAAGGCAAATCTGTACAAAAGGATAAATACAATTATACCAGTGTAAATATGTCAAAACCTTGGAAGACTAGTGAACCATATGTGTTAGCAACTAAGGCAGAACAAGTGTTTTATGTTGATGATATCAAATTAGGCAGTAATTGGAAAGTCGTTATTCATGCACAAGCTTGAAGTTTGTGGAATGTGATTGAGAATACAGAAGATGTGTGTGTAATAACTGGTCAGTCTTATCAGCAAAATGAATCAAACTGTGTCATTGATATGAGTACTCATTGTGCTAATGATTTTGTTGAGTGGTGTAGAAATGATATCCCAGGATCGATCATCTCTTCGAGTGCAGAAACATCAATGGGAAAACAGACAGTCATATTGTAACGCCCTGATCCCGGGAGAATTAATGACAAGGGACCGGTGCGCTACTGGGGAAGGGGGAAGGGGTTGTTGCATAAAGATAATTATAGAAATAGGGTTAGTGCCCCAAATATTTGGGCAACATAACCTTTGTAATTGAAATAGAATCACCCACGAGAGTGTTCAGAAGTAATAAGGTTAGTGCCTCAAACATTTGGGCAGCATAACCTCTGTAACTGGAATTAAACCACACTCTAAGGCGTTTAGAAAAAACCTGAATAAATTACCAATCATCAAAGGGAACTTATCCCACCAAATAACTGTAAAGGAACATCATAGCATAATGCTGAAATCATAACATGCTTCAAACAATTGAAGACAAGCTGTATCAGAGTGAACGGAACAAGCGCGGAGCATAATTCAAGTAAAATTTGTTTTCAAGCACTTATTTGATATAAAATATCTAAGATTTCTGAACAACACAAAAAGAGCAAGCATATAACAACAAGTAAGCCCTCGCCCCAGCTCCGTCATCTTCCGGTCTGCCTCTCAACCTGAAAATATTTAGAAAAGATTTGGGCTGAGTACTAGCGTACCCAGTGGGCAGGTTTTGATAAACAGTTCACAAACATTTTATAAATATGAATATCGTATCCACACAAGTATAACAATGGAAAGGTTTCAAATCTCAAAATCATTCCATGTATACAAAGCTTCTTTTAACCTTACTTCCACGCTCTATCTCAACTGTCCCTTCCTACAGTGTCTTAACTTATATACACGTCCTCCAGCCCAGCTGTCTAATAAAGGATAGTGTATACGGTCCCAAAGCTTTAAGGATCCGAACTCGAGTCTAGTTAAGCACTCAATGTTTTCGTAGGATACTGGCGAACGCGAACAGTGAGAGAAATCATTTTGATACAGATATTCATGTTTTACAGTTATAAACAGTTGAGCTTATTAGCTGAACATAATTTGAGAAAAAATATAACCCACCTGGATGAAGAGCACATGGCGGCACAATAACTTCGAAAATAGTTTCATTAATCCTAGCAGGCTCTGCAGGTCCTACAAGGGTCGATATTCGACTCAGAATAATCTCTATATTTTCGGGAATTAATCTACTGAAATTCGAGCTATTATTTAATTATATTCTCTTCAGAAATAGATTGCGTGACTCTAGAGACCTCGAATAATTCCGACAAAGAAGGAAATAAATTCCAAAATATTATTTTTGATTTATTGGGACCAACCGATTTGACAGAGGTCTCTTTTCAAAACGTGCCATTTTAATCGATTTTTTTCAAATTTGTGCCACGGCACTTTTTAACCGTTCAAAAATTACGAAAATATTCAAGGACCCTCCTATATATGCCAAGACTATAGTTTGCGAGTTTTAGAATTTTTCGATAACACATATTTCCGGTACAAAAATAACTGTATAAATTAAATAATCGAGATTTTTCAAAACTCGTCCAAAAATTACGAAATTCGACGGGCACATAGGAAATATTATTTCGAGCAACTTTCGTGAATAAACTTTTTCGATTTGAGGGCCCGAAAGGGCCTGAATTCGAGGATTACAGCAACAATTCGGCAACGTTTGTATTTTCTGTTTTCCGGTGATTTCGCCGGTTTCCGGCCGTCGGACGGGAACGAGATCAAAAGACGAAATGTAGAGCACATAAAGATACACGACATATTAAATTTTGGGTTAAAAAGGATGAGAAATGGACCGATACGATAGCCGCGCGACGTGGAAACAACGTTGCCACTTTCCGGCGACATGACAGCAACTCCGGCGACTTCGGCGGCGCTCCGGCGACGGTGGTGGCAGCGGCAGGTGGTGGTGGTATGGTGGCAGCAGCAGCTGCAGACCTCTCCCTCTCTCTCGGCCCTCTATTCTCTCTCGCTCCCATTTCTCTCTCTCTCTTTTTTTTTTTTTTTTTTTCCTTTCCTTCTTTCTGCCTGCACGATAACTCTCCATCTCTCCTCTTTATCTCTATCTCTCTAAAATATAATATGAATGGGGAAAAATGGTGATAAGGATGAACGGGAGAAAGAAATTAAAGATATTTATTTTATTAGGATATTTAATGTAATATTGAAGAAATTGTTTTTTTTTTTTTGAACTCGATTAAAAATTACTTTATTTCACCGGGAGTTCGATTGATCTCGCATTATAAATCTAAAAATACCGGGAGGTTTATTGGGTTATTTCTTATTAAAGCAATTCAAAATGGGTATGCCGAAAATATCATTTATGATAATAAAACGAGAAAAGATTCATTTTTAAATTAAATAAAAAAAAATTTACTATTTATTTTACCAAAAATATTGTCGGGAATTCGTTTGACCTCTAATTAAAATTTTAAAAGTATCATTGAAATTCTCAGGTCGTTCTATTTCCACAAAAATCATTATTAACCACGCGTCAAAAATATTTCAAATATAATTTTTTTTTCAATCTTAAATAATACCTAAATCGCGTTTTTTTATCTATTTTACTTTATTTTAGCTCCAATAATTTTTTTGCAGCCTTCTAAATAAATTTAGAAAACTTTTAATTTTAATCCAAAAAAATACGGGGTGTTACACATATCTACAGATAGTGAAGTTGGTGATGGTGGTGGTGGTGATAACGATGATGGTGGTAGTGGTGACAACGATGATGATGATGATGATGATGATGGTGGTGGTGGTGGTGGTAGTAGTGGTGGTGATGATGGTGACGATGAAGATGACGATGACTAGGAAGAAGATAATCTAAATGAAAGTGAAGATGATTTTTATTTTTATTAATGGATTTATAGTTTTATGTTTGCTACATCAATTTCTTATATTAATTTTATGATACGGATTTTTAAGATCATATTTTTATTTATTTTGTGACAAAATTATATCATCCGTAAAAGCATTTAATCATTTAGTGACAATGATATGTTGGCATTTAAAATAAAGTATTACATAATAGTGATGATACAATTTGTCATCAGTATTTTGCATTACATTAGTGACAACGATTATTTTCGTCTCTCATTAAAAAAAATATAAAAACCTTAGTGGCAATAAATGACATATAATTATGTTTTTGTGAAAAAACATAATTATCATTAATGTAGAGATGTTTTTAGTGACAAAAATAAAATCATCACTCACTCCCTCACTAACATAATAAATTGGTGCAAAATATATAGTGACAATATATATTGACAACAAATAAATTTGTCATAAATTCTATTTTTTGTGACGGGAAGAATTATCGTCACTACATAGTACTTTTCAGTCTCAAAATTTAATCGTCACTAGCTTCCCGCCAACTATATAGTGACGACAAATACTACAACTTATTAAATTGACACTATTGATCACTTTTTTTTTTGTGACGAGAGTAATTATTGTCACTATAGAAGTATTTTTAGTGACAAAATCACGATTGTCACTGACATAGTCATCACAAATGACTTATTTTGTGACGAGAATAAATATTATCACTGTAGAGATATTTTTAGTGACAAAATCACAATTGTCACTGACAAAGTCATCACTAATATTTATTTTGTGACGAGAATAATTATTGTGACTGTAGAGGCATTTTTAGTGATAAAATTACATTTGTCACTAGCATTGTCGTCACAAGAAGCTATTTTTTTGTAGTGCTTACAGGCATGGAATTCATCTATCCAAGAAAATGTGTCCCCAAACACAGTCTGAGATAGAGGAAATGAAGAAAGTACCATATGCTTCGGCTGTGGGAAGTTTAATGTATGCTATGCTATGCACTAGGCCTGATATATGCTATGCCATTGGCATGGTAAGCAGATATCAGTCTAACCCTGGACAAGGTCACTGGACTGCAGTCAAAAAAATTCTCAAGTACCTTAAAAGGACTCGAGATTACATGTTGGTTTTTCGCTCTAATAGTCTAGTGTCTTTGGGTTACACGGACTCAGATTTTCAATCCGACAAAGATCAGAGTAAGTCTACCTCGGGCTATGTGTTTACACTAGGAGGTGGAGTATCGTAAGGAAGAGCATAAAGTAGAAATGCATTGCTGATTCCACCATGGAAGCCGAGTATGTAGCTGCCTCTGAGGCTGCAAAAGAGGCTGTCTGGCTTCGCGGGTTCCTATTGGGCTTGGGCGTGGTTCCTGATTTGCCTAAGACTATCACGATATACTGTGATAACTCTAGTGCAGTGGCAAATTCGAAGGAACCTAGAGCCCACAAGGCAAGTAAACACATAGAGAGAAAGTACCATCTTATACGAGAGATCGTTAAGAGAGGAGACGTGACAGTGGTCAAGATTGCATCGGAGGACAACCTGGCTGATCCATTCATGAAGAGCCTGCCGGCTAAGACCTTTGATGGTCACGTGGAGAAAATGGGAGTGAGATGCAGACCTGGTGGCGCAGTTTGAGTTTATAGTTTTGATTGGAGAGTTAGCTAGTTAGTTTTTATGCTTGAAAGACATGCTTCAAGTATAAGTGGGAGATTGTTAGTTTTGTATAATAAAAGACTTGTCTTTGTATACTTTTCTGATTATATGATGATATGAAATGAAAGTTATTGCAATCACTGTTTGCATTTAGATTATGTACTATAATTGTTCTATGCAATGTTCCATATACTTACATTATAGATGATATGATGTGGGGAGTCACATGGTAAGATCATATCATTAGAACCTTGTATTGTATTGAAAAGCTCACGGCTTAGATGGTGCTGAACACACCATCGGTACACAATAGAATAATCTGATAAGTTAGTTTATCTTGACTAACTTATTATTCTAGTACACTCATTAGTGTATTGAGGAGGATCACGATATGACACTATTCTCTGTCTCTGACCCAGTTAGTGAGAGAATAAAGATCCATAGAGTTCGGGTTCTGAACTCATGTGATATTGACGATCATATGTGTGCATTGTTTGTTACTTTGATTTATCAATGTGTGAGATCTTTTTGTAGATCAAACTCGATATCTTGGGTAATAACAATGTATACATGATGTGTTGAGCAGTATGCATGAGCACTGTGTCCTGGTGCGCTAGGTTGATGATGTTCTCTTGAGGAAACACAAGTTCATGTTGAAACCCTGCAGGTGGAATTTATTCCGTACATGAGTAAAGCGTGTGTGGTACTACTCAAGGTTTTAGATATTAATTAATTATAGCTATCAGAGGCTGACATAATTAATTAATGAACATTATATCTTAAACACGGGGAATGGCTGGACTAAAGGAGAAAGCATTTTGGTAAATATGTATTAAATTAGTAGGTCAGTGTTGTATGCACGGCCAGTTGTGAGGAAGGAAAAGAGCTATCGGCCGGAGGGGAAGAGATCGGCGAAGAGAAAGGGGGAAGGAAAGATTGTTTTTTTATGAAATCGCCCTAAATTGATGTTTGCCCTAATTTGATTAAATCAGCGTTGAAAGAAAGGAGCGAGCGGGTCAACATTACAATGGTACCGGGTTGTCTGAAGATCTGGGCCAGTTGGGCCTTTTCTTATTTTATATTAGTTATATTTCCAAAAGTGGCCCAATATTGTATTTACTAGGCCCTTAGGGTTAAATTCCCTTGTTTGCATAGTATAAGTAGTTTTAATGTAAATTTATGCAGTAAGAATGAAATATCTATGAAATTCCCCCCTATGTTCTTCTTTCTCTCTCTCCTTTAATTCTCTCTGCCTCTCTTTCCATTTCTGCACCAAGATCCAAACTTTATAGTATAATTCCCTTCCAAAATACTAGCTAATACAGATCCATATATATATTACACAAAATAGGATGAAAAAAGACCAAAAACTCACGTGAAATTATTGAAGCCATAACAGTTGGTATTCAGAGCAGTCGATCCTTGGAGATGGCTGAAAACACCAGGCTTAAGGAGTTACAGGAAGGGCAAAGAAGATTAGAAGCTGATAATATCAAACGTGATGAGGCAGATTTAAAACTAAGGGAACGGATCACAAACATGGCCAATATGCAAGAAGGAATGATGGGTAAGTTGGAACATATTTCTAATCTCTTAGCTTCTATGCATATTCAGTCATCTAGAGAAGACAAGGGCAAAGATAAGACAGATAGCACCTCAATTCTGGGCAGTCCACCCCAAAATTTTATTGAAGAAGGTTCTCAATCCAGAACCCCCTCATATATTAGGGACATGCAGGTGGGAGATCATCATGGGTCAAATGTTTTTGCACCAGTCCCTAAGGTTGAATTTCCAAAATTTGATGGTTCCCATCCTAGAGTTTGGATGCTGAAATGTAAGGGATACTTCAAAATGGTCCCTAACATTCTAGATGAGCAGAAAATAGCCTTAGCCACAATGAATTTTGAAGATAAGGCTGCAGTCTGGTTTCAGTCTTATAGTTCTAGACACTCCAGTTTAAGTTGGCCCCAATTTCTAGATATAGTCTCCACCAGGTTTGAGGACCTAAGGGAGGACAACATTGTGGTAGAATTCAACAAGCTAAGGCACACTGAGAGTTACCCTGATTATGTGGAAAATTTTGAGGAACTCAGAGAATGCATGCAGTTATTTGATAACAAGGCATACTCTGAGAACTACTTCATTGCAAGCTTCCTAAGTGGGCTAAGTGAAGAGTTAAGGTCAGCAGTCAAGATATTTAACCCTACTACTCTAGACCAAGCTGTGGAGCTGGGTAGGCATCAGCTAGTTACCATTGAGGCCTTAACTAAGAAACTGAAGAGTGGTAGCAGAGGTTACAACCAAGGCAGCTGGACTAGCCACCTTGCTAGGGTTATAGCACCACCCCCACAACTCCAAGCTCAGCCACTAACCTCTAACTCCACCACACCTCCAAAAGGCCCTGTGAAATTTCTTACCTCTGCTCAGATGTCTGAGAGGAGAAGCCAAGGCCTATGTTATAACTGTGATGAGAGATATACTCCAGGGCACAGATGCAAGACTAGAGTCAACTACATGATAATAACAGAAGAAGATGAGGAACTCGGCTATATTGAAACCAAGAAGGCCACAGAAGAAGCTGCAGACTTGGAAATTCCTACTAAGAAAGTTCTAGTTTCCCTTAATACTATTAAGGGGGACACTAGCATCACCACACTCAGGTTCACTGGGCACTGCCAAGGCCATCAACTACACATTCTGTTGGACACAGGTAGTACCCTAAGTTTCATCAAGGACTCTATTGCCCATAAATTAGGCTGTGTGATTGAAGAGGCACAACCCCTTTATATCAAGGTGGCCAATGGCCAGAGGCTCACAAGCTGGCAAGTTTGAGTGAGATCTACAGGGGCACAACCTTCAACATTCCCTAAGGTTGCTATAGTTGGAGGGTTGTGACATCATCATGTGGGGAGATTGGCTTAAGGCCTGCTCCCCAATTGAACTGGACTATGAGAAAATGACTGTGACCATACACTACCAGGGTAAGAAGGTCAAGTTTAAAGCCAATTGCTCTATGGCTGACTGCCAAATGATATCACATAACATTCTCTACAAGATGTTGCACTCTAAGGCTCAGCATGATATTGAAGAGGTATATATGGTATCTATCACTCAACCTGATCATAAGGAGAACATGAAGCTTTAAGGTTTACTAGATGAGTATGCCACCATCTTTCAGGAGCCAGAAGGTCTGCCACCCCCTAGAGAAGTGGAGCATCAGATAATCCTTAAGCCAGAAAGTATACCTAAACACCAATACCCATACAAATCATCTCACATGCATAAAGATGAGATAGAGAAAATAATCAATGAACTTCTTGACACTGGGGTTGTTCAACATAGCAAAAGCCCTTTTGCTTCCCCAGTCTTGTTGGTCAAGAAAAAAGATGGGTCCTGGAGGTTATGTGTAGACTACAGGTATCTCAACTCTTTGACTGTTAAGCATGAGTTTCTCATTCCCATTATTGATGAGATATTGGATGAACTACATGGCTCCATATTTTTCTCAAAGATAGACTTGAGGTCTGGTTATTTTCAAATCCTAATGCAGCCTGAGCATAGGTATCTCACTGCCTTTAGTACACATAAAAGTCACTGTGAATTTTTAGTGATGCCATTTGGCTTGTGTAATGCTCCTGCAACCTTCGAATCACTCATGAATCAAGTGTTTGGCAAGTATTTGAGGAAGTTTATCTTAGTCTTTTTTGATGATATACTAATTTACAGTAAGAACTGGGAGGATCATCTTGAGCATCTCAAGCAAGTTTTCTCCCTGCTCAGGGAGCACACTCTATGTGCTAAGAGATCTAAGTGTGTATTTGGCCAAACAAGTATTGAATACTTGGGACACATTGTCAGTCAAGAAGGGGTATCCACAGATCCTGCTAAAATTAAGTGTATGCTGAGTTAGACCACTCCTAAGAATGTCAAGCAACTCAGAGGGTTCTTAGGTTTGACAGGATACTACAGGAAGTTTATTAAAGGGTATGGAATCATCAGCAAACCTCTGACTCTGCTATTGAAGAAAAACAACTTCAAATGGAATCCAAAAGCTGAAAAGGCTTTCTCAGACCTTAAGATGGCTATGACTCAAGCTCCTGTCCTAGCACTACCAGATTTCACCCAGCCTTTTGTCTTGGAAATAGATGCTAGTGGGATTGGTATAGGAGCAGTCCTTATGCAAAGGAGTGGGCCTATTGCCTCCCTAAGTAAGGCCCTATGCCTCAAGAACCAGGCTCTATCCATATATAAAAGGGAGTTCCTAGCAGTACTAATGGCCATACAGAAGTGGAGGCACTACTTGTATGGCAACAAATTCATCATCAAGACTGATCAATAATCTCTAAAACACTTACTTGATCAGAGGGTCACAAACGCTATGCAGCAGAAATGGATCACTAAACTCCTTGGGTTTGACTATAAAATCCACTACAAAAAGGGAACAGAAAACAGGGCTGCAGATGCTCTCTCTAGGAGACAAGATGATCAAGCTAACTATCTATCAGTTAGCACCCTATCCCCTAACTGGGCTAAAGAAGTGACAGACAGCTATGTTGGGGATGATTTTTTCTCACCCCTACAGAGTTCTCTTTCAACAGAGTCCACTGCCAACAATCACTTCTCCCTAGCAGGGGGTATCATCAGGTATAAGGGCAGAGTTGCAGTGGGGCAAACAGGAGATATCAGGCAAAAACTGTTGGGAGTCATGCATAATTCAGCTTATGGGGGTCATTCTGGAGTTAATGGCACCTACACGCGGCTAAAAAGGAGCTTCTATTGGCCTAACATGAAACAAGATATTTTACAACTGGTTAGAGGGTGTGACACTTGTTCCCTCAACAAACCTAACCAGGGGGGAGTACAGGGACTACTGCAGCCCCTATCTATCCCAGACCAACCTTGGAGCCACATCTCTATGGATTTTGTAGAAGGGCTCCCAAAGTCAGCTGGGAAAGATGTTGTATTGGTTGTCATTGATAGGATGACCAAATTTAGCCATTTCATTGCTCTGTCTCATCCATATACTTCTCAAGGAGTAGCCAAACTATTTCTAGACCATGTTTACAAACTCCATGGCCTACCAGTGAGCATTGTCTCAGACAGAGACAAGGTCTTCACCAGTAATTTTTGGAAGGAGCTTTTCAAGGTGCTAGGAGTTACACTGAATTTCTCCTCATCCTATTACCCTCAATCAGATGGGCAGACTGAGAGACTAAACCAGTGCCTAGAGACCTATCTGAGTTACATAACTTCAGATTGCCCGAGGCTGTAGGGTAAATGGTTAGCCCTGGCTGAGCATTGGTATAATACAAATTATCATATTGCTATCAAAACTACTCCTTTCCAAGCTCTCTACGGCTATGCACCCCCTACCTGGCTATGGGACCATATCTTGACCCCACTCAGGAGGAGGTTAAGGACACTGTCAAGGAACGCAAGCTCATGCTTCAACAGTTAAAGGTGAATTTGCAATTCGCCCAAAACAGGATGAAGACTTATGCTGATAAGCACTGCACAGACAAGACCTTTGACGTGGGAGACTCGGTATACTTAAAGCTACAGCCCTATAGACAGAATTCAGTCTCCCTACGAAAGAACTTGAAACTAGCTTCTAGGTACTATGGCCCTTATACTATACTACAGAAGATAGGTGCAGTTGCCTATAGGCTAGAGCTTCCTGCCGGGTCTAGGGTTCATCCGGTTTTTCACGTGTCGCTACTCAAGAAAAGGGTCGGAGAAGATACAAAGGTTTTGCAGAACTTACCAGCAGTCACGGACGACGGTGCTTTCCACATCTTTCCTTGGACCATCAAGAACTCTCGCACTATAACCAGGGCACAGGACTCTGTGGTTCAGCTGCTAATTCAGTGGGAGGATGATTATGATTCTGGGTTGCTTTCTTGGGAAGATGAGAAATTCATCAAGAAAAAATTCTCCTCCTTTGATCCTCGAGGACAAGGATCTTTCGATGGGGGGGAGAAATGTTGTATGCACGGCCAGTTGTGAGGAAGGGAAAGAGCTATCAGTCGGAGGGGAAGAGATCGGCGAAGAGAAAGGGGGAAGGAAAGATTGTTTTTTTATGAAATCGCCCTAAATTGATGTTTGCCCTAATTTGATTAAATCAGCGTTGAAAGAAAGGGGCGAGCGGGTCAACATTATAATGGTACCGGATTGTCTGAAGATCCGGGCCAGTTGGGCCTTTTCTTATTTTATATTAGTTATATTTCTAAAAGTGGCCCAATATTGTATTTACTAGGCCCTTAGGGTTAAATTCCCTTGTTTGCATAGTATAAGTAGTCTTAATGTAAATTCATGCAGTAAGAATGAAATATTTATAAAATTCCCCCATACGTTCTTCTTTCTCTCTCTCCTTTAATTCTCTCTGCCTCTCCTTCCATTTCTGCACCAAGATCCAAACTTTATAGTATAATTCCATTCCAAAATACTAGCTAATACAGATCCATATATATATATATATATATATATTACACAAAATAGGACGAAAAAAAGACTAAAAACTCCCGTGAAATTACTAAGGCCATAACAGTCAGTTTTACTTCTTTAGTGGAATAAAAGTGAAACTTAATTTATTTAATTATATCCTAAGTTTATTGGATATTAAATAAATTAGTTGACCAATTTAATATTCTTCTAGATCCCTGTTGTAGCCCAATTGACTGATAGTGGACTGGATATTGAACTTGAGATAGAGGCCCAAACCCAGTAGGTTTGGAGAAGTAAATTTTCGCCCACCTCTCTATTTAATAGAGAGGGGGGGCGAAAATTTTGTCATAATAAATCAGCCCCTCTTTGTCTCTCAAAGTTATCCACAGATTTCACAAACCTATCTAGTAGATTTCAGCCCACTCTGAATCTAGATACAGTCCGAAAATACAACAGAAGATCTTGGAGTAAGAATACTGTGTGGCTGATTATTAAGTAAAAAGAGGACGCCTGTTTGTATTCATTCAACAACAAGATTAGATCTTTAATCTTGTCCTCAGACCATCTGACAATTGTAAGTAATTCGGATCTATGTATTCCGCTTTGTTAGATTCATTTTACATGATTTTGTGCTTGACGTGATAAACATGCATATTACATAAAAATTTGATTTGCATGAACATGGATTAATGAACAACCAATAGATCCTGCGGTGGTTTAATTCTAAAAAAAACCCCAACAGTTTGAGCTAATGAGCTCTAGAAGCATGGTATGGCAAAATGAAATATCCAATTAAATGTTTTTATGCTCTGCCTGATTAGTCTCTGTATAAAGGAAAGAAGTTATGTTTATAAAGATTGATAATGAGGATTGTTCATTAAAGTTATTTGTAAGCACAAATTTTCATTAATTCATGTACTTAGTTGAAATATTAACCTCTATATATTTACAATTATATATATATATAGTTTTATAAACACTTTATATATTCATTCTAATATTAATTATTGAAAATAATAAAGCTTAAAAATATATTTATTTTTTAATATCTAAGACTCATATATTCACATTATAAAATGTATTATATTTATTGTTATATTTTTCCCTTATGACTAATCTGGTAATTGTCCTAATAAAATTGAATCATGAATAAATCATTTAATTGAATTGAAATTGTTTGGATGAATCTACGAAATTGATGATTTAGATTATTTCTTCCTCTATTATATAAGTTCCTAATTTTTTCCGTTTATCTTTATTTGCCTTTATTTAATCATTTATCTTTAGTAGATATAAAATAAAAACCTTAAATGCGCTACTTATCTAATACTTAGAAGATTGACGCTGCAGTACTCACATTATGATTAAGTTTTTAGTCTTTGTGGAATACAATCTTGCTCAACATTGTAATACAGATACTTCGTATACCTGTGGATAGCTAATGAGAAGTCGAATAATTGTAATGTACTCCCTCCGTCCCGTTTACAAGGTCCACTTTCTATTAAAATAGAGAGAGTAAATAATAAAAAGATGAACCTTGCTATTGGGACGGAGGGAGTAATAAAATAAATATTTGGTTGAGAAGTGCAAGAAATGAAATTCAAAAACTAAATTGTTATATTTGCCCAAATTTAGCAGCTAAATTCTACATTTTTAATTATAACATTTGTAAATGTTATTATAAAAGTAGTATTATGCTCTAATATAATAGTGTAATTAAGCTAAAATGAATAATAACATTATGAGACATAGCGCTATTATAAAAAAATTAGTAGTGTTCTAAAATGAATTATTGTATACATGGTAACTTGTTATGACCGCTTTGAGACAATATGAGACTTGATGCGAACTAATGAATATGTTTAGAAGTAAAATATTTTTTTAAAAGATAATACAATAATATGTTTTAAATAAATTCATGTATTATTTATCATTTTATCAACAATAAAACTACTTTTAAATGTTCTAAATCACAAACCGTGACATATTACTCAACTTAAAACCTTACTTCAACAAAAAATAATTGTTATAATTAGCATATCAATAATCTTCGACAGTTAATATATGCATTGGGAAATGTTTATTTATATAATATGATATCTCAATTTATACTTTTGTATTTAATTTTATGTCCTAGGTTCTATTAACGTATACTTTAATTTTGAAAATAAATCAAATCTATTAATATCTAAGTGTTTTTCAAATGTTAGATAAGTAATATGGTTAAAAAATAATTTGTTAGAGATTAAGACATGATAAACTTTATTCAGAAGCCATATATTTGATCATTTATATATTTAAAATACTTGACTTCAAAAAAATTGTTAATCGAATGTGGATAATACATATATTTATTTAGCTAACTATTTTAATAAAAATAATGAGGCCTGAAGCGATCGACTCATTTGCCACATAATAGAAACGACAGTATTATTTTATTCACACACACGCGCGCGCGCACACACACACACACGTTCTTGATTTATATATATCTTAATTAAATTACTTGTAATAAAATTCAAAAATATATTCACTTATGAATATTTTTTTTCTCCAATCTATATGTTTGAAATTATCCTCTATGATTTTACATTAATATTAAAAAAAAATATTTAGATTGATGAGTAATTGTGAAGTTTATTTTGATAAAATATGTAATTTTTTTAGAAATAACATTTTTATGATTTGGAGGGCATGACATAATTTTTACAACTTAATTACTTTGATAATATTGATTAACTTATCTTTAATAAAAATAGATGAGTGCCTAAAATAACATTTAATTATATATACTATCTTTAATACAAATATGTAGGCGATGATAATTTTTTGGTGCTCGTATTATTTTACATCTTTCTTTTTTTGCAATGAAATTATTTCAATTTATGAACACTATGTAATATTTTTGCTATTTTTTATCTATTTCAGTTCATTAATATTTGAATTATACTTATAATTCCCAAATAATTAAATTATTATATACTCGACCAATTTTGAAATTCAACATGATGTTTAAAATGTTTTAATAATGTCACCTTTTTAATTGTGGAAAAATCGACATCCCTAAATTTTTGCTAAAAATTAAATTAGAACAGACATTCATCATATAAAAAATAAAAATAAAAATAATTAACATGAATGCATGTGATATGCATTGTATATATATTAATTCATAATTTATATCTTATTGGTTTATAAAGATATTAATGAATTACCTTGACGCGCGGTCGTTTCGCGCTCAAAAATATATTTGTAAACTCCTGTGCCCACAGCGATCGTAGCTAGCCAATGAGTACGGGTCGATCCCACAGAGAGCTGTTGCGATTCTATCTTCAAGTAACCAATCACAAAGGGGGGTTTTGGTTTTGTCACTAAACTGAATGTAAATCTGCAAAAGAAACTTAAAGAAAATATCAAATAACAAAAGGTTCTGGCATTTGAATTAGAATTTGGTTTAATCATAAAACAACTAGATCATGGGCACACCGATTTTCATACATGATAGGTCATCTAGTTATGGTGACCGGATTCCTCTCTGCGTCTCCTCATCCATCCTTTCATTTTAGGTTTAAAAGTGATTCCTCTTCGATTAAACCCCTAACCAGTTACCCACCTCCCGATTCCTCTAAGAGACGTAAGCAAACAAGCAGCAGTGTGCCCTAGACGGACCCAGATCTGTTGTGTTCAACTGATTCCTCTTGTACCCACAACACCCCATTAATTCCCTTATTACTATATGAACCGACACACAGTCACGATTCGCCAATTCAATTAATAGTGGTGTGCCCTCTTTACCTAACGAGTGATCAGCCACATTGGGCACTTCAGACACATACTCACGTGGAACAAGGCACAAGAATTAACGGAAACCAATCATGCATTACTATGCCCATTTTGGCCTCACGAGCCCAGATTTATGCTTAATCCAATTTCATCATTCAAACGCCAGAATTAAAGATCTAGCCGAGAAGGCTAGACATAATTAAAACTGCAGAATTTAAAGACATAAAAATAAACAAGAACTTACTGAATTAATTAAGCAAAAACTCGACTCCAACGTCGATGAACATGAACATAACCTAAGTCCCGAAGGTTTAAGACCTTTCGGATTGTTTGGCTGCCTAAGCAGCGTGTGGAAATTAAAGATGCAGAAATGTAAAAATGTAAAAATGTTTCAGACTGTCTAGAACTTGTTTTTCCAGAAACTAAACTTGTTTAAATAACTACATTCCCGAGTAGAGTTTCCCCCACAGGCGGGGGTCTTCTGCTGAAAATCTGGAACGGTGTGCCCTCACTGACTTTGACTGGATAAGCTTTATCTTCAACAAATCCCTATTTTTTAGGGATTGCTCTTATCACCTTAGATTTGAGCTTTATCTCCTCGTCTGCGCTTATCCTTTTGTTGCAGCACCTTCCAGGAATCCAGCTTAGCTCCAACTCTCCTGCGGATATGTAGCTATCCTTCCACCAACTGTTTTTCAACTTAATCCCGAATTTCACTGGAATGCCCATTCTGCCCTGTGGTCGAGTCTGTGCGAGTACTGTGGGCACGGCATCATCTGTCAGCTCCATCCGTATCTGATATGCCCACTTCACCGACCGAATGTGGGATGGATACTGAAGAAGTCCCCTATACCTCTAATGAACATATGTGTGAGATATACGTGAATAACTGGGCATAAAATGCCCCTTCCGCCAGACTCGACTCTTAGAATGCCCTTTGACCGCAACCTGATTCTTTTCGACTCAAAACACACTAAAAAGGACATTTATAGAGGATAAAATGCCCATAAAAATACGAAATAAATGGACTTATCATACCTATTATTTAATTAAGAAATATTATGTTAGTTGAAATTAGAAACTTATACATACACGCACATATCAAATTGATGCACCAATCGAAATTATATGTGTATTTTAAATATAATATTATGGAAGTCAATAATAATATTTATTAATTGTTACCATATATATGCATATCAAATGAATGATCATCATTTGCATATCACGCTAGAAATTTTATATCTACTACTATATGATAATAAAAAGTTCATGTTGTAGATTTATTATATTATCCTATTGTGTGCTTAATTTAAATATATTATATGGATATATTAGACTATTAGTTAAATTCAATTTTGTAAAATAATTATCTTTTTATATATAGTAGTAGATTCATATGGAAACTAATATATTATATTAGATTTTACATTATAAATACATACTCCCTCCGTTTTGTTTTATTTGTTGTTTTATGTTTTTTTTTATCTAGAATTAACAATTAATTTTATGGACAAATATACTCATCCCTCATATATGCCACAAAAGTTTATTCAATTATAATTTCCTAAAATAGGATTTGTGATAAAGTTAAATTAGAGAGAGAGTGTGTGTGAAAATATATAAAATAACAAATATTTTGAAACAAAACAAAAAAGTTAAAACAACAAATAAAACGAAACGGATGGAGTATTATATATTATATTACACAATTACCCTTAAATTAAAGTTATAGTAGAAATGTGATAGGTAAGCCAAAATTTGTAACATTACACTTTTATAATAGTAGTAGACATTGGCGGAGCCATAATAGGGCCAGGGGGGTCATTGGGCCCCCCTGAAATTTTAAAAAATAGTAGGGATATTATAGTAATTTTCTCTTTTAATATTGAAAAAAATAAAAAAAAAATATATATGTTTTCTTCCTTTCAATTCCATGCACGGAGTAGTAGAGATGGGCAGATCCACCATTTATTTTCTATCATTCTTCATCTTCTTTTTATTTTTATTTTTATTTTTATTTTGTCAAATTTCTTCAATTATTTTTTCTTTTTCTTTTTTATCAAATTTAAATCTATTACCATTATTTGTTGAGTTTTTCCCTTTATAACTATATACATCCACCCTTAAATTGAGTGTGTTTGGATTGCTCCATTGTTGAATTTATGGTTTATAGTAGTCGCTCTCATATTAAAAAAATCATTCTTTTTATTCTTTTAAGGTGAAATTATTTACATTCACTTTTACAATTTATGTTTTATGTTGATTTTTTTTTACTAATATGAATTGCTTCTTTTTTAATTGTATTTGTCAATGATACTTGATTTTTATTGTGTGAATCATTTTGTGTTAGAATGTAATTAATATAGTATCATGACTTTAATAAAAATATTATCAATTTCTAATTTTATGTTCGTGTATTATTATTTGGGCCCCCCTGAATATAATTCATGGCTCCGCCACTGATAGTAGATACAATAATATACTATATTATTTATGTAGTTATATTATATAGTATATAATCCATCTTAGTTATAATGTATAAAGTAATAAAATAAAAAATTAATTAACAATATTTTCCATTAAATAGCTAACTTTTTTAAATTGAGTTATTTAAAGTACATTTTTTATTTTATTTTTTTATCAAGGATAAAATTAGTTTGTTTTTTTTAAGTGAAAAGTAAATAAGTAAAAGGTGGAAGTGCAAAGATTAGAAAGTGAAAGTACAGAAAGTGGGCGAATTGCGGAGGGTAAAAGATGTAAAAAATGTTGTAAGAATTAAGATACAAATTCAACAGGGAAAAAAAAAATTAACAAAAAGAGAAAAAATAGCAAAACCTATCACGGCGGCGGACGTCGCCAACTCCGATTAGGTCCCTTCTCCCACTTCTCTGCCGCCGGACCTGCGCCGCCATCTCTCTCTCTCTTACACACACACATACCCAATCGCTTAAGCTATAAAACCTTACCCATTTCAGGCGCAGGGCTCAGAGATCGTCTTCCCATCGAATCGGAATGGTAAGATACAAATTCAATCTTGTCGCATTGTTGTTAATCAATATGTATTCGATACTAATCGGTCTTTCATTGTTTTCTCTACTTGCCTTCATCTGTTGCGTGCGTGTATGTTTGATTCCTTTGGATGGTAATAGTCGAGCTCTATCCCTTGAAGAATGATATCTCAATTTGTAGAGACTAATCTTGGGATACTTCTTTCGTCGTGATTGTTGTCTGTCTCAGCTATTCTAGTTGAATATTGCTATGTGAGTTGAGTTGAGTTGATAGATTAGCTAATCTTATTGGTGCTTGTTTCTTTAATCGTTTTATTGCTTATTACAATGTATTTTCAGTTGGAATTTTTTGGTTGAATGTGCGCGTGTGTGCGTGTGGTAATGCGTGTTTTCGTGTTCAAAGGATTTTAATGGTTAATGGGCTGATTTTAATTAACAAGGAAAATTCAAGATTTGATCTTTTTAGTTAGGGGCAAAAAAAAAACTCTTCTAGCAATGTTTTTTATTAGTCTTCTTGATTTGTGCTGTACATCAGAACAGAGCGGCCGAATATGCTGAATTCGAACAAATTCCAGAACACTTTATACAAAAAGATTCGAGCTTTAGGCACATCTCGTTCAATTTATGGATGGAGTGATTCTACTTCAATTTCAAATCAGAATCATGATTCAGAAACTCCACAAAGTTTGGAGCAGAGGATTGCAGACAAAAATGTTGCTATTTTTTGGGACTTGGATAACAAGCCTCCCAAAGAATTTCCTCCATATGATGCGGCACTTAGATTGAAGAAGGCTGCTCAACAATTTGGCTTTGTTAAGTACATGATTGCTTATGCTAATCGCCACGCATTTAGCTATGTTCCTCCCGCAATTAAGTCTCAAAGGAAAGAGAGGAAATCACTGAATCAACTGGAAAACAAGGGCATTGTGATGCCGCATGAACCGTATGTATGCCGAGTATGTGGGAGGAGATTTTACAATAATGAGAGGTTCAATAATCATTTCAGGCAAATTCATGAGCGTGAGCAGATGAAACGTCTGAATCAGATTGAGTCTGCACGGGGGAAGAGGAGGCTGAATTTGGTGGCTAGGTATGCTGTAAAGATGGAGAAGTATAGGAATGCAGTTAGGGATGTATTGACCCCTAAAGTTGGGTACCGTTTGGCAGATGAGTTGAAACGTGCTGGCTTTTGGGTCAAGACGGTTTCAGACAAGCCTCAGGCTGCTGATGTTGAGTTGAGGAGTCGAATGGTGGATATGATGGACCGGGGAATGGTTGAATGCCTGGTTCTTGTGTCGGATGATTCAGATTTTTTGGAGATCTTGAAGGAGGCGCGATTGAGGTGTTTGAAAACAGTGGTTGTTAGTGATATCAATGATGGTGCTCTGAAAAGGGCAGCGGATGCTGCTTTCTCATGGCAAGCGATCATGATTGGGAAGGCTAAGAAAGAGGCTATTTCAGCCGTAGGGAAATGGAAAGATCGAAATGTTTTGCAAAATTTGGAATGGACGTATGGTCCCGAGAGAGATAAAAGAGTGTATTTCAATGAGATTGAAAGTGATGATGATTCGGGTATTGATTTCCTTAGTTCTGATGAAAGTGGATCTCTTTTAGAGAAGGAAAGTAATGGGGCGTGGTGGGAGCTGGAGCCAAGTGAAGATGTAAGAAGACCCTCCGGAATGACTGAGGTAAATTCAACGACACGTGATATCTCGACATAGATGATGTTGTTGAGAATTGAGATTCAAACTTAAACTCTTCAGGCAACTTTTATCATTGAACTTTTCCATTTACAAGTTGCATAAACTTCTGTTATAGGAATTTACGCATGCATGATTTCTCTTTCTGGAGTTTTTTTTTTTTTTTTTTTCTCTCCGTGAGTTATTGGAGATACTTATTGATTATGCGTAAATGTAGTAAATATGACAATTACATTAAAACTCTGCGTGTTACCTGTATAGCACTCATTAATTTGACAACTATATTGAAACTTTATTAAATTCAACGCTCGTTCTAACACCACTAGCAAAAATCAGCTAAATTTGATTCAGTTTCACTAGATCTATGAATGTTTCCAGTGCAAACTTGGAAGTAGATGGAAAACCAGAATTGAATTTTGCACGAAGAATTTCTACTCTTCCTCTCACAACTTCATCCCTCATTAGCTTCTCTATTCCACCAATTAAGTCACCTTTTATCATTTGGGACGAGCCACTAGGCAAGGCTATGTGTCCTATCTTGAGATGGTTCGCAACCAGCTTTGCATTGTAGATCTGGTCACCCCTAAGAGGCCATGCCAATATCGGCACACCACATCCTATAGCCTCGAGAGTTCAATTCCATCCACAATGCGACAGAAATCCTCCAATTGAACGATGGCTTAGAATTAACACTTGTGGCGCCCAACCTCGTATTATGAAGCCCCGATCACCAATTTTCTTGCCCAAAACATCAAAATTAAGACTTTCACTTCCTCCATCAATCCCAATTGAATTTTGCACGACCCAAATAAAGGGGCATTCTATTTCTTGAAATGTAGTGGCTAATTGCAAAATTTCTTCTGCATTAGGGCTCACTTCACAACCAAAAGCAACATATAGGACAGATTTTTCTTTTTTTTCATCCAACCATTGAAACAGTTGATCATCGTTCTCTGCTGGGGTTGATAACAACTGATTGGGCAGGAGTGGGCCCACTCCCCACGCAGGCAACCCAATCTGATTGGATAAGTAATTTAAGAACGGACGCTCGAGATCTTCACACGTGTTGAACATCAGGGCAATCGAGCCCTCCACAAGCGGGACCCACGGGGGCCGATCACCGGGCCTAGGTGGACCGGCGGCGCGTGGGGGATGAATGGGCCTGCGCGCGGTGGCGACGTCCTGATGGGTGATGCTCATTTCGTGGGGCAGTCCAGGAATGAGGTGGGCTTCGCCGGGCCCGACACCGCCGGCGCCTGACTTCCACGCGCCCCACTCCATGGCGGCGGCGCACGCGCTGAAGGTGAAGAGGCTCATGACCGGAATATTGAACTTCCAAAATATGTGGTTTGTCCAGCTCATTTGGAAGTCGACTATGGCGGCGCTGAGTGCGTTGGGTGATTCGGGACGAGTGGAGAGGTGGGATTCAAGCTCTGAGCCCATTTGCGCGTCAGTGGGCTTTCCTCTGGCGGGGGCGGTTATTGAGATGATGGCAGCGATGGAGCGGAGAAGGGAGGGGGAAACGGCGGCGGATGAAGGGAGGACGAGGGTAGGGGTGTAGTTTGTGGAGGAGAGGAGGTTGCAGAGCTGAATACAAGGGAAAAGATGGCCTGAGCCTGAAGCGGTGACAACATAAATTTCTCCAACTCTAGACATTTCTATGTACGTAGTTTCTTGATTTTGTGTTTGGGTATGGATTGGAATTGGATGATCACACTAAATTGGATTATGTTTGGATATGAATCATTACACCCAAATCCACTGTAGAGTTGAACCTTTCAACAGTGGGGTACCTTTGAAAAATATTATAATAGGGTGTTTACTTTTAAATAATGCTTTACATGTAAAATTTATAAATTTTTTTTCTAAAAATTAATATATATTATACAGCATTTGAAATGTGTGCATTCATTTTTTAAAACGCGTAAATTTAAAAGATAAATAGGATTCATGATTTTTTTCTCTGAAAAAAGATTTGTGAATTTTAAAAAATTAAATGTACGCATACTAGATTTAGAAAATTTATTGATATATTACGTATCTCGGAAATGTTAAAAAATTATACGTATCACATGCAATTTTAGATAAGTATTTCATACCATATTAAGTTTAATTTAACATAGTTAAATAATTTTAGATATTTTATTTAGATATTTAAATATATTTGAAATTTAATGTCATTTTACTATCTCAAGATAAATTTCTTAAGAATGGTCCTAAAAAACACTGAATATTACAATGTAGAATTTATTCTTATTTATTTTATATACAACATGATTATCAATTTGTTAAGAGTTAAATTCAACAAATCTATGTAAATATACAACTCTAAAAACATTTAAAACGAAACACAAATTATTGTTATAATCTTTGTTCACATATATTTTTCAGAAGTTTTTATTCATGGACAGTTGTATATAACTATTTCACAAGTCACAAGTCGCGCTAGTTCAATTTTTTTTATTTGTAAAAATGATGATAGTGTAACGAATACTACTACAAGTGTTGTATACAAATAAGTGTTGCATAATTTATAATATAATATTTTGATTTTAGTAGTTTATTAAATATTTATGCAATTATTCTAAATATATATTATATTATAACATATATATATATATATATATAATATGTACATATGTACATATTTAAGTGTGTGTAATCAATCAATGTCAACTTATCTCCTTATTAGATTTGGAATAATAATTATCTAATATAAAAAAAATAACCAAACAAATAAAAAATGGTATTAATTTATTAAGAAAAATATTAATTATCTATAAAATATGAAGATGTAACACTTACATTAAAAATATATTAATTAAATGCACGGGGAAATCTAGTTTAGATGAATAAATGAATGGGCTGAATATTGATAATTGAACTTGCTAATTAAGCTAATGTAAGGGTAATTCTAAATACAACATCCATTTTTCTATTCATAGCCCCAAAAATTAATTAAAATGTAAATATTATTTTATTAGACATTTTTGTCCTTATAACCCCCACCATTTTAAAAACCCTAATAAAATAAATATCTAATGTGTAGCCCCCATTCTTCATAAATTGAAAACAAAATTGAAAGCAAAAGAATCATGAATTGAAGTTGATTACTCGTAAAGTTGATGGATAGTAAAAGATTTTTCTAATTTGTTCATAGTTTTCTTTTTATTTTACATTGAATTTAGTTTATCTCATTTATCGACTACATGAAATGATTTTCGATAGAAAATATTTATGTTGGTTTAAGGTTGAAATCTCAAAATTCGTCATCTCCACGAAATGATTTAGAGGTTGAAGAATTGTGTTACTCTTAGGTTAAAAGGAATTTAGATAAATTGTAAAACAATAATACATACTTCTAAGTAAAAAAGAAGAAGATGATGAAGTTTAATTTAATTAAATGATGAGGAAAAAATAGCATGACAAGTTCTCCATATCAGAACCTCTTTAGAAAAAATGGAACAATATATGTGAAATATTGATCACTAGCAGTCATCATCTGTGGAACAATTTTTCTTTTCTTTTGAAACCCAGGTATCGTCGTCAATTTTTTCATAATCTGATTTTTTTCCCTATGTTGGAGAGTGGGGTTAAATGGGCTTTGTTTTGTTTTGTTATGATTTTAAAATGGTGGGACTATTAGGACAAAAAAGTCAAATAAAAAATATTTATATTTTAATTAATTTTAAGGGGTTGTGAAGAGAAAAATGGGGGCTGTATTTAGAATTACCCCTAAATGTAATAACCTTGCCAAACTCTATACTATCTTGGAAATCAAGTGGGTGTATTTTGAGGCCTGTAGCAATGGTCTTCATGAATTTGGAACTTAATTGGGTCGGGACAGACAATTCTGAAAGATGGTATTAGGGATATATAGAAAAACACGTTATGTTTCGTTACCCCATGTAAAATGGTGAGTGCACTTGTATTTAATTTACACATGTCAAATATGAGAAATGAATCTATTTAGGAACGTTTACCTTGAGTAAGATATTAAATATATTAGATTGACAATGTATATAATTAAGTATTTGAAAGATTGCATAATCTAAGAAACTTAAAATTGTTTAATTCATCAAAATCTGTACTTGATTAGGCACTGTTTCACAACAATACTAATTCATTTGATACAATAAAATACCAGATAAGCAAGTGTAAATACGGGTACAAATTAAATACGGGTACAAATTAAATAAGGAGTTTCTATTTGCACCACTTAGCTTACTCTTTGCACCACTAAAAAATTAAATGAAAAATAAAATAAATATGAAATGACTTATTTATGCTTTTGTTACTTGTTTGCACTACAATTATTACTCAATGCACCACAAAATAAAAATTAAAACAATAGAAAATATATTATTAAACCTATTAAAAATCCAAAACAACAAGATCTAAACATCTAGAAAAAAGATAGGAGTATTGAACATAATTTCACTCAACAACCTAGATTCAACTTGTGCAATTGTGTTGGGAAATATTGAAAGAGATATAATGCGGAATGAAAATGAAGAAGAACATAGCAATGTAAATTATTTTGATTAGTTTGTACCGATTGAATTATGAGTTTTCGCTGATTTTTTAGACATGTTATCGCGTTTTGTTCGAGAAATACAGTCCGAACATTCTTCAAAGAGTTCGAAAAACGAAGTTCGAGCAAAACAACTATGTTTGGAATTTGATTGTGTTCGAACTCTAGAGTTCGAACATAATGCTTATGTTCGAACTCTTGAGTTCGAACACATTGAAACTCAAATTTTGAAATGGTGTTCGATCTATTGAGTTCGAACAAAAGCTAAAAGTTCGAATTATGCAGTCCGAACGAAACGCGTTATGGGAAAAAAATCAAATCAGCAACTCGCTCAAAACCTCTTTTTTTGCGCACAATCAACTCAATCTAGCATCCAATCATTCTAATAACATATCATAGCATCTTAAACTATTGAAGGGTTGAAACTAGCATCGAATTCGAATAATCGACGGGTTGAAGAGTTGAAATTTTTTTACTGCGTTATTTTTAACTGTTATCAAATGAGTTTAAATTTTTTTACGTTTTTTATTTTTTTTAAACTGGTTTTATGTTTTTAATATTTCACGGTATATAACTTCCGTGTTGTGCCTTAGGAGTCGCTTCACTCGGTAAAGAACAAAGACTTCACCTTATACACGGGTTTCCGATACGCAGGTTATAGGTAGAAGACGATTCCTGTAGCACCAGTGCTTGCTTGCTCGATAGGAGGCTGAGGTGAAAGATAGCGATAGGAATGGAATTTTCTCTGATTTTAAGTTTTTTTTTTATGTAAAAAATATATTTTAGATGAGAGGATATTATTGTCAATATTAGTGGTGTAAAGAGTAAAAATTGTAGTGCAATGAGTAGATGTGATGCAAAGAGTAAACTAAATGGTGCAAATAGAAACTCCCATTAAATATCTCTAAATGGAAGAATCCTTTTAGACAAGGAGATACCCGTATATTAAAGAAGTTATCGGCAGTAAAGAAAAAGGAGCAGCCGATAATTGAGAGCTCGAGCTCACCTCCTTCTTGAGTTTTAAAGAATTTCCACCCATCCCAGCTTCAATCAATTTCTGCATGCACACAAACAGATCTGGAGAAGATTTTTATTTTCATTTTTTTAAAATGCCAACATAATATTATTTCAGACGGGACGGGTCAAAACACTGGTCAACCCATAAAAAAAATCCGATAAACTCAGTATCAATCGTAATACTAAAAGTATCACTCAAAATTCAAAAAATATCACATGTATTATTAAAAAGTAAGGTGTTTGATAGTTATCTTATACTAGCTTATTTAGTTAAAATTGTGATTTTTTACATTCCAATTAATGTTTAGAGCAATGTTTTTAAAATTGGACCGGACATCGAACTGGTGAATTTATCGGGTCACCGGGTTATTGGTTCGACCGGTCGAACCATTCTGAAAAAATCGGATAACCAGGTATATTATATATATATATATATAATAAAATTATATAAATTAGTATCATGACAAATATATTAAATAAGTTTAAAAATACACAATTTATATCAATGCAAAGAAATAAAATGTTTAATTTATTGATAGTTATTGCATAAGTTAAATAGTTAAAAGTATAAATTTATAAAAATAAATATTGAACATCAAATACTAGATTTTTAGAAAATATATAATTAAATGTCAAATAATTAAATATTGATTTTAATTACAAATAATACTACATGATAACAATCAAAATATTGCTAATCATTATTTTACAATCCACTACTTTAGATATTGGATCTTCTCTTCATTTATTTTAATTTAAAAAATATTAAATTAGATATTGTTAAATATTTATTTTAATTATATGGTAAACATTGATTTTAATTAAAATAAAGATTATTTATTTTAAATTTGTGAATATATATTTTATTATATTCAAATAATAATATAAGAGTATGTTTGCCCAGTTGGTTGAACACATTTTACAAAATTATACAATTTTTGGAGGTCTTGAATTCGAATCCTTTTTGTTACATGTTGAAGGAATTGAATTAAATTTATGGAATTAAAAAAAAAGGACCGGTTCATTGGTTTTTGACTGGTTCGCATTAGGTCAAACTTGACCCGTAATACACATACAACCAAAGTGGACTAATGGTCGGTTCGTGGTTAAACCGGTCGAACCGACCGGTACAATCCGATTTTCAAAACACTGGTTTAGAGTTTAGGAGTTTAGTATTTTTTTAGGATTTTTATTTTTTAGGGTTCATGGTTTTTTTAAGGTTTATTTTGTGTTGTTTATGGTTTTTTAGGGATTTATTTTGTATTTTTAGGATTTTTAGGAGTTTATTAATTTCATTTTAGATTATAAATTTATATTGATTTTAAACTAATTAATTCAATTCACTTTAATTTTAATATTCAATAGTTTAATTTTAATGTATAAAATTTTTGAGAAAAAAACAAAAGGAAAAAACAGAAAATAAAAAAAAATTATCCAGAAAAAAATAAATAAAACGGCGCGTGAGTTGCGCGCGCAGTTTGTAATAAGGATGTAAATGGGGGATGGGAAGGGGGGGGGAGGGAGGGTTGGTGCATGGAGGAGCTCCTCATATTATTATTATTATTATTATTATGAAACTAGGTTTGGAGATTTTCAAGTGATATAACTTTATTGAATGGAAATTACGAAATACGAAAGGAAAGAAAAGGTTATTCTTTTTAGTTAAATCATGTAGGTACTGATGGGGATGTAATTAGGTAGAGACTTTAATCCATTCTTAATTAAATTTATAAAATATATATAAATATTCATTACCCCTATAAAAATGAATTATTTAATTTTTTTTTAAAATAATATATTTACTAAAATTCATTATTTTGTTATAATAAATAATGTTAGTTAGATAATTATATAATTATCACTAACACTCGATTAGTTATCCTGTGTTAGTTAGATAGCAAGAAAAATGAAATCAAATGAGGTGATGGAAATCTGAATGTAATCACTAATAATCACGATGATGCTTGTTAAATGGGAATCACAATTTCAACAAATCTCAACGTCCAATTAAGCTCTTTTAATTTCTCAGCATCTCACAATCTTTATGTGTGGAGAAAGCAAAATTTTGTGGTCAAGATTACTAGTTTTATTCACCGATAATTTTAACAAAGAAATGAGTAGATGATACGCCAAGAAATAAAAGAAGTAGAAATTAAAAAATCTGAAAACCTAGTTATCGAAATGTTACACAAGTAACAACTGTGTTCTTGAAAATGAATATCACCGCAACAACGTTAAACTGCAGTAATTCTGCTAGGATTATGTACAAACACATGTAGCAAGTCTTTCAAGAATGTGGGAGTCTTGTATCAGACCGGCTGATCGTCACACATACACTACTCGAGTTTTTGTGTTCAAGAATAGTGTCTAAGGGAAACAATGGTAACAGAGGAAGATCATTATAGCGAGCACGAGCGCCCCCGACTGGCGGCTCTCTTGGGACAACACCCAATGCAGCAAGAAGAAGCCGAGCACGAGAATGCAGCCCCATCCGAGTTCTTCCCCGTTGCATTGGACCGAAGTCAAGTAAGCACCGGCTAAGTATATGATCAGTATCAGCATGAGGGGGCCAAGAAGCATAGTACTGACCGTGTAAGTTATGAGAATTAGAGCGAGGGGTAGCACTATTGTGTGGGCCGTGGAGTACACCGCGAGGAGGACTAGAACAGGTATGAAGATGAAGCATGTGAAGATTGCGTTTTCCCCGCCTGAGACCAGGGGAAGATCGAGACTGAGTGAGGAGGAGCTGCCGCGGAGGAGGAGGCCTAATCCCACCACCAGGAGAAGTGGTAGTATGGGAGATGGCCCATTGGCCGTGTCGAAAGGCTGCTTCATGTCATCTGTGCTCATGGTTATTCAAGAGAGAGAATGAAGCAGTTGAGATTGTAGAAACTTCAGGTGGGATTAATGTGATCTGGTGCTAATTATCTTAGATTTGATATTTTTTTGTGGAGCAAACTTGCTAGTATGCAGACTTTGTATAAGAAATCTGTATTTATAGATATACTTTTTGAAAGTTAAGTAATCACGCACAAAGAGAGAGAGAGAGAGAGAGATGCGGGAAAGGAAACACTTGTTACTGTTGAATCAAGATTTGGATGCTTAACTGCACAAACAAACAAGTTTAGTGTTACCAACCTTAATTCCGCTAATTGTCTGTATTAAAGGGCAAAAAGAAAAAACAATTAAGAGGATTAAACTCAACCATGGTTTTCTATTATCAAATACTACAGATGGATGTAGTCAACAAAATTTCAAACGCTTGAGACAAAATAACTGTAGTTCGGAATTTGACTAAGAAAACTGATGAGAAAAAAAGCAGAAAACAACATTAGCCAGTATATAATATTTAGTTCAGACAATTTTATTTTTTTTAAATTATAATAAGATTTCATAGCATTTTGGGATTATCTTTTGCAAGATTTTCATGTAAATTATTGAGATAAGCACAGAGGGAATAGTCTAGAGAACCGATAAATGAAGCATAAAGCAATTTTCATTACATCACGAGTAATTGATGAAGACAATATGAGATTAAACAAGGAGAAAGTCTCAAGTCTGAGCATTTAATGACAAATGAATGTAGGCATATGTAGGCTTCCATGAACTCAAACTAATAAGAACAAGAACACGACAGCAGCAGCGATAAAAAGAGAGCCTACATGGATTGTGTTTTCGGTGGTTTGCTTCATGCTGGGCTCAATGCATCATGCATTTTCCTGATCTAATGGATATGAGCAGTTTAAGCTACTCCTCGAACCTCGTATTCATGGGATATTTGCAGTGGAGATTCCTTAGAGACGGGTCTCTCTTCGGACCATAGCTCTAGATTTACAGTCCCCGTTCCCCAGTGGACCTGACATTTGCGTATCTGGCTCATACTAAATCGGTTCACCAGTGCCAAGCCAAGTCCTTTATCGACAAGCATCCATTCGCCTAACAAAAAATAAATAAATTGGAACATAATTAGTGATAGATCAAACTGTAGAACACTTTTCAAACTAGCACCTTCCCTCTTCAAGCTTAGGCTTATCACAGAAACATAGTAGTGCCAGTCTTTAGCAAAATACTTGACTAATGATTTTAACATTGCAAAAAAAAAAAAGAAAAAAAAAATCTAAAAATGAGTAGCATATTGTTTGTATACATCAATCAAGGAATCTTACCATCTGGGAGGGAATCCCCTTCGAAAAACTGTTCACCAGATTCAGGCCAAACCTCATGCTTGGACCCATCAACAGCAGTGAATGACACGTACGATTCAGTAGGGTGCAACAAGTTGAACGTTGGGTGCACTCGCAAGCAAACAAGCCTGTAAACAATTTGAATATGATATTTTGTGAAGACAATATTAATAGGAAAAAGGAAAGTTTTGAAGCCCATTTCATTAGATCAGATTTAGAAATGCAAGAGAAAGAAATCAGAGAGATTTGAGAGGAAGAACATATGCATTGATGGAAAACCTTGAGAATCCTCCAGAACCAGCACCAACATTATGAGCTACGATGGCAGAATCAATTCTGAAAACTTTTGGGTTTTCTTTTGAGATACATATCTGCCGATCAAGAACTAGCCCACCTCCGATATCACCCTCTAATTTCAAGGCTTCCACTTCTCCTGCCTGCTCCAGATTCCGTCTGACAAGCACAATACAGTAGTAAATGTCAAGTATCAAATCTTAAAACCAAAAAATATACTAAATATTTGTGGCACCCCTCGTCGACCTTCTCCGTCTATAATAAACTAGCATCTAGAATATGATCATACGAGGTCAAATGAGTAAACAATCAACAGAAGAAATATTGACTCAAGTATTGCTACTTGGACCTCTATTATTGATTGCAGAAATTATTTGTTATAAATTATAATCAAATTTATCATATCATCCGATAGCTTACTCAATGACAGAATACTCCTCTGAACATCCAGCAGATCGGTACTCCACACCACTATATTCTTCATAGCCATTTACATCAATCCGACTATGCAGCCACTGAGTTCCTGCCCAACACCCAAGTAATTGGGAAAAAGATGAACATCCTTCAGTATTTATTTGAAGCTAATACTAAACTAAATTAACTTTTCAACCAAAGCATTGTGCTATTTTCAACACAACTCAGTTGAAGAGCCCACTTTGGCAGTGAAAGCTACCTCAATCTCAATGAAACCAGCAAAAATTAGTAGTAGTAAACAATTCAAGTTTTTGAAGTTCACAGTCTGTGCTAATGTTAGGCATATAATCTAAATATACAAGCAACAAGCACAGTCAAATCAATCATGTCCCAAGTTTTTTAGATGATAGGTAAGGACTCTGTCCATACATCAGAGAAGAAGTGAATGACAACGGAGGAGCGATTGGATTTAAAAAAAATGCATTTAGTGAGTGGAACCTTCAGGAAAGTACATTTCAAAGGCATTACCTGAGGGGAGGTGCTCCATAGAAAGGATTCTACCACCAACCCATGGTACAACCTTCAGAATCCAATCCCCACTTTTCATTTCAATGGGTGCGTGGGAGAGTTCTGTTCCCTTGACTCCAGAAATTTCTAAATCTGGAATACGTTTAGCACTTTCTGCAATCAAGACAAGACATAAATATTAAGTCATGCCTGCACCTTCTCTACTCTAGCAAGGGGATAAATATTAGTTGAGTCTTTTTTTAAAGAAAATGATAAAGAGACTCATCATTGGATGTCCATAAATATAAATAATTTTGATAGAGTTGCATTTGCATAAAGATAGTCGTAAAGAACTTGAGAGTGTATAATCTGAAACTTGAAGCAAATTGCCAAAAAAAAAAAGGAAGCAAACCAGAATTGGCATCACAGTTCACTCTGCTCCATAAGTGAAATGTAAAATATTCAAGAGTGTTTAATTGATGCCCAGATCAGTTGGAAATAGGGAGAGAACTAGCGTGGAACAACCGGGGACATTGAAGAGGAAGAGAACAAAAATGTAAACAAATAGAAGAAGATCTGGAACCTATACGACTCTTCAATTGCTTTTCACCAGCCAACACTAAATCTGACAGTTCGCTTTCTGGAGGCATTTGAATTTGCAGGACTTCTCCATCAGCACCCCATGCATCAATCTGCACAGAATAATGCACCAACAAATAGAATCCCAACACATAATAGAAAAATCAAGCGGTACTCACATGATTTAGAACTTCATGGGGCAACAACTTACCATAGCTCCTTTTCCAAGCAGTAGTTGCACATGTAAGCGGCGATTTGGTCTTTTCCAAGATCCTTCTGATTTGAGAACCTTCACAGTGACCACAGAAGACTGCTGTTCAGCAACATATGTTGTCAATAGATAGCTTCCTTTACTGAATTCATATCCATCACCATCATCTTCATAGAGAAAGCCTTCAGCTTTACCTGCCATTTTTAAAGATTAAACATATGCATACTATGAATACCTCTTCAGTGTCGAAGCAATGGCACATAGCAAATCAGTGACAACAACCAGCTATTGTGTCACAACTCTACATGTATGTCTGTTCAAAAAGATCAAAGTGAAAGGAACGTGGCTGTGTATTTGAGAATAAATAAACATGACTGCGGACCTACCAAGTAGTGAGTCCAGACATGCAATTATATGAGCACAATAAAATCCATTAACTTAATAATGACATCAAATACTCCAGAAATAAATATCACCTAAAAGAGTAAGACAATCTACCAGTCACAGTTTCAGAGCAATGCATACACTGGGTCAACCATTATTTACTCAATTAAAAGAAAGTTAGGCCCTCTAATTAATGATTTACATAATTGTTGTTATTACCATACCCCATCACCTCAGTCCTGGGATCTCTGCTTTTTTAAGTCAACAAACAGAAAATGTAAGCCCATAGCTTCTCTACTTCATGATTTTTATTTTTATTTGTGCTTATGCATACGACATCCATGACTGCTGTTATGGTAAGATTTATTGTTAGAGGAATCGTTATTTCTTAATAATATTCTTTGCTTAAGTTTCAATAGAACAACAATCAGGAACCAGTTCTCCTGAAAATTTAGAGGATGAACTAAATGCACTACTGGATAGGTATTTAGGCAGAGAATGTAAATCATGCTACACATATTTTCCCAAATATAGCAAAATTAACTAATTAAGAAGAAAGATTACCATGTTCATCTAAAGCCATAAGGAGCGACAAATCATCTGTCAGACTACCTTCATCGACATGCAGATAGGGAGGATCTACAGGAATGATTGATCCACCTTTTAGGTACAAGGCTGGTAGATCCTAAGTTCACCAATAGTAGAGAAAATGTGAACAGCTAAATTTGCCGACAGATCAAGATTTTGGAAAATAGAGAAGCTGCACTAAAATATGGAAGAAATTATACTGGATGAGAATCTTGAAAATCAAAACTATGCCAAATGCCTTTAGGCAATTTGTGTTGCGTTGCATATAACTCCTCGTCCTTTCCAGTGCTGCAACATGGAGGAAATCAAATATGTATAATTCAGGTAAGTTTAAATGCCAGGAGAAAATTTTCTTGCTACAACCTTGAAGATACAGTATGCTCCTTAGAGAGAAAGCTAAGTATTTCAAAGGCAGTGCAAAATAACTAGAACCTGACATGCACACATTACAAAATGTAGAGTCATTTAATGCTCTATCTCCGTGGGAAAGATATCAGACCTTGCATGTATGAGAAGCGGTCCCAGAAGAAATGAATTTTCCTGTGATCTTAACTCCAAATCTTTAGGATCTGCACGAGAATTTGAAATGTTGGGAACAAATCAGAGGAGAATGTGCTTCCCGATTCTAAAGAGTTAAATATATCCAAAGTAAAAGGTGAGAATATACCAGCAAAAAACGTTGGAGTTGCCACCGGAATACCCCTGGTATGAGCCAAATAAAATAGACTATATAGAAGGGGTAGAATCTGATATCGCCTTTTTAATGCAAGTCGGCAAACTTCTTCACACTGTCAGAGATGATAACAAAGAATGTCAAAAGAGCAAGAACAATGTAAATATGGAATAAAGATAGTGGCATGTTGCTTAAAGACTATTACGTCATAGAACATGTATCAATAAATTAAACACATATTTATATGCAAATGTAACTTATATACATAAGAATCAGGATCTTGTCATTTCAGGACCTAAATCTTGTATTCTTCCAGCAAATCACACTTTGCAGCATATGACTTCTTTGAAGTTTGATCGAGTAAGAGGGAAGATGTAATCATATATTTACTGCTAAGCTGTAATGAGTTGATCATTTATAATAGTTTAAATAGTCCTTCAAAGGAAATTCTAAATCTAGTCTCCAGTGAAGTTAGAGAGATGACAAGTTAGAGCAAGATATACTTCAGTTATCATAAAATATACAAGGTAACACATTATAAACAAAATTATGAACTTTAAGCATTTAGTAATTTAGATTTGGCCTTGTGTCAGGACGCCTCACGTTAAAAAATCAGTGAGCATCTACCATCATAATCACGTAAAAAAAATGGTATATCTTTCTAGTAAGTAGAATATGTCATGAGAACATGAAAAATAAATATTCCATTTCTGTGGGCTGCATTAACTTATCAGTTGTTTACTTTTCAATCAAAGAAAGCAATGATATGCTTCAAATATTAGTCTCTTCAAAAAGAAACATCAGTAGATTCAAGATCATCTACAGAGGTCAATGAGACAAACCTCTTCTCCGAAAGACCAGGGTTCATGATCCTTTGTTCCTGTTTCAGAATGCCCACGACAAAAGGGAAACATGGAGCCGATGCCCATCCATCTTCCAAACAGTTTAGGTGTTGCATTACCGGCATATCCACCAATATCTGGCCCTGAGAGAGGCTGCCCACTGAGTCCCTGGGCATCATCACTCATCTTATTAAATCATGCTGCACTATAATTGATTTTAAGGAAGCATTATATATCCGTATATCCACAAATCTAAATGCATACATGTGTAAATGTACTATAGTCAGGTAAGTTTCTAATTAGTCCATATATTGCTCTAGCCTATGCAAGTGGGATATTTATTTTCCTCCAGGCTCATATTATCAGTATGAGATACCAAGCAAACCCACTACATCATCAGGAAATAATTTGTTAGTCAAAGGAAAAGATTAGATGCCTACAAAGGATACATAAAATAGACCACCAAACATGCTTCAAACTGATACATTTGTCCAATGTTCAGTAAGAGAGAAAATCTCCAAAGCATGATAATATGCTAATGCAAGGCAGGAAAGACAATATACCAAATTAATCAGTACTGATTGCTCATGGCCTAGCTAGATATTTCATTAATGCATGTGGATGTCATGAAAAAGAAATGAACTAAATATTTTAACTTTGAGCTTAAAATCTTATGTTTCTTCATTCCCACCTAGAAAAACCTACACCATGCAGATTGAAGTTTTATTAGTAACTGTCCATCGGAACTTTAACGTCTCTAATTTACATTATTGATCTGAAAGAGGATGTTGAATTCACTTTTGGGGCATTTTTACATAGTATATTTCCACCATCTGCGTACATTTCTTTTCCTTTTCATCTAAAAGCACATACAGGAATGGTTGATAATAAGGTTATTATAAGAAGATTCGAAATCCACAACCACAAGCAAAACCTTAAAAGCATTATCTGCCACTAACCAGTTGAAGAACCATGGGGATGCTCATATGGAGGTGCTCCCAAGTAGAAAGATTATCTCCTGTCCATGTTGCAGCATATCGTTGACTACCCACAAAGCCTGCTCGAGTAAGAACAAATGGACGCTTTTGTTCATTTGCCAGTACCATGCCTTCATACGTTGATTTTGCCATTAACATACCATAAACCTGAGATAAGCAACTGATATCAGTGTTTCAAAAATTAAAAACTCCCAAGGTAGACATCTAATTAGCAAATATATTAATTCTACCAGATGTTGCATTCCAAGCAAATGGAAAAATATTCAAAATGCATCAAGACTACCAGAAAAAGTTGCAGGTCAAATCAATGGAAATGTAAACAGAGTAATACATTGTGATAGTATGAATGGTTCTGACATCCTCCAAGATCTGTATCTCCCCTATGAATATTTCTCTCAGGCATCGTCTTTGTTACAGTCTATTACCAAAAAAAAAAAAGTTATCAAGAAACAGAAAAGGCTTGTTGTGGTACCATTTTTTTTTTAACTTTACCTTGAAGACAGCTGGTTCATTCATATCATTCCAAATACCATCGACACCACTAGAAATGAAGTCTTTGACTAGGTTAGCCCACCATGAACGGGCTCCTGATTGTGTAAAATCAGGAAAAACACAAGGCCCAGGCCATACCTCTCCTAAAGAAAACAAATAATGTTTAAGTTTAGGACAATGCTTCAAAAAAGACATGAATGTCTTTTGAAAACAAACAAGAATTACTTGAAAAGAACTTGCTTAAATAAAATGAAAAGGTCTCTGGCCCAAAATGACAGTTAGTTTCCTTTTCCTTATTGTCACGAACAATCATCACGTTGTTGGAATGTCTTAAAAGTAATGTGTACCAACAAAAGGTTTGCCATCTGCAGTTTGAATCCATATATCCCTCTCTGAACCACTATCATAGACAAAATATCCCTTTTCATTTTTTATCCCTGGATCAAGCATCCAGATGGCTTTAAACCCAGTTGCATGAAGATACTCAGCAAGAGATTTTGGATCTGGGAATCGCTCCTGCAGAAGTGGAAGTCTGTTTAACCATTCATTTTTCTGGAAAAAGTTATATGAGTGCAAGATGGTTAAGCGACCAACAGTAAACGAGTCTATTTCTTGGACTATGTTATAATTTTTATCTAGAAGAACATGCAATTTAAAGTGAGGCTTGAAAGTCACAGGTTACACAATAAGAAACCAAAACAAGAAATTTTATACAAATTTAGATATTCATGCCAAGAACATCAATGCTGCTTCAGAATATCTTTTTCTACTGATCAAGTGAGAGACATGCCTGGTTGAATGTGAAACAACGAAAACCATCCATGTAATCTATGTCCATCCATATGACATCACAAGGAATACCTTTTTCCCGGAAAGTCCTTGCAATCTGCAATCAGAACAAAGAGAAGGCTAATTCAAAGGTTGAATGGTTGAGAAAATGGTAAGCCAAACATTCAATCCCATGACAGGTATAATCGAAAATCAAATAAAGTACCTCAATTTCACATGTATGAGCACTATTGCATCAATTTCACAGTTATCTTCTTGCAGGCATGTGTAATTTATCATATGCATATACGATGAAAGATCAATTTAGTGTTTCAATAAGAAGTTAGGCTAGTTTTGAGAATCCATAGTAGTGTTTACTCTAGAAATCGATATCAACTTGGGATGTCCAAATCCAATTTGGAAAAAACCAACACAGAGAGAAAGAGAAATGAGCAAGTATAATATTAATAACAAAATAAGTGGTGAACCTCACGAACTCGTGCATCAGAGTCATAACTCCAACGGCACTGTTGATAGCCCAAGGCCCACTTAGGGGGCATAAAAATAGTTCCTGAAGACATGAGTGAAACCATCAAATCTAGAGGAGATGAATGTCAGATTTGAAGTTTTCAAATGCCTCCTTCCAGATTTCAACACTGAATTATATACAAGGTAGCAACTCCAACAAACTTGAAAGTCTTTATGTCACCGTAAATGCTATTATAGATCATAACACCGAATATACAAATTACACAGATCATAACCTTTAAAAGATGAGCTGTGTTATCAGTTGATGATTGGAAAAAACTGGATCCCTACTGGCTACTTGTAATCTGAAACTGTTTTGATTGCCCAACTCCACAAACATACAAAGATGCCTAAAATAGATTCCTTGTGAAACATTGAAACTGAAATAACGATGTCATGCTCACAACAAGCCAACACCTATAAATTATTCACAAGAAAAGCTTAGGGAGACATGCTGCAGAACAGTGAATTACCAACTGCTCGCGAGAAAGACACAAGAACATCAGTTGGCGAAGCAAATGGACCAAATGTGATGACAGGATAGGATGCTGAAGAAATGAACTTTACATTTGATCCCTTCCTCAAATCAATCTGCTCAAATGTTAACCAGTCACTGCAATAGCCAATTCCTTACAAAACCGACATCAGAAGATAACCAAGAGATCACAACTACCTCACAACGTCGTGTTGTATCTGCAAGAACTCCAAGTGCCTCCCCATCTGGAAGCACCACTAGAACCCAGGGGTGCGATTGATACAAGGAAGTAGTTCCAGCACCGTATCCCCAGGCATCAGTATTCCAAGTGAAAACCTATTCCACATTACATTCAATAATATAGGTAAGATAGTCTTCATTTCAGAACTTCGTATGTCTCATAGAGTGACCACAACAATCACATTAATCAAAAGGCTGAATCAGTTGTCTTACTCTCTTCCCCGTTCGTTCAAGCTGCCCACTAACTTCTCCAGTTCCATAGAAGGAGGTACCCGGAGGAAACTAAATAACAGCACTATTTAGTCCCTTCAGTATAAATATTCTACTGCCAAAAACAATGAACACATAAAAAGTTGTGATGCTAATAGAATGATGATATAACATATTACCTCAATATTAACTATTTGCTGCCCCATTACACATTCAAAAGTGGGAATGTAGGTTGGAACTTCGTGGGAATTCATGATTGGTGTATCTCTAACTACAGGGTTTTCAAAAGAGAAGCTTGGAAACGCTGCAGTCCTATCATCTGCTGAACAATCAAACCGGAACACTCCTTCCTCAAGAATCAGCTCGAAAACCATTTTCCCTGATCGTGCATTTGAATCTAAAGCTGCCCCTTCATGTCCATCCATCTTAGCTACACTGCAATCAATCTTAGTTCAATCCACCTATTTTCCACTCCCTTCTTTCTATATGCCAAACAATTAAACCAAAAATTTTGCCCAGATCATGTTACTTACTCAATGACAAACATCTATAAACAAACAAACCAATCAACATAAAAGAGTTTGCAGAGACATGTAATAGCACTATATTGATAATACTTAAAGGCTCCATAACATTTCCTTAAGCTTATTAATTTATTCAGAAAAACAAATACGTCTACGAAAAAAACAAGAGGTAGAATTAGAAAATCAAGAAATTGGTGACAACATGTAGCACTAAACCAACCTGAATTAATGTAACAGAAAAGTTCTTGCAATAGAAATCAGGCCTACATCAACACACTGCAAAATCTTGAGTTTTCTCAATGGCCCGCAAAAGGCTATGGAAACACTACTGGTCATTCAATTAGACAAATAGGCAAATACAGTTGTCTCCCCATTTGGGCTCGCGAAATAATAATAATAATAATAATAATAATAATAACAACAACAAACACCAAAGGCACACAGTATCTAATGCAAATAAATATTTAACAAAAATAGTGGACTGCAAAAACATAGTTATGTTGATATTTTATGATGTATGGAGACATAATATACGAGTTTGATGGAGCGTCTAATGGAAGAGTAATTGTGTTATGGAAGTGTGCAATGAAATCCAGTCAGCTTTTGTCAACTCTGAAGAGAGGGAATAAGCAAAAATGATGAATGGTTTATGGTTATGGTAATGGGGTCGCCTCAAATTGAAAAGGGAAATTATTTGTCACGTTTGAGTTTTGTGATTGGATTTTAGGATTACGACATCTACGGTTCTTTTTTATTCCTTATATCTTCTTCATTTAATTATTCCACCAAATATATGGATTTTTCTACTTTCTATATATATATTTATACATTTAGCTAATTTACTAATATATATATATCAATATTTAATATGTTTAAATTAAATACTAATTCATTATCAAATAAATAAATAAGGGCTTATTAGAAAATTTCTTGATTAATTGTATTTCCCAATCATTTTATTAATCCCGTGAAAATATCATCAGCCTATCAAAATGGGATGAAGGGTGTATTATATTTGTAACTTTCTTAAAACGTCAATTCTCATGTGCACCTGACGGCCAACATATGTTGACTTAGTCAATAAGTCGACTGAAAAATCATCAAAATAGGTGATATTTTTTAGGATACAGTCATACAAGTAACACCTTTTGAATTTTGAGTGGTACTTTTTAGTGTTACGGTTGATATTGATTTTGATTTTATTTTTATTATTACCGATACTTTTTTAGGATGCAGATGATATTTTTGTGTTTTTAAGTAATACTTTTGAGTGTTACGATTTATATTGATTTTGACGATCTTTTTAGTTAGCGTGTATTGACCCGTTGACCGTCTGATGTGCAGCCATTGCAAACAAGACCTGCCCTTCTTAAAACACCAACAAAATATAGCGTCGGACATCTTAATTGAAAATAAGGTCCGTATTTAGAAGTTAGAAGTAAGTATTTGTGAAATTAAATGAAATCAAATTTGTACAAATTCATGATCCTCGTCGCGAGTTTCATCCGCTCAAACGCTTTAATCCACAATTAAAGGCGGACCTAACACTAGCGTCAAGGGGTGCGTGCATTGAGCCTTTGAATTTTAATTATTTTAGTATTTTTTCACTATTTTTTAAAGCAGCTTTATTTAGTTTTCTTATCAAATCTTAGTTATTAAAATCACCGTGTTTGGGAATCCAATTATTATGTAAGTCCAAATTTATAATGGCCCAATGTGCTAGGCCTAACTGCCTAAGTGTCTAACACCAACAACAAATGATGAATTAATCATGTAGAAATGCAACTTCAACTTATAACCTATTATTACAATTTAGTGGCATATATTCTAGGTTGAGTTAGTGAAAATTATATGCTACCCCCAGGATATTATCCAAAGTGTCACAATAAGTGTTTTGTAGTGTCACAATAGGTCTATTATGACACTTTCAAGTATCACAATAGACCCATTGTGACATTTAAGGTAGTACCCTGGAGGTAGCATATAATTTTCCGTTGGGTTAGTGACCCAATTCTTCCCCAAATTCCCTCGCTCAACCTAAAAAACACCATAAGCTCTTATCTGGAGTTAAAACATTTTTGGGCGTTTATAACTTTATGTCATTTTCTCCTTTTTTTTTGGAATAGATTTTTTGTCATCTTCCTTCATTCATTATCTTACTTTTAGCTCATTTGGGTATCCTCTAATTTTATCAATACATATAAGACACTTGTTTCAAATTCAACAATTTACACAAGTTAAATTGTGAAATTGATGCTTCAGACACTATATACAACACATTCAACACAACACACGTACAGTCTGATCATAAAAATATAGAGAGAGGAGGGTGATGGAATTTTTGCTGTTATATGATCGTTTCTTCCATATTTATTCAAGTGTTAATTCGTTTGTACTTATATATATATATTCTCCGGTCAAGTTGAATATATATATATAAAGTTACATGTTACTTAATTTTGGTGACTAAAACATGACTCAGACTCACCAAAATATTCCTACGTAGATATTTGAAAAATAACAATAATAATAAGATAGAAAGAAAAACAGTAACTCATTAAATTGCTTTGTGATTATATATATAATCTTTATCTATTTAATCACAAAATTATTGCCAAAAATAGTTTTACCGTCTAAAGAATCATTTCTAATTTTAGAAATTATGTTTTTTATTATTAAGTTCAATCCACTATGTAATATTTTATTATTAATTATAACTCACTTTATCAAAAGTTTCACAAGATTTCTTTAAAAATCACATAGTGTAGCAATCTGTGTATTTTCTTCATAATTACAATCAAATTTAAATTTCAAAATTAAGTTTAAATCATCAAGTTTGTTTTACTTTTTTTTTTTTAGTTTAATCTCAATGATCATTAATGTCAAATATATACTATATAATTAACCCGAAAAATAAATAATAAGAAAATTTCTATAATTCAAAATAATTTTTTTTGTTATAATAATTCTTTTTATGATTATAATTGCTAAAAAAAATAAATTTATTTATATTCGTGCGTGCATCGCATGGAAGATACTCTAGTTTTTAAAATATTACACTGTGTTTTTTTTAAATATTACAGTACGTAGTACAATGTGTTATTATTTTATTTTTTATATAACTACTTTAAAATAATTAATCTCTTTATTTTTTTTCAAATTAAATATTCAAGTACATACGTAAGCAAGTCCGCTCGTGTTTCTGTCACCGAATTTTAGAACGTATGATAGATTAGTCAAAAAAATTGAAACGACAAGTATTTTACAGTAATTATCAGTAAGTTATTATTCAGTTGCAAGCCCTAAAGGATAGGTTATTGTTAGTGTCATTTTGTAGCATTAAGTTTATTTTGGCGATTTATGTTCGACAATGTGTGCCTAGATATGTCCCACGAAGATTTATTTTCCGTTGTGCAAGAAAAAAAGAACAGTTGGTGAACTGTTACAGAGTATGTTCCAGACAGAACCAGGGACACTCTATATATGGCAGTTTCCATGTTGGAAAGATCTTGCACCGAACCAGTTTGGAAGGTCAAGATATATTCATTTTACTGTCTTGTGGTATAGATACCGTGCTGAATTAACCCTACTACACATGGAAAGCATCTACACACATTTGGGAAGATCACAAACCATCAATTCTCTTACCATGTTGGCGGCGAAAAGAGATCGACGTCAAGGTTGAAGTGATGACTATATGAAGGCCGATTTGTACAGCAATCGGTACCACTCATATATTATTTAGATTCTCTTAATAGATTATTTGAGAGTCAGTTTGTTTGTGGTCATTGTAACTAGTAGTTGTTCATTAAACAGTTCAACGTGATAGACTAGTTTTGAGTGTTTTCGAGTGAAACACGTGAGGGGATTTTCATTCCGTTTTGTACGCAATCTCGGGAGAGATTGTAAGTTGAAGTCGTGGGTAGATAGATGGAGTCTAGTGTCACGGTTGTAAGGGGATCTTCGGCTAGTGAAAGAGTTCGTGGAGAAGAACGGACGATATAAGGAGAGAGTCTTATATGTGTAAGAACCCTAATACACTACATGAAGGAGTAACAGTCGAATCTTCAAGTAGGTTGGTTAACCGAACTGGGTTATCAATCTCGTGCGTGCCTTTACTGCTTTTATTTTATCTGTTCTTGATTCTGTCCCCAACATATCGAAGAACACTTGCACGCAGTAAACTATAGTCGCATTAGAAACACGGATTACGGTTTTTCAATTGGTATCAGAGCGGGTCACCAGTTTCATTGGTGTGATCTTGGGTTTGTTAATATGTGTTTGTTTTGGTGAGAATGAATTCTGTGCACGAATGACGTCCCCCAATTTTGGATGGAAACAACTATGCTTATTGGAAAGCAAGGATGAAAGCGTTTATCAAATCCATTGATGGTAAAGCTTGGAAAGTGGTGCTAAATGGGTGGAGTCCTCTAACAAAAGTGGATGAATCAGGTAATATTGTTCCAAAACCTGAAGCTCGATGGACCAAAGATGAGAATATGTTGGTGGCACACCGTCGTTTTAGTGTGCAAAATACACTTGCAGGCAAATAGTCCACAAATGCTTAATCTGCCCTCAACGGCTAGTATAGCTGGTGAAGACGGATGTCGATCCCACGAGGAGTGTTTATAACCTTCTGTCTTTTCTTAGTTTTGGCTTGGGTCTTCAGTGTCACTCTAAAAACCTTGCTAATAAACTTAAACTAACTAAATGCTGAAAAGAAAATCACAAAAGAAAATATCAGTAATAAAAGTGTTCAAGTCAAAGCATCAAGTCATTCGGTAGGTATGCGCAATCCCGGGCAAAACACATGTAATTACCACTACTACCCATTGTGTCCACACTAGCAGAAAGATCAAAAATCGAATCCCTATGGCCAAATATGGGTAATTGTCACTTTGAGGGTTAACCGGTTATAGGAAATGGATACGATCGGCCACTCCCCAATCACTTCTTACATTATATCGTCTAGATGATATGATCGGCACCTAGGGACCTAACTATACAGGAACCTAAGGAGAGAATCACACAAATTTTTTGCAAGCATAGCAGCTTTGAGGGCAAAAGCGACCCGATTCTAGTAGGTTTGACACGGTCTTGTGCCTGCATATACTACTCAATCTTAACTACCAAGGCTGTCATCCCCGGACTTGTTACTATGCGGGTATCGAGGCATGGGTCACTTATACACTCCCACGTAACTAACACTAGTACCAGTTAATCAGAAATGCGCGCTTTCATCTCCAACCACCCTTTACCTATGTCTAAGTGAAAAACAAGTTAAGATTGTGAACCCTTAAGGCGTTAAAGTCCGATTACCTCATGCACATATTCTACCCTTAGACCATTACTTCGACTTGAACAGTGGATACTTAGACACTAAACATAGAAACGGAAGTAAAAGAAATGATAAAAGACATCTTACTTGGAAAGAAAATAACTCGATTAACTTCTGGGCCCAACCCCAGTTTTGCCAACAAAATAACTGAACTACCTTTCTGCAGGCAAAACGCCAGCTTCAGGCAGACAGAATATCCAGGAAATAAACTAAGTACGAAAACGGTAAATTGTATCTTCGAGGTGCAGAATGTGTGTGTGTACGCCTCCCCGATATGAAAACAGATAAAAGTATTTATAGCCAATGAATTAAGGCTTCAAGCAGCCCAGATTTCACCCACGCAGGGGTTCTTGCACTCCTCCACTTCCTCATCTTCATGCTCCATGTTCTTCCTTGATTTTAGGAGTGGTAGCAACAAACCCTAGCGTCTCCAGCAGTTTTCTGATGTCTCCACTTCCTTCCCAACGTGTTTAGACCTCCCCAAGACTCGGAACTGACCGCCACATCACCTCCACGTGCATATAGGAACTGTCCCGCGATTCTGTTGTGTATTTCTCGCAACAACTTTGACTGGGTCCTCAGCAGGCAAATCAGTCCCTTGTGCCCTCAGCATAAATAGCATATGTCTGTGCCTATTGTGGTGGTTTTGTGCCCTCAGCCTCCTGCAATCAGCTTTACCCCCAAAACTAGACTAGACTCTATACTAAACACTTAAAAAGGGTGTAAAAAGATAAAGGAAAAAGCACGAATTTGAGTCTTCATCACACCCACACACTTGGACTATACTTGTCCTCAAGTATGAATGTAACTTTAACTCAAAACAACAAAAAACAGAAGACTCAAATGACTCAAAACAAGACAATACAGCATATGAATCATAAGTTGATAAAGGGTATAACAGTTTGAACATAATGATACAGGCAAATCGAATCAATCAAACTCAGGCTACTATTGTAGTGTGCACTCAGCTCGCCTTTTTCTCGAGTGTTTAGGTTAAGTGTTTACTCTCAACAATTCCACCAAATTATCATCAACAAACTTGCAAACACCCTGTATAAACAATTTACGTTATTCACATGCATGCATATCAAAAGGTCTTGTGAGGGTTGTAATGGGGCATGCGGATCAAGGTTGGAAATATTTAGGAACTGGCTACCTTCAATAGTATTCGGGCAAAATCAGCACTGGCAGCTTTGTGCCCACATAACAACCTGGGGAGAATAAAAATTCAAACACTTTTTATTTTTTTATTTTTTTTATTTTTTTTATTTTTTTATTTATTTTCTTTCTTTGTGCCCATTCTGGCATCCTGTCACTATTTGGCTTAAACATGCTACCAATACGAGCATAAAGGTTTCATTCCCAGTCATAAGATACTCTTTAAAGAGAGATTTTCAGAACGCAGGTCATGAACAATTAAGCAAGCTCAAATAATGGCAGCAATGGGAAGCATTTATCAGTGAATAATATGGTCAAATAACGACGAAAGAAAATGCCTTAATCATCTAAGCATGCATGAAATCAAATTTGACAGGGCACAAGCAAGTAAGCATTAAATGAGGTGGTGGAATTTAAACACACAGAAAGAAGTCGCAAATGTTACTTTGGGCTTAAAGCTCACTGGGTAGTTATATATTGTTTTCACATGTGATTGATTAATTCCATCTGCCTAACAATAAATTTATGTCCATATATGCCCAATGTCAATCTATGACTCATATGCTGTAGACTCAGCATGCACACACAAAATAAAAACATACAAACACAACGACCTAGGCATATTCCTCTCACACACTTGCTGTGCGAAGTACCCTTGCGGGCACAAGCAGTAATGTGGGTTAGATATGCCCAAAACAGACTCTATATATACAGACGCAAATATAAAAACAAAAATAGACACTAAACACACAAACAAAAAATAAAAACAAATCCTAAACTACTGGGGATAAAACATGATTTAAGGAGAGGAGGGGTAGTCTAACCCGAGATAAACACAAATGTTCTGCAGGGCTTTCTCAACTCTTTCAAGCTTCTTTGAATCTGCATTGCTCTGTGCCCTGCTCGGTCATTCTTGTGCCCTGGGCGATCCTTCTTGTGCCTTGGGGGCCTTTCTCTTGTCAAAGTATGTTGGTTCGTCAAAAGGGAGGAAGTATGGGGTGTTCTCTTCAGTGAACCAAACTAGCTGCATCCGCTCCAGCCTCTGGGCATCGAGATACTCTGTCCCTTCGTCAAGCTCTGGGTACCCTTCAAAGACGTCGTCGAGGTCGCCACCTTTCAAGCCTTCAAACATTCTCGCCACGAACATGCCCAATGCTACAACAGTTGCTCTGGTGTTGCTGGTCTGCGCCTGCAATTGGATCGTCAGAATGTAGCCGAGGTTGACCTTCCGCTTGTGCACCATGTTCCATAATAGGAATACCTCCTGCTGCGTGACTTGGCCTGTGCCATCCTTGCGCCCATAAAGGTTGAATGCTATCCATCTATGGCAAATCTGGAGGGCGTGGTCAGAGATGTGCTTGTTCTTGCTTGAGCCCGAAAGATAGAAGCCTCTGCCTCCAATTTCCTCCCACTGTTGCTGAATGTTTCGACTCCAGTCGTCGCCAACGCTGGTTGCTGCTTCCTTGTACCACTTCGAATAGACATCTTTTGGGTGGATAAAATCCAACAGCAGATTCAATCCTGAGATTGACATGCTATAGCTCTCTCCAGCTATATAGAAGTTCACAACTCTGGGTGTCTCCAGACCAAATCCCTGCACTGGTTTGAACTCATACGAGGAAAGGAATTCAATGGTTAAAGAAGGGCGTACCGTGTTCCTCCAGCTAAGTACTTGCTCCCAACCGATGTTGGCAAAGTATTCATACACTTGGTCCATGACTGCAAGTGTATTCAGCGTGCTGTCATGAAGAACGTACAAGGGCAGATGCTTCTTTTTATTCAATCTCTCGACAATCCCTTGTCTTGAGCTGCTTGGATCCTCCTTCTCCTCCTTCGCTGAGCAGCGGGGAAGGGTTCTGAGTGGCACCCTGCTTTTTTTGCCCTTTGTCACCTTTGCGGGCACATAGGATTGAACAGGAGCTGGGATGATTTGGACTTCCGGTTCCACTTCCTCACTGTGCACCGACTTCTCTTCCTCTTCATTGTTGGACTGCTCCACATCTAGCCTCCTCTTGGTGGGTAGCTTCTCTTGTTTCTTCGACTCCTTACTGACTGGCTTCTTTGACTCTTTGCTGGTAGACTTGGTTCCTTTTGACTTGCTCTTAGACTTTTCGGGCACATCGGGACCTTTGCTTTGACTTGGTTCCCTCTGTGCCTCCTTCGGGACCTCCTGTGGTTTTGCCTTCTTCGACTTTTTCTTCTCTGCGGGTGGATCCGGTTGTGCCTATTTCGGTTGCTCAGACTGGTTGTGGGCATTTTTAGAGGTAGATCCCTCTGAGGCAACTTTGTCGTCCTCCATCGATTCCTCTTTCTCTTTCTCTTTTTCCGGTTCTGGTTCTTTCTCCTTCTCCTCTTGATGATCTTGTTCTAGTTTCTCCTCCTCTTTGTCATCTTCTTCCATGCTCTCACCTTCAGACTCCTCATCTCCTTCTTCCTCATCACCGTCTTCTTCTTCATCGCCGCTGCCATTTTGTTTTTCTTCCTCCACCTCATCTTCTTTCTCTGGTTCACCATCGTCTTCCCCGTCCTTCTCTGGTTCTTTCTGAGGCTCAGAATTGCATGTTTCTTCGCTGGGTTGGGGTGTCGGCAGCTTCTCAGGGGTTGGTGGCTTCTCAGGTGTAGGCGTTGGGTCAGGGTTTTGCCCAGCTGGTGGTGGGCTCTGAGGTTTGCCCTTATCAGTTTCCATTTTCTTCTTTTTCGACGCACCGCCCTTAGCCTTCCGCGGTGCTCGTTTCTTTTTCTCTGCTTGCGGTGGCGGGAGTGGTGGGTGTTGTGGTAGAATGGTTTGGATTGGTGAGGGGTTGAGAACGGGTTCGGAGCTTTGTTTCGGCTCCTCTGGCTGGGTCGACTGGGTGGTCTGCGTCGTCTCTTGTGATGATTCGCCGGCATTGCGGGCACTGCAGCGTGTGCCTCGCTTGGCAGTTTCTCCAGTTTTCTTTGCCTTCACCATTTTTTCTTTGAGAAATTTGAGAAATAGGGTTTGCCTTGCTCGAGTTGTGAGAAATCGAAGGTGGAGGGGGGGTATTTGAAATGCTCCTGAGGACGTGGGGTGTTGTGAGGGTGGTGGGTTTGTGCAGAGTGATCGTGGCCGAGAATTTAGGGAACGGTTGTGCCTAATTTTGAGAGATTTGGGGAATTTTGAATTGAGGAAGGAGATATTTTTATAATTTGAAATAATTATCTGAATATATCATTTCTCCCTCACTTCCCTTTTTTTCGGCTTCAATTTTCAACCACTATCGAAACTGCATGGGGAAACCAACCGTCTCTGCGGCTACTGGCCATGTCCAATCAGTCAAATCAGCTACAGTTCCCACCCACACACTTAAACCTTGCTGTGCCCTGTATGTGACTTTGCCCATAGCGATGTTTTTCCAGTCTTTGCCTTCCTGCAGTGTTAATTCACAAACAAAATACAACTAACAAACATAATTGAAATTAAAGCAAATAAACAAACTGGGTTGCCTCCCGTCCAGCGCCTTTGTTTAAGGTCTTTGGCTCGACCGTGTTGTGCCTTCAGTAGTACTCAGGACTGCTCAAAACTTGGGTTTCTGCCCAAGTTTCCTTCTCTTGCTCGAAATATGGTTTCACCCTCTGGCCATTGACTCGAAATTCGCATCCATCTTTTGGATTCACCAGATCGATTGCTCCACTTGGGTATTGATGTTGCACCAGATAGGGGCCCATCCATTTTGACTTCAATTTGCCCGCATGCAATTTGAGCTTTGAGTTAAACACGAGCACCTTTTGCCCACAGAGCAACTGTTTGCCCCTTGCGAGTGCATCGTGGTATCTCTTGGTCCTTTCCTTATACATCACAACATTATCATAGGCCTCGGGCCTCAACTCTTCCAATTCTTGGATTTGCAGTTTTCTCTCAATTCCAACACATTCATTATTGAAATTCAACTTCTTGATTGCCCAAAATGCTTTATGCTCCATTCCTACGGGCAAATTGCAATACTTTCCAAAAACCAGCCTGTAAGGAGACATCCCAATAGGTGTCTTGTAGGCTGTGCGATATGCCCACAGAGCATCTTCCAAGTGATTGCTCCAGTCTTTGCGCCTTGGTCCAACAACTTTCTCCAGAATATTTTTGATCTCCCTGTTTGAGACTTCTGCTTGTCCATTTGCCTGGGGGTGATATGCAGTAGTAACCTTGTGTGTGACCCCATACTTTACCATCATCTTTTTTATGACTGAGTTGCAAAAATGAGTCCTTTGATCACTGATCAGGACTTTGGGCATTCCGAAGCGACATAACACATTTGCCCTCAGGAACTTCACCACTGTATTTGCATCATTCGTTAGAGTGGCTTTTGCCTCCACCCACTTGGACACATAATCTACAGCCCGGATAATGTAGAGATTATTACCTGACTTGGGAAATGGTCCCATGAAATCTATGCCCCATATGTCGAAAACTTCCACCGGCATGATAGGTGTTTGTGGCATAGCCTCCCGAATAGAAATATTCCCAGTCATCTGGCAATTCTTGCACTTCTTCACAAATATATAAGCATCTCTGAATAATGTAGGCCAGTAAAATCCTCCATCTAATACCTTCCTTGCTGTTCTTCGTGGTCCAAAATGTCCTCCACATGCATTGTTATGGCAGAATTTCAAGATGTCTAGAACCTCATCATCACTGATGCACCTCCTTATGACTTGATCAGTTCCAATTTTCCAAAGAGTTGGTGCTTCCCAGAGATAGAACCTGCACTCACGCTTTATCTTATTCTTTTGGTAGTCACTCAAACCAACTGGAAACTGCCTTGCGACCAGGTAGTTCACTATGTCGGCAAACCATGGCTCTTTTGCTGTTTTGCCCGCGACCTCATACAAGTGCTCATCTGGAAAATTCTCAGTGATTTCCTCTTTGCTCTCAACCATCAGACGGCTGAGATGGTCTGCAACCAGGTTTTCTACCCCAGTCTTATCTTTGATCTGCACATCGAACTCTTGTAAGAGCAATATCCACCTTATGAGTCTCGGCTTAGACTCCTTTTTAGACAGTAGGTACTTCAAAGCTGCGTGATCTGTGTAAACAATCACTTGTGCCCCCAGTAGATAGGAACGGAACTTCTCAAAAGCAAACACTACTGCTAACAGCTCCTTCTCTGTGGTGGTATAGTTGCGTTGCACGGCATTTAATGTCTTGGAGGCATAATAGATAACATAGCTCTCTTTGCCTCTTTTCTGGCCCAAAACTGCTCCCATGGCAAATCCACTGGCATCACACATCACCTCAAATGACATTCCCCAATCCGGAGGTTGGATAATAGGGGAAGACACTAACATATTCTGCAATGTATGAAAAGCTTTCTTGCAGTCATCATCAAAGTCAAATTTTACCTCCAGTTGTAGCAGGTTTGTGAGTGGTTGAGCAATCTTTGCGAAATCCTTAATGAATCGATGATAGAAACCCGCATGGCCTATAAATGCCCGAATCTGCTTAACATTGATGGGATAGGGTGATTGGGTGCTTTTTACCTATCTTTTGAGGATAATTTCGTTATATAATCTTTGCATAATTATCTACCGTGCATCTATTTTGGAAACGTTTTGTTGTGCTTTGAAGTTGTGCAGGTGGATAGTTATAATTTGGCAGATAGGCTACTAGTTTTGGGAATGCAGCAGGGTTCGTTTGAAAGAAAGTTCTGAAGCAGGCTGCTTGGGCAAGCCGCCTGGAGGATGGACCGAGAAGCTAGGATCTGGGCCTGCGCGAGTAAATTCAGCCCGTTTTGCAATCTGTATTGATCCAGCCTAAGACCTGGACGCGGATTCCAGCTTTACCACAGCTTTTGATCACCCCTATTTTGATTATTACTTAGTAGAGATAGGATAGGATTTTAATTCCATATAAAACTCTCTTTAATTAGGAAATTATCTTGGGAGATATGGATGTATATTTATATTATTAAGTTTTTAATATCAGAAGATAGAGACGGACGAAAAAGAGGAGGAGGAGAACACCATTCAGAATCATAATTATTCTTCCAGATTCATACTTTCACTACAATTCATATAGTTTCGATATTTTGATGATTAATATGCAAGCAAGCTAGACGTCATTCATCCGGAAATCAATCCACGAATCTTTGGCTCGATTCAACTGTGAGATCTAAACGCTTTCTTCTAATTAATTAATTTCGTGTATTTACTATTCTCCGCCTTGCAAGTTGTGATTGATTCGAATTTACGAAGTAGTTGCAAATACTTAGTGGTTTGAATTTGTTACTAGCTAATTAAATCCATCATACGAAATTGTGATAGGAGTTAATTTGGAGCAAAACAATTTTTTCATAATCAAGGGAATAGTAGACTTAATTAAATTGTCCTGTGTCAGAGTCGATTGATTTTGTGTCGGGTTCCTTAGAAATTTAATGCAATCAACCCATTAAATCGGTAGAGTGTCTCTCAAGATTGTCGGTTGATTAGGGAAACAATTCATGAAGTGTCTTCTTGTTTGTCGATAGATTTAGGAATTAGGTTATGCCGGAAAGTGTCTTCGATAACCATAACCGATTTGCATGAAATAATTAATTTAATCCTTGAATCTAGGATCAGTTGAATAGCCAAGGTGGTGTGATTGAGTTCCGGATAATTTTTAATCACTTATATAAATAACTCCTTTGTGTGAATGTTTGGATATTTATTTAATCACTACGTTAGTTTCGCATCTTTTATTTTATTTCCATAAATTCTCTGTTGAAGGGTTTGGTTTTACAGGTTGAAAAGTTAGGGTAGTTCTCGCCAGTCTCTAGGGAAACGATCTTGCTTACCACTGTACTGTGCAGTTTGGGCAAGCCGATTGTTGTCGGAACTTTTAATTTTGGTGGAAACGACACACCAAATTTTGGCGCCGTTGCCGGGGACTGGTTCCAAAGCAGTAATTATTCAAAACTTTTCAATTTGTTATTTTTCTTACTGTGGCTTTTTCGTTTGTTTTACAGTGCATGACCCGTTCCTCACACAAAGGAGAATTATTGTTCAACCCAGAACCGGAGAGAACGTTACACCAATTGAGGAGGGGTGCTCGGGAGTCTAAGGAGACGTCCCAACCTAAGGAAGGAACACCTGGTTTGCAACAGCTAGTCAACATGGCGGATAACTCAAATCCACGTGATAATCAGAACAATCAGAATAATCGAGCTTTAATCCATGCTGAGGCGGAGAAACCTGCTCCGTTGATTCGAGAGCTGGGTCGTCATCGAAATAACAGGCCTATATCCATTGTATTGCCTCCCATTGCCCACAATGCGGAGATTCAGCCGGGGTTCATACAAGTGCTACCCAAATTTAGTGATGCACCTGGAGAAAGTGCGCACACACACTTAGCAGAGTTTGATTGGGTTTGCTCTACGCTGCGTCCTCAAGGCTTTACAAATGACAACCTACGCTTGTTAACTTTTTCTCATACATTGCAAGGACGAGCACGAGAATGGCTTTTTGATCTTCCACCAGCCTCAATCACCACCTGAGATGAGCTGGAAGAACAGTTCTTGCGTAAATTTTTTCCAGAGACTAGAGCAGCGAATCTTCGCATGGCCATCTCCAGCATCAAGCAGAAACCGAATGAAAGCCTAGCCGATTATTGGGCGAGATTTCAGCAACTATGCCGAAAGTGCCCAGACCATGGATTCACCGACTACCAGTTGTTCACCAATTATTTCTATCGAGGCATGTCCAGCTTCGATAGAAAGATTGTTGATGCTGCCAGTGGAGGATCACTTACCAACAAGACTTTGGCAGAGGCAAAGCAGTTGATCATGGACATGGTGTCTGGTGGGCAACAATATGATGATGAAGATGAGGGTCGCCACCGACCTGTGAAGAGCATAGAGAGAGCTGAGACATCTGATGTGAATGAGAAAATTGAGGCTTTAACATATTTAGTCTGTGGATTGGCCGTAGCACAAACAAAAGGGCCTCGATGTGGTGTTTGTACTGAGACTGGGCACTTTACTGATGCATGCCCAACCTTGCAAGAATCTTCCTCCGAACAAGTTTGCTATGGTTCGGGTGATGCTCAACAAGATGCACTCAGGGGGATTTACTATGATGGTTCGGGACGAGGAGATGATTTTCGGAGAAAACGAAACAATGATCCATACTCCAATACCTACAACCCAGGCTGGAGAAATCACCCCAATTTTCGATGGAAGCAACCTGGCGACCTACATGCTCAAGGAGATTTCCCACCGAAACCTGCAAGAGACGGGCAGTTTGCCCAAACTGACAAGTCTGCTCCCAGTATGAGTGAGATTATGAAGTGCCTGGAACAAAGCAATACTTTGGTGAATAATTTGGCACAGAATCAGAAGGCGTTCCAGCAGGAGACTCAGGCTGCACTCGGCAGTATGGGCACGCAGATCACACAACTTGCAACACAAATGAACAAAATGCAAGGAAATCAAGGAAAGCTTCCATCCCAGACTGAGCAAAATCCAAGGGGGAATGTCAGTGCTATCACACTTCGCAGTGGAAAGGAACTAGCTGAAGTCGAGGCAAAGAAAGGGAAAACCCGGGAGTTTGGGCAAACTGCAGGAACTGATGACAAACCGGAAGCTGACTCCGGAACAGTTCCTACGCACTCTATCCCTGTTGAGGTACCCATTCAGTCGAATATTCCTAATAAAATTGACTCAGCCCCTTTTTCTTCCAGGTTAGCAAAACACAAGAAAGAGGATGATGAAAAAGAGATCCTCGAGTTGTTCAAAAAGGTGGAAATCAATTTGCCATTGATCGATGCCATCAAGCAAGTTCCCCGTTATGCCAAATTTTTGAAGGAGCTGTGTTCCAAAAAGATGAGATACGGGAAGGATGCAAAGATCAAGGTTGGTGAAAACGTTTCTGCTGTTATTCAACGCAAATTACCACAAAAGTGCCGAGATCCAGGTATGTTTACTATCCCTTGCATCATTGGGAGTAAGAAGGTAGAAAAGGTTATGCTTGACTTGGGTGCCTCTATTAATGTCATGCCTTTATCCATGTACAACGATTTGAAGTTGGGTCCTATGAAAGATACTAGAGTCATTATCCAGTTGGCGGATCGATCTAATGCATACCCACAAGGTGTTGTAGAGGATGTACTAGTTAAAGTTAATGACTTGATTTTCCCCGTTGATTTTTATATTGTGGACATGGATGATTCTTTTTCTGCACATAGATCATTAATTTTGTTAGGTCGTCCATTCATGAAAACGGCAAGAACAAAAATTGATGTAGATAAGGGTATGATGAGCTTCGAATTTGATGGGGATGTTGTCACATTTAATATATTCGAAGCTATGAAACATGTGGAAGATCCTGAGGCTATTTTTATGATTGACACTGTTGATTCCATTATTGATGAGTTTGTTGAGAATAATTTCAGGGATGATAAGCTTGAACAGGTACTCTTTGGAGGAATGCATGCACCTACTGGAGATTCAGAGGAAGAAAAAGAAATCCAAGAGATAATCCAGCAGCTTTATGCCACTGAAGAATTTCCCGCAAGGAATCTGACAGGCCGTTTGCCCATACCGACCAACACAGAGCCACTTTTGCCGTCTCATGTGAAAGCTCCTATTCTGGAATTGAAGGTCCTTCCTGAGCATCTGAAGTATGCATATCTAGGGGAAGGAGAAACACTGCCAGTTATCATCAGCAAGGACCTGTCGTTTGCCCAAGGGGAGTGCCTGGTTGCTGTTTTGCGCAAACACAAGGGAGCTATTGGGTGGACTCTTGCTGACATTAAAGGAATCAGTCCTGACATCTGTATGCATCGGGTTTTTCTGGAAGCTGATCACAAACCATCCCGAGACCCCCAGAGGAAGTTAAACCCGGTGATGAAGGAAGTGGTATTGAAAGAGATTCTGAAGTTGCTCCAATTGGGAATCATTTACCCCATCTCAGACAGTGTTTGGGTCAGCCCGGTGCATGTTGTTCCAAAGAAATCTGGATTCCAGCTCGTGAAGAATGAGAGCAATGAATTAATACCAATGAGATTGCAAACGGGTTGGCGGGTGTGCATCGATTTCAGGAAGTTGAATGACGCGACACGCAAAGACCACTTTCCGTTGCCTTTTATTGATGAGATGCTCGAAGGATTGGCAGGGAAATCTTATTTTTGCTTCCTAGATGGCTACTCCGGTTATTTCCAGATTTTTGTGGCTCAAGAAGATCAGGAGAAGACGACCTTCACTTGTCCTTTTGGTACATTTTCTTGCAGAAAGATGCAATTTGGCTTGTGCAACGCCCCAGGCACTTTCCAGCGCTACATGATGAGCATTTTTTCTGATTTGATAGAGAGCTGCATCGAGATTTTTATGGATGACTTCACAGTGCATGGCGACTCCTTTGAGCAATGTATGGAGCATTTAGACAGGGTTCTTCAACGGTGTGTAGAGATCGATTTGGTTTTGAACTTCGAGAAATGCCACTTTATGGTGCAACAAGGAATTGTGCTCGGGCATGTCATATCTACAAAAGGCATTGAAGTGGATAGAGCAAAAATCGATTTGATCACCAAGCTGCCATACCCATCCAATGAGAAAGCAATTCGAGCCTTTTTAGGCCATGCGGGCTTCTACCGTCGCTTCATCCAGGATTTTTCGAAAATTGCTCAACCCATGACTAAGCTACTACAGAAAGACGTCCCTTTTGTCTTCGATGATAAGTGTAAGGAAGCATTCAATTTGTTGAAGGAGAAACTGACTTCTGCACCAATAATTCAGCCACCACAGTGGGGACTCCCGTTTGAACTTATGTGCGATGCAAGCGACTATGCTGTTGGTGCGGTGCTTGGGCAAAGGACAGGAAAGGTCAGCCATGTCATATATTATGCTTCTAAGACACTCAATCCCGCTCAATGCAACTACACCACAATTGAGAAGGAACTCCTTGCTGTTGTCTTTGCGTGTGAAAAATTTCGATCTTACCTTGTCGGATCAAAAGTTGTTGTGTACACTGATCATGGAGCTCTAAAGTACTTGTTTTCCAAAAAGGAATCAAAGCCTCGCCTAATTCGCTGGGTCCTTCTGCTGCAAGAGTTTCATCTGGAGATCAAGGACAAGAAGGGAGCTGACAATGGTGTTGCGGATCATTTGAGCAGATTACTGACAGAGTCTGACGGTTTGCCCATACAGGACGACTTCCCAAATGAGCAGTTACTTGCCGCTGCAGAAACCACCCCTTGGTACGCGGATTTGGTGAACTTTCTCACCACTGGGATGTTCCCCAAGGGTACTGAATCTGCCAAGAAGAATAAGTTGAGAAGTCAAGCCAAGTACTTCATTTGGGACGATCCTTATCTGTGGAAAACCTGTGCCGATCAAGTTATTCGAAGGTGCATTCCAGATGATGAGATTCACTCTATTCTCACATTTTGTCATGCTCACGCCTGTGGGGGCCATTTTGGGCCAAGGAGGACAGCTCGCAAAGTCCTAGACTGTGGTTTTTATTGGGAAACTTTATTCAAAGATGCCTACCACTTCTGCAAGCAGTGTGATCGTTGCCAACGACTTGGCAACATTTCATCAAAGAACGAGATGCCACAGGTTCCTATCTTGGTTTGTGAGATATTCGACGTATGGGGCATGGATTTCATGGGGCCTTTCTCCAGCTCCTATGGAAATTCTTACATTTTGTTGGCGGTCGACTATGTTTCCAAATGGGTCAAAGTCAAAGCTACTCAATCAAATGACTCCAAGGTGGTGGCAAAATTCCTCAAAGCACAGATTTTCCAACGCTTTGGAGTTCCTCAGGCTATCATAAGTGACCAAGGCACACATTTCTGCAACCGGACCTTGGAAACATTGTTCAAGAAGTATGGAGTTACATACTGGGTTGCTACAGCCTACCATCCACAATCCAATAGCCAGGCCGAAGTCTCGAATCGCGAGATAAAAAATATTCTGGAGAAAACTGTTTGCCCAAGCCGTAAGGACTGGAGTCTGCGCCTGGATGATGCCGTTTGGGCATACCGCACGACATTTAAAACGCCAATCGGTATGTCCCCGTACAGGTTGATTTTTGGGAAGCAGTGCCACTTGCCCGTTGAATTGGAACATCGTGCTTTTTGGGCTGTCAAGCAGTGCAATCTGGACCCGCACTTAGCCGCACATGAGAGGAGATTTCAGTTACAAGAGCTCGAGAAAATCCGGTTTGAAGCTTATGACAGTGCTAGCCGCTACAAAGAGCGCACTAAGTTTCTCCACGATAAATACATTCGGAGAAAGACTTTCGAGGTTGGTCAAAAAGTTCTACTTTTCAATGCCCGTCTCCGACTTATGCCCGGAAAATTAAAGTCCCGTTGGACGGGACCCTATGAAGTTGTTAGTGTCAGTCCACATGGAGCCGTGAAAATCCGTAGTTTTGCCACTCAGAAATTATTGAAGGTCAATGGGCAACTACTTAAACCATACTGTGCCGAGATGGAGTTGTCACATTTTGATGAGGTTACTTTAGCCCGTCCCATTTCCACTTGATCCGGAACTTCTCGTCGAGCCACCGATGTTAAACAAAGAGGCACTAATCGGGAGGCAACCCGACTTTCTTCTTTCCTTTCTTTTTATTTGCTTTTGTTTTATTTATTTGTGTGCGATTTTTATTTCTGTTGCTGTTTATTTGTTTCTTTTTTTTTACTTTTTTTTTAATAAACGAAATTAAAAAAAAAAAAAAAACATGGTGCGATGAACGTGGAGTAGTGATTGTTACGCTGCCATAGTGGTATCTCACCCACTTGGTTGGTTATTTTACAAAGGAAGGGTTCATTTTTAATGTGGGGGGGCAATGTTTGTTCTCTATAATTGCAGGGACCTCTTTGCAATTCCCCTAACTCTGATTTGGGGATTTTCCTTTTACAAGCCCTAATTCCCCTTTTAATTTAACCCCTTCTTTTGCCTTAGTAATTTTTTTGTAGCGATATTTTCACTGTCTCTCTTCAGTTTTTTCACCGCCGCGACTTCCCGCCTTCCTTAACCACTGTCGACGATTTCCGATCACCATCTCCTCCGATGGGCCGATGAAAGGCACCCAAGAAGCGTTCGAAAATGGCTACCGCGGCCACCCCTTCATCTGCACCGCTGGACCGCTCCCCTGCTTCACCAGAACACACACCATCTCCGTCGCCCGCTGCTACGCCACCCCAACCATCTCCGGTATCCAGCACCACTCCTCCGGCTGAGCAACCGCTCCGGCGACTCAAGCGTCGTCCCCCACCTTCGCCCACTAGCGCTGGTCCCAGTAAACGCAAGCTTTCCACCCCGCCGCCTCAACAGTCTTCCCCGCAGATTTCCGGTGACCTCTCTGCCACTCCCTCACCGCCACCCTCTGCGCCTTCTCCGGAGGCCACGTCCACTTCTTCCAGTCATCGCCGCCGGCCTGCACCGCCACCTCCCTACCTTTCCGATGATGTGGTAACTCTGCGCTCACGAAGGAACTCCAATCGTTCCTTTGTGGGCGCCAGACTTTTTAATTGGGCTAACATAGCTATTTTAGGACAAAATGAAAATATTCGTGCTCATTTCGATAGAATTGGTTGGGGTACTTTCTTAGACATTTCTTTACCTGTGCATAAGTTGTTGAGCTTGGAATTCTTGTCTACTTTTTCATATGATGCCTCTCGTCCTCTTAATAATTCTCATGCTGTGGTTTTCACGTTAGGGGGTCGTCGTTTCTATTTGTCTGTCAATGATTTGAATGTGCTTCTTGGTTTTGAATCTGATGAGTCCCTTCTCTCTGATGTTTATACCGATGCTTCTCGTGATTTGCCTGCTTCATTTGGTATGCTTGCTGCTGAGCGTTGGTGCGCATTATCTATAGATGCTGAATATGTGTCTAAATCTGCTAGGAGTAACCACCTTCGTGATGGGGCCCTCCGTCTGTGCCATCGTTTTTTGTCTTGTACTTTCTTTGGTAGAGTCGACTTGATGAATGTGGTTTCCCAACAAGAGCTCTTTCTGTTAAATTGCATGATCTTAGGTGACAAAGTGAATTTTGGTGCATGGCTAGCTCGACAGTGGCAGTTTACTGCTAGGCACCCGTTGTATAAGATTACTCTTGGGCATATGATTACACTCTTGGCCCAACGTCTACATGTTCCATATGATGAACCTGTCTTTCTGCCTGCTACTTTATTTTCTCTCGTTGACTTTGCTGCTATGAAGCTCTTGTGTGTTAACACCGATGGGCAATATAAACTTTCTCAATCGGGTGTTGAAGACCCGAGTTCTCTTTCAAGTGCAGGTCCCTCTGCCGTTCCAGCCTCTATTCTGCCCGCTTTTGAGGTTTTGCTCACCACAGTGATCCAAGGACTTGAAGATCGCCTCAACCGCCGCCTCGATGATATCGACACCCGCCTCACAGCCATGGAGCATGTTCTTCGCCACATGTCTGATTAGCGTTTGCCCTCTCTTCCCTCTCTTTCTTGCTGTTTTACTTGTTCTTTTCATTTCTGTGTTTTATTTTGCTTTCTTATCTTTGTGTTTCACCCCTACACAGTGAGGACACTGTGTGTTCTTAAATGTGGGGGGTCTGTAAGTATTTGTTTATTAAAAAAAAAAACAAAAAAATTTACAAGAAAAAAAAAATATAAAAGAGAGCATAAGGCTGTGAAGGTTGGATAAGTATGAGGAGGAATGGTTACGACCTGATTTGACTGGTAGTTTTGGTGTTGTCTCATTTTTGATGTCTTTAACTGCTCGTATGATACTTTGGATGACAAATTGTGCTCTAGATCATGTTTGTAACCTCAGAAAGTGAGTTTTGAGCCTATGAGCATGTCAATTCATTGAAAGCTCTTTGTTTATTGAGAGTGTGTCGGATTTGGAATTTAGATGCTCGGTTTGCTCTTTTGCCTAATTATTTTTGTCACCACAGTTGAAACTTTGGAAATGATTAAGGCAATTAGGAACACACCCCATTTTTGGCCTCCAACAGAAAATAATACCCTACCGTTACAGTTTCCACCTAGTGAACCAATTTTGAGCCTGTAATTTCCCCAATTCCTTGTTCAACTGAACTTCACAAGAAATTAGCCATAGCTTTGATTTTAGCCTGTATCTTGTCCCTGGGAACATGAAAGCCATTCTGACTTGCTGAACTTTGGAATTTGGGAAGATTGCTAGCCAATTTTATATACACTAAAAAAAAAGGAAAAAAAAAAGAAGAAGAAAAAGTAGAGTACAGGGCTGCTAATTATTAAAAAAAAAAAAAAAAGAGTTGACAAGAGTATGACTGCTGGGATTGAATTCCTTGAAGAATAACAATATGAGGTTTGGGTGTGAAAGTTGTTTATGAGCTTACATGTTCCCTCTTTTAAGCCAAGTACCCAGACTTATCCAACCCGTCACCCAAGCCCCATTACACCCTTTTTACAAGACCTTTTAATCCTTGGATTAACTTGGTTTGATGATAATTGGAATGACAAAAGAGCAAACTTATGCTGAGAATTCCAAATCACGGCTTGTGTGCATAATATTTCAAGACAGTTCCTCGTTTTTGTTGAGCGAATATGAGAGAATCCTGGAGAGGTTGGATCCAAGAGCATAATTCTAACTTGGTTGAGAGCAGTGATAGATTTCATAAATGAGATGGGTTGGTGGTTTGTGGATGGTTGAGTCGTAACCGTTCCACTGAATACTTTCCAGCTTGAGGCAGGTCATGTGCTTTGTTGTTCCCTCTCTATCTTCATTTTCAGTTTGTTTTGTATGCTCGAGGGCGAGCATTGCTCAAATGTGGGGGGTTTTGATTGGGTGCTTTTTACCTATCTTTTGAGGATAATTTCGTTATATAATCTTTGCATAATTATCTACCGTGCATCTATTTTGGAAACGTTTTGTTGTGCTTTGAAGTTGTGCAGGTGGATAGTTATAATTTGGCAGATAGGCTACTAGTTTTGGGAATGCAGCAGGGTTCGTTTGAAAGGAAGTTCTGAAGCAGGCCGCTTGGGCAAGCCGCCTGGAGGATGGACCGAGAAGCTAGGATCTGGGCCTGCGCGATTAAATTCAGCCCGTTTTGCAATCTGTATTGATCCAGCCCAAGACCTGGACGCGGATTCCAGCTTTACCACAGCTTTTGATCACCCCTATTTTGATTATTACCTAGTAGAGATAGGATAGGATTTTAATTCCATATAAAACTCTCTTTAATTAGGAAATTATCTTGGGAGATATGGATGTATATTTATATTATTAAGTTTTTAATATCAGAAGATAGAGACGGACGAAAAAGAGGAGGAGGAGAACACCGTTCAGAATCATAATTATTCTTCCAGATTCATATTTTCACTACAATTCATATAGTTTCGATATTTTGATGATTAATATGCAAGCAAGCTAGACGTCGTTCATCCGGAAATCAATCCACGAATCTTTGGCTCGATTCAACTGTGAGATCTAAACGCTTTCTTCTAATTAATTAATTTCGTGTATTTACTATTCTCCGCCTTGCAAGTTGTGATTGATTCGAATTTACGAAGTAGTTGCAAATACTTAGTGGTTTGAATTTGTTACTAGCTAATTAAATCCATCATACGAAATTGTGATAGGAGTTAATTTGGAGCAAATTTTTTTTTTCATAATCAAGGGAATAGTAGACTTAATTAAATTGTCCTGTGTCAGAGTCGATTGATTTTGTGTCGGGTTCCTTAGAAATTTAATGCAATCAACCCATTAAATCGGTAGAGTGTCTCTCAAGATTGTCGGTTGATTAGGGAAACAATTCATGAAGTGTCTTCTTGTTTGTCGATAGATTTAGGAATTAGGTTATGCCGGAAAGTGTCTTTGATAACCATAACCGATTTGCATGAAATAATTAATTTAATCCTTGAATCTAGGATCAGTTGAATAGCCAAGGTGGTGTGATTGAGTTCCGGATAATTTTTAATCACTTATATAAATAACTCCTTTGTGTGAATGTTTGGATATTTATTTAATCACTACGTTAGTTTCGCATCTTTTATTTTATTTCCATAAATTCTCTGTTGAAGGGTTTGGTTTTACAGGTTGAAAAGTTAGGGTAGTTCTCGCCAGTCTCTAGGGAAACGATCTTGCTTACCACTGTACTGTGCAGTTTGGGCAAGCTGACTGTTGTCGGAACTTTTAATTTTGGTGGAAACGACACACCATAGGGAAATTTGGCAATAACCTCCACTTTTGCCTTGTCCACCTCAATTCCTCGCTCGGATACTACATGTCCCAGCACGATTCCTTCTCTCACCATAAAGTGACACTTCTCATAATTCAACACCAAGTCTTTTTCCACACAGCGGCTAAGTACCTTGCTCAAATGATCAAGGCATTGATCAAAGCTATCTCCATAAACCGTGAAGTCGTCCATAAAGATCTCAATACAAGTCTCAAGCATATCAGAAAATATACTCATTATGCACCGTTGGAATGTGCTTGGAGCGTTGCAAAGGCCAAAAGGCATCATTCTGTAGGCAAATGTGCCAAAGGGGCAAGTGAATGTCGTTTTGCCTTGATCGTCTTGGGCCACCACGATTTGCATATAACCAGAATACCCATCCAGAAATAGAAGTACGATTTTCCCGCAAGCCTCTCCAACATTTGATCGATGAAAGGCAAAGGAAAATGATCCTTCTTTGTGACTGCATTCAACTTGCGGTAGTCAATGCAAACTCTCCATCCGGTCTGCAGTCTCATCTGAATAAGTTTCTTATTTTCATTCTCCACAACCTGGATTCCAGACTTTTTGGGCACAACGTGAATAGGACTCACCCACTCACTATTGGGCACAGGGAAGATAATGCCCATATCAAGCAGTTTTAGAATCTCCTTTAACACAGCTTCTTTCATCAAGGGATTCAGCTTGCTTTGGGGATCTTGCACTGGTTTTGCCCCTTCTTCTAACTGGATCCGATGCATGCAAATGGTGGAACTTATGCCCTTGATGTCGGCCAAGGTCCATCCAATTGCTTCATTGTGCATCTTCAATAGTGCTATCAACTTAACTTCCTGCTTCATGGTCAACGATGAACTGATTATAACTGGAAAATTCTCTCATTCACCCAAATAGGCATATTTGAGGTGATCGGGCAACTCCTTCAACTCCAGCTTGGGTGGCTTAATGATAAACCGCACCAGTTTTTCACCCTGCCTTGTTGTGGGCAAAGGCAGACGTGTATCCCTTGATAACCCAGCTTCGATGTGATACAATTGCAGAATTGCCTCTTTGATTTGCTTATCCCGTTCCTCTTCAGCATCCCAATCTATTTTACTGTTCTGAAGTACCCACTCAAGTGGATCCCTTGCCAGTAGCCTTGGCATTTCTTCTTGGATCATAAGCTCAAAAACGTCGATCATATGTATACCCTCAGTGTCATTGGGGTACTTCATTGCCTCCATGATGTTGAAGGTAACTCTGTCTCCATCGAACTCGCACGTCAATGTGCCCTTATCGACATCAATCTTTGTATGTGCCGTCTTCATGAATGGTCTGCCCAAAAGTATACAGACAGCCTTTGGATTGGTTTTGCCTATATCCAGCACATAGAAGTCTGCTGGGAAAATCAGACTCTCCACTTTGATTAGGACATCTTCAAGCACTCCCTCGGGGTAAACATTGGAACGGTCGGCCAATTGAATAATGGTCCTTGTATCCTTGAGCAGTCCTAAGGTCAGCTCTTCAAAAATGCTTAGGGGCATAACATTGATCGATGCCCCTAAGTCCAGCATAGCTCTCTCAACTGGAAGTCCTCCAATTTCATAGGGAATAAAGAATATCCCTGGGTCTCCACACTTTTCAAGCAGCTTCTTCTGCAATAATGCTGACACATTTTCACTCACAACCACTTGTGCCTCCTCTGTGAATCTCACTTTCTTTGTACACAAGTCCTTCAGGAAACGGGCATATCGGGGCACCCACGCAGGGGTTCTTGCACTCATCCACTTCCTCATCTTCATGCTCCATGTTCTTCCTTGATTTTAGGAGTGGTAGCAACAAACCCTAGCGTCTCCAGCAGTTTTCTGATGTCCCCACTTCCTTCCCAACGTGTTTAGACCTCCCCAAGACTCGAAACTGACTACCACATCACCTCTACGTGCATATAGGAACTGTCCCGCGATTCTGTTGCGTATTTCTCGCAACAAATTTGACTGGGTCCTCGGCAGGAAAATCAGTTCCTTGTGCCCTCAGCATAAATAGCACCTCTCTGTGCCTATTGTGGTGGTTTTGTGCCCTCAGCCTCCTGCAATCAGCTTTACCCCCAAAACTAGACTAGACTCTATACTAAACACTTAAAAAGGGTGTAAAAAGATAAAGGAAAAAGCACGAATTTGAGTCTTCATCAGTTGGCAAACTTCAACTCATGGGCTTTAAATGCTATATTTTCTGATGTTAATGTGAATATTTTCAAACTAATCTCCACTTGTGAAGTTGCTAAGGATGCTTGGGACATACTTCAAATAACACATGAAGGAACAGTTGAAGTTCGAAGGTCCAAACTGCAGTTGTTAACTACAAAGTTTGAAAACCTAAAGATGCATGAGGAAGAGACCATAAGTGAATTCAATTCAAGCTTATGTGGCATTGCAAATGAATGTTTTGCACTTGGTGAAAAGATTTCTGATGAAAAGCTCGTAAGGAAAGTGTTGATATCTCTTCCAAAAAGATTTGCTCATAAAGTTACAGCAATTGATGAAGCAAAAGATATCAGCAACATGAAGTTGGAAGAATTGATAGAATCATTGCTCACCTTTGAGATGTCTCTTCCTGATGATGAAAAGCCTGAAAGAACAAATTTAGGCACTAATGCTTCTTCTTCCAACATCAAACCGGAGTTGACGTTCAATGATCATGATAAAGGTGCAGAATCCATGGCCTCACTAACCAAGTATCTTGTTCAGGTTCTAATGCAAATCAGTCAGAATCTGCATGATAGTGTTACTCAAACTGTCCCTGACAATAGATGGAACAAGTATCCAGATTTTTCGAGGAAATATAAAGCTGCTGAAAGAAGATCTGGTGGGAAGTGCGGAAAGATTTAATGTACAGAATGTGGTGGGATTGGTCATATTCAATCTGAATATACCAACACATCAAAAAAAATTGATATCCATTCAAATATATTGGATAGTGATCTTACTTATGATGGCAGTAGTGAAGAAGAGTGTTGTGCCAATAATCATACTGCATTTGTTGCTAAGAACGAGCCTCTGAATATTGTTACACCACATGTCCCTGCAACTGTTCCAACAAATGACTTCTTTCAGACTTGTGAATGCAGCGATGATGAAGATTTCTCTAAAGAAACTGTTGCTGAGTCATTCAATAAATTGCATTCCGGTTGGAAAATGGTGGTTCAAATAAATGAAGACCTGATTCAGCAGAATGATCAACTCATTCAAGAGCGTGATTCTCTTGTTGCTGAAAATAAAAAGCTTCAATCTAAGCTTTTGACTATCAAGAACAGTATACAGGAACAGATCAGTGAACTTCATCAACTGAAGAAGAACATCAAGATGATGAATTCAAGAACATCTCAGCTTGATGAAATTCTTTCCAAGGGAAAGAGTCCTCAGGATCATTCTAGGCTTGGATTTAATGGTGGTCATACTTATGAAAAATTCTGTCAAGGACAGACATCTGGAACAAAAGATCTAACAGTTCTAGAACCAAAAGCTGAGCTAAAGAGCAAACAGCAGCAATGAAGGAAGTCTCCTCAAAAGACACGTGTGGTGTGTCATTACTGTGAGAAACCTGGTCACATTCGTCCTCATTGCAAGAATTACAAAACTGATTTGCGAAGGATGAACAGAAGAAGAAATATTGTCTCTCAAGATCAAAAGCCATGCATAAACTCAGCTGAAAAAGGGAAGGAGAAGATTCAGATTCATGCACGGACAGTTTTCAGAACACATCACAGAACGTTCCAGACAGATAGCAGGACAAGTTCAGGAACAATTCAAAAATATTCTCAGAAACCTTTTGTCCCTATATGTCATTATTGCAACTGTGCTGGACATATTAGACCGTATTGTTTCAAGTACTTAGCTAAATTGAAGAAGAAAAGTGATAGCCAAGTTATCATGAAGAAAACTCGCAAAGTTTGGGTGAAAAAGGCTGAAGGAAAATGCAACAATGCCTCTGAATCTTTTAATGACAAAAAGAGTGAATGTGTTCCAGGAAATGTTCTTGACAAAAAAGTTGATGCTTCCCAGATTAAAGCAACAACAAAGACTGACTTGGTGGTTCAAGATTCAACAGATGTTCTTACAAAAATTGAACCTGCGGAATATAAGGGAAAATCTATTTCCAAAAGTGTTCCTACTTTACAGGCCCGGAAAGCGTGGATTTGTTTTGTGATTTCTTACCACTTATCGAAATCACTAAGAAGACGAAGATGAAAGAAGAAAGACATGCAAAAGGACAATGATCAATGGTCCTTCATATGTTTTGATGGTCTGGAAGTGTTATTTGACCATCCTTTGCAGTTGAACTTTCCATTCCAACTACTGTGCCTGAGACTGTTCCTGACGTCCTGTGGCTGATACCGTTTCTCAGCTGATTCAAGCTGCTTCTGTTGCTGATGCTATTTCCCAAGCTGCTCATGCAGCTGAAAATGTTGGTGTGCCTCCCACTGCACCTCCCGCCTAAGCTTTGTCATTTATGACAGCCACTAAGGGGGAGAAGACCTAAGAAGTGAAGGGGAGAAGACGTGAAGAACTGCGAAGACAGGGAAAGTGTTCGCAGATTGTGTGAAGTTCCCAGCATTATTTCAGGGGGAGTTCCAATAACTATGCCAGACAGTTTTGATATCATTTTTTCATATATGTTTGATCTGTGGTTTTTCCATGAGTTGTGCAGATCGTTGATTATTGTCTACCATAAACGCCAAAGGGGGAGATTGTTAGTGCCATTTTGTAGCATTAAGTTTGTTTTGGCGATTTATGTTCGATAATGTGTGTCTGGGTATGTCCCATGAAGATTTATTTTCCGCTGTGCAAGAAAAGAAGAACAGTTGGTGAACCATTCCAGAGTATGTCCCAGACAGAACCAAGGACACTCTATATATGGCAGTTTCCATGTTGGAAAGCTCTTGCGCCAAACCAGTTTGGAAAGTCAAGATATGTTCGTTTTACTGCCTTGTGGTGTAGATACCGTGCTGAATTAACCCTACTACACATGGAAAGCATCTACACACATTTGGGAAGATAACAAACCATCAATTCTCTTACCATGTTGGCGGCAGAAAGAGATCGACGCCAAGGTTGAAGTGACGACTATATGAAGGTCGATTTGTGCAGTAATCGGTACCACTCATATATTATTTAGATTCTCTTGATAGATTGTTTGAGAGTCAGTTTGTTTGTGGTCATTGTAACTAGTAGTTGTTCATTAAACAGTTCAACGTGATAGACTAGTTTTGAGTGTTTTTGAGTGAAACGCGTGAGGGGATTTTCATTCCGTTTTGTACGCAATCTCGGGAGAGATTGTAAGTTGAAGTCGTGGGTAGCTAGAGGGAGTCTAGTGTCACGGTTGTAAGGGGATCTTCGGCTAGCGAAAGAGTTCGTGGAGAAGAACGGACGACATAAAGAGGGAGTCATGTATGTGTAAGAACCCTAATACACTACATGAAGGAGTAACAGTCGAATCTTCAAGTTTGGGCGAAGTCCCCCCAGAAGTTGGTTAACCAAACTGGGTTATCAATCTTGTGCGTGTTTTTACTGCTTTTATTTTATCTGTTCTTGATTCTGTCCCCAACATATCGAAGAACACATGCACGCAGTAACTATAGTCGCATTAAAAACACGGATTACGGTTTTTCAATTTTAGATATTTACCCTTCCTTATTTCTGTAATTTCTGTATATAGGTTATTTTAGATATTTACCCTTCTTTATTCCTGTAATTTCTGTATATAGGTTATTTTAGATATTTACCCTTCCTTATTTCTGTATGAGATCTGCGACAAAGTCCTGCAGATTAAATTTAACAAGTTAAAAAGAGACTGTCCCAAAACTTTTAATTATTGTTCATTACTTTTGGCTGAGTCAGCACCCATTGTTCTAGGCATATTCATCATGGATATATATATCTATATGACTATATCATATCATATTATCATATTATCAACTTGACTCTATGATTATAAAGTTCCACGAAAATCAACAACCAGCAAAACTTTGTGTCACACCATTCATGTTAGGACAAAAACTAATATTTGGGATCCCTCCTAATATTTACAATTTAATAATTTAAGTTATAATTAAACCTTTAAATAAAAAAAATTAATATTGTAAATTTTTAATGCGTTATATATATGATCATATGATCGATAACTGACCCTAAATCAAATAAAGATTGTTGGTTTTTCGCACAAGATATTGTGCCACGTGTTTTAGATAGCATCACAATTTCTCATAGGTTAGCTAATTATTAACACTAATAAATTAAAAGATGTAACACGATTGATAATAGAAAATTTTGACACATTTTCTTTTAGCATGCATGTTGCATGTATAGGATTGTAAATGAGCTGAACCTAATCAAACATCCTAATGTTCAAGTTTGACTCGTTAGGGAATATATATTTAAACTAGAGCTAGCTCAATTTGAGATTTTTTCCTCTTATTTGAGTTCGGCTCGAATAATATTTGTCATACTCGAATTCAGCTCAAGCATGACTCGTGAAATGCTAAAAAATTTTACTAATCGAGTCCGAGCTTGAATGTTCGAAAAAAGCTCGCTTAATTTACATGTTTAAGTTCGAACTTGAAAAAATAATCTTATTTAATTTACTCATTCAAAATATTTGTAATATTCATGAACATGTTCGATTAAGCTCGAGCTTGAACATGTTCACAAGCTAACCAAGTTGAATACTATTTGAGCTCGACTTGATAATTATATCGAGCTCGATTTCGGCTCGTTTAGAAAATGAATGGGTTTTGAACGAACTTTTTTCGAGTCAAGCTCCGAATAGCTCACGAGCAACTCTGTTCGTTTACCGCCCTAGCTAAACATGTATATAAATTAAAGCAAAATCATATGTTTAATTGACAACAATTGCAATCAATTTGCTGTCTATTTTCTGATCGTATTTTGTACAGACAACGGCTTAATTAGTGTGGAAACAATTGTATATAAACTAATTTGTTTTACATTTTACAACGGTATTAAATTTTTTCTTCTAAATTGTTGGCACCATTTTATTTTCGATAATTTTAAAACCTACCAAGAAAAAAAAAACAAAAACAAAAAAATTGGTTAGCTATACATTGAATCAATTTTGTGCGTGACATTATATAATTCACAAATATTTTGGGTGTCAAATAAAAGGACAACAAAACATTTAAATAAAAAAATTACTTTAGTCCCCTTGGGGATGGCCTAGTGGTGGAGTGGTGATATCTTGAGGCCAAAGGTCTCAAATTCGAATCCCACCAACACCACTAAGTGTGAGCTTGTCACATCTGGCTTGCCAAGTGTGGTTTACCGTACCTTGGTAGCGTGGTTTGCAGGCTATTACACAAGGGCGGGGTTTACCCAGTGCGTACCTCGGTAGCGGCTGCGGGTTACCATAGACAACAAAAAAAAAGATTACTTTAAAATTTGGCGAGTTCAAATGAGTTTAGATTCAAATATCAAAGTGCATTTTAATACAATTGTATCTTTCATATTAGATAACTTCCTGAGTTAGACTACTAATTTCAATAGCGTATTTGACATTTTTCTAAAAAAAACTATTTCTAGTTTATATGTATAACATGTGTGTATTCTCCGTTAATGATAATCAAATAATTAATTAGACTAATGCAGAAAATCAAAATAAATAATAATGCATGCTGCACGTATCAATTCATGGCTTAGCCAAGTGTGAGGACATGTGGTTGGTATAAATATGTCTTGATCTTTTAAAGCCCAAAATAATACCCATTTGAATATTTCCCCCAAAAAAATAGTAATAATGATTATTTATGGTAATAATTAAGTTCGATTTTAAATTAAATTCAAATAAAGTCAATTTCATACATATTATCTTAAACTGAAGCTTTCGTACGTATCACCATATATTATATGTGGCAAGATTTGAAGTTAATTGCGTATATGTGACAACTCGAAAACAATTATATGGATTAAGATATAAATATAAAACATTTCAAAATCCTAATACTATAATATGTTTGTAAGCATAAAAAATATATAAGCAAACTGCATAATAATTTGTCTCTAGAATTTTAATCACTTTTTTTTTTCTAAATATTAAAGTAAATATTGCACTTTTACTTTCAAAATTAAGTAAGGCAATGTACTCATCATTAATTTTTCACTAGCATTAAAATTTGGATGTTATGTAAGATTTTTTTAATCAATAATCACCTAACCAATGACCATATATTTTAATATATACCGTAGTATATACATATACATATACATATAAATATACATGAGAGGCTTAGTACGAGAACCAATATTCATGTAAGAACTATATAGGAACTCATCCCAACCACATAACACTTTAATTTCAATGGTCAAAATTTAAACAAAAAGAAGGTGGCATAATAGTTGTAACGCCCCAGTCCCGGAATAATAGTGACAAGGGACCGGTGCGCTACTGAGGGAAAGGGGGAAGAGGTTGCTGCATAAAGATAATTACATGAAATAGCTTTGGAACAAGAATAGGTTATATTTCCCAGAAATTTGGGCAGCATAACCTCTTTAACTGTAATAGAACCACGCTCTAAGGCGTTTAGAAAGAACCTGAATAAAATACCAATCATCAAATGGAACTTATCTCGCCAACAATTATAAAGGAACATTATAGATTTATAGCAAAATGCTGAATTTGTAACATGCTTCAAACAATTGAAGACAAGCTATATCAGAGTTAACGGAACAAGCGCGGAGCACAACTCAAATAAATTGTTTCAAGTACTTAATTGATTTAGAGTATCTAAAATTTCTAAACAACACAAAAAGAGTAAGCATATAACAACAAGTAAGCCCTCGCCTCAGCTCCGTCATCTTCCAACCTGCCTCTCAACCTGAAAATATTTAGAAAATATTTGGGATGAGTACTAGCGTACCCAGTGGGCAATTTTGATAAACAGTTCAAAATCATTTTATAAATATGAATATCGTATCCACACAAGTATAACAATGGAAAGGTTTCAAATCTCAAAAGCATTCCATGTATACAAAGCTTCTTTTCACCTTACTTGCACGCTCTATCTCAACTGTCCCTTCCTACAGTGTCTTAACTTATATACACGTCCTCCAGCCCAGCTGTCTAATAAAGGATAGTGTATACGGTCCCAAAGCTTTAAGGATCCGAACTCGAGTCTAGTTAAGCACTCAATGTTTTCGTAGGATACTGGCGAACGCGAACAGTGAGAGAAATCATTTTGATACAGATATTCATGCTTTACAGTTATAAACAGTTGAGCTTATTAGCTGAACATAATTTGAGAAAAATATAGTCCACCTGGATGACGAGCACATGGCGGCACAATAACTTCAAAAATGGTTTCATTAATCCTAGCAGGCTCGAACTCTCGACCTCAGGATTACTCAGAAGCTAATGACAAGTTTTGGTTAGTTATTTTGTCTGAGAGGGTGTACTGTGACCTTACCCACCTGCTCATGTGGCGTCCGGGACCGAAGTATGGAGTGATCACCGGTGCAAGACACGGACAAAAGAGCGGCTCCTATAAGACTTCCAAGCGAAGGGGTACATGAATGAACCGAATCCACCCGAAAGAGAGGGATTCTGAGGCTATACATGAATGGGACTGTATAGTTGAGGAGAGTTTAAAGGACTTGATTGGTGCTACTCATACTAACAAGGTGCATCTTCTTTTCTGGCGCTCGTTCCACCAGAACTCCAAAGTTAAACATGCTTGACCTGGAGCAATGGTGGGATGGGTGACCCCCTGGGAAGTTTCTCAGGGAGCGTGTGAGTGAGGACAAAGCACGCTGGAAAGACTTGTGTTGGTTTGTGGGGACAACCGTCAGTCCGGTAGCCGGGTCGTTACAATAGTAAATATCAAGAACTTAAAATTCATGCCAATAAGAAGATGGTGTGGCATATTTCCACAATTTTTTTTTTTTATACTTTAAACATCCATAACTAGCTTGCTCATTTTTAATCAGATTTACACAAATTATATACCAAATTAAAGATTATTTTCATGTATATTCATTTAAGATCCATTGTTCATGTGTTTATCTGAAGATATTTTTTTCGTTCATAATAGCATGACAAAATATTTACGATAGCATGAAAATATAGACATAATAGTATGAAAAAAAATATTCACAACAACATGAAAAAAACTCATAAACACATGTAAATTTTACTCATAATAGTAGTAGTATTGTTAGTAATAATAGAATCGTTATATGTTCATACTAGCATGTTATGTGTGTGTGTGTGTGTGTGTATTCATATTAGCATGATATTAATTTCATTTAGTATAGCGAAATTTATAAGAATAAATAGCGGGTTTAAAGAGTTGTTTATATGATTCCGGAAATTGTGCTTTTTATATTTCTCAAATATTACAAGTTTACCACTGTTTTTAATCGAAAATTAACCAAATCTTAGTCATCTAGATCAAAGCAATTGATAGATTATATGGATTTCTTATTCTCACATGAGGGATGGATTCTCATATGATCCACTACATATACATATACATATACATATACATATACATATACATATACATATACATATATATAACTTGAGTCAAAGCTAATTTAAGAATTTTTTTTAATTTATTTAAAATTTTGGATCAAAAATTATTTTCAAAAGTTTCACCAAAAAATTATTTTCTTAACTCAATTATTCTATTTCTTTAAGACTGCAAATAAATATAAAGCCGCTCACAAGATATTCGGAGTTCGGTTCGAAAAAAATTCGTTCGAAATTTATTCATTTTCTAAATTAGTCAAGCTCAAATTAACAAAGTAGTATTTGACTCGGTCAACTCGCGAACATGTTCGAGCGCGAATTTAATCGAACATGTTCATGAATATATTATAAATATTTCAAACAAGTAAATTAAATAAGCTCTTTTTTTCGAGTTCAAATATGTAAATTAAATGAGTATTTTTTCGAGCATTCGAGCTCATTCTCGATTAATAAATTTTCGAGCATTTCAATAGTCGAGCTCGAGCTGAATTCAAACATGACAAACATTCATCAAGCCGAGTTTGAACAAGAGGAAAAAAACTCAGCTCGAGCTTATATATTCCTTAACGAGCTGAGCTCGAATATCAGGGTGTTCAGCTCGATTCGGTTCGTTTGCAACCCTATATTTCTTTATCATGTTTTATTATATTTAATCAAAAACTTGAAAAATCCAAAATTCTGTGAAATTAATAGATGGGAAACTTGCGCATTCGACTCTTTTTTTTCTAGGTTTTTAATTGAACCAACTTAAATATTAAGGGTTAAAAATATATGTATGTCATTTGACATCATCGAACTAGTCAGTCTTTTTATTTTTTGGTTACAAATGTGCAATCACTATTTAAACACGAATTTTTAAATTTCCCTATGTTACAACAACAACAACAACAACAATAATAATAATAATAATAATAATAATAATAAAGTCAATCGAAAATATATTGCTGTCATGTCATTTGAAATTATAATCTTTGGGAGTTCATCCAACTTACTAGTTAGACTATTGGACAAGGCAACGATTAGACATTTAGCAAGCAATATGAGAAGGCTAGGCAATGATTAGACATTTAATTAGAGAAGGCCAAGGTACCGTTGGCATTGATTAGTGATTATTAATCACGCTTTCATAACTAATCACACGTACGGCTCTTAAACATTACATAGGAAATTTATTATTAATCATCCTTTGGTTTGGCAGACGGCATATATAAGATTGATTTAACCCTGTACGATGGATTGCATTATTCATAAATTATAAATTATGTACTTGGATTGATTCACTACGATTTTAGTGATCAGTGATAACTAGTGAGTAATATTTCATTTAGTATGAAGAATTGAGATTAAAATTTAGATCTTATCTAAATTGCCCTCAAGAATAATATTGATGAGAGTTGCAATCGATGAATGTGGGAGGATTAATAATGAACCCAAATATGTGTTGAAGAATTATCTTATAAAACTATTTATTTAGTAGCAATTAAAAAAATTAAGTGACATTATGATTTTTTATACCAATCATTCCACGTGTGACAAGCAATTTGGCTACATGAATACATACGTTATGCTCGACCAAATCACAAATTAGTTAACTAAATTTCCAAAAGTAAATTGCAACGGCTTAAGTACGGATGGGGATGGCCTAGTGGTGGAATGAGATTTTCGAATCTCTTCAATATCACAGGTGTAGAGTGTGAGTAGAAAAGAAAAAATTGCAACGGCATAAATCTTTTTAACCATTAGCCTCATTTCTTGTTGATTTAACTAACATTAAAACTCAATTATAAATTTATAACCTAATATCGTGTTTTTTTATTTTTTCTAAGAAAAGGTTAATTTTCGTTGGTATAACTAGTAATGAGTAGCAGCAGACCAAATAGTATCACAGCCGTTCCCTTAGGTACAAACTAAAATTAAAAATGTTAAGTACATATATCAAAATTCACCATATAGAATTTGGAGTATAAAATCCAAATTTGCCCTACCCAATCATTTTTCAATAATCAATAAATATTTAAATAAGATTGGTTTGGTAGAAGCAAACGTCAAGAGGGGTGACCCCCTCCATGAATAATGATTCATAAAAAGACTTGATCCAATCAAAGAATATTATCATCACCGTCTCTACCTCATAATATTTGGATAAAGTTCTACATTTCCTTTCACACACATACACAATAAATAATGTCCCTCTCATTTTTCCTATGCCTCCAGCTTCTTTGTATTAAATAGATAGATTACGATAATAAATAATACAGTATATAAATAGAGTATCCAATTATGCACAAATAATAAATTCAAAATATATAGAGATAACATAAATATTTAGTTAGTCCCCTATTTTCTTTCTCTCTTGGTGCAAGAGCTCATTCATTAGTGTTACCTTATCCTCTCTCTCTCTCTCTCCCCAGCACTGATTTCATTTCTCACCAAGTCTTCATCATACATATTAGTTTAAGATGCCAATCTCTATTATGCCAATTAATAATTATTTATGCATTGTTGGGACATGGCATAAGTCTATCACCCTCCAATTGTTTAATTACCCCATTTGTCTGGTAAGCATAATTTAAGACATCTCTATATACCTAAAAGTAACTTTACTATATAATGGACTTCTTTTTGTCTGATTTTAAAGCATATTCATAATTCATCTGAATCAGCGCTAAACATAGAATTGCTATGTAAAGAAGTCAGTATCTGACGTAATTTTTCCATCCAACTCTTACAAGTTGCCTTGCTTTCTTTTTTTTTTTTTTTCCTGGGGCATGATATATTTTTCTTGATTTTTAACATTGCATCATCGTGTTAAGTCACAGTAGCGTGTCGCGATTCCAATAATTTCTATGCAAGTAATGTAAATAATAAGGAAAGAAATTCGGAAAATTCCGTTACAAAATCTATTTGCTGATATACTTTATGAGCTAAATTGGAGGATGTATTTATATTTTATTGCCCCATTTGGAAGTAATTAAAATGAAATAAAATAATAATAATGATGATGATGATGATGTCTTTTCTATCGCCTGTATTCCAATTTGGAACCTGTTTTTGCCCTACCCATTTTTCTTGGCTAACAGGATAATGAAAGAGGGGGACTGTAGGAGGCCCCTCTTCTCTGATATCAATCATACTTTTTATACATAATATGCAGACCCATATATAGGGAGAGAGAGAGAGAGAGAGAGAGAGAGAGGAGAGAGGGAGGGAAAAACAAAAAGAGGAGAGTTGGGTACTAATTAAATTTGCTGATGCTAGAATTGAGAACTTCCAATACTATGGATCTTGATAATTCTAGCAGTGTCAGCTTCCACTACTATAATTCATGTACGAGTTGCAGCTGCAGTTGCTTCAATTCATTACCAGCAACCTTGTCCTTCTCTTTTAGACGTTCTCATTTAATCAAAATGGCCTCATCTAACCCTTCTATCAAACCTTTGTCCCATTCAATTTCCAAGCTTTTCTCTTCACCAGAAGAGAAAGCGCTCGTTTCTTGAATTTTCTTGATCACGCCTTTCACCTTTTTAAAAGTTCATTTGGAATTAAATAAGGTTTCTTGTTTTCCCTGCTGATTTTTTTGCTGGTTTTGGGGTTCTCATTAGCAACAGCTGTTGCCCGTTGAGCTCAATTTCAGCAACCATTTTGTTGTTTTCTCGAAAGTTGGGAGCTTTTTATTCAATTCTCAAGAAAACCTTACTATTGTTTCAGCGACCCTTTTGTTGAAAGATTCTTTTTTTCAATAATCTTGCTCGGAAAATTTAAGAAATGCTGTGTGTTTCTTTGCCCGGTGCGATGATGAGGACTGGCGTGCTTGGTTTATCTTCCATGGCTACGCCTATCCTCACTCCGAATTTGAAGAATTGTGGCAGGTAATTTGATCTTTTCTAAGTTGAGAATTTGGTTGGGTGAGGTTGTTTATGCTTAAATTTTACGTGCAGTTGATTGCCACTATTGATGAATTTGATATATATGGTTTTGATTATACTGTTTATGCAAGAGTTTTAGTATGTGGATTGGAGAAGCATGTGTTGCTACTACTACTACTAGTTGGCAAAGCCCAATATCCCTTTGTTATTTACGATCATCAGGTATGATTTTGATGGTCGTGGTGGATGTTGGAGTGGTTATGGAAAAGAAAAAAGGGGCCATGCAATGTCTACTACTACTGGAAATGCTGCAGCCAAGAAGATGAGGTTGAACATTTCTCCTCTGGCTTCTTCTGCTCTGGCAGAATCCCGTAATTCGTGGAGAGCCAACTTCTATAAGGAGGTTGGAATATGATTATATGATCTCTTCTCATGTTAAATGTTCATGCTTTTGTTGTTATAGTTGAATTTTTAATCATGTTAGCTTGTGATATATCCGTATCTTCCTTCTATGCTACTAGTAATTGGCTAGAGTAGGTTAAGTTTGATCTATGCTTTTATGATGTATCAGGTTCTTGAAGCTGCTAGAGATAAATTTACGAGGGAGATTTCTTTTCAGTCGAAGGACAAAGATATCTCGCTTGCAAAGGTAACTTCTTTATTCCACCCTTGCTCTGTATGTTAAGATTATTGAATGCTCAATTGAATGAATAGCATAAATTGATGACGGATCTGTCAAATGCCAACAATAAATTGGAACCAGCTGTTAACATTTCAGAGGCTGCACTACTCATACATTCCCACTTTGCCACCTCTGTGAACTGAACAGTTGCTAGAGTCTGAGTGGTAGGATTGCGCAATAAGCTGTGATAGTTAGCTTGATACAGTCCAAGTTTTTGACTGCTTTTGTTTTATATCAACGGCTTTCAATTAATATGCATGGCTGTTGTTACTTTGTAGGCGTTACTTTATGTTGCGGCTGAGGATGAGGCATTTTTGGCTTTCAATCGTGAGATTGACATCTGTTCCGTCAACAATGAAAGGAAAGATACATCAATGCTTTATGATGCCAAAGGGTGGGACAGTGTGGAGGCTATGCCAATGGCCGAAAAGAATATAAATGAATGGTTGGCGGAGCTGGATGCCATTGCAAAGGAAGTTGAAGCTGAGCTAGTTTCACGGGATATAGGATGCCATTTGGCAGAAGTTCTGGAAGCAGTAAACAAAGTTCTTTTTGAGTCCAGAAGTTTCAGAAGGTCACCTGTAATCGTGGATTCAAAGTGTTCGTATTTGCACTCTGCTTTAAGCTCTGGGTGGGCCAGCGGTATAGTTTCATCAATCTCCACTCAATTTCATTGTTATTTGATCTATTCTTTTATATCTTAGATTTGGATTGTCCTAGTCATTTCCATAAGATGGCAGCTGATTTTGTGACTTTGGAATTTGAACAGCAATTTTGCTTAGTGTGATTTATATTGAGGTTTGCCGAAGACTTAATCTGACCATTGTGGGAGCGCGAGTTGGGGAAGAATTTTTGATATGGCCCCCAACAGGGAATCCTGAGGTCTGCCAATCATGAAGCTATTAAATACTCTCATTGGTTTCGAACCCCATTTCCATTGCTGACATATCATTAATAGTCCCTTACTCTGACATTCTGGTAATATTTACAGGAGTTATTTAAAGTAACTTCTGGGCACAGCTTGTTTGGGGTTGTCAACGGGAAGTGTGTGGAAGACCCGCGATCTAAGGCCTCGGACATAAATAGCAACTCGCTTTTAGGGCTAGATATTGCAACGAACCGGGATATTATTGGGATTGCTTTGGCGAATTTGATTGTGAGCTCAATTCACTATTACTTTATATTATAAAACTTCAATGCTTAATGAAAATTTCTAGATCAATTTTTTTACCCGAATTTAGTTTTGCCGGCTGAAGATATATGCTTTCAAATAATGGGAATAAAAGTAACACATATTGCAGAGGCTTTACTGGAAACGTGCTTCAAGAGCAAACCATGGGTTGATGTTGACTTCTCCACTGAGATCTGTTCTTAAATCTGAGGAGAAGTTCAACAAAGATGGCAGCAGTTCAGATATGCCTTTGTTGCGGCCTCAGGAGCTGAGGTAGCTATCTATTACCTCTTATCACTCTATAGTTGCCAAAACTTCTCCTGGTCATGCAGGTTATCTTGTCGTACAGCTTTGAGAAGCTTAGGCCTCGTTTGTTTTCACTTTCAGTTTCTGTTTCCAGTTTTCAGTTCCGTTTACAAAGTTATATTGATCTTTTTTAGGAAATGAAAATGTGTTTTGATGAAGTGTTCTGAAATTTGAAATTTATAGATTTGAAAATGAGAATGTGGTCGGTTGGTTGTCCTTTTTGTATTTATGTTAAGGCTGATTTTGAATTTGTGGTTAGAGATAAGCATAATGTGGTAGTGGTGGCTTCAATTGAAATGGTGATATGTGCTCGAGTAACAATAGAGCTTGGCATCTAGAAATACTATTACTGAAAATGAGTTGAAACAAACATGATTTCAATGTTTGACCTTTTTGAAATAATAACAAACAAGGCCTTATATTTCAAGAATGAGGAAATTTTAAATCGGGAGGTTCATTGATTTGGGCACGGAGGCCTATTTTTAGATATTATGATCCTATAATTCATGCTAATAACTTCAACTACTCTAAAATCCACTATTCACAGCTCTCGTTATTTGAATTTTCCTGCTCAATTTTGCATACATAAAATTACCTTTACGTAGCGGGCTTACTTAGTGGTGCACGTGGAATATTTTGAGCATTTTTAGTATAGCTAATGCCATAAGTAACATCTTTTTTTCTAAGTCACATTTTAATCTCCATTAGCTTATCCCTGCAACAATTTTGAGACAAACTAAAGTTTACATGTTTCTTCTCGGAGCTATTGGAGCTCTTTCTACTGTGATTGATGGATGTGTAATATATTGCATCCTCGTTTCCTTAGACACATTTCTTATATTGGATGTGTAAACTCCCTACGTTTCACGATCATCGGACAATGATGTTACTCATGGTCAAAAATCTCCACACCTCTCTGTGCTCTCTTTTGCAGATTATGGTGAATCATATCCAATCATTGTTATTGGATGCTTTTTTCTCCCTCGTTGCAAGCTTTTTATACGTATGCATGTTTTGTGTGTACGTATGTCTCTAGAAAGATCGTTTGGCTCCAATTTTCTCTTACTATGGTTCTTAAACTCTGAATAGAAACTTCGTAGCTTGAGCAATATTGAATGTGATGTTTCTTCACTTTCAGGTTAGCCATCATGGCTTCAGAGAGATTGTTAATCCTTCAGCCACATAACTGGTCTTTGAGAAGAGACTACGGCATGTTGTTGTACTATAAAAGGTAAGGATTTCTGCACACTTTTTTCTTTCTTTTCTAGTCGATGCATTTCATCTCAGTAAAACGACGTTGACATGCCCTTCGACTAAACTGTGCAGAGAATACGAGGCTGCGGTCCAAGAGCTTAGCATCTGCATGGCTTTTGCACCAGAAGAGGAGGCTGAAGTCTTAGAGCCCTTCGTCGAAAAACTGCACCTCATGCGGCTTGAAACATCGTGGAAAACGTTGGGACAAAAAGGCCGGCTAACAATTCCCTAACTCGGTCTTTTGTAGGAAGTTGTCTTTTAACTATTTATAGTATGTATAATGATACTTATAAAGCTTCTGCTACAAAACCCTTCTGTAAATATTTCAATATAACTTACTGAGATCCTTAACATGCAAACTTTAAGATCTTTTCCAATATGGTGATCCCTATTATGGCAATGATCTTGTCCATCACGGCGGAATAATATGCAATTTGATATCATATGCACGTGACATGCATTAATGAAATACGATATATTAAGTCATTATTTTATTATGCGGGGTCGGTTATATGAATCATATCTTATTATCATTTTCAGTTAAAGCACATATTCTCATTCACGACGATGGAGCTACATGGCAATTGCTTCTATAGTAATATACTAAACAATGGATTGATAGGTATGGTTTTGATGGCTATGTGGAAGATGAGCCTCCATACCCTGGCTATATTTTTATGGGATGTGTTGGTATGAAAGTGAAAGCGATAAGGTTTCAGTCCATCATTATCTGAAATTCATTCGGAGCGAGGGTCAGATTTTTGTATAAAAGAAAGACGGCTTGTGTTCGAGATTCATCACTTATTCTTTAAAAGAAATTCACTGGGAGGATCAGATCTGGGCAAAATATAGGCAGAATTGAAGAGGTGAATGCTAGATATAGATCTCTATTTTAAACCTGTACTACAAAATAAGAGTTTTGGATTGAAGACGAAGGTTTAGTATGTTGTTGAGTGTCAGATTCATTATGTATGCACACATAATCACACGATGACCAAATGTAGGAGTGTGTAAAACGTGTTGTGGATCATGGAACAATGGATGTTATAATTTGATATGTTATTTTTTGAATGGATGAGTGAAATATTTTGGGAAAAGGATCAAATACACTGGATATTATCCTCTATTTTACATTTGGTGTTTCAACCCGTATTTCATGATTGAATCAACGAATTAACCAACAACTTTAAGTCTCTTTGTATTTGAGGCATTAAACTCCGAGTTCTTCAAAACCGGCTTCAATGGTGTCCAGCGCGCTGAGGACGACGAGGCACTAAGGGTATACATGTAATATGCGAAAAGTCTCATTCAAGATACAAAAAATATAGAGTAAAACTTGGTTAAAAAAATAATAAATAAACCCTTAACCGTTAACTTAACCAAATAATATATTTGAGGGGGAGAGAGTATATATATCAATATAACATAAAGTGGTGTATTTGTACCTTGAGGTAAACATAAATAGTGTAATTTATTTTACCCTTTTTCTCAAAATATTTTTTATGCGCGGGATAAAGATAAACCAAACTTGAAAAATCATGTAAATCAGACTCCACTTAAAGGTACTGAGATTTGAATTTGAGACTTTTTTTTTTTGCTATTCGTGTTAGCTTACCGATTTTAGGCTGAATTGACATTCTAAGTAGTACAATTATATACTTAAGTACCTAAAGGGTACGAGGTGGAACATAAAAATAGTAATCCACACGATTATGTGAAGAGAAAGTTCTAAACTCATTCCCCAATATATTCTTTATCGCCTCTAAATTAATTAAATTATAAATATTATTTTAACAGACCATTTGATATATATCTCTATAATTTGGAAACCTATTTGCCTCTTGAAAATTTAATTTTATCTATAATTTGCTATATCTAAATTAATTTAACCTATTTGATACACACACACTTTGGGAACATATTTGCCTAAAAAAATGAAAAATATATATGCATAAATTTAATTTTATGCTCACTAGAAAAAGGAAAAATTGTTGAGATTTTCTTCTTAATTTGTATGTATTATTTATAGGTTTTATATTTTTCCTTTGATTTAGAACTAATCAGTGATTCCCTTAGAGCTAATTAGTGATTCTCTTTCCTTATTGTAAATTCAGTATATCCTATATATACTTGTACTCCTTTCAAAGATCAATATAATGGAAAATATTTTTTCCTCTAATTTCGACTTGGTACCAGAGCCAGTCCATTTTGAATCTCTAAAAAAATGAGTGGAAAAAATGATGAGTCATCGGGAGTGAAATCGATTCCTCTTATTGTTCAATCTGAAGGTGTTTTCAAAGAAGGAATCACTCTTATAGAATCAAATTATGATATTTGGTCACAATTGATGGAGATGCATATTACTAAAAGAGAGAAACTTTCTTTCATTCGTGGAAAAATAAAACCACCTGCTGAATCAGATGATGGGTATGAAAAATGGTATGCTGAGAATCAAAAAGTGAAGAGATGGCTATTGATATCTATGGCTCCAGATATTATGAAGCGTTATGTGCGTCTAACTAGTGCTTTTGAAATTTGGAATGCTTTATCAAAAGCTTTCTACGATGGGAGTGATGAATTGCAGGTTTTTGCATTAAATCAAAAGGCTTTCGCTGCCAGACAAAGTGGAAAAACACTCTTTGAATATTATGGAGAATTGACAGAGGTATTTTGTGAATTAGATCATCGTGACAAAGTCGAGATGAAAGATCCAGATGATATTATAGCATACCGGAAATCTATTGAGAGGCAAAGGGTCCATATATTCTTAGCTGGATTGGATGATGACTTTGATCAAATCCGAGGGGAGATCCTACGCAAAGAACATGTTCCAGAATTAGAAGAATGTTATGCATTGGTTCGATGAGAAGTGGTACATCGCACCACATTGAAGGGAGAAGCTGAAAATTCTGAGGCAACTGCGATGGTAACGCGAAATCGAGTAAAGACAAATAGAGGTGTCGACAAATCTATTTATATGTGCACTAATTGTGATCAAACCGGACATACCAAAGATCGTTGTTATGAACTTGTTAGATATCCAGAATGGTGGGATCATAGTCGTACTCGAAAAAATTTCAAAAAAAAAAAACGTTGCAACTGTTGTTGAAGCTACTACATCTCATGATACTAAAAAAGAGTCTGCTGCCCTCATTGTTGCTGCAACTAATTCTGGTAAGGCCTTAAAAACCACTACACCTATTTCTAATAGTGCATGGATAATTGATACATGTGCTACTAATCATATGACATTTGATTCTAGACATGTTTCACACATTAAAACTTCCTCACAAAAATATGTGACCACCGCTAATGGTAACATAACTCCTGTTATTGGAGAAGGTTCTTTAAAACTCACCAATACTCTGCACCTTGATTCTGTTTTGGTTGTCCCGTCTTTAGAATATAAGTTGTTGTCTGTTTCTCAACTTACCAAAACTTTATCTTACATTGTAATTTTTTGGCCTAACTTTTACCTATTTAAGGACATTCAAACGAAACAGACGATTGGTTGTGGTACTAGACGGGGGGAGTTATATTACTTGGACTTGATGTCGAAAAGTTCGGATCAGTTTCGTCGAGCCTTGGCAGCAAACAATTCTCTAAATGAGAATAAGAAATTGAAAATATAGTTATGGCATCGTCGTTTAGGACATGCTTCTTTTGGTTACTTAAAAAAGTTGTTTCCCAGCTTATTTGAGCAATTGAATGTTTCTAGTTTTCAGTGTGAAGTATGTGAATTGGCAAAAAGTCATCGAACTTCATTTCCTTTACTTTTAAATAGAAGTCCTCGTCCTTTCATGGTTATACATTCTTATGTATGGGGTCCATCAAAAGTTCCAACTTTAGGTGGATCTCGTTAGTTTGTTACTTTCATTGATGACTGCACTAGGATGACTTGGTTATGATTAATGAAGAGTAAAAGTGAAGTGAATTTGTTATTCCAGAAATTTCATAAATTTGTTAGAACTCAGTATAATGCACATGTACAAGTTCTACGAAGTGATAATGGTGGAGAATATCAAAGTTCTGAACTTCGTCGATACTTGGAGGACCACGGAATTATCAACCAAACTACTTGTTCTAATACACCCCAATAGAATGGAGTCGCAAAAAGAAAAAATCGTCACTTATTCAAAGTTGTCCGTGCATTATTAATTGATGCTCATATGCCACTATCTGATTGGGGAGAATCACTTACCACTGCAACCTATCTAATTAATCGGGTACCCTCTAGCTCCATTGATTTTCAAACACCATCTCAAGCATTAACTAAAGCTGTAGTTTCTCCAACTATTCCAAATTTGCCTCCACATGTATTTGGTTGTGTGGTATATGTGCACCTCCATAAACATCAACGTAACAAGTTAACTCCACGAGCTCTTCGATGTGTATTTCTTGGATATGTTATACAACAAAATGTTTATTGTTGTTATCACCCTCCAACTAAACGTATGTTTGTCACGATGGATCTGATATTTCATGAAAACTCAATGTTTTTCCCTTTAGAGCCTGAACTTCAGGGGGAGTAACAGAAAGAAATTCAGACTCAAAATCTTGATGTTCTAGAGTTTGATTATCCAAGTTTGAATGAGAACAAGTTCCAAGCCAATTGTGAAAATAACTTGGATTTAATGAGTGATCTGAATTCAAATAATATTCATTTGGATCATTGTGGTAGTTACTCAGGTAAAACTACAGAAGTTTCAAAAGAAAATGAGACAACTCCTTCTTTTGAGTTGGAAGCCATTGTTGAGATGCCACATCAATCGTCCGCTGTAGATATTCCTAATTCCACGCCTACACTATCTGAGGACACACGATCTGAGGACACTCCTAATCCTGCACCTGCACCTCAAAGAAGACAATTGCCACCACGTATCACCAGAGATATTCCTAAATGCACATATGAACCTGATTTTTCTAGTAAAGTCAAATATCCCATGAACCATTATGTGTCTAACCGCATATTGTCAGAATCAAACAAGTCATTTGTGAATCAATTATCTGCTGTAGCTATTCCTAACAGTTTGTAGAAAGCTTTAACCGACCCAAGGTGGAAATATGCTATGAATGAAGAGATGAATTCTTTACAAAAAAATGAAACTTAGGATATTGTTGATTGTCCACCGGGAAAGAAGCCAGTAGGATACCGATGGATTTACACTATTAAGTATAAGACGGATGGTACAATTGATAGATTCAAAGTAAGACTTGTGGCAAAAGGATACACCCAGACCTATGGGATTGACTACACTGAGACATTTGCGCCAGTAGCTAAGATCAACACCATTCGAGTTCTGTTGTCTTTGGCTGCTAACTTGGATTGGTCCTTACATCACCTTGATGTTAAGAATGCCTTTCTCCATGGAGAATTATCTAATGAAATCTACATGGAGCTTCCACCGGGATGTAAAACCTCAACAAAACAAAGCCAGACGGTGTGTAGATTGAAGAAATCACTATATGGATTAAAACAATCATCAAGAACGTGGTTTGGAAGGTTTACAAAGGCCATGAAAGAATTTGGATATCATCAAAGTAATTCTGATCATACATTATTTTTGAAAAAACACCAAGGTAAGATTACAACATTAATCGTATATGTGGATGACATGGTGGTAACCAGGGATGGCCCGAAAGAAAAGAAGGCGCTGCAAGAGTATTTATCTATGAAATATGAAATGAAGGATCTCGGTTCCTTAAAATATTTTCTTGGAATTGAAGTTTCTAGGTCCAATAAAGGAATTTTTTTATCTCAGAGAACGTATACTTTGGATTTTTTACATGAAACTGGTATGTCAGCTTGTCAACCTTCAGAAACACCAGTCGAAGAAGGCCTAAATCTATGTATTGAATCAGACCAAGTACCAGTTGACAAAGCAAGATATCAAAGGCTTGTTGGAAGACTTATGTACTTAACACACACAAGACCTGACCTTGCTTATGCTTTAAGTATTGTCAGTCAATTTATGCACAATCCTGGAGAGCAGCATATGAGAGCAGTAATGCGTATTTTAAGGTATTTAAAATTTGCTCCAGGGAAAGGAATTTTGTTCAGGAAAAATAAAGATTGCGAACATGTAGATGTGTATACTGATGCAGATTGGGCAGAAGCAGTAGATGATAGACGATCAACTTCTGGTTACTTCACCTTTGTAGGTGGAAATCTCGTTATATGGAGAAGCAAAAAATAAAAAGTTATCGCTTGCTCAAGTGCAGAAGCTGAATTTAGAGGTCTGGCCCTTGGAATTTGTGAAGGTGCATGGCTAAGGTTATTGTTGCAAGATTTGGGTTTTACACCTACATGACCTGTCAGATTATATTGTGATAATAAAGCTGCACGTGATATTACTCATAATCCAGTACAACATGATCGAACTAAGCATGTGGAAGTTGATAGATTCTTCATTAAGGAGAAACTAGATGGAAAAATGGTGGAATTACCCAGCATCAAGTCTGAGGATCAACTGGCTGATATTCTTACTAAAGCAGTTTCTGATCGAATTTTCTCAAATTGTTTTTTGACAAGTTGGGTATGTGTGATATCCACTCACCAACTTAAGAGGGGAGTGATGTGACCCGGATAATTAATCTAAGCCAAATCTAGAGAACGTAGTGGAAGACTTGAAGGACTTGAACAACGTCAGCGAAATGAAGGAATTCAACCCAACTATATTGGAAGATAAGGTGGCGGACGAATTGATGGCTTGTGAATGATGGTGATGGCGTCGATGGTAGCAGAAAGGTAGAATAGGAAATTCCAATCTTCAGCTGAACTCCGTCTTAATAGACGAAATGCAGCTCATTCGATCTTCACTTGTAGCAACTTCCTTAGCATGAAACGAACTAACGAAGCTTGATAAAACTTTAGATTTGTTGGACCTAAAGAGTATTACTTTTGAACTAAAGAAATAAAAAGTGTTTGTTTGATCAACCTAAGGATCGTGAGACACAGAGATAGAAAACTCAAATATCAATCAATGTCTAAAGTTTAATGTTCACAATGATCACCTATTTATAACAATAGGGAGCACGAAAATCCCATCTAAAGAGGGCCAAAAATAAGGCCTAAAAGAATTAAAAGACTTGTCCAAAGTGGACTAGAAAATTACCTAGACTAGAATTCTAATTAGGGTAGGAAATTACCTTAAATAAAACCTAGTCAACTTAGGATTCAATGAATTTGAAAATTACATTAATTAAATACCAAAAATGACTCAAAATAAATAAATACTATATTATAAAATAATACTATAGCATAGGTACGAAAAATCCGAACAAAATAAAACGGGCATGGAAAATAACACTGCGCACGGCCGTGCGTTGGTGAATCACTTAGGCATGGCCCGTGCCTGTATCTCTGGTCGGATTTGCTTCATCTTGCCTTCAAGTTGCACGGCCGTGTCATCTGGATCCGTACTCTGCACGGCCGCGCCAAGTCTTGGCGACGTTTCTTCATCTTCGAACTTCAACACGGTCACCAATCTCAAGCTATCTTGACTTGGTTCTTCATCGAGCTTCTTACGAACCATTACTTGAAGATAATCTTGCAATCTCTTAGCTCGAAGCCTCGTAACTGGACCTCTCATTTGTAATTCTGGATTTAAACCATCGTTGCTAGACACGGACTCACCAAGGAGTGTTGAGATTTTCTTCTTAATTTGTATGTATTATTTATAGGTTTTATATTTTTCCTTTGATTTAGAACTAATCAGTGATTCCCTTAGAGATAATTAGTGATTATTTTTCCTTATTGTAAATTCAGTATATCCTATATATACTTGTACTCCTTTCAAAGATCAATATAATGGAAAATATTTTTTCCTCTAATTTTGACTAAAATATATATGCGTAAACTTAGGGATTACACATCTCGGGGTTTCAATATTTTAGGGAATTAGGGAATAATATATATACCTTCATAGGGTTGGGTTTAGGTGAGAAAAGATCTTGATGTGAGAAATGAGAAAAATGCTTATTGTATTGTATTTTATTGCTTAATTGCCATAATTTTATTGCTTAAATACTTTATTGCTTAATTGCTATAATTTCATTGCACACGTGGGAGAAAATAATTATGCAATAAAATTATACCTATTAAGCAATAAATTACAATAAGAAAAACATTTTCTCATTTCTCACACCAACAAATATTTCTCACCTGAACCAAAACCTACCTTCATATATTTAACTTCTCATAAACCCGTTGAATCGTACCTTCTCAAATATATAATAATTTAATCATACTTTCTCATATACATTCTTAAATTATCATCTTTCATTATGCCCAAAAGCATTATATATTTGTGTGTGATTTCGGAGTCATTCACACTTTGCAATTTTAAAGAAAACGTAATATAATTAGTCATCTCAACGTTTTTTACATGGCTACAATGTTTTCCCTCATCAAAGATTTGCATCATTCTAAGAGGTTTGCTGCATTGCATCTGCATTTGGTTCGATCATATGGAGTACCTTCGTTTCAAAATAGGAATGAAACCTACACTTACGAATGTGTCTTCCATGATCAGGAGGTAAGTTCAAGATCTATATTTAAAACCATAAAAATTACATTTTCCTTCAAAAGTTCAAAAACAATTTGATTTTTTTTTTCAAGGGGATCGTATCTGTGCTACCATATAAAGTGCACTTATATCAAAGTTTAAGCCATTGCTCATTGAGGGTGAATTATATGTTGTGAAGGATTTTGTTGTTGGCAATAATCTATATCTACATCTACATATTATATTATAATAGAGTTGTGAAACTCATTCTTTCCGGCTCATTTGCTAGGTAATATTGTAAATATATAATTATGAGGATTATTTAATTAATAAACTATTTAACAATCATTCTATTTCTATAATTATAACCGCAACAAAAATCTAGCCCACAATTGGAGCCTCAGATTATTGCAATTCCAAAGATTTTTCATGACTGCAACAATTCCATGAACGGAAGATTTTCATTCGGCAGAAATTATTACGTATTGAAACTAACCCTTAGAAACCCAAATATATATCATTGTCTCTCTGCAAATTACAAAATATAGCATTTGCTTCAGAGCTCAGCTGTGTTTTTGTAATTTCTTGTACTAATGTTTTTATATTCAATGAGACAGAACTAAAAAATTGCATCGGTATCTTCTTGCAGACCTGGTAAGATAATGGTTACAAGGTCGTTGGTTTTCAATTCCATCAACCAATTGGAATATTGTTTTTCAAAATTCTGAAAATTTTTCATCCAAATCAGCGGCGTAGTTGCTTCTTCTTCTTGAAATTGGAGTCAAGGATACGAGTGCCACGATTTTGAAATTGCAATACATACATGATTATGGTGAACAGTTGTGCAACATTAGTAGAGAAAAAAATAAAAAGAGAAGAAGAAGATCAATAGAAATTCAAGGGTGAATTACGTGAAAAAAATAAAAAATAAAAAGATAGAAGGAAAAAGAGGGCATGCACCTTTGACGAGTGTCATGGGATGGGAGACCTTCTTTCTCTGACGTATGCCTACCCTTGCCCTCAACGGGGCTTTCCGGACAACTGTTGGTTTCGCCCTGCTATCGGGCTCATCAGGGGAGCGACATCAACACCCAACCAACGTGTTCTTCCACCTCGTGCTTAATGCCCTCCTCGCAACTCATGTAGGTGTCCGATATATTGTCCATGAATATCATATCAGAGTACGCTCGCATGCGCTCCCGAGTATCACAGTCGCACACTCTTGGCAATCCTCGGCGATCCTAATCAATTCTGGCTCAGGACGGATTATGTGTGATAATGCAACGTGCGACCTGTGACATCCTCTCCCACTTGATTTCTGTTGTCCTCGGACACAATGTGCACTTGCCCAAGGACTTACACTCAGTCTACCTTGCATCCCGAGGCACCTGTTCACTTGCCCATCCCCGCAAGGCTACGCAAGTCCTCCTCCTGAGTGCCTGGATCGCTACTTGCAGGGCACCTGTAGTGGTTACACAAGTCCTCCGCCTGAGTGCTTGGATCACCAACTACGGGGGGACCTTAGGAGGATCACCGTCCAGGAATCGACCGACAAGTAGCACCTGCAATGCCTATACAAGACGGGCCTATGAGCCGGATGGCTCTGATACCAAATGTTACGTGATGGGAGACCTTCTTTCTCCAATACATGCCTACACTTGCCCTCAATGGGGCTTTCTGGACAACCACTGATTTCACCCTGTCATCGGGCTCATCAGGGGAGCGGCATCATCACCCAACCAGAGTGTTCCTCTGCCTTGTGCTTATGCCCTCCTTGCAACTCATGTAGATGTCCAATATATTGTCCGTCAATATCATATCAGAGTACGCTTGCATGCGCTCCCGTGTGTCACAGCCGCACACATTCGGCAATCCTTGGCGATCCTAGTCAATCTTAGCTCAGGACGGATTGTGCGTGATAATGCAACGTGCAACCTGTGACACATGGGTAATGTTGGTTTATTCTTGTGGAATTTTAGGAATTTTGGTTTTTTTTTCTTTTGTAATGTAAATTATTTGACTAAAATTGATTGTCTGAACAATACTTAATTGATATGCTTGCCGATATATAGTTCGTCCGTAAAAAAATTTTATATGATTATAATATGGAGGAGTGATGATGGTGTACATCAGTACGTCAAATGTGTAATACATTGGTTTTAATTAATTTGGAGTGAATTGGCTCTTTCAAGTTTTATTTCAATGTATGGAACAAAGTCTTTTGTGATTCTAGAGTAAATGCTATGCTTTTGTTTTAATTTTGAGTGAATTAGTGTTTCTTGGTATAAGTTAATAGTATATATATATATATATATATTTATATGTAGTCCTTATCTTTCTTGTGATATAGATTTTCATTTTCAATGAATTAATCTTCCGGGTCTAATTTGATGTGTAATGAAATCTTTTTATTATTTACATTGCCAATTGATCGATTTCTTTGTACTATTTTTTCAGAACATTTATTTGATGTGTGTATATATATAGTTATTATTTAATCAACCTCATAACTTTTCAAATTATTTGTATTTATAAATAATTTGTACTATTAATTAAAAATATGTAAAGTGATATTCGTGCATCGCACGGGAGAAATACTAGTATGGTGTGTGTTAGTGCCATTATTTTGCACTAAGTTTGTTTTGGCGTGATATGTTCAACAATGTGTTCGTGGGTATGTTCCTGAAGTTAAGTACTGATTCCACTGTGCAAACATGAAGAACAATTGGCGAACTGTTCCCTCTGACGTTCCAAACATACCCCGAAAGAGTGTTATTATGGCAGTTTCTATATTTAGAAGATCTTGTGCCGATCGTATTTGAGAGGTCAAGATCTGTTCGTTTGGCTGCCTTGTGGAGTAGATGTCGTACTGAAATTAACCCTCATACACAAGGAAAGTATCTACACCCATATGGAAAGATCACAAACCCTAATTCACTTGCCATGTTGCCGAAGATTGTTGATCGAAGACAACAAAGAAGTGATTCTTTGCAGCAATCAGTGGACGTTTATTTAGATTCTCTTAGCATATTATTTGAGAGTCATTTGATTTGTGATTTATGTAATAGCTAGAAGTTGTTCCCTAAACTGTTCAACGTGATAGTCTAGCATTTAGTGTTTTTGAGTGAAGCACGTGAGGGGTTTGTTTAATCCATTTTGTACGCAATTTCAGGAGAGATTGTAAGTTAAAGTCGTGGATAGCTAGAGGGAGTCTAGTGTAGTGTCACGGTTGTGAGGGGATCTCACAGCTTTCGTTCAGTAAAAGAGTTCGTGGAGAAGAACGAGCGACATAAGAAGGGAGTCCTATATGTATAAGTTCCTCAATGCACTTCATGAAGAAGTAGTGAACGAATCTTCAAGTTTGGGCGAAGTCCTCCCAGAGCAGATTGATTAACCGAACTGGGTTACCAATCTCGTGTGTACTTTTACTGCATTTTATTTATTGTTTTTGCTTCTATTCCAACCATATCCAAGAACACTCGCATGCAGTATACTTAAATCACACTTTGCACGGATTGAAATTTTTCAGTGTGAAACAACACCCATCATACTTGATAATTATTGAAAGGACGATAATTCTAAACACAACCCCTAATTTATTTTTGTAGCCCCAAATTAATTAAATTATAGATATTATTTTATAACCGATTTTACCCGCACAGTCCACAACTTAAAAATCATAACCTAAACAAAAATGATTTAATGTATAGCCCCAATCCACCCCACCGACCATCACATCGATCATGATTAAAAAGAAACTTATCTTTTTCATTTTGTAATTTCAATCTTTTTTTTTTCTGACAGATTGCTACAATATTCAGAGAAAATTGCAAGACTGGTCCCATAGGACATGCCCTTCCCCGATTATGGTCCCATACCTTCTAATTTGGTCCTTTTTTTGATTTTTTGCTGCAAAAATGAACCCAAAAGATAGAGATAAGCATAAATAGTCCCAGAGTAATTGATGAAAAGATTATAAGCAGACGGAGCCGTTACACGTGAGCCACACGTGATTTCCTGTGGGACCATTTTTGCAATTTTCTCCCTAATTGAACCTAATTTAAATGAAAATCCCCAAATCCCCAAACCCCAAATCTCCAAACCTATTAAAAAAACACCCGCGAAACTCAATGAAAATCCCCAAATTCCCAAACCCTAAATCTCGCTATCACAAGTGAGAGGCTGTGAAATCTCACTACAAAGGGGAATACACAAGTAATATCTGAGATTGGAGATTGAATTCCTGACCTTTCTCACAAGCGGCGTCTACAGTTTCACCAGAATCCCCACAAGGCGGCGGCTTGCTTTACCTTCGCTCTGGGATCTGCTAACTAGGGTGATTCGAAGCCTACCAAAAAGACGAGCGGCGGCTAAGGTTTGTGGTGTACCAGTGGAGAGGGCGATTCAAAGCCTACCAAAAAGCTTCACTAGGATGACGCACGAAGGAAGTTGGGGTCTTTACCCATGACCTGAGCTTGTGAGGTGCCTGCCATTACTGTACCAAAGCTCAAAGAGAAAAATGCAAGGACTTTCAGTGCAAAAATTGCAGAGAAAAGGTGTCTTTATTCCATTTTTGTAAATTTTGTGTTCTTCGTGCTGCTTAAGCTTAATTCTGCTATATTTTCATGAAACTCCTTTTTTCTTTGCTCTGTTAGTATTTAGAGTTGATCTTTAAGAAAGGAACTCAAGCCTCTGCTCTAGGAACAGAGCTAACAAGGTGAACACTGACCACATTCAGAAGCAACAGATAAGTGTATTAGCTAAAGAATTCTCGATTTGCTCTATCACCAGCCTGGTAAACACAACTATCACCCTGCTATGTTTATTTAAATTTCTGGTTTGTAGAGGATTTGTTTCTGTTAGTGGTGGGAGGATCAGATCAGATACATTATGTTTATGGGATATAAATCAGATTCATAAACGTACTTCTTGAAAGTGTGACTGTTATATAATGTTATCTTGCTTGCTGATCTTAGTTCGATTGTGTGGAAAATCAATTCGATAAGAAGCAACATATTGTTTACTTGTTCCTATCTCGGTGTGCATTAACTGTTTGAATGAGGTGCTCTTTTGACTGATATATACTTGATAAATCAGATACACCGAAGCTACTATCACTCTTGGAAATAGTGTGATAGGTCTAAGCTCTCGATTGCCTGATTGCATATCTCTTGGCTTCTTGTTTATATCTGAATACAATTGCTTTATTGCTTTCTGAGATTGTGAGCTTCTGGAGAATATACTGCTTTCTTGTTAAAAGATGAGTACACATAACTGAATACAAATGCTCTCTGCTCCCTGTCTGTGAGTCTTGATTAGAAAAAAAAGGGAGGAAGGATATTTCCGAATGCATGTTACTTGCTTCCTGCACCCCTCTTGAATTGACTGTATTGTTTCTTAAGTCTGCCATGTATTAACTTGTTCTTGAAAATTGCATAGGCCTGCTGCTGCTCTATAAACTATTTTGGCTGATATATACTTGATAAATCAGACACACTGAAGCTACTATCACTGTTGGAAATTATGGTGAATGGGGACAATTAAACATATTTTTTGTTAACTGGGACTGCAGAAATGTTACTGTTGATATGGGTTCTCTTATTGATATTGTTGCTCTGAACCTCTGCAGCTACTGTTTTGATTTTAGTGTTGTTTATATTGTTGCTTGTTGCTGCTTGGGTTTGGAAATGCTTGTTGAATTGCTACTGTTTTGATATTGCTGATTGGGTTGATATTGTTGCTTGTTGTTGCTTATTGTTGCTTGGGTTGATTGAGAATGAAAATGAAATGCCACTGTTTTGATTTTTTTTGCTTATTATTGCCTATGTTGGGAAAACTTGCTCATTGGCATACATATATGATTCATGCATCTTACACCTTACGTATATGATTCAGCCATATCCTCAGTTGACATCTTCAACCTTGAGCTGTGGGACTCCCCTAAGTTTTCTTGAGATGGACACTCATCAATCCACCTGAAAAACTTGCAACCCCCACGTAGTGAATCAGGGCACATATAAAATTGCCTACCTCTGATATGTGGACGATTGGAAACATAGGCATGCACAGGCTTTTGACAATCACACACCAAGAAATATTTATTTTGTCTGCTTGAAGATGCATCGGACATTGTTCTCTTTTGCTTGTAGATGCTTCAGTTGAGTGTATAGATGTATATATTTATAGAATGTAGGCAGGTGTGAGGCATACATGCTCTCCAAAGGGTTGAATTTTCCCTCCAATTTCTGAGATTTTCCTCCAATTCACTGTTATGAATAATGTTCTGTATGGGACTAAAATTGCAAAACGTTTTGGGACTAAATTTGCATTAACGTTTAACGGCAAATGTGACGGTGAGAACTAATTTTGCATATCGTGGTCCAATGGGAACAAATTAGAAGGTATGGGACCATAATCGGGGAGGGCCATGTCCTGTGGGGCCAGTTTTGCAATTTTCTCGTATTATTCAAGATAGTACCCATTTGAAATACCCAGATTTTCGCATAATTGTTAACATATGCTTAAGCACTATAATAATATTGAGAGAGAGAGAGAGAGAGAGAGGGCTACTTCACCATTATTATTATTTGATTATGTGTTTGGATAGTTTATGATGATTTGGTGTATTGCAAATGTTGTAATTGTGTAATGGCGCCGTATTTAATTTTGATTAAGAAGCAAATAAATTAACCATGTTTTTCTTTCCTTTTTTTATCAATATCGATTGTGCGTGGATTTGAGAGCAATGCATTTTTATTAGGGTTTTAAAGTTTCTAGCATTTCTCCACCGTGCATCTCTCCCGTGCATCGCACGGTGTGATAATTTTTTAAATTTTAAGTTCAAATTATATATTTATATATGTATTTGAAAATACAAATTAATTATATATATTAATAATTTGAAAAAAATTATTATATATATGTGTGTGCGCGCGCAAGCGTGTTCTATATATTCTATTGTATAGTGCAACATAAAAAGGAAAAAAACTTTATAATTTATTATTATTGTTATTGTTATTATATACTTATGTGTGTTTGTGTTTACTCTATTCTATGGTATATTGACATCCATTCCTGTCATCATTTAGTACAAAATATATTATGTAAATAATCAAGTATAATTTACAAAACATTTATTAAAAACGTGTTTGTATCTAATTAGATTAATTAAATTTTATATTCTAATATATTAAAGTTTGTAATTAAACTTTTATTTTTTATATATAGGTAATATTGTAAAGTATTTATTATAATTTATTATTTATTATCCCAAAATTAATATGTTCTAGCAAAATCAAAGCTGACGATTTTACTAAAATTAAATAAATTAGAAATGGAAAAAATATGAATCGAAATGTCAAATTTGCACGCATATATAAAATGAAAAAATTTGAATTTAATACTTGAATCACTTGTGTTACTTACATATGTGTAAAATAAACCTTTCTTTGAACAATTACAAATTTGTCTTGACTCATTAGCAGCATCTTCTAGGAAATTAGATTTTTTATTAGTTTACTAATTTGCAAAATGAATTTTTTTATTATATGGAGTATTATTTGATTCTTCATATTTTCGTATATTTTGTGAAAATATCGTAAACTTTTAATAGCACTACCGTTTATGATAAAAAAAATCAATAAAATTTTTGGTAAAAAGTGTAGAAAATGATACATGGATAAACATCTATTTAATCTTCTAACTTCTATAAACAAAGTATTCTTTAAACATTCTCAATTCATAATTCACGTTTCGGAAGATCAAATGTCACATTTCATTAGAAAAATTAAAATGCTTCTAATCACAATTTGAAATCAGAAACTTTTCCAATCATCATATACATAAATTTTCATAAAATGCAAAACATAAAATTCAATTTATTTGTGGTCTAATATACTTTGAATAAAATGTAAATATAAGATTAGTTATAATGTATTCTTCTCATCTTGAAAGCTCGCTTGCCATTTCTAACTTTATAAAGCTCAACAATTCTCTTCTTGCGAGTTGTCTAAATCCATCCACTTTTTGAAGAGTCACTTATATAAAAATGTACGCGGTTGTGATTTGTCTTTCTTCAACCACAAAAATTACATGTTTGGTTGTTTAGACTCATCACCATTCCCCAATCAATTCAAAAGTGGTCAAAATTGTATTCAATAAAAATAAATTAAAAATCATTAATGTTGTCTATGTTGCATCGGGTTAGAACTTCTTCATACACATGCACATAAACTATATGTATCTAGCTAGAGGCATGAATTTGTTTGATGGAGTTGCAAAATGAAGTAATGAATATATATCTATACTTGCATGTAGTTTTGACGACAAAAAAGGAACCAATTAAAATGATGAAGATATTGAAGATAGGTAAAATCAATTTCAATATACTTCTATTTCCCATTCCCATATCATAGCACTACAAAATAATAAACAAACATATAAAAGATTAAGCAATGGAACTACAAAAATTGCATAATAATAAGACTGTTTTAAAAATTAATTGAAGCATCACCATTAAAAATATTACCTCTATATCAATGATTTTGATTTGTGACGACAACCTGAAAAACAAAGGATATGCAAAACAGAAAAAAAATATAGCAACAATAATATATGTAAGCAAAGTTCCATTTAATTTTAAAAAATTAATAATATATATATATATATATATATATATATGTAAGCAATCACCTAGAAAAAAAAATCGAGAAAAACAATATAAACAAGCAATAAAAAAAATGCACAAAATAATCAACCATGAGATTTCTATTTGTAGTGCAGGTAGAATCGAACAACCCATTGTAAATAGTTGAAGAATTTACATTTCCCTCATTTACTGAACGTAATTTCCGCCTTTCTATTATTACCTTATTTAATACTTTGTAGTTTAATTATAGAACATTGTATTGATTGATTGATTTTACTAATAATTTTCACATTATTGAAATATTGATTAATTAAACACAGACAACATATTTAAATTTAAATTACATATACGATTCAACAGAGTGTATATATAATATCTATTTGTATAATATGGCAATGCAATGTATGGCATATTCGGGAGATGGTATTGTTGGATAGATGAAAAATCAATTATATATATATATGTATATATATCAAAATAAAAATAATTCATCATTCCGAAACTGCAAATGAGTGGCCAGAAACATTGAATTCTCCTCAATTTTTGCGTCTAATTGAAAGTCGAAGCCTTCCAAATGTAGTGATATTAAATTGTAAAGCCAATAAATCACCATCTACGTCAAATTAACTACACTCAATATTAGGTTACATAAATTTTGGGATTGTATAAGTAATGAATTTGTAATTAATTAAATAATTAATATGAAGTGACTGAATAGCCCTTGTAAATGGGTGGGAAAAAAAAGTGATGCACAAGTGTGTTAATATATATATATATATATATATATATATATAAGCAAGTCTCCTGTACATAAGATGTACATCAGACGGTCAGCGCGTTGACCAAAAAATCCGTCAAAATTAGTATCATTCATAATATTGAAAAGTATCATTTCAAAGGCCCAAAAGTATCATTTGTATCAATAAAAAGTATTGGCCAGAAAAAAATATAAAGAAAAAAATTGTTAAGATTAGTATGAATCGAAACACTAAAAAGTATTATTCAAAATTAAAAAAAGTATCAGTTATATCCCTAAAAAGTATCCCCCGTTTTCACGATTTTTTGGTCAACGCTTTGACCGAGTTAACGCGCGTTGACCGTCTGATTTACATCTTATGTACAAGAGTTTTTGCGCGCGCGCGTGTGTATATATATATATATATATATAGATGAGAGTAAAAATGATTTATTAAAGTAATATTTATAATTTAATGAATTTAGAGACTACCAAGTATATAAAATTTCGGTTACGAGAATAGCATAGGTACCATAAAAATATAGGGATAGCAATGGGGGAGGAAAATTCAACATAATGTTCATAAATTCGGGCCTGCAATGGGTTAAATAGATTAAGATTGCCTGCTTGAAAGCCCAATCAGTTAGTGGGCTTTTAACACTAGGCCCGATTTGACTGTTTCTCCGATTCCACCCGCCGTCGTTTTGTTTTGACTGAGAAAAGACTTGCAAAAAAGCTTTCAGAAACCGCCGCGAATTGAATTTCACACGGTCGTCGTACCGCCGTACTTATGGGTTGCCCCGCCTGCAACCCCTTCGCCCTTCCTCACCAAGCTCCTTCACCTTCCCTCCCTCGCACCACCACTTCCGCCGACAACTCCACTCTCTTGATTGCCTCCCCCTTCCGCAACCACCGTACGGACACGCGCACAATTCTTCACGTCGAGTCCCTTAAGCACAGCCGCTTTAAGCCGATTCATTACTCCTTACGACTTCTCCACCACCGCGGAGGAGGAGGAGGAGGTGGCGGTAGCTCGGGAGGCGGCGGAAATGGAGGCAGCGGCGACGATGAGAGCAATAATTTCTTCAATTTCAATCGGAATTCGCTCTTTCTCTTGCCTTCGCACTTGATATTCAGGAATAAAGAGGAATCGCGTTCCGTATGTTATGCGTTACTAGTTTCTGCAGCCACTTCCTTGAGCTACTTCATTTTATCATCTTCTCCGGCACGAGCAAAAGCTGAAGAAGATGATGATTCCGTTTATGAAATTAGAGGCGGAAAGAGGGTTGAGCTGCTGCCTGATTACTCCAAAGATGAATTTGTCGTGCCTGAGAAAATGTGGTTGTGGCCAAAAGATGGAAATCCGACGATGAATTTGGGAGATATTTGGACGAAATGCAATGATTTGGTGACGAGTTTGCTGCTTCCGGAGGGGTTTCCGGAGAGCGTGACGAGCGACTACCTCGAGTATTCTCTTTGGAGAGGGGTTCAAGGCATCGCTGCGCAAATTAGCGGCGTGCTTGCAACTCAGGTAATGCATTTCCTTAATTGTATTTGCAGAAAATGCAACGAAGAACTTTTTCCAAAAATGTCGATATTGGTGTTGAGAGCGATTTCTGTTACTGTTTTCATCAATTTCTAGGCTTTGCTCTATGCTATTGGTTTGGGGAAGGGGGCGATTCCTACTGCAGCGGCGGTGAATTGGGTGTTGAAGGATGGGATTGGGTATCTAAGTAAGATAATGTTGTCGAAATTCGGGAGACATTTTGACGTAAATCCAAAGGGCTGGAGGCTGTTTGCTGATCTTCTTGAAAATGCTGCTTTTGGGATGGAAATCTTGACCCCTGCTTTCCCGCATCTTTTCGTTCCTATTGGTGCAGTTGCTGGAGCTGGAAGATCTGCAGCGGCGTTAATTCAGGTGAATTTTTAAGATAATGTAAATGCTTGCAGACTACTGTTAGAATCGGTTAGAATGTAAGTCATACTTATATATGTGTGCAGGGTATTATTAGAATCAGTAAGAATCAAGTCATATTTGAATCAGAGTACTGCAGAGTATATATTCCTCATATATCAGAAGATTGTGTACTTCACTAATACTGACCGGCTTTAGTTTTTTTAAGCAAGTACAAAATTCTATATCAAAATAAGATGTGAATGCGGGCTTCTTTTTCAGATTGGCAAGTCGAATTAGTTAATATCTGAAATTGCCTTAGGTTTCTCTATGCTTTATCCAGTGGGGCTTACTAACTAATTCAACAGTAGTTCAGTTTTCTTGAAAAGCCTTAAACTATTCCACATATCTTATGTGCTTTGTATTGGGCACGCTCATACTACTTTATTATTTGACTTCTTACACTAATAATTTTCATTTGACAGGCAGCTACTAGGAGTTGCTTCTATGCTGGGTTTGCTGCTCAGAGGAACTTTGCTGAGGTATAAATCTGTGCTATCACTTCAATCTTTCAGAGCCTGATAAATCCATTTTTGAGCTAGAAATTTTCTGGCTGTCTATTGTAATTTGTATCCCCTATTCTTTTCTTATTTCACATGATCATTGGATCTCCCTCCATTGGTTGCTATACGTTTCTTTAAAAAATTACATTTTGAAGGGGTGTTTTATGGCAGGTGATTGCTAAGGGTGAGGCTCAGGGAATGGTGAGCAAATCAATTGGAATAATGCTTGGGATAGCATTAGCTAATGCTGTGCAGTCTTCTACACCTCTTGCTCTTGCTTCTTTTGGTGTTATAACTTGGATCCACATGTTCTGCAATCTGAAATCATATCAGTCCATTCAGCTAAGGACCTTAAATCCATACCGTGCAAGTAATTCCCCTTCTTTTCTTTTGTTACTTATGTTTCTACATTGCAACTATGTTAGCACATTTTTGCTGGTCCAGTTGAAGATTTCTTGTATTGATGTTGATATTCCATAGCTGTTTTCCTGCTCTGGACATAATTCTTTGACATTTTTCTTGGAATTTTATAATGCATGTTAATCAAGGTTAGTAATAGTACACGTGGAACTAGTACAGCGTAATTGGCAGGGGGGGGGGGGAGGGTACAACCTAATCTGAAGAACCTAGAGAGGTAATTAGATAATCAAGCAAGAGTTATATGGTTTCAACTTTCAACTTGATGTATTAACTGATGGATGAATAGTTCTGAAGAAATCTATATTCTCCCTTTATGACTCAATAGAGTTGCTATCCCTTAGAAATTATAAAGTCATTAGTTTGCATTTGTAAGCTCATGTATCAATTTTAATATCACTCATGCTGGATGAAAGTTGTGCTCTTAGATTCCAGTATTTTTATATTAGCTACAAATTGCACCGAATCCGAATTCTTTGACCTTTACTTTGCATACTTTACTATGTACGACTAAGATAAATTTCTATCCTGTTCCCAACAGGCTTAGTCTTCAGTGAGTATCTGCTAAGCGGTCTTGTCCCTTCAGTTAAAGAGGTCAATGATGACGAGCCGTTGTTTCCGGCTTTCCCCCTTTTGATTGTAAAGCCCACATCTGAAGTAGGTTATTTTCTTGTATAATTATTACTATCTTTTTCGTTTCTTTATAGTTTAATTTTTTTAGCATGAAATTTGAATCTGGAGACATAATACAGCTCAAAAGTTGTATATTTCTCATACTCTAGCTACCTTTGTGTGAGTCAGTTGCATCTGTTCGTAAAAAAGGTAATAGTTGTAAAACTGGCTAACTTTGGAGGTGCTTTGAACTGAGAAGTGAGCATAATACATATTATGTCATTTATGTGAAGCATGACTTATAACAAAATCTGGATCAATCTTAAACTTCTCATTAAATTCATCATACATATATCATCAGTCCAGAATATGAATTGGACAGGTAAGTACATTGCACCATGTGTGTGTATATAATAGACGTATCTAGCTAATGCCTCGTGGTAATAAAAGATTATAAGAAAAATTGGAGGTTTGGTTAATAATACCAGAAATTCCTTCTTACCTTTGTGGAATCTTTGCTTTTATTTAATTATTCAGCAACGGAGGAACCACAACTTTGGAATGCAGAAAGAAAGGCTTGACTTGGTAAATTATTTTATGCTTCCTCATCTAATGGTTACTCATGTCCTGTGCTATATAGGAACAATTTGAATTACTATCCACTGATGCAAAGGATGCTGCAGCTCATATTGATCGTCGGTTACAACTGGGCTCCAAGCTTTCAGGTGTTGTGAAAAACAGGGAAGATGCTGCTGCGCTATTTGATTTATACAAATCCGAGGCTTATATTCTGACAGAGCTTGAAGGAAGATATTGTGTATGTTTATCTACTTTGCATGCGTTTTATTCTATTTTCCAACTTTATTCTTGTCGAATGTCCCGTTTTAATGAAAATTTTGATAAGAGCTCGCTTCTTTCATTCCTCATCTATTTTGTTTCCTGTAACTTAATCAGGTGGCACTCAAAGAGAGCTCATCCAAACAAGACATGCTGAGGTCTCTGTATCAGGTCTGTTATTTGTACTGGTTGGAAAGAAATGCTGGGATTAAGTCGAGCACTATAGTAGACGACTGCAGACCCGGAGGAAAGCTTCAAATATCTTTGGAATATGTGCAGAGGGAATTCAACCATGTAAAAAATGATAGTGAGACTGCAGGTTGGGTTATGGATGGCCTCATTGCTAGGCCTCTACCTAATCGAGTTCGTGTGGGCAATGAAACTTCGTCTGTTGCTGCATGAAGCTGACTTATCGAGCACTGATATATTTTCTCTACAAGAAAATGGCTGCCCAGATATGATATATCGAAGGCAAGAGTAGTTTAACAAATCCCTACAGGGAAATAGAAAACGTAAGAACCAGATAATGCTGGAGTTGGATGTTAGATTGTTGACTGGTATTCGGCCATGGTATGTGCAGTACAACAGTAGCAAGGTGGATAATGAAAGCTTCAGTTAGGTTAAGTCGCCTCGATTTTTTAGTAGTTTATCCTAAATGCCCCGTGATAACGTTCATTTGCCACTAACATAGGATGATGATGCAGTCGTAAGCAGCGAGGTGTTTTCCTGCTCATCTTGGTATGGTTGATCTCGTTAGTTGTTGCAGTGCTTACAAATCTATAGTTGTTGTGACACCATGTAAATGTGGGAAGGAATTATCATTCTCTAATCTTGATGCTATATGATGAATCTTATTTTCTGATTAGTGAACCAGATCTTTAATCGTTTTTTTCGTTTTTTTTTTTTTACACACAACTCTAAACCAATTTATCAAGGTATTGACACATTTGGAGAGGTGGTTTTGTAGGTGGTCAATAATATATATTCACATTTTTCATAAGTGAAAAAAAGGGCATATAAAGGTACGAATTCCCAAATCGGAAAACCCTAACTCACCATAAATTGACGGAGTAGAGAAAACCACAACGAATTCAATGGTCTTGTTTAATGGAAATGATCGCGCATACAAACGCAGCCCCCCTCCACCTCAACAACATGAACGCTCAATTCAAAAATGTCAACAATTTCAGTGCTAACCCTAAAACTCAAATCCAACTGCCCCTTCACAGACCCGAATATAAACAACCCCTAAAAACAGTAAGAATCACCAAGAAACCGAATCCGAAACCTGTCGCCACCACCTCCGACATTTTGCGCTTGATGGACGGCCTCAAATTGCCCATTCCAATAGATATTTACACTTCGCTCATCAAAGAATGCATTAAATCGGGCGACCCTTTGAAAGCTATTGAATTGCACGAGCATATTAGAAGAAGTAGGATCCGCCTGAGCTTACCTTTGATGAACCGGATTTTGTTGATGTATGTGTCTGGTGGGTGTCTTGAACATGCGCACCAAGTGTTCGATGAAATGTTTGTGAGGGATTTTAACTCGTGGGCAATTCTGATAGCTGGTTGTGTTGAGAATGGCGAGGATGATGGAGCCATAGAGTTGTTTATCAAAATGCTGCGCGATAAAGAATTGGAGAATGCTGGTGCTGATGAGATGGGATTTTCAGTTCCGGGAATTCTTGTGTGTGTTCTTAAAGCTTGTTTGAATACCATGGATTTTGAAGTTGGGAGGCAAGTTCATGGTTGGTTGTGGAAAATGGGTTTCTCGAGAAATGCATGTTTAAGTAGTTTCTTGATTAGTTTCTATGGGAAAATGAAGCATTATGAGGGTGCTCAAAGTGTTTTTGAACAAGTTTGCCATCCCGATACAGCTGTGTGGACGTCCAGGATAGTGAATTGTTGCAGTGATGATAACTTTGAGGGTGCGGCCAATGTTTTTAAGGAGATGGGGAGGGAGGGAGTGAGGAAGAACGAGTACACATTCTCGACTGTTGTTAAGGCTTGCAGGAGGATGGGGGATATAAGGTATGGTCGACAAGTTCATGCGAATGCAATGAAGTTAGGGCTTGAATCCCACAGCTTTGTGCAGTGTGCATTGGTTGACCTGTATGGAAAATGTGGTTTTGTGAGCGATGCAGCTAGGGTATTTGAGATTGGCCCTAGTAAGAAGAACAGCGCCTGCTACAATGCAATGTTCACGAATTACATGCAGCATGGCCACTTTGTGGAGGCAATTAAAACTCTCTACCAAATGAAGATTGCTGGCTTCAGACCTCGCATATCAATGTTCAATCAAGTGAGGTTTGCTTGTGGGGAGACTTGTTGGCATAAATGAAAACTTGCCACCTCAAAAGCAACTCCAGGTCAGCATAAAGACACAAGGAGGCTAAACTTTGAATCCAGTCTTTGGAGCACCTGCTCCTCATTAATGGTTCTGAAGCTTGAGTACAATTTGTTGCATTACAAGACATTTTTCTCTTGCTTTTCAGATTAGTACTGAGCTGGTTTTAGTAGCTGTTAGTTTAACTTCTTGTGAGTTAGAAATCTTATCGGTTGGTATTCACAGCTCTATAAATAGAGCATATCTGTAAAACTTCCAAGCATTCTGTGCAATTCACAAAGCTTTCAAATATCCAATTCTTTACTTCTTTAAATGGCTTTCTTTATTTATGCTTTCTTAACATGGTATCAGAGCTGGTAGAAATACCAGTCTCTGATACTCTCTTCCCCACATCATATTTTTTATAGATCTTAGCCATGGAAGAAACACCAAAATCTCAAGCTTCAGAAATATCAAAAGATCAAGCTTCATCCAGCTCTGTCTCGAGCATCACTACCCCTATACTACCACAAAATCATCCTATCTCCATCAAACTCACTGAGACAAATTTCCTTTTATGGAAACAGCAAGTATTGGCTACAGTCAAAGGCTACGGCCTAGAATCATTTCTGAAGGGAGATCAAGCCTCTCCTGATGAGTTTATTTATGAAAAAGATTCTCCGATTCCACGCTTGAATCCAGAATTTCTGGCTTGGCATCGTCAAGACCAACTACTCTCTGCTTGGATTCAATCCTCTCTATCTGAAGGAGTCATGGTCCTTGTAGTTGGATTAAACACTACCAAGGAAATCTGGAGTGCTTTAGAGACCAACTTCTCAAGCCAATCTCGAGCCAAGCTAATGCAGTACAAACTGCAACTCCAGACCCTCAAGAAGGATAACCTCTCCATGAGAGAATATTTGAACAAAGTAAAGTTGTGCTGTGATATGCTGGGCTCTGCAGGATATAAAGTCTCAGACGAAGATCAAATTCTACATGTCCTCTCTGGTTTAGGGAGTGAATATGACTCAGTAATGGTCACTATCACCTCTAAATGTGAAAATTGGTCTATTGGCGATGTTCAAGCTCTTTTGTTGAGCTTCGAATCAAGGTTGGAATCTTTTAGAGGCACTGTCATCAACACTGATGGATCTCAACCCTCTGCCAACATCTTTACTCACTCTTCTAATCAAAGGAATGGTCCATTTGCTGGTCAAGGAAACAGAGACAGAGGAAATAATCACTACCATAGAGGAGGAAGAGGGAGATCTCAAGGCAATAGAACAAGTTGTCAAGTCTGCAAGAAGCCTGGGCACACTGCAGACAGATGCTGGCACAGATTTGACCATAGTTACGTGGCACAAAACCAACCTCCACAACCACCTCAACAACAGCCAAATCAGCAAGGTAACTTCACCAACAATCCTGCTCTTAATGTAGCACACATGTCTGCTGCAAATGCTCAGTCTGAGTACAACTATGATGGGTCTTGGTATCCTGATTCTGGAGCTACACACCATGTGTCTCATGATCTGTCAAATTTCAACACTACTTCTGAATATCATGGCAATAGTCGGCTACAAATGGGGAACGGAATGGGTGTTGACATTGCTAATATTGGTAACTCATCTCTTAAATCTCACTTCCATTCCAAAAATTTCTTTCTCAATAATCTTCTCCATGTGCCTGATATTACCAAAAATCTCTTAAGTGTCTCTCAGTTTTCTAAAGATAAGCATGTGTTCTTTGAGTTTCACCCCACTTTTTGTCTTGTTAAGGATCAACTCACCAAGGAAGTTCTTCTCAAGGGCATTCTTAGAGGAGGTCTCTATCAGTTCACCTTGCACAAGTCCAGCCAGTCTCAGTTTTCTTCCGCTTCAAGTCATCTTAGTTGTTTTCATCCTTCTACTTTTCCTGTTGTTAGTGCAGTTTCTTTAGGAGCTCATAGCATAGATCTTTGGCATCAAAGATTAGGACATTGTGCTTATGATATTGTAGAGAGAGCTCTTAAAAACTGTAATGTTGTTTTCAATTCCAAGAAATCTACTGGCTTGTGTCAATCCTGCTCTTTTGCAAAGTCGCATAAATTGCCTTACTCTCATTCTGATTCTGAACATAGCACACCTCTAGCACTTGTTCACAGTGATCTCTAGGGTCCTGCTCCCATCACATCCTCTAATGGATTCTCTTACTACATCAGCTTCATTGATCATAGTAGCCGATACACTTGGATATATTTGTTGAAAACCAAAGCTGAAGTGCACAATGTTTTCCAACACTTTAAAAATCTTGTTGAAACTCAGTTAAATCTTAAAATTAAGTGCATCCAATCTGATTGGGGAGGAGAGTACAGAGGATTAACCACTTATCTTCAAGAAAATGGGATATCACATAGAGTATCATGCCCTTATACTCCACAACAAAATGGACTTGCTGAGAGGAAACACAGACACATTGTAGAAATGGGATTATCTTTGCTTGCTCAATCTGGTCTACCTATGAATCATTGGGATGATGCTTTCACTACCTCCACTTTCCTCATTAACATGCTGCCCTCTAAGGTACTGAAATTCTGCACTCCTCTTGAAAAACTTTACAAGATCAAACTCGATTACTCTCACCTTAGAGTTTTTGGGTGTCTCTGCTACCCTCATTTGCGACCTTATAACCAACATAAACTTCAATTTAGATCCTCTCCTGGAACTTTCTTAGGCTACAGTAGCAAGCATAAAGGATATAAAGTTTTACTTTCCACAGGGAAGATAGTTATTTCGAGAGATGTTGTGTTTGATGAGGAAAGATTTCCCTATCTTAGCAAAAATCAGTCTCCCTCTACTGTGACCAATTCCATTCCTTTCTCTTCTATTCCATTGGCTTCACCTCATCCAAACACTCATTCCCCCAGTTCTACTGCTCAAACATTTTCTAGTAATGATCCGTTCTCTAGCTTGAGATCTCCTGCTCCTTCGAGTCCATCCAGTCACAGTCAACATTCTCCTTCTTTCTCTTTTTCTAGCTCTCATGCACAGTCCCATGATGAAAGCAATGTCTCACCTGACCTTTCCAGAAAACAACCTGATCTGTCATCCATTCATCCTATGATTACAAGAGCTAAGGCTGGTATATTCAAGCCTAAGATTTTCAACATTGATAGTCCAGAATTTGAACCAAGGTCTATTTCCGAAGCCTTGGAAAGTGTTGTGTGGAAGCAGGCCATGAAGGAAAAATATGATGCTTTGCTCAGAAACAATACATGGTGCTTGACCTCCCTTCCAGCAGGAAAAAATCTTGTAGGGAGTAAATGGATTTTTAAAGTGAAAAGACATGCAGATGGTACTGTCTCTAGGTACAAGGCACGGTTAGTTGCTCAAGGTTTTTCCCAAGAGCCTGGTTTTGACTTCAATGAAACTTTCAGCCCGGTGGTTAAACCTACCACCATAAGGATTATATTGAGTTTAGCTCTGGCATCAGGATGGGTTGTTAATCATCTTGATGTCAACAATGTCTTTCTAAATGGGAACCTGGAAGAAGAAATTTACATGAAGCAACCCCCTGGTTTTGAAGTTTCCTCAAGTTCTCCACAAGTCTGCAGGTTGAGAAAATCCATCTACGGGTTGAAGCAAGCATCCAGATCATGGTTCCTCACCATCAAATCCATTCTTCTCCATCTTGGCTTCAAACAATCCAAAGCTGACAACTCTCTTTTCATCAGGATCCAAGGTCCCTCTACTTTATATCTACTCATCTATGTTGATGACATCTTGGTTACAGGTAATTCTCAAACTGAAGTTCAGTCTCTGATACACAAGCTAAGTAATCACTTTTCCCTCAAGGATCTTGGAGAAGTGCATCACTTCTTAGGAATTGAAATTGCTAAAACAACACAAGGTCTGCATCTCAGCCAAAGGAAGTACATCAAGGATGTATTGGCTAAAGTTAATATGGAAGGAGCTAAGGGCAGTACAACACCCATGGTCTCTTCAGTTCAACTGTCCAAATATCAAGGAAACTCTACTGTTGATGGGAAGTTGTACAGGAGCACAATAGGGGCGCTTCAATATATCACAATTACTAGGCCAGAAATCTCTTTTAGTGTTAACAAAGTGAGCCAATTTATGGCTTCACCTTTGGACACTCATTGGAAAGCAGTCAAGAGAATTTTGAGGTACTTGGCTGGATCTGTTGACCATGGTCTCAGCATCTACAAATCATCTTCTTTTCATCTAACTGGATTCTCTGATTCGGATTGGGCAGCAGACCTTGATGATAGAAGGTCAGTCTCTGGATATTGTGTGTTTTTTGGAAAGAATCTAGTTTCTTGGTGCTCAAAGAAACAACAAGTGATATCTCAGTCCAGTACAGAAGCAGAGTATAGGAGCTTGGCCCAGCTAGCTTCTGAAATCACATGGATAACAGCACTTCTTGGAGAGCTGTGCATTTCTGTTCCTAGCACTCCAAGGCTCTGGGTTGACAACCTTAGTGCAATAGCTCTAGCATCAAATCCTGTGATGCATGCTAGAACTAAGCACATCGAAATTGATTTACACTTCATAAGAGACAAGGTAGCTGCTGGGCTCCTTCATGTTCAACATGTCCCGTCGCATGACCAAGTTGCTGATATCTTAACAAAGCCCTTAAGCTAGCAATTCTTCACCCGACTCAAGAATCATCTTGGCATCACTTCTTTGTCCGCGCTCGAATTGAGGGGAGATGTTGGCATAAATGAAAACTTGCCACCTCAAAAGCAACTCCAGGTCAGCATAAAAACACAAGGAGGCTCAACTTTGAATCCAGTCTTTGGAGCACATGCTCCTCATTAATGGTTCTGAAGCTTGAGTACAATTTGTTGCATTACAAGACATTTTTCTCTTGCTTTTCAGATTAGTACTGAGCTGGTTTTAGTAGCTGTTAGTTTAACTTCTTGTGAGTTAGAAATCTTATCGGTTGGTATTCACAGCTCTATAAATAGAGCATATCTGTAAAACTTCCAAGCATTCTGTGCAATTCACAAAGCTTTCAAATATCCAATCCTTTACTTCTTTAAATGGCTTTCTTTATTTATGCTTTCTTAACAAGACTCTGCTTCAGCTTATGTAATTATACACAAAACGTCCATATAGTTGCTTCACCAGCCCTGTACATTCCCAGAGCTTTATCTTCGACTTGCTCTGTACAATCATTTTGTCCTCAACGAAGAGCACATCTCAGATAATTTTCCGATGTCGAATTCTTCGAGTGGCTTGGCTTCCAACTGGTTTTGGTATAATCCAGTTTTAACTTTCAAATTGACGTGTTTCAGAAACATCATCAAGACAGTGGACGCAGGTGTTGAATCAATCTAGTGACTTTGGTCGGTCGAATGTTTTGTAATGATGGTGACAAATTATATATTGATGAACTATATTTCGGGTGTTGAATGGATAAAATTTCCCTATATTTTGTCTATCATGCCTTCTACCTTCGATTTGTCCACGTGCATTACTACTCGGTCCAATAGAATGAGTATCATGTATAAATTTTGATACTTTCGGATAGTGGCTGGGAGGGATGCGTGGCGTCCCAAATAATTATTACACCGAATGTCCCAAATTATTAAGGTTTTCACAAAAATATAATAAATTATGATTAATTGTATTTTATGTCTCGAACTATTAATAAATTAATAAATTTGTTCAGATGGATCAAATTTCAATAAATGAAAATGTATGGCTCATAATAAATTTATTATTTTGCCGATAGCTCGAGAGTTAGTCGTAATTCATTACAATTTTATGGAAATCTTAATAGTTTGAAACACATGATGTAAATCACCTTATAATTAGTCATGATATGCAACCTTAATAGTTTAAGTCTTCAAGATTTTTAAGACATATGGTGTGATTAGTGATTATTTAGAATATTCTTACTGCAATCTTAATAGTTTGAGACAAAAGTTGTGATTTTTCCAAACATATATACAATTTGCCAGCGTGTAATGTGTTGTTTTGAGGAACAAAATTCCCTTTAAAAAAATATGCATTTACAGTGTTAGCTAAAATAACAAATACATAATTATGTCGATTTGAATGTGTTAGAAGTACCTTTTCTTTTTTAGCCAGGAAATGGAAAAGTGTTGGGTTTTACAGCATCTACATCAAGTGCTACGAGTACTTCAAGAGCATGACCTCGTTATAAATCCAAAAAAATGTCTCGTCGGCCATAAAGAGGTAGAGTACCTAGGCCACATTATGTCTGCCAACGGAGTTCTGATGGATCCCGCCAACGTCTCGACAGTTATTCAGTGGCCCACGCCGAAGAATGTCCATGGTCTTCATGGATTTCTAGGACTAACAGAGTATTATCATCGATTTATCCGTGACTATGGCAAGTTGGCTGCACCACTTACTGCCTATTGACAAAAGAGGCTGCCAAACCGTGGAATTGGATAGAGACAGCTGTATCTGTCTTTGAGGATCTCAAAGTGGCCCTGACTTTGGCACCTTTGCTATGTGCGGCTATAAATCAGGATGTCATCAAAGAATACCAACACAAACTTTCGCAAATAAGGTCGAAAAATGTCGTTTATGAGGCTTTAAAATGTAGCTGGCACATTTGTCAGCCCAAACGGCATAACCAAGAATTCATAGTGGCCAGAATGAGTTCGAAAGGCGGTCTTGTGCACATCTAAAGCAGCTACACGGATCTAATGATACCCTGCTCGTAAATTTAATTTACTAAACCATTGAGCCCCATGTAACTCGTCCACCAGTTCTTGAATGATCGGAATAGGATACTTATCTAGGATGGTGAGCTTATTAAGTTCACGATAATCCATATAGAAATGTCATGAACCATCATTCTTCCGAACTAAAAGAACGGGACTAGAGTATGGACTAGTACTAGGCTGGATAATTCATGAGACTAGCATTTTCTCCACCAATCTTTCTATCTCATCCTTTTACAAGTGGTTGTAACGATACGGGCATACCTGATACGATCCTGGATGGGGTGCCAATGATTGAGTTCGCATGACCGAGAGGTTCACGCAAAGGAGGTTCAAAAGCACAGAAGGCGCACCCGAGCACAGTCGAGGCGCGACTGCGCGTTGACTCATAGGGGTGGAAACCAGCAGGTGAGTCGCGACCTGCACAATACGACCAACACACTCGCGCCGAGAGACGCGACCCGAGTGGCAGCACGACCAACCCCGTGTCGCGCCCTGTACAGTAGTCGTGAACTTTGATTATTTCTGACTTTTAGTATTTATTTATTTTCTTTTATTCCTAGTTAGGGTTTGTTTTATTTGCCCACCTATATAAGGGCTTGCACTGTATTTTCATTATTGAAATAACTTTGATATTATTAATTTGAAACATGAGTTTTTCACCTTTTTTGCATTTTCGTTACGTTTTGTATCTTGTTTGTTGGGAGTGGATTGAGCATTCTTGGTAGTTGCTGAAAAAAAAACAGGTAAAAAAAAGGGAATGTCCAAGTTCACAGGTATTGAAGCCATATTGGAATCTTTTAAACATGACATGAGTCGAATGATAAAGACGGAGGTGGGGATATTATGTGAGCGGGTTGATGCTATCTCACATTCTCAACTCCATGGAGATTGTAAAGGTGGACAAGAAAATAGTAGGTGATTCATGTCCAATTCTTACTATCGAAAGATGTATGGGAGATGCAGAGCTTGTAGCAAGGAGAGAGCAGTGTTGAGGATTATCTCGAGAAAATGAATAAGTACATGTTTTGAGCTGACGTACGGGAAGATCAAGAAGCTACAATGACTCGATTTTTAGCAGGGCTAAACAAGGAGATTCGAGAGATTGTAGAGTTGTAGCACTATGAGGAGCTTGAAGACGGTATAAAAGGTTGTACAAGTGGAGTATCGGCTTAAAAGGTAGAACACAAAAATTCAATCAGAGTCCTATCCATGGAAGTCGGATTGGAGTATTATGGAAAGCCTTGTGATGTCGTTCCTGAGGACGAAGGAAGTAGAGCCACAATGTGCTACCAAAACTAAGCCAGTTATACATGAGACTGGAAAGGTGGAGGTCATTGAGGAAGTTGTCCCAGAAATAGTCATTCTAATGATTGAGGGAGCACCCATTGATGAGAAACCATCTGTTTCTACATGTCAAAGTGTTGGAATGAACGAGGAGGTGGTTGGAAAATCTAAGCCGGAGATGGATGAGTTAGGGATAACCAAGTTGGAGATACCAGTCTCGGGTGAGTCTAATCTTGAGGAGCCAGCTTTAGAAGAATGTGAAATGGAGTTGTTAGCTGTAGAAGAATCAGTTATTGAAGAATCTACTGCGCATGAACAATAATTTGTAAGCTTGGAGACCAAGGGTGTAGATGATAAGATCGAGATGGGTTGGAAATGGATGAAAACACAGCCATGTTTTGAAATTGAGAGCAAATCCAGTTAGGCAGTTACTGCAGATCAAATAAAGCAAATCATCCAAGCAACCATGGTGGAATGGATGAATTCTAACATTTGTCATCAACAAGTTTCTTGTGATGTTTTTATTTTACAGGTTGATGAAGATGTACCACCAAACATAGAAGTGCCGCCAAATTTATTCCTAAATCCTACATCCAGGCATTCTATGGAGTTGAAGTGGCGACCATTCGACACATGCTGGAGGATTTTGAAGAGGAGTCATGTGCAAGTTATTCCAAAGACATTTGATGATCAGTTCGTGTTCATCTTTGATCCAGGAAGATGTACGAATTTGAGGACAGATCCTTTTCAAGAGAAGGGGAATGATACGATCCTGGATGGGGTGCCAATGATCGAGTTTGAATGTCTGAGAGGTTCGTGCAAAGGAGGTTCAAAAGCACAGAAGGCGTGACCCGAGCACAATCAAGGAAGACTGCGCATTGACTCAGAGGGGTAGAAACCAGCAGGTGAGGCGCGACCTGCACGACACGACCAACACACTTGCGCTGAGAGGCGCGACCCGAGTGGTGGTGCGACCAACCCCGTATCGCGTCCCGTACAGTAGTCGCGGACTTTGATTATTTCTGAATTTTAGTATTTATTTATTTCTTTTTATTCCTAGTATTCTTAGTTAGGATTTGTTTTATTTGCTCACCTATATAAGGGCTTGCACTGTATTTTCATTATTGAAACAACTTTGATAATTATTAATTTGAAACGTGAGTTTTTCACCTTTTCTCTCTGAGAGAATTATCCGGGTTTCACAATACAACGTGAAATTCAAATCTACTTATCAAATAGATTCAGATCCCCGTTTATGGCGTCTTCATATCAATCCAAGTTCGGGTTTCCAATTCGATAGCGGGTTACAGATTTCATCAATTCATGGTTCAACTTCATTGTGAGGCTAGGGTTTGGAGATTCCATCCTATCTGTTCGTGCAACCTGATATTTCTGGGAAAACAACTGCTTTCGTCGTCGTCGTGCCGGTGAGGATCACATCAGTACCGACATTGGATGAGCTCCTGGTTGGAGTTCAATTCTATGATCGGCTGTGCGTGTTGGTGGTAAACCTGTTGGAGGCGCATTCACTAAAGGAAAAGCTGCTAAAACAGTCTTTAATGCCCTCCGATCTGTCTCAGACAACGACGTCGAAATTCCACTCGGAGGCCTGACCACTTCTCCATCCAGGTACCAAAGAATCCAAAAATCATCCCCTAGCTCGAGGGATTGTAATTCCTGATAAGAATAGGACTTGCACACTAGAGTGAGATCTCCTTGTAGGCACCGTTTTAGACCCTCCATTGAGAATTCCATTGTCAAACTTTTCCAATTGGCTTTCACATCTCCCAAAGTTGCGAGCCACGAAACGCCCAATATGATGTCAATACTGGTAAGAAGAAACACATAACAAGAGATAGAAAATAATTCAGAGCCCATGAAGAGTGAAACAGAGAAGGAAGATATCGGTTCAATAACTCAATTCAGCCTAGTTGCCACCTGGATACAAAACAGTGGTTCGCTCCACTATCAACCATTACCCTCACTCATGTCTCACTCACCCCACCAAATAGTGTCATGGTTTAGGGATCATCAAACCCACTGGAAGATAATGTAGAAAGCTGAAGGTAGTGACACGTGGGTTGTGTATCCAACTAAGGTTTATCGATGATGCCTACATCCAGAGGTGAGTCATTCCCTGGATCATCCAAATCATCACCAACCAGAACGTGCAATATTTTAAGAGGACAATGGTGAGTCGGCCTAAATTTCAGGCCACAACCTGAAATAAAGTCACTGTGTGACAATGCTTCAAGTACTCTTCTTCCGTCATGTTGCGGAAACGGTGAGGGGGGTGAGGTGCAGATGAATGTTGGACAAGAGGAGATGTCACTAACGAGAATGATGAGGCTTGTGAAGGAGTTGATACAGAATGTTGAAATATCGGATGTGAGGAAAAACCACCGACAGATACAGCACAAGGGAAATGTTGTTGTGGGGTTACCGCATAGTCAACTTTTCGTGCAATCTGAATGCTGCGGAATAATCAGAAATAATGGGATCCTATATTTGCACACGGATGTCTCTTCAACCTACCAAGGAAAAAACTTAAGTATTGATCATCCAAAAATGACGGTAATTATGAAATTAGATTTTCAAAAGTGGAGATAGAGTCCTCAAGAGAGCCGGTCTGACGTGTAGTTATGAGAGTCTCAAAGCCATTAATAGTAGAACCATCACCGAAATGAATCAGTAGCTCGCGTGAGACGCTAGACCAATAAGGGCTAGGGCAACATCGCATCAGCAACTGCATCCAGGCCGTCACTGGACTGCTCAAGGCAATCAAGGTGAACTTCAGGCGGTGATCCATGGGCGTGTCATGCACGCAAAAATATTGTTCGACACTTGCCAACCACGACAAGGCATCAGACCCATCAAATATGGAGTGAGGCCTGTAGTATGGTCTTTCGGTGATCCATGGGCATGTCATGCATGCAAAAATATAGAGTGGGGCCTGTAGTATGGTCTTCCGGTGGGGATGTGCCGTGACTGTCCTCGGATTCATCGCCAGACGGAGAATTGACGGAGACAGAACTTTTTCAACAAGGCATCCAGTTTGGTGTCGATGGAGACTTTGAAAGTCTGCAACTTACCAATGACAACAGTGAGATCCTCTATTGCCTTCTCTAATCCCTCCGATAGAGATTCAATACTTCGGGTATTCACCATCGTTGAGGTAAGACCAATTTGATAGAGTTAAGACATAGAGAAAAGGGAACTTTGATAGATAACTAAAATCCTCCAAGAGGCCATTCCAAACTTTCCAGATTCAATAAGACTATAACAGCTCGTTTTGGCATGTTTTAAATAAAAGTGAGTTGTCATTATATTTCAATTTGTGAATTTTTAGGTCAAGATGTATTAGTCTAAGTCGCGCCCTTAGAAGGACTTAATATTATATTCATTAAAATTTTGATTATTCAATGCATTTAAGCCATTTAATTATTGGTACCAAATGATGGCATGCATGCACGCATTTTTATATATTGATTAAAAAAAACAAAAAAAAGATTTAATTTGTATTATGATAAAATATATGTACTTTAGAAGGTGATGAATTTTAGATTTCATTTTAAGAAGAAAATTTGTCGACTTTTTAAGCTATGGAATTATTTTTTTAAATCTCCCATTTTTCATCGGAGAGTTGATCTTTTATAAATACACGCGATTTTATAAATTCTTTAATTAATTCTGAAAGTTTAGTTTTTGATTAGCAAAGTGTCGAAGGCTAAATCTTTATTTTGGGTAAGATTTATAAATGTGGGGTACTCATTTATTTTAAATTTCATTTACTTTGGATGAATGTGGACGCATATATGTGTGTTTATACTTTTAGATTAAGCACAAGGGTTGGTTTAACATCCAAATATATGTATGGTCTTTTATTAGAAGTTTTTATGAATTACGGATATTGATATAGAAGAATTATTATTTAACCTTTTATTAAGTAATAAATTTATCATCTTCCCTTGATTTTGGGATAGAATCGATCCTGTGAGATATTTTCCTAAATTTTAAAGTTGGGTGTGATAAATCATTATTTTTTTTCATTATATAATATTTAATCCCAAGGCTTCCTCAAAAGAGAAAATTTTCTGGAAAATTTTGTCCTCTCGATTCTTGAAGAAAGTTTAATTTTCTTGACAAGTACATTTTTTCTCTAAAATAAATGTCGTTTCGTTACTCTACCATGCATTTTAATTAGGATCTAATTTTAGTGTTGTTTGGAAAAATTATATATTTGGATTTATGAATGGTTAAGAATTTATTTTGAAAACAAAGTAAATATATATGTCTTCGATCCTCAAATTTATAGTTGATAATGGAGTTCATTTATCTTTATTTTAGTTTATAGTCAGATTTATGAAACTAAAAGTATTGTATCATTTTAAGCTTAGGTTAATTAAGTGATTAAATAGGATAATCATGTTTAATTAAGAGTTATTGGTCATTGGCTTTGTCTGTTAACTGTGTCTTCATATTCTCGGAAGTAAGATCATAAGATAAGAGAGGGATTTTGATTGGGAGGATATATTAATGGTTTTAATAAACTATTTTAGTTAGAGATAAATTTATCAAAGGAATGAAAGATATGCTTAATTTAATTTGGTGTTTTAATATACTAACACAATTTTCATATGTGGCTTACGGCATGGGCAAAGTTTTAAGTTATTAGTTTAATTTTTAAGTAGCAATGATAAAGTTTGATTGTTAAGGTTATCATTTCAAAATGAAAGTAGTTTTCGTGTGCTGTTAGCTTAATTAAGTTGAAAGCTTATTTAGCTAATTTAGGTGGACGAATTCAAATGTCAATCAGGTTTCTTAATTTTAATTATTTGTTTAAAATTTTGCTTCAGATTCATATTTATAATATTCTTTAAAATCTCATCCAAAGATTAGGCACATTTTATTATTTCATTTCAAGTTTCAAATCTAGTTTAGTATGTTTTAAATTTAAGCACGCATTTATAAGGCTCTTTATCATGACATACTAGGTGCGGTGTGACTAAGCCGTTAAGTTATTACAAGTGCTTAATCCGAAGTTCATCGATTCAATTAAGGTGTGGGATTCATTTACTTTATGCCGTGGATTTAAATTTTTGTCCATTTTAATATCACGTGTTGGCCGTATTTCATGTTACTATCAATGAGCTCTGGGACTATATGTTCATGCATTTGGCTCTCATTATTTGTGCACAAATGTCGCTATGCGATTCAATTAGTACTAATGTACCATCAATTTTCGGTACTAAGGTACTATCAATTTTCAGTATCAGTTATATGTGTGCTACAGTTTTATTAACTTAGGCAAATATTTGCATAATTTCTCACACTGAGTATATTTCATATATGCTCACCCTTCATTAATATTTTCAGGTAATTGATTTGGTGGCGTGTGGGAGATCGAATGACAAGTCAAGTCAATTTCCATTTCTTCCGCTTACATTAGTCAAATTTTATTTAAGACAATTATTAATAATTCAGTGTTTCATGGATCATCTTGTTTCTTAGACATCTACTCATGCTATTGTCTTTTATTTTATTTTATTTTTAGAATTTATGATAAACTTTTCAAATAAAAATATTTCAGCAGCATTTCTATTTTAATTGATCAAGTAGAATTTTATTCTATTAAATTCAAGTATTTATTTTTCTACTCAAATGTTTTAACTAATTAAGTTAGATTATTATTTAACATAAGAAAAAAAAATGACTCACATTTTCGCATCAATTAAAATCATTAAAAAAATCAGTTTAACACTTTAAGAAATTTAGAGTGTTACAAAGACAACTCCTAAATCTCCATCAGAAACTATAAATAATAAACCTTAACAAACTAAAGCCCATGAACAAGTTGGGTTGGGCCTGACTTTGAAATAACTAGAAATAATTAATGAGTTGACTAGAAATTAATAATAATGAAATAACAATAACATAACAATAATTAGTAACGAACAACCCCGCACTTGCCACGCGAATAAGCCAACCAAGGCCGTTGCTCGCTATCAGGTTTACACTTAGAAATAAAACAATGTTGTAACATTCTCAAATTGCATAAAAAGGCAACATCTGTAGTTTCATGAATCATGATATATGAATTGCTAATGTATTGTTTCTAATAACTACAAAAAAAAAATACATTTTTTCGAGACGTGCAATAGAACAAATTGAAGTGTTCATGAAGCATATGTTCAAAATAAACAAGCATTTTGATTGAGTGAGCATTTTTTTTTTCCTTTTCATAAATTATATAGTAATGAGAAACAAAAAAGAAAATATGGAAAAGATTGTACTTTGATATCCAATTGAATTACAACGATAAACAAACAAACTAGACATAAACATGTTGTAACCAAAATTCCACAAAAAGTCCTTCAAATTTTCTAAAACATAAGGATATTAGGAAGATCATTATACTAGTCATCTTTCACAGATTTGCTTGAATATGCTTGCAACGGTTTGAAAAGAGGAGAGTATACATGGCTACGAATAAAATTGATCATAACAAAAGTATTGGCTGCCAAGAAGATTAAACTTGCCATCTAGAGTTGAAGGAAGACGTTTTCGCCTCGAAACTCGAGCAAGTAACCCCACATCAACCAATGCGTTTGCGCTCCAATCTTGTAGCGACCCGATTTATTTTTTTAAAATTTCTACGTTCTTTCCCTAAAAATATTTTATTTTTTTATGTGATATTAATTGATTAAGTCTAATAAGTCGCGCCTAAGTAATTTATAAGCATGAATTTATTTTATAGCATGGTTATTTCATATCATGAGCATGCATTTAATGTTAATTGGAGTGCCAAATATGTTGCATTGTAGTTTATTTTTCTAGCCCATTTTATGATGATTGAAGCCCAAGTCTTTTTCAAACCCAAATCTTTATTATATTTTTTTTTCTTTTTATTTATTTCTTATCTTCTCCTCCAAGTAGAAGATAACCACGAGAGAGTCCTTGTTCTATCAAACTCCTTTATGAAATCCCAACAATACTAGTATAAATAGGGATCTCAACCTTTCACTTTTCTCACCCCAAAATAAAAGAGTTCGAAAGTTCTTTTCCTTTAAAGAGTTTATGTCCAGCTAGAGGTATGAATTTCCTTTTGTCTCTTTCCTTCTCTGCATTAGCATGTCTTGACTTTGGAGTTTTCGTGAATTTTGTAGCAGAGAAAGAGAGAGATGAATGATTCTGTATTAAAATCTTTTGTTGGCAGAGAGCTTTTAGTAAAAGAGTTGAGTGGGACCATGTCATTTATTATCTACCAAAGACTGTCTTCTTTTGTTCATATAGATGTATGCATGGTTTGGCTTGTGTGTGTGTGTGATTGAATATATATATATATATATATAATATGTGATTGATGTATATATATGTAATATATATGTGTATAATATATATATATATATACATATGTGTGTGTTACAAGAGTTGTAATGTATAGATATATATATATATGTGTGTGTGTAAATATTAGATGCATGTGATTGTGTTTAGTGATAAAGTTTTGGTGCATGATTTCTTTTGGTATATTTATATATGTAACATGTGTGTGTATATATATATATATATTTATGTGTATGTATGTATTGTTTTATGTTAGTTGTTTAAATAAATAAATGGAAGTAAAGAATTATGTCACTATGTATGATTATGTATTAAGCATGCATCATAGATTAAATGGCATGCGTAGTTTTATTACATTATTGTTATGCACTGTATTAATTTTAGATAAATAATTTATAGGTAAGGCGCGCAGGATTTAATCAGTTAATATCGAGGTCAAGGTCAAGGAGAGGTTTTACGTTGAATTTGTCTCTATTCTCCTCTCTATATATTTTATTGAATGTATGTGATGTCACAGCATAGCAAGAGCCTTTGGGCTATCACGCAGAGCCTTCGGGCTATACGCAGAGCCTACGGGCTATCACGTAGAGCCTACGGGCTACATGATTTGGTCTACGGACTAAACACAATTTATTATTGCATATTATTTTGTTTGATATATAGTTTGGATAATTGGACACTCCCCACTGAGTCTATAGTACTCACCCCAAAAACTACTTATCTTTTCAGGTGTTGTCTTGAGTGATGCGTAGCGGCCAAGATGTGATGATGGTGGTCAAGTGGTCAAGCATGCTTAGAGATTTAATTTATTTTTGACTATATTTTTACGTAAAATGTCAATTTATGATATGAAACTTCCGTTGTATTTCCAAGTAAATCATTTTATTAATAAAAAGTATGAATAACGTGTCTTTTTCTTTTAAAAGTAAAATTGGGGCATTACAAATCCACACAGAGATGCAAGCAAGAACTCTCCATTTAAGCTTCATTTTACTCCATGGAAGTATTAGATGTAGCAAACAGAAGAACCACACGAAATACTGCGTTGTTATGACCTGTACGGAAAGATAAGCATACGTTGGTGATATATACTGCAGATGTACTTAGTAGCACGATGAGATAAAAAATAGATACTACATTGTCATTAACCTTGTCAAATGCCACAAAAGCCACTGTTTGAAGAAATAAACAGAATGGCAAGTCCAAGACAAAACGGGAAACCAGAATCAGCTGGACTATGAACTGTGGCAGAAAGGAGATGAGTTTTTCCAGGATTGAAAACTCATGTTCATAGTGGAGATATATGTGGTAGAAATAAATCGAAAAGTTTTGGCGTGGGTCAGTACACGTGAGATGGTATAGCAATGCCTCGTGCAAGAAATCCCATCCATATAAATAGAAACTCAATCCTGTGATGATTAAGAAAGTCAATCCAGAAATCATCCAAAACATGACTCTTCTCCAAGTTATCATGTTTCTGAAAAAGTTCCAAATGTTCTAAGAGCAAGTGACTTTTGTGTTGCTGGAGTCACATGATGACTTTGATGTTCTAGAACTCCAGTCCAAAAAGGTAGGCTTTTTACCAGGTTGAAAATAGAGTGGATCAAGAAGTATGATTATGGGAAGTGCATAAAATATCGGATATACTCTCAAGTGAACAAAGAGCCCATACCAGAATGCAGTCTGTAAGATATGGTCTGCAGTCCAAAGTCATAGCACGGAAATTAAATCACCGGGTTCTAACCACAATTTACAAGAAAGTATAAAAATATGTTTTTGTAAGAAGAGCAGTAAGGACTGTGGAAAATGAAAATTAAGCCTAAGCATGTGCACAAACAATAAATATCTAGAAATCTGCATCAACGAGGCAAAAGTCATAGGGACAACCAATGAAGAAATAACAATAAGGTATAGAAGTTGTACCATTCATCAAACATCTTAAAATCTAAAGAATCATGGAGCAAACAATGGGCTCGCAGTTTCCACGTGTTCCAATCGTGAAGGTGAATGGGTTGAAAAGTCATACCATTGTTGAGTGTGTGCATAGTTTCTCAGGAACTCCTTGTAACTTCAGAATTCTGTGGATAAGCAACCCCACAAGTAGATCTGTCAAGTCAATTTACTTATGATACTTCATCATCTGTACCAGCGAGAATTCATGAGTAGAAATTCTTTGCTGCTTCACTGCTCATATATTTCCTCTTTCATTTCCATAATATATATATATATGAAAAGGTTCAAATGGGTACTGCATATTGGTGTGAGAACTAGGAACTATTCCTAGCCACTAGATCTAACAAATCCAATGGATGAGATTGAGATCAGATTTTTTAGGAACTCTTTTTATTTTTACTTTTTTTAATGTAGAAGGTTAACTTAGTATTTTTGCAAATTAAATCCTATAATATAATATATTCCATAACAATGAAAATCTCTTTCTATATCTTTTCACACTGCACGATTTTTTTTACCATTTTTCTATTAATTTTCAAAGTTTTTATTCTTCTTTTTTATGTTTTATTCCATCATTTTTTTTATCATTTATGTTTTTTTTTATCAAAGTTGTGATTCAATTATTCAAGCTATCTCTCCACTTCTTCATTCTTCACAAATTCTATAAAACCATCACCGTCACTCACAGCTACCTCTTCATCAGCACCATCTCAGTCTCAGACTTCATCCTCGAATAGCACCGCTACTTCAACTGAAACACAGAGATCCTCATTCGATGCCCCACTAACAACTTCATCTTCCGTCGCCTCACAACGTCTATGTTGTCATCACAGCAAATCCGCAGGTCATCAACCACAATCTAACTTCGACAACTACCCATGGTGCTCACTTCAAATCTCTTCTCTAAGATTCTTTCAATGCCGATATCTTCAATGTTGATGACGAGCTATCGATAATACTTTGTGATTGATCATAAACGTATATTTGGGATTTTAATGTGGGATTATTGTTTTGTCATTTGTTTGTTATATTATTTTGAATTGATATAAAAGACGAGAATTTAATGCTTGACATTATTGAATCGGTCCTAATGTAGCAATGAAACAATGCTTATCAATGCTTTGTGATTGATCTGAAACGTATATTTGGGATTTTGATGTGGGATTGTTGCTTTGTAATTTGTTTGTTATATTATTTTGAATTGATATAGAAGACGATAATTTATTGCTTGGCATTATTGAATCGGTCATAATGTAGCAACGTAAAGGTATTAATGAAGCCATAAATTGTTACTATTATAGCAATGAGGCGTTATCAATAAAATAATTTTGATTAAATCTAAAACAATTAGATTATGGATTTATATTTCATCACTTATCTAAAAAAAAATTATATGCCAATTGCTTATTTTGTTTTCTCATCTTTAAGTAATGAATCAATGAAATATTTTTTTAATTGCGTTACATTTTTACATTTGTGAACTTATATTGTTCTTCTAATGTCTAGGATTAAATTTATTTGTAATGTTTAGCATTTATACCATTATATATAAGCTACAATTATATGTATTTAAGTAATGATTGTTTGATAGCAATTCGTAGCTTATTATGTTGGAATTCAATGTTTAATTCTTGCATGTCAATTCATAATTTTTTTATGATTTATTTATGTGCTTGTTTCATAGACATTCATAGCTTCTTATTAATTATTTTGGTGATTCAATGATAGCATTATGTAGTTTATAATGTTGGCTTTGTGTGTGTGTGTGTGTTTGTAATTCATATGCTTTCTTTTATCTTGTTAAATGGATGCTAATACTTTACCCCCCACTTAAGTACAAAAAGGCTATAAATGCTTATGGTTGACATTGAAGGTTCAAAATATAGCTATTTTGAAATAAGATATGAATTTATACATATGCAGCATAAAAACCAACCATAGTAAGCTATGAATTGAATTGATATGATAAAATAATGAATTCAACCATAATAAGCTATGCATTTCTACAAAACAAGTGTTCTGTTGTTTTATGCTTATACCAGACTAAACTTTGAATATTTACAAAACAAACATTGAAATATAACGGAATAAATATGAATGCTTCTACAAAAAGAATAATAATACGCTTTGAATCGCTTCTATCATCATTGCAGTTGCATCACCTCTGCCTTTGTCGTTTTTCCTCTTTGCTCTATATTCTTCATTTTGCAGGTTGTTCAAGGAACCTTCTTTCTTCTTTAAACACGCCATGATTAGTGACAATTTTTTATGCTCTTCTCTTGCTCTACTTTTTCAGTTTTAGGTATGCATCTTGATTACTTACTTTCTCATTTCATCATCACCCGTCATTGTTGTTGCATGACCATTCCCCTTGATAGTTTTCCTCTTTCCTCTTTGTTTTTCATTTTGCAGTCTTTGCAATATATCAATAGACAGAAGCCTCGTTGCTTCTTTCGCATCAAAATGATTGTTAACATTTTCCGCTTTCCATCTTTTCCTCTTGTTAGATTCTGTAATTATCATGGAATGATAACATAAAAATAAAAATAAGACTTAATAATAAACATCATCCTAGAAAGTTAAGCAAAACAATCTACCTAAATTAGCTATGAAAATATACTAAAACAAGTCAAATTTCCAAAATAATGAACCTCCAAATTCACCTATTAAATCAATTTAATAAGTTATAAAATAATGTTTAATCCCAAGAAACATTAAAACAATGTTTAATAAGCTATAAATTCCTATTACTCTAGCAACAAACTCGAACCAAAATTATTAAAAATATTGTAAATAAACTATGAAACCATACCAAAACAAGTAACAAGTTCACTCAACATAAATGACTTGAGTTCTTGCTATTTTAATCATCACGGTTATTAAAAACATATTTTATAAACTAAAAACATCACTAATCAAGCACTAATTCACTCATTCATATCAATTGTGCCATTGCATTTAGATCATACAATTTATTTTTAATAAGCTATGAATCACTTTTAATATAACAACAAATTAACTCACAATCATCAAATGACTTTTATACAAGCTATGGATTTATATACTAATTAAGCTCCAATTTCACTGAATTTTTTTTTGTATTTTTTGCACAAAGCATCGAGACCATTATAATCATTTTACACACATGAATCCCCAATAATAAAGAAACAAATTCATTCACATCAAGCATTTGTCTGTTCATTCACCTAAGCACCCATAGAATAAATATTACAAACATGCACAATTAGATCCATTCAAACATCACAAGCACACAAAATCTGAACAGTATCGATTATCCACAACTTCACTAGAAAATATTCAAAAAAAGGTCATTAAAATAAATTTATTAAGCAACATGATCAACCAAAAAAACAAGAAATATCAATAGTTGTGTTAATCAATACTATAAATCAAAATCAAACAAAAAATTTAAATATGTAAAAAAAAAAAACATGAATCAAGCAACAACATTGAACAACTAAAAATTCCAAGAAAATTAACACAATGGATTTTGTTACCTTGTTTGTATCTCATCATTTAAGTTTGTAATATTTGAAATTAATCTCCTGTTCAACAATGCTTCATCGATTCACGAAGTTGTACGTAGGTTGGCGATGGTCGAAGGACGACGATGCCTGAAATGCTTCTTGACGTCATTGGACAAATGTGGGTGATGGTTGCTGGCAATAGTTGTAGAAGACATTGAGCGATGGTCTTGAGCGCACCTAGCAATTGTCGTGGACGGCGGTGGGCGATGATGATGGTGTTGTTTCAGAGAAGATGATGATGAGGAATTTCAAAATATGAATTTAGGGTTTAATGATCTTCAAAAATCTTTAATTAGTTTAAAGATATCAAACGTATCTTATTCATAGTTATAATTTGGATTTCCATATCAGAATATAGACACAATTACGATAATATCCCTATATTTATTATTTCACATCTAATATTATATCTATCCATCTTTTACTAGTTTAATATCAGTCATATAAAAAAATAAAATGGAAGGCTAAGATTAGTTCCTAGTTCCTAGTTCTCATATAAATGCTAGTACCCAGGAAGGATCAAATGTAAATATGACCCTGATGTGTAAATTAGGGATTGATCATATCCCTTGAATTTTGTTACATATACGGTTATGATTAGTTTTATTTATTTTATATTTATTTTTTGAAAAAAGGTCATTTTTATCATGAAAAATTAATCAATATGTTAATAAATCTTTCTTCCCTTGATTCACGTTTTGTTCTATTTTTTCCATTTATGGAGTCCTTTCTTAATTTTAAATTTAATCACTAAAGTATAATGATTAATTTTATTCATATATGTTATGATTATCTTAATTATATTTTTAATTTAATTGTTCTCCGTATTATTTCTAAACGTAATCACTAAAGTATAATGATTAATTTTATTTATATATGTAATGATTATTTTAATTATATTCTTCATTTAATTGTTTATTCATATTATTGTAATTTTTTATTTAGCTTTTATTTTTCAATTTCTCATAATATTTAACTATTTTGAATATAAAGTCAATAATTTGGATTTTCGTGTCTTCAATGTGGATTAAAAAATAGTAATTTTTTTTTGGATAATTTTAATTCAATATGAAATTTGAATCAAATATTAATATTTTTTTTTTTGAGTGAGTATGCTTAATTTATTGGTTTTGATACTTTAATGATTTATCATGTTAGGTTATTACATAGTTAGTTTTTGAATATTAATGCTTTGTTTCATTTTATTACTGCTTTTTTTGTCACTGGTAATGCATCGTTGAGTTTAATTTGAATTTTAGCTCTTTTTTTCAATCTATTTATTAATCACTTTAATTCATTTATTTAGTTTCTTAATGTATAACTTTATGAACTACATAATTAAAAAAATTACTAAGTTTTTTTGGAATAAATTAAATTTAATATTACATTTAATCATAATATTGATGTTTTTTTTGCTTCGTGCAAATACTTAATTTTATTTGTTTTGATGCTTCATAAACAGATTAGGTTAGGCAAATGTGAATTCGTTTGTTGAATATTATTTTTTTTTATTTTTTGTGAATGCATGCTTATTTTGTGGTTGGCAATGCTTTTATTAGTTGATTTGGTATATTTATGAGTTGTTAGCTATTAAATTCAAAATTAAATTAAACTAGCATTATCAAATATCAATTAAAGCATCAAATAATGTCAACTTAGCATACACAAATTCATGCTTATTTTGCGGTTGACAATGCTTTTATTAGCTGATTTGGTATATTTGTCGTTGGTAATGCATCGTTGAATTTAGTTTGAATTTCAGCTTATTTGTTCGATCTATTTATCACTAATTGTAATACAATTATTGAGTTTCTTAATTTGTAATTTATGGATGACATGGACATAAACAGATTATATTAGGCCATTGTAAATTCGTTTGTTGAATATTATTAATGTTTTTTTTTTGTGAATGCATGCTTATTTTGTGGTTGACAACGTTTTTATTAGCTGATTTGGTATATTTGTGGGTTGCTAGCTATTAAATTCAAAATTAAATTAAACTGACATTATCAAATATCAATTAAAGCATCACATAATGTCAAATTAGCATACACAAATAGATTATAACATTACCAAATATTAATTGCAACGCTATAAACTCTAACAAATATTAAAAATATCAAATTCACAAGTACACTAAACTAGCACTATCAAATACAATTAAAGCATCATGTAATATAAAAAAAAACATTGTTTAATTTACACATTAGGGATGTATATGCATGATAACCCTCCCCTCTATATATATACACACATGTAATTCAGGGTTTTCTGCAAATATTCATTTCCAAATGTTTTTGGAATTTGTTATATTTGGTGTATGCTATTAATTAATGCTACCACCAAATCAACATTATCATAGATTTTATTGCCCTAGTAAATTTATGGAGGAGGTGAATTTTTGTTAACCACGACTTTACCGAATCTTCTACTATAATAGTGGTATATATTATTTCTATTTCAGTCCCTTTTTCGAAAAAATAAAAAATCATGTTTCTTGAAGGCATCATTGGTCACAATTATAACTTTTAAATTTATACATAAAAACGTCATACGTACGTATTAGTAATATATTTATCGAAAGGTCATTTTTCAATAGGGATGTCAAACTAGCCCGAAACCGATGGGCTGGCCCGAACCACCCGAAAAAAAGGTGGGTTAGAATCATATTTTTTAGGCCCGAAATAAATTTTAACCGAACGGGCCCGCCCGAACGGACCGACGGGCTAAACGGGCCAGCCCGCTAGATCCGCGGGTTGGCCCGTAGGGTTGATTTTTTTTTTTTTTTTAATCTGCTCTTATTATTATTTGATAAGAAACAAATGGATACTAGAAAATATTTAGATTATGCTTCCAACTGGCAACTCACCATTCTTTGTTCCTTTTTCCTTCTGTTTAACTTGGATTTTAATTTTTTATAATAAACAAATGAATTATTATAAAATAGTTAGATTATGCTCTCAGTCCACTATCTATTATCTAAATTTCCCAAAAAAAAAATCTCACTGTTGAAGAAATGGTCACTGCTGCGGAAGAGATAAATCCAATCAGATAAATTAGAATATATGTTTTGGAAACTCTTCTATAGAATATAGTGAAAAAAATATAATACAACTTGCAATCAATTCGACCCTGAAGAATGCGCAGTTCCACCGTTTGACGAAATTCCTCAATGAATAAATTGTAATGCATCGTAATATAGAACTGTAGATTATGTGAGGATTTTAACCTATGCATCTATACAGACTGTGCTGCTTAAGTTCTCGTGTATCAACTTTGTTTGTAATTATATGATGCTTGTATAAACATATGGTGTCTCTGTTATAGTTTTGGATCTAATATAGGACATGAAAACTTACTATTTGAAAGAGTATTATCCTTACATTTAACTTTTGTTGTAAACATGTTGGCCCGACGAGCTAGCCCGAAAATCGAAGTTTTAGGGTTAGGGCCAAGATTTTTTAGCCCGAAAAAATTTCAGCCCGAAATGACCCGATCCGAATAGCCCGATAACCCGATAGGGTTGGCCCGAAACCGACGGGCTGGCCCGTTTGACATCCCTATTTTTCAACTTGTTAAAACCTTCCTTCTGTTTTCCAATAAAAACCAGTTGTCAAAACAAAATTATTATTTATTATGAAGTCCTAACTCCTGCTACTAATTAAAAAAAAATCTATTGTGCACAGATTTTATTATTATAGAAAGTTATCCCTTTTTTTGAAAATGAGAAGGGTGAAGAAACACGAATTTATCAATTGAAACTGTATAAAATCGAAATATAACTTCTGAAAACACAAGATTCGTAGTAAGAAAGAGAGTGTACTTTCGAGTGATGATAAATTTCAAGTATCAATCTCTCTAATTCACAAAAGCCTTCTGCAACTTTCAGTTAGGATTTTCTCTTTCATCAATTGTGATTCTCGATTAGGGAATAGGGGAGAGGGCAAATTTTGAAAATTTTTCATGAAAGGTAGGGACAGATTGATCTTTTCAGCAATAATCATTAATATCCAGTTGAAAGATTTCTCTAACCAGGAACTTTTGGCCGAATATATATCATTTAAATAATCTAAAATTTTCAATATAATCCCGAGCTTCAGGATACCATATGCGATGTTCTTTGTTCTTTAAAAATAAATGATAAATTATCTCATACTATTTTTATTTATCCAGGTTAATCAATCCAAGTAAACCCCTCCTAAAAGAATTAATATTCAGTAAACATAAATTGGCCAAAAAAAAAAAAGGAGAAAATAGAAAATTAAGAGGGGAAACCTGAAGGCTAATCCGAACCGGCCCGGTTCACATCCCAAACTCGTTATTCCCTAGTTTTCTTTCGTCTGCGGTACAACACTCTCTTCTTCGATTTCTCTTGAAATTTCACCTCCATTTTTTTGTTCCACTTCATAATCGTAAACGGATTGATAAATCATCAAAAAAAGAAAGGAAAAGGAAATGTCTGTGAGAGGTGTATGGCAACTGCAAAAGCTAATTGTGAGTTACTGCAATTGGGGTGGCAGTAGCAGAGGAATCAGGTGATTAAAGATGCGATTTTCTTTTTCTTTTTTCTGATTTTAAATTTCATTTTCTGAGTACTTTTGTTTGTATCTGGTTTAATTTTAATTGCGTTTGTGGGTTTTCTGTATTTCTTGAGAAATATAAGTAGGGCTCTTTTTTTTTTTTCTCCAAATGATGATTAGTGATTTTGGTCGAATGAATTCGGTATGTGTTTGGTAGTTGCATATATTACTCATATCTATTTTTTAAGCTTCAACGATCTCAAATTTGCCCATGTCTGCATTTTTCAGTGTTTGATGAAGCTTTTTGAATAAAGGTAAAACGGATGGAAATGGAAGGGGGGTTCTGATTTCTTGAACCGTTCTTGCAAATTTCTTGGTAAACAATTGTGGGAATTGGGGGAATACATTCTAGGATGTATGTCCAAATATTTTTTGGGTGTTTTGAGTCACTCACAGCTGATATTAATTGAAACACATTCATGCCAATAGTAGTTCATGCTTCCAAACTTACTATCTTTTACTTTTTTGAGTTCGCCTCCCATGAGTGAATTGATGCGTAGTCGTGTACTTACTAGTTACAGCTAGACCTTTTAGATACTCCACATTTCTCATCGAATAATTATGATAAAAAACTTAGAAACATAATATAAACATATTGATGGTTCTTCATTTTAATGAGAATTCCATGTTTGGTTTTGTTTGAGGTTGTAAGCAACATTGGAGAGTTATAATAATTACCCATAGAACAAAAGACATGGTTGGAAGAATGTACTTATTTTCATATTTCTTGAAAATGGACACATTGATATCTTGTAAGAGTTCTCTCTTCTCATTGTCACAAAGTGGCTGGATAAAGAATCCAAGTAGAAAACTGATGTTGTATTCATTTGAGGATAGGAAAAACAACTGCGTGTGTGTAACAATACTAGTACTTTTTATATTGAGTTTGTGGATCTGATTTAGGGCATTTATGGAGACTGATCTGGAAGCTTTCAAAGAGAAGAATCCTCAGCTTGAGGTGGTCACTGAACTCAATCGTGGTTATCATCCACTTTTGAAAGGATTTTATAGTAAGACTTCTCTCTCTCCCCTATTTTTTTTTAAATCTCCTTAGTCTTGGTACGATAATTATGTACTTGCTAGGACAGGTGCATTTGGAAATCAGATCTGTTATTTTGTATTCAATTAATGATTATTAAAACCTCGCTGGCACTAGGAACTTAAGGTGTCAATGACCATCCTAATGAAAACATGAATTCCAGACTTGTATGTCTGACATGATTCTGGTTAGTGGCTGCTTGCATAAAGATAAACAAGCTGACCTGCTTATCTTGTTTCTCACTAAACTTAAGAATATTCAATTGGAGAAAGAATGATTACATCCTTCCTGTTGATCTCTGTCATGTTTAGAATGCCATGAAATCTTAAATTAATCTGATTCTTGATTAGATGAAGTAGAGAATAATCTGCATGAATTTTCGATTGTTTTGGGCTTGAAGGTCAGAGTTTCGATGTAAGCATTTTCTTGTTTCCAATATGAAAAAAAAAAAAAAATCCAACTTGAGTTGCTCGAGGTCATAACAAAAGAGAATGTATCGTCATCTTAAATGTATTGCTGCTTTCATATTCTGTCTTTCGTCACAAATATTAACCATCTTCATTCATTAATCCTCTTGTTTTCTCCCAAAAAAATACAGACTATCTTCATTTCTTCTTCATCTCTGTTTTTTTTTGCTTTAAATTCTCGGAGAATAACAGTTTTCATGCACTTCAGTAAATCGAAGCACTAAAATTCCAATCGTCATGTTTCCTTCCCCCTTCCTCTTTATTGTCTGGAGTACATAACTGCATGCAAAATCTTCGCGTTCATCATTTAAGTGCCCCCATGAGAAGGATTATCTGAGTTTAACCAGAAACACGAATTCTGTACTTAACGCAGAAAACAAAAATGAGAGGGTGGTCTGCGTCAAGAATATGACTCCCGAGGATGTACTCCAGTGTGCTACAAGGCTTAGAAATTCTCAAGGAAGAAAAGTGTTGAAGCTGAAAACCAGGCACGTAGTTAAGCACCCGAGTGTTCAAGGGACGTGGACAACAGCCTTGAAGATGTGAGAGAACAAAACAAGGGTTGCTTTTAGGGTTTCCTGTGATCGACTCCATTTCAGGACTTGGTGGTGAGAACTAGATGTGTTCCAGTTTTAGTGTCATTTAGTGAGTTCGTAATTTTGTTCTCGAATTATTCTGGCATCGAGATACATTTCCTCAGGCAAATAGAGTTGTATCAGCCATGTTTCTTTACCGCGCTTTTTGTTGACTTGATTTGCCTTACTGGCTGGGAGATTCTTGTTTGTTTAGTTGAAATTTACATTAATCCAAGCAACTTTTCTGATGCTTGCTTGTGGCCTGAGGGCTATGCATAATTCTAGATGCAATTCTACTATCAAATTAGTTGGATGGGATCTTAATTTCACAAATCTGCATTTCAATTTTACCTTAGTGTATTCCCTCCTTTTCAGTTCATGAATTGAGTAAAAGCTAAGTCAATTTCCTTATTGTGACATAATTTTACACTATGATTGCTCTGAGAAAGTTTCAGTTTTCATCAGCATGAGATTTGGTGCAGTTTGGTTTACACTTGGAAATAAAATAACGTTGTAACATTCTCAAATTGCATAAAAAAGGCAACATCTGTAGTTTCATTAACCATGATATATGGATTGCTCATGTACTGTTTCCAATAACTATAAAACAAATGAAATACAATTTTTCGAGGCCTACAATAGAACAAATTTAAGTGTTCATGAGCCATATATTCAAAATAAACAAGCATTTTGATTGAGTGAGCATTTTTTTTTCTTTTCCCTTACTTTCTATTGATTATGTAGTAATGAGAAATAAAAAGAAAAGGGAAAGGATTTTACATTGATATCTAATTGAATTACAAGGAGAAACAAACGAACAAACTAGATCTAAACATGTAGTAACCAAAATTCCACAAAACATCCTTCAAAATTCCTAAAACTTACGCAAAGGAGGAAGATCATTATATTAATCATCCTTCACAGATTTGCTTGAATATGCTTGCAACGGTTTAAAAAGAGGAGTGTATACATGGCTACGAATAACATTGATCATAACGAAAGTATTGGTTGCCAAGAAGACTAAACTTGCCATCCAGAGTTGAAGGAAGATGTTTTTGCCTCGGAATTCGAGCAAGTAACCCCACATCAACCAATGCGTTTGCGCTCCAATCCACACGGAGATGCAAGCGAGACCTCTCCATTTAATCTTCATATTGCTCCATGGAAGTATTAGAGGTAGCAGACAGAAGAACCACACGAAGTACTGCGCTGTTATGACCTATACGGAGAGATAAGCATACAACGATGATATATACTGCAGATATACTTAGTAGCATGTTGAGATAAGAATTAGATACTACATTGTCACTTACCTTGTTAAATGCCACAAAAGCCACCGTCTGAAGAAGTAAACAGAATGGCAAGTCCAGGGCGAAACGGGAAACCAGAATCAGCTGGACTGTGAACTGTGGCAGGAAGGAGATGAGTTTTTCCAGGACTGAAAACTCATGTTCATAGTGGAGATATATGTGGTAGAAATAAATCGAGAAGTTGTGGCGTGGGTCAGTACGCGTGAGATGGTATAGTAATGCCTCGTGCAAGAAATCCCATCCATATAAATAGAAACTCAATCCTGTCAAGATTAAGAAATTAGATCCAGAAACAATCCCAAACATGACTCTTCTCCAAGTTATCATGTTTCTGAAAAAGTTCCAAATGTACCGAGAGCCAGTGGCTCTCATGTTGCTCGAGTCACAGGAAGACTTTGATGTTCTAGAACTCCCGTCCACAAGGGCAGGCTTTTTACCAGGTTGAAAATAGTGTGGATCAAGAAGTATGATGATGGGAAGTGCATAAATTATCGGATAAACTCTCAAGTGAACAACAAGCCCATACCAGAATGCAGCCTGTAAGATATGGTCTGCAGTCGAAAGTCATAGCACGGAAATTAAATCACTGGGTTCTAACCACAATTTACAAGAAAGTATAGAAAGTAAGAAGAGCAGTAAGGACCGTGGAAAATGAAAATTAAGCCTAAGCACGTGCACAAACAATAAATATCTAGAAATCTGCATCAACGAGGCAAAAATCATAGAGACAACCAATGAAGAAATAACATTAAGGTATAGACGTTGTACCATTCATCAAGCATCTCAAAATCCATAGAATCATGGAGCAAAAAATGGGCTCGCAGTTTCCACGTGTTCCAATCGTGAAGGTGAATGGATTGGAAAGCCATACCATTGCTGAGTAGGTGCATATTTTCTCAGGAACTCCCCTTAACTTCAGAATTCTGTGGATATGCAACCCCACAAGTAGATCTGTCAAGTCAATTTAGTTATGATACTTCATCATCTGCACCAGCGAGAATTCATGAGTATGATTCACTATCTGGTGCATATCAAGCAATTCATAACTTAACACACAACTAACTTGGCCGTGCAAAGATAATCTACAAGATTTTCCATGAAGAAGAGCCTCCTATATTTCCTTTTTCCCAACACTACGGGCTAGATTGTGCAAATGGCATAATATCAGAAAGAAATCAACTTTCTGTTTGCTTGAGAAAAAAAAAAAGGGGGAATCTATATCCAGAAATTAGCATAGCCTCTAAAATTTGGCAGCATGAGTTCATCCATCAAATTCAACCAAATATTATGCAACAACCACATTTAAGAAGTTAACTAACATGAATCGATTCCAAATCCAATGTCAAAAAACAAAATCTAAAATCTAATGACAACGAGGTTTACATCGAGATCATATACAACATTACTAATAACCGAGTTAAAATTTATATCCAAGCTGATTAAAAAGCTATTTTGAAACCAAAAAAAAAAAATGTAGTTTGTTAATAAACTAATAGAACCATACCTGAAGCTGAGAACATAAATTTCCCCCACAACTGATGCAGAAGTGAATTAGGCATCAGAAGAAAAGCTATCAACGGAGAATACCGATACGTCGATCTTTCATATGGAGATTTCCCAGACGCCATTAATGCCGCGGCGTCGGAGAAAACAAAATAGTCAATATCTGTGTATCTAACTTCCATATGAGCATCTTGCCACTCGCCAAACAAAATCAAAACTACACGAAATATTGCTGAGAGAAGAAGCAGCGATCGGAAACTTATTTCCGCCATTACTGAAGTTCGAAGCCGATTTAATAGCCGCCTACTGTCATACTGAGCCCAGCTTCAATTTCAAATGCTACAAAATACAATTCGAAATGTAACAAAAATCAATTTTTTTTCCATAGCTCCAATTTTCTGTTGTATAGTGACTACTCATTAGGGTTTACCCTTTAAAAGCTAATTACATCAATTGAAAATTAAGAAAAGCAAATAAATTTGAGTATTTGAGTGAAGAATTACCACTTGGTTTAGAAATTTGGAAGCGTTAAAGACGGCTGCGGAGTGGCGGCGGATCGAGGGCCGCGCGGGGGTGGGGGAGCGATGGAGGGAGGTGATATTTGTCGATATAAACTGGTAGACCACCTGTGCATCATTGCACACATGTTATTAAAAAAAATATTTATATACAATAATAAAATTATACTCAGTCATGAATTTCGCTATAATAAAATTATATTTAGTTATGAATTCCGCTGGTGCTCAAATGGTCTTGACATTGATTAATCAGTCAATTAGGTACGAATAATTTTTTTTAATTTTTAAAAATATTTTTATTCAAAATATGATTAAATAAATTTTTTGAGGTTTTCCACCTTTATTATACAACAACATATATCCTAATGTTTCAATCTAAAACTAATGTGAGATGTAGGAAAATTAGAAAAAAGTTGTGGAATTAATTTGAGGTTTCGATTTAAGATTATCCACTCTTTTATACAACCTGCATCTCAATATTTCAATCTACAACCGATAAGAGACGTAGGGTAAGTGAAAATTTAATATGTAAATAGCAATATGTAATAATATATTATAAAAAAATACTTAGGCGAAGACAATCTAAATAGAATTTTATATGTTATCATAGATAACTTTAAGAACTCACTTGTGGAGAAACAAAACATCATAGTCCCGATGATTGATATGTAACTTTAGAACTTCACATTTCTACACTGAAATATCCTAAGTTTATTGGATATTAGAAATTAAATAAATTAGCAGGTCAATTTAATATTCTTCTAGATCTCTGTTGTAGCCCAATTAGACTGAAAGTGGACTGTAGATAGAACATGAGCCAGAGGCCCAAACCCAGTAGGGTTAGGGCTGCAATTTTCGGCCACCTCCCTATTTAATTATAGGGAGGGGATGAAAATTACATACGTAATTTACAGCTCTCTTGTTCTCCATGGAATCATCATCCGTATCAGTATAATACAGCCCACTCTGTATCTGACACTCATTCCGAGAATACAATAGAAGATCTTGGAGTGGAATAACAATCAAGGGGGCGCCGATCACAGTGCAATTCAACAGCAAGATTAGATCTGTAATCTTGTCCACAACCCGTCTGTCAATTTGTAAGTTGTATTCGAATTCTATAGTTCCGCTTTAATTAGATTTGAATCTGTCTTACATGCTAATTAGATTAGGTGAGGTTAATACATGCACGATACATACAATTATGATATGCATGAACATGGATTAATGAACAACCAATGATCCTACGGTGGTTTAATTCGAAAAAATTCCAACAGTATGATGGGTCATGCATTATATATGGTCACCATGTCCTGGTGAGTCAGGTTGATGATGTCCCCTTGAATAAACACAAATACATGTGAAACCCTGCAGGTGGAATTTTTCCATACATGATAAATCTTGTGTGGTACTGCTCTAGGAATGGAGATATTAATTAATTATAGCTGTCAGAGCTTACATAATTAATTAATGGACATTATATATTAAACATGAGGAATGACTGGACTAAAGGAGAAAGTATATAAGCAAATATGTATTAAAATGGTAGGTCAGTGTTATTTCTTTAGTGGAATAAAAATAACACTTAATTTATTTGATTATATCCTAGTATTGGATATTAGAAATTAAATAAATTAGTGGGTCAATTTAATATGCTTCTAGATCCCTACTGGAGTCACAACTTTCGCCCCCTCCTTATTAATGGGGGGACGAAAATTAGAGCATCAAAACGAGGTACGAGAATACAGTAGAAGATCAAGGACTATTATTGCCGTCTCAAGGAGGATTCGAACACCATCAAGAAGGCATGTGTTCGATCAGTTCTCCTACACCAACGAGATTAGACCTGTAATCTCGTGTGCAACCCTACTACGTCATGTAAGTTAATTCTGTCAATTCTATTTTTCCGCTGCAACAGTTTCGATGATCTTGCATGATTCGTTCAACGTGTTTGCATGATAAACTCACGCATAAAATATGATATACATGTTAATGGAATTAATGAATATCTGATTAGATCCTGTGGGGCATAATTCAAAAAAACTCCAACAGATTTATCTTACTCCATTAGGGTGTATTATAATTTTTACTATTTAATTTTTATTTTAATTATTAATGGATTATTTAAAAAATGAAATATTAAAAAAATATAATAAATCCTACTTGAAAATGCAACACAATATGTTCAATCGACGATTTTGTGTGCATTTCCGCATTCACAAAAAAAAGGAACATATGCTATTAATTTACATAAATTAGAGTTTTATTTAACATTTGCAATAAAATTATAATTAAAAAAACTACTACCTCTGTTTCATAATGTTTGTTGTTTTATTCTTTTTATCTGGAATTAAGAATTAATTTTGTGGACAAATATACACATCCCTTATATATGCCATAAAATCTAATTCATCTATATTTTCTTAAAAAATAACAATATTTTCTCTCTCCATATATTTTTCTCTCTTCATATATTATAGGTACGTTAGAATCAAAAAATCTTGTAGGATTTGAGAGGGTTAAAATTGAGAGAGAGGATGTCAAATTATATAAAACAACAAACATTTTGAAACTAAAAAAAAACCTTAAACAACAAACATTATGAAACGGAGGTAGTATTTATTTTTATAAATATCCAAGTTCTCTAACACTCAATTTTTTAACATACAAGCCCTAAGAAAATATACCTTCCAAGTTTCAATATACCAAAAAAATAAATAATTATAAAAGTATCAATTCTCAAATAACTCATTGTTTTTGAATAATTTTACAACTTCGATAGGATTTTTAAATAATACAGTTATCTTTTGATCTGTATTACATTCAATAATCCCACAAATTTCTACATGACGGAATTTTTACGTTGTGAGGATTGACGCTAGTTTATTTTTCGTAAAAAAATATTGAATTTACTACAAATAAAAATAAAAAAAAATATTTTAAAAAATACCAAAATTTGAAGTACAAAATCAAAATTTATTTAACAATTAACCACTCTAAAACACTATTAAAAAATAAATACTCCATTTGCGGATTGCGCTCGTAACAAAAAAGAAAGAAGAAGAAAAAGAGTGAAGTTGATACATAATTCTCTAATGTCTAATTGTATACTATTTTACTATTTCAAAATAAAATATTATATTTTCCTAAAAAAATAGTTTTGGGACAAATGACCTAAGGTATAATGACTCATGAGTTGTAAAATAAAATATATATATATATATATATATATATATAAGTTTATAATTTTGAAGATACACGTGTATTAGAATTGGATGAAATGTGCAAACCATGGGCGTGGCAAGAGATAGGATGCTGGTTTTACAGAAAAAAATAAGTTTGATTAAACTTGTGAGCCATCTAATTATTATCTAATTATTGAATTACCCGCTCCACATTTTATAATTTCTATAACTATATAGAGAATTGAATAAAGCATTGACGAGAACACTCTTGAACTTGGAGAAGGCAGTGAGATGAGGTCTGTCGTTTCGTTCGGTAGAGTGTGTCGTTTAATGGAAGAAGGCGGCATTTGGTCGTCGGTGGGGAGCCTTCGCTATTTCAGCGAAAGCAAAGGCCGTATGTTCAGCGAAGAAGAGCTCGCTAAAGAAACCGTTTATATTCAGGTTTTCCTTATTTTATTTTATTTTTGCTGCTATTTTCATCAAATAATTTCGTTTATTACTTTATTATGCTATGATGAGGTAGAATTTTCATATTTTTTCTCATGGAAAAATAAAAATAAAAATAAAAATTAAAAAAGATTTCGCCGTTGCCGGGGATCGAACCCGGGTCACCCGCGTGACAGGCGGGAATACTCACCACTATACTACAACGACTTGTTGTTTGATTTTCGATGTTGAATTTATTTATCTTTTTATAATTTTGGGAGTGAAGAAAATGGAGAGAGAAAGGATGGAAAAGCTGAAGAAGAAGGCGGAGAGAGAGAGAAAGCGGAGAAGGACACGGTAATTTATTTGTAATTATTGGTTAATTATTAATATTAAGTTTGTTAATATGTGATCATGTAGATTGTTATTACCTTAACTCAAGAAGCTAAATATGTGTTGGATAGGGAGAAAATATATATGTTTGTTTTTTCTGATTCATTAAAGGACAAACTGCCTCATAAATATGATGTGATTGTTTAATTTGTAGTAGTATATAGATGAAGAACTTATTGTTGTTAGATAACTTATATGTACATATATATTCTTGAACATTAATTAATTTTCAGCAATTTATGAGTGCTAGTAGCTTCTTTCACTTCAAATTAAGTCGTCTGTTTTATTTTATTTATTTATTAATTTTTTTTTTGGGACTTTTACTAGAATGGTGAAGAGGGTGGTTCTCACAAGAGCTGAAGTGGGTGGTCAGAATTGTGGGTGCTGAGAAATTAAATAAATGCAACAATTGTAGTTGATGCTGTGTTGGGCTTAATTAGGCAGCTTCATCTTTGTATGTATACAAGTTTGGTAAGCTGTGAACAAGATTCCAACCTGTTTCTACTATGTATATGTGAAGAGTTGCTTATAAATACAAAATCTTCCTTGTTTGGTTAATTAAATAACATATTATTGTGTTTTGATATGTACATTTAATTACACGATAATCATATTTACTGAGGTATATCAAATTTGTATATTTCATATTCATTCATGTTTAGCTTAAACTTTAGCAATATTGATGATAGCCAGATATTCCTAGGCAACATAGAAACTGAGGCACACTGTAGTTTTTAGAGATTTTGGAGAGAAAATTCAACCCTTTTGAACCAAAAATATCCAATATTTGGAGGTGTGTATATATATATATATATATATAGGATATGAATCAAATAGGGACAACCACTTGGTGTGAAAAGTAAGGACGATTTTCATCCGCAGGATTTGATGACATGGACGGTCAGATTTAATCCTATTTTCATTTTTTCAGCGGTTTTTTTTTTGTTTTAATTGTGTAGTAAGGTTAATCTTGTAATTTAATTAAAAAGCTGTAGATTCCCATATCTTTCAAATTGATAACCATCCTTATCAAACGGTTTTTATATATGGACAGTTAATATATTTGTTTGATTTGGAAGATTAAGTTTCCTTATTAAATTTCCTTCATAGACGGTAGATTAAGTTTTATTATAATTAATTAAAATTGGATTTTTTGTAATATTATTCTTGAATAATTGATATATATTGATGTGTAGCCTGTACTTTCTAGTGAACCAAATTAATAACATAATTCTTTATTTAATTTTCATGATTATGCGCTGTTACGTGTACATTTCATGTTGTTATTGTTGTTATTTAGCATATATATTGACTGTATGAAGCATCACAAGTTTTTAATCTTAAGTATTTTATGTGTTAACGATTCAATGTGATTGTTAGTGTAGCATGTTTCTTTGTTGTAAGTAGCAATTACTATGCATTTGTATAGAAAAATATAACTGGGCACTTTCTTGATCATGACAAAATTCGATTTATCATATAGGAGTATTAGTTATGACACTTACATCAAACCATAAAAATCACTATGTACAAGTAAATTTTAATTCAAAATGAATGAGATTAAGCGACTTGGACTTTAAGCGAGCCACTGAACTCTGCTTCCACTCTTGTCTTATCCCATCTCGGAGCTCCAAGTTCGTAGCACTACACATTGATTAATAACCCAAAATCAAAGAATAAGTGTTAGTATGGAAATTGCTAAAGCGTGACAGCTATGGATAAGTAGCATCGCTGATATACATAAATGGCATCACAGATATGCATGAGTAAAATCATAAATATAGTTAAACCAAAGCACCACATGTATGCATAAATAACATCAACAATACTAATAAAAAGCACCAACCCACATAAGTTATATTACCAACTTAAAACATTAACACAGATAATCATAAGTAGCATCAAACATATGCATGAGAAGCATCAATAATATGCATAATTAGCATCAAGATTATGCATAAGTAGCATCACGGTTACACACGAGTAACATCACATATATAGTTCACCCAAACCACCAAAGATATGCATACGAAACATCAATGATACTAATTAAAAGCACCAACCCACACAAGTTATATTACTAACTTAAACACTAAGTAGCACAAATATTCATTAGTAGCTTCAAATATATGCTTTAAAAGCATCACAAATATGCATACGTAGCCTCACAATTATAATTTACCTAACGCAGAACATATATGCATAAGTAGCATCAATTATATACATGTGTAGCACTTTAATTCAGTAAACTTAGCATTGACATTGTTTGTACCGAAATTAAAGGGTTTTATGTATATGGTTAACTTTCCAAAGCACACAATTCATATCTTAATCAGATTATCATTGTTTTTCTCCATTTGTCCGGAAACCAGCAAAAATATCTGAACTATATATTTCACTAAACATCGACAATTTCACAAGCATATGCATGTGTTGCATTAACACACATGTACCATAACATTGATATGTTTTTTTGCAGAAAATACATAGTTATGCACATTACCCAGAATATCATTCACACTAATTCAAGATAAACCCATGTTCTTCCAAAAAATCAAAAATCACACAGACCAAAATCAGTCAACCACAAATCAGACACCACAACAATTAACCCATTCATCCAGAAATTTTTAATAATTTCCTAAAAAGATCCCAACCACAATCCTAAACAACTCTTCACCCATTCGGAATCATTCAATTTTATTTCCGATCCACAATAATTCTTCACTCATCGAACAAGACTCCTCAACGTCGATTAAAACGTTCAAACTTACCGGATTTATGTCGACCCATTTTTTCTCCCTCTGGTACTTGTATCGAGTCTCCGCCGCGATCGAAAACCAACGCAACCTCCTATAATCGACTCGCCGCCGCTCAGGAGAAAGCTACCGCTCACCTGATCGGATGGTCGCCGGAGTCCTTGTCGGTTTTTCGCCGAGTCGTGGGGTTTGCCCTAGGGTTTGTGATTTTGGGGGCGAAAAATCGTTTCATATACAAAATAGATTTCTTCTTCGATTTCGTGTCTCCCGATTTTGTAGGGATACAAGTTTTAATGCAGTAGGAGATATCAACTTCTGTATCTAGCGCCAAAAATAAGATATGATTCCATATGAAATAATGATGCTATTTTACACAAATGCCCCTTACTTATGTAATTTATAATAAAATTTCGAAAACTACCATTTAATCTCCACCATCAATCTTGCATATTTGTAGGGATGAGATTTGTCCCTAATTTTCACACCACCACTTATCCTTAGAATATCCAACCACTATATATATATACATATACACACACACACACACACACACACTCAATTCCAAAATTACAAGAATTAAAGCCACAAATAACACAAGAATATTGTCTGCTACATCTTCAACACAATGTCTGCTGCATCTTCAAGCAAAGAAAACAACAACAAATTCTTTTTAGTGTGTGATTGTCAAAAGCCTGTGCGTGCGTATGTTTCCAATCGTGCACATAGCAAATGTAGATTTTTTTATACGTGTCTTGATTCACTACGCGGGGGTTGTAAGTTTTTGAGATAGGTTAATGAATGTCCATCTCAAGACAACTCAGGGGAGTCTCACAATGGAATGGTGAATAGATCAACTGAAGACATGGCTGAAGATATGAAGATAATGGCTGAAGATATGAATAAAATGGCTGCAGATGTGGTAGAAATTAGGAAGTTGGGAAAAATCATGTTTCTAGTGTTAATGTTTTATGCAGTGGCTACATGCTTCAAATGAATGTAGTGGCTGAAGAAAAAATATTTTAATATTTTTCTAGAAGCTATATCCTAGCCTAATATGTAAGATGTATGAATCATATTATTGTAATATGTATGCCAATGAGCACTGTTTTCCCAACCCAAGCAACAACAACAATTATCAATCAACAAACAATTCAAAATAGTAGCATTTAGCAACAATTATCAACCACAACAATTATCAACCAACAAAAAAAATGCAAAATAGAAGGTTGACATGATTTCACCATGAAATTAGGGTAATTATTCAAAAACATGAACCCAAAAACATGGTATTTTAGTTTTAGAGTTAGGGTAATTGTTCAAAAACATGAAATTAAACCAAAAACACCAAACGAAGCCTGAAATCTTATATGTTCTTCTTCTTCTTTGATGCATCTTGTTAGTGCCTTTGTGACATCAATCTGTTGAGATGGAATCAACGGTGTCACAAACACTATGTTTGTTTATCAAGAGCTCTACATTTCTCTTGTTATAAGTGGTTGATTATCATTCATCTTTATGGCAATTCATAAATCACTTTTGTATTTGGTTTTTCCAAGTACATTTATATTGTTCTGGACAATGTTCATCACAATGTACGTGAACGTGATTTGAACTTCCTAAAGACAACTCAAAGCAAGGAGTTTGGATTGAGCTGAGAAGAAGACTGTTGTGCATCATGCCACAACAGAGATTGTTCAACATGCTGTCTAATGCCAACTAGCTTGAGTAATAACCTGAAGACAATATGTGATCATACAAAAGATTCCGTTGTGCTACTTGATGTGAAAATTCAAGATCAACAATGTACACTGCAAAGTACATGGCATTTGCATTGAAGAGAAGATTCAAAGATCAACAATGTTCATTATAACGTTCTTGAACATTTATATGAACATCCTTTGTCCAGATTATTCTTCCAAAGATCGATGGAACTGTTCAAAGTTTACAACCAAGAGAAGATTCAGACATCTTTCCAGAAGCTGCAAGAAGAGTTTAAGACTGAAGTCAAAGGTAGAGTTCTATACTTGGAAGAATTCCTAACATGGTTCGAGTTTGATCTCGATTCTAAACAAGGAAAATTTCCTTGTTTATTTCTGAATCAAATTAGGACTTATGTTCCATTGTTTATGCTATCTCTTTTCATCTATAAATAGCCAAGTGACCAGACATGTTATAGACGCAGAGAACACATCGTAAACAAGAATTGTAGATATTATTTTCAAGAGCTCTATCTGTTTTGAGCCACATAGTTTCGATAGTGTCTTAGACTAGAGATTAGTGTTCTAGTCATCGTGTATTGAAACACACTTGTTCATACACTATCAAAAGGAGTCTCAGGAGATATTTCCTGTGGGAACTAGATATGTTTGATATCTAGGTTGTGAGAAAATCTCACGATTCAATTCTGTAACACCCCATCCCAAAATAAATCTATGAATTACTTCAACCATATAGGAAACATATGTTGATTATAGGATGCTTTGAAATGATTTTAGAAAATTCTGAATATAGAGAAAACGACTCCTAAAGTTGGCTCAATTCTATTCTTAAAATCATGTTGTCTTCTAAATCTTTCTCGATCACATATTTTGTTCCTCGTGATGAGATATTTCCATAAACCTTTTTCATTTGTCATTTGGATGCTTATTAAATCATGGATGTCCTAATTATTGAAAGACCGTATTTTTATTCCTAAAATAAAATCTACCACTTTATGTCTAACTCCGAAAATTAGTTTCATCTTTGACTAGGAGTTACAAATCTTTTCATTATCGTGTGGTCGTTAATTTCATTAAAAATGGAGTTCATTTGACCTTCCAACCCAATTTTATTCATTCTCTATTTTAACCCAATACCATATATTAAAATACATCACAAATTGAATGCCATCATTCAACCTTGCATTGCTCCAAGTGTCAACCTTACCTTGTTCCAAATATCACCTTACATTGCTCCAAATGTCACCATGCATGATAAGAGTGCTCCATGTGTCACCATCTATTCCAACTAGTTTGATGCATGTCCTACACATGTTCATCATAGTTATTGGTTGAATCAAGTAGAGGGGGATGAGCAAGAGCCCAACTTTCTCCCATATTCTCTTCTTCAATAGTTTCTCTCTTCCCCTCACAGCAGTAACCTTTCTTTTCTTCTAATTTCGACCCTCAAACCTTAACCAACAATTATGAAATTTTACAGAGAGCTTTCGAATTTTATGTAGATGATTTTAGCCGAAGAAATCATCCAATTTGGTTCTCATATGGTTGAGAACGAAGGCAAACATTACACTAGTTGTTGTTTTCCATCACAACTGTAGCAACAATTTTCTTATGTATATTTCAACCTTCAAATCTCCACCAACATAGCTGAAATTTGAATATGATGTTCCTCTCTTCACGTAGTTGATGTTAGCCACTGAAATTGCTCAATTTAGTGTCCGAAAAGTTAGAAACAAAGACATTCCAAATTGGGGTTTCTAGCTATAAGTTTTATCATTATTGTAGCAGTCGTATTTTACCATTTTCGTCCCTTAAATTTCATCAATAAATTCTTAAATTTGAATATGTTTCTCCTCTAATTACGTAGTTGATTTTAGAATCAAGAATTTCTCAATTTGGAGCTCTGAAGCTCCTAAACAAAGCTCAACTAGTTTCTTGGTGGTTGAATTTCCATAACTCACCAAACCTATTTCCGACATCTTCTGCTGTAGATCCAGCCATTATCTTTCTATGAGATCTACATAATTATAAAATTCATTATTAAAGGTTTCCATAATAGGTCTCAGATTATTAATACAATATTGTTTGGTCTATCAAAGATACGTCGCAAATCGACACGTTAGATCTACCGCAAAAATCGCTGTGTTGCGAGTGCAACTTCGGAGGCTATTTCCCATCGTTTCCTCCATTGCATGGGCATGATTTTTAGTATATAGCAACTATTCCTTGCAGCCTTTCAATCCCTTATGGCCGATCTAAGATCAAACATCATTTTATCATTCAAATCATAACTATAAGTTTCCCGAAAACCACACTATTTTTTGGCAGTTTTCACCTATGTTGAAGATATTATATTCCTTGCTCATTTTCAGTTGTTGTAGCCATTGTATTATTGAATAGTTTATTTAATTGAAATCTTTATTTTTCATACTAAGAAAATTTGTACTTTTAATAAAAAATCCATTGAATATCAAGTTCGATCGAGACCTAAACTTTTTGTTGATTAATCTGTTCGGGTGAACAGTCACAGTTTCCTTTTTGGCCAATTTCAGGCCAGGGTGATCGGAATTTGTCTCCGACTCCTTCTGACCATTTTAGATCTCGTCGTGATAAACGTGTGGCCACAGACCATGCCTTGATCAGATTTGAATCAAATTTTCTATGATTTTTCGAAGTTACTGCCCTATTTTAAGTTGTTCCATTTTACGTTGAATTTGTTTAAAGTTAATTGAAGAGTATCGTAAGAACCTATTATCGAGTCATGTTGGATTTTAAAACTCGGGTATTGCACATTCCTAGTTGAAGTAAAATTAATAACGCTCCAATTAAATTAAAGCAAATATTAGATTAATTCCGGAAGTAGCTATTTATGCTGAAGCAAGGATTGATCCTTGTAGGATTTACGTGACTTACGAGGAAGGTGGAGAGGATTGAATTTCGGGATGGTTAGGCAGTTGAGCCCTAGGGAAAATCGGGAAGGAACTTCGGACCATTGCTCCAGCTCCAATACCGTATTCAAGTGTTGGATCCTTGTTAGGACTTTTGTATGTGTAAGGTGGGCTATACTATCTTTGCAAATTGTATCTTTCGAGTTATTAAGCTCTGTTATGTTAAAATTTGCATATGTGACTATCTGTGTTAAATCTTTACGTGATACTGTATGTTGTCGGAGTCTCATAAACCATCGTTGTGTCAATGTGAGTAGCTACGGTATGCATGCATTATTCATCATGCCCTATTCCTTGTCGGAGAGACTAAAATGAATAGTTTCACTCATTGGTTATACTCATTGGGTATACTCATTGGCCATACTCAACTTTACATGTTGGTGATGTAGAGGGGTTGCGGGCAGTGACTGATTATACTCTTAAGCGCTTCACAATAAAATGTTTTGGTGAACTTAGGTTACTTCCAACTTTTAAACCTCCTAAGCTTCACTACCTGCATGGACACACATATAGATTACTTTTAAAAAATAATTTGCATAACTTAAATTGTGAAAACTTGCCCATTGAGTGCATTAGTACTCAGCCCAAATCTTTTCAAATATTTTTCAGGTCAGTAGGCTGGAGCGTGGATGTGACGATGCTGAGAAATGGGCTTTTGTTATTTATGTATTTTCCCATTGTCTCTTTTTGTTAAGTATTCTGTTAAGAATATGAGCTTCCGCACTTATGATATTCTTTTACTAAATGCTAAGAACTCTGATCTTGGTATTATGGACAAGTATATGTATTAAAAAGCATGTTTGGTTGTTGTGAGTCTTCTCTTGAGGTTTCATTAATTAATTAATTACTCCCTTTCTTTCCCGCTTCTTAATTCCCACTCCCATGGCATCTATTTCCACGGTCTTTCAGGATCGGAGCGCTACAAATTCAGTGAAAGAGGGTGTACAGGTAGAAAGGGTAGTGAGTGACGGGAGGTCAGCTGCGTGTAAACTCCTCAGTAAATGTGACACCGAAATAGTGAATTATTTTCCATGAACCTGACAAGTTCCCCTGATGTAGATCGGTTGATTGAACAGGGTTACCAAACCTCTACGTACTTTACTTTCTGCAAACAAAATAAACATTCACAATAATGTTCTTGAACTTTATTGTAAACATATCTATAACATTCTATAACTTTTCTGTGAACATTGTGCAGACAGATACTTCTTACACGAGTTTGCAATTTCACACCTCTCAAGCTTGAAACATGCACAAATTTTTTTCCTCCTTTAGTGACCACTCTCATGGAATCTGGTTCTTTAGGTTGATTTGCAGCAACTGAAGAATCCCCTATGAATTTTTGTGTATTAAAACCAGCATAAGGTTGCATTACAGGAAGCTGTCTAGCAGAAGGTTGCACATCATTAATTGAACTTGAAATGGTATAAGCTGTTGACTTCTCTTGAACAAGACCATCATTTAGACTATTGTTAGCAACCTTAGGTCTCTTCCTTGCTTAATTAAAAGATAGTCAATATGTGTAATTGCTTAAACTGAGAGATTAATAAGAAAATTCTCATTATCTTACAAGCATTTTTCTTCCTTGCACAGTAGTTGGCAACATGCTGGAACATCCTTCTCTTTCAGTTGCAGTATCTTATAGTATCTTATTGGGTTGAATGAGGATAGTCATGTTGTGACATTTCCTCAAACTGAGTGGATTGTCGTGTCTCAGCATCTATCTGAGCAGCTTCACTTTCTTTCTCAAGTTGAGGCTGTGTTACTTCAGAAGGGAAATTTTCCTAAATAAAATCATGCACATATGAAACATTAGTTTACAATTTTTATGAAGTAAATACCCAAAATGAAAAATGCAAGAAGTCACCTTTTTCAATTTGCATTCACAGCCACAACTTGCTCTTCAACCACAGTCACAGTCTGTTCTTCAACAAAATTCAAAGTCTGCTCTTCAGGCTGTGTCTCCATTATTGTAGACTCTCCAGTAACTTTCACAACCTACTCAAAAATTGTAGAGCTTCCAATTGTTTGTAAATCACGTTCCACATCATCGAAGTACACTACCTCCCCAACAACCTTATCTCCATTCAGGCGAAATACTGTTCTTTCAGCATCCAAATACATGAAGAACTCTCTGCTTTTTGCAGCCCCTATTATCAGATTTCAAGTATCAAGCTCACAAACAACAGGCTTCAACTTTCCATTTTCATCTTTTGCATAGAACTTCTTAGACCCCAGATACCTTATCTGTTCGCATAGATCTTCTAAGTACTTACAACACCATTTACAAGTGTCTACAAAATCAAACGCACTGATTGTGTCAAAAAACGTGGGACTAAATTTGCATATCATAGTCTTTTGGGGCCATTTTGTCTTAAAAAATTAAAAAAGACCATAATTGCTTTGTTTGGGACCAAAACTAAATAGGGACATGCTCTGTGGGACCATTTTTGCAATTTTCTCTAGGAATTACATTGAGCATAGAAGAAGGTTGAGACTCAATGAAGGAGACGCCAAAGCCATTCGTAAGCTTTTCATGAGATTACAACAGAAAGATAAGAGTTTTTTTTTTCACTTTATGGATATTGATGATGAAGGTAGACTTCGAAATGTGTTGTGGATTCATCCTCGGAGCATATCAGCGTACGAAGAGTTTCACGATGTTATCAACTTCGACACGACGTACCTCGTCAACCAATACAATATGCCTTTTGCAACCGTGGTTGGTGTTAATCACCATCATCAGTCCATCCTACTAGGGTGTGTTTTGTTGTCACACGAAGATGCTTCATCATTCAAATGGTTTTTCTCTAATTGGTTGGAAGCAATGGGAGGTGTTCAACATGCGACAATGTTGACGGATCAGTGCGATAGTATTCGAATTTCCGTAAGGGAAGTGATACCCAACACTGTCCACCAGTTGTACCTATGGCATATTTTGTCTAAGACAGCACAAAAGTTCAAAGGGGTTGCTGATTTTGATAGGGTGGTGTCTGAATTTAATGCGATGATCTACAACAGCCTTACGATTAGTGAGTTTGAAACAAGGTGGGTTGAATTCACTTTGACACATGGGCTCGAAAATAATAGATGGCTTAGAGACCTCTACAATGAAAGGCAAAGCTGGATACCCATGTACTTGAACTATATTTTTTGGGGAGGGGTTAACGTTTATTTTTCATTTGAGATATGAATCAGATTTTATTCTTTATTATTAAAATGTTGAAAGTACAAACTGTCATACACTTTTCAGAAAAAGATATTTTTTATTCTGATTTTGTGGGTCAAGGATTTAAATATAATACAAATTGCCCAAATAACTTCTATAGCATTAAAACTTGCCCAACTACCCAAATTTTAAAATTAAATTGTCTAGATAAACTTTGTTGCCATATATATATATATCATTACAACATTACAATGGGATCTATTATTTAAATATTCAATAATTCATCATAACCACACAAATATTTATCTTCTTATCTCAACCACAAATTTCAAATTGAAAATATAATCAAACAAAAACATTTCCATTTTCTAACCCTATAACTCTAAAATTAAATCATTCATCATAACAAAATCATTATATTTTTTCAAAAATTAATACACCTCGTAAATTGAACTTAAAATACTGAAAACTGAAAATTAATGTTGGAAATAAAAATGAACAATGCCTAAACTTTCCATAAGTTTCCTTAATGGGAAGAATTTTGAGATAGGAATATATGTACTGACGTCAGTACGTGTGAGGTTTAATTTCGTCTCGTTTGCCTTTTCTCTTGTTGGATTTAATTCATAATTTACCAACATAGTACATTTGCTCGTTTGCTAGGCTGTATGGTATAAGATTGGATGTGTTTGACATGGGATGTGTTTTACTGTATAAGATATTAATATCATGTTTGTTTTGGGGCTCGTTTGCTAGGTTGGATGTGTTTGACATGGGATGCGTTTCACCGTATAAGATATCAATATCATATTTGTTTTGGTGTATTAATAATATATTGTTTGCTTAGATGTATTAAATTCTCTATAAAATTTCAATTCCTAAAATATCCTTTAATTAGTTACCATATATTGTGTGAATATTCTATAATGACATTTTTAATTAATATCTGCAAGGTTATTTTAGTTTACAATTTTTAATAATTCTGTATAGTATTAAATATCCCACGAGCAGGGTGTGATATGTTATACCATATAAATGGTTAACACATACCGGACCCTTGCATAATCATGGGCTTCAATATTGCTAGCAAACAAAGTATTAGGGTGTCATAGGTATTTATCCCACCCTTATACTACCTAGCAAACAAGCCCTTGGTGTATTAAAATATATGTATTAATAATATATTGTTTGCTTAGATGTATTAAATTCTCTATAAAATTTTAATTCCTAAAATATCCTTTAGTTAATTACCATATATTGTATGAATATTCTATAATAATATTTTTAATTAATATCTGCAAGGTTATTTTAGTCTACAATTTTTAATAATTCTGTATGGTATTAAATATCCCACCAGGGTGTGATATGTTATACCATATAAATGGTTAACACATACCGGCCCTTGCATAATCATGGACTTCAATATTACTAACAAACAAAGTATTAAGGTGTCATAGGTATTTATCCCACCCTTATTCTACCTAACAAACAAGCCCTACTTTACCTATTAGAGAAGCGCGTGTTTGCACCATAATTCAGTTAACTTGTATAAATTAGTTATTGCAGATTTGCAGTTGAATTCATATAGTCAAAGATGGAATGGACCTTGCAGCTGAATTAAAAAATTATTTCTCGAACAAGATGACTGAAATCAACTTCGCTTTAAAAACGGTTTATCTATCATACAAAATTAATAAAACATCATACATATTTATTAAATATAATATACTATTTTACATTATTGTTCTTAAATAATGTGTATTAGAGGGATATAATAATTAAATAAACAACACTATTTGAGTAATTAATAAAAAATGTAAATCATAAGTTTATTATTTTTTTCATAAATAAATTAAGTGATGTAATATGTAAAACCCAATTTTGTATGAAAGAGGCTATATATATATATATATGGATGGGATCTGGTGAGAACCAGTCACCAGGTGAGAATTGGGAACCAATCCCATTCCTCCATTCCACAATCTGGACGGTCCAGATCAATCCAGTTTTTCGGTGTCAATTGTGTAATTAAAACGAAAGTCTTCAATTCGCGCATCTCATTAAGGGCAAAATCGGAACTGAACTCAGAAATTACCCAGATTCAATTTTAGCCTCCGACTTCGCTCATTTTAGCCTCATGCATTTCTCATTTTAGCATGTGTTGATAAACAAAAATGGAACGATGATTTCATTAGAATGAAATGCAATACACCCTATTTGGGGACAGTGAACCCTAATGGGAATCTCATAATTACTAGTTGGGATCAGAGCCCTAATCGGAAAGTAATAAACCCTAATTGGGAACGGTGAACCCTAGTGGAAAATGTCACATCAATTTTAGCCTTCTACTTCGATCATTTTAGCATCATGCGATTCTTATTTTAGCCTCATGCGGTTCTCATTTTAGCCTCAGAACAAAAGGGAAGAATTATTAAATTAATATATTACCCCTCCGTCCACAAAGTTGCCGAAAATTACAGGAATGCCACCGCCCATCCACTTAAATCTGATTTAATCTGGACTGTCCAGATTGAGTCAAACAAGGACTAAGATTGGTTCCTAGTTCCCACCTAGGGGAAGAGTTCTCATTTGATCCTTTCTCTATATATATATAGACACACAACACTATTGGAATAATTAATAAAAAATGTAAATCATAAGTTTATTATTTTTTTCATAAATAAATTAAGTGATGTAATATGTAAAACCCAATTTTGTATGAAAGAGGCTATATATATATATATATATATATATATATATATATATATATATATATATATATATATATAGTAGATTGGGAAAAACACGAAAAAAAAAATCAGATGAAGTACACTATTTCGTCCACTATCTTCATCTTAATATCTACTCAACTTATTCATGAGTCATGACTATGTTGGGTGATTGATAGTGATTTGTGGTCACCACCATAAACTTGCTGAAACAAAACTGTCAAGAAATATAAAATGTTGTCAATAATGGAAACTTGTGAAATATATATACTTGAGGACATAAAATTAATGATTTATCAAGATATTTGATGAACCTTGCAATATCTAATAGGTTAAGTTTAGGTTCTTTCATTGTTCATTTATTCCTAATAAAATCCAACTACTGAAAAGTGACGTTATTTAATAGGAGGTGGAAAAAAAAAATTCCGCCCATAATGTCGGTGAGACTCGCATCCTTAATTAATTTCTTACAACTTTCAAAATTTAGATGAAAGAAGTATATAATTAACATACTCAAAATGTGGCTAAAATTAAGTTCAAGTTAAAAAATACATTAATTAATTCAAAAAACTTGAGACATAATCTCATGTGCGTCGTTGTATTGTATATAAGGATGAGAGCAACTGCCCCTCCCCCACTGGAATTTTATTTTTATTTTGTACTCTACATTTTTGCTGACGAGTAGGGCTGGATAAAAATATCGTTATACCATCATACTGTACTGAAAAAAAAAATCGGAATACTGAACTTTAAAATATATTGATATTTTCGATAAGGTATGATACTGTACCGAGATTTTTTAGTAAGATAACGGTATGGAATTTTAAAAATTGAGGTATACCGACATATACCGATACCGATCGACGGTATACTAAACTTTTTTGGTATATACCGTTAGTTTGACATATATCGTTAGTGCGGTATATACCGGTAGAACGGTATACCAGCATATACAATTTGTGCGGCATATACCGTTGATGCAGTATATGCTGAACTAACGGTATGTGCCGATATACCGGCATATATCGAATTAAATGTACATATGTTGATATAGAAAATTACCATACCTAATTTATACATGAATTATAATTAAACAATGAATAATTTAAATTTCATTAAATAATTAATATTAATTTTTTCCTCAATCTTAGATTCAAATTGCAATTATAATTTAATTATAATAAGATAAATAGAAATGAGAAATAAGAACACAAATAATAATAATAATAATAATAATAATAATAATAATAATAATAATAATAGCTATATTAATTCATTTAATTGTATATTTTTTTTTTGTTGTCGAAGGTAACCCGGAGCCGCTACCGAGGTGCGCATTGAGTAAACCCCGCCCCTGTGTAATAGCCTGTAAACCACACAGGGGAGGTAAACCACACTTGGCAAGCCAGGTGTGACAGGCTCACACCTAGTGGTGTTGGTGGGATTCGAACTTATTTAATTGTATATTTAAATTAACATATATGTGTGTGAGAGAATAAAAGATGATTGTTATGTAAATATGTAATACTTAGTAAAAATATTATACATGCATATATGTATATATAATAACTTTATGATATCTTATCTAATTTAGTATTTATTACATTAATTTAGTGAATTTGCGATATCTAATACATATAATCATATGCTATATTTAATACAAAGTAATAATAAATATATTATTATTTACTTTATGATTTCTAAGTTAACAATTTAAATTTTATAATATGTAATAAGTTTATGATATTTTAAATTCTAGAAAATTCATTTCTAATCAATAATACTATTAAGAAGCTCGATACCCTTGTTCCAATTAAGAGGAAGGGAGACGATTCAAATGCCAGCGCAGAAGTAGAAAGAATTGTGCTTTAAAGTAGAATTCTTTACAATTTATAAATACATTATAAAAATATGTGAATAATAATATTTTTAATATTTTTTATAGTTTTAGATTTATAATACAATTATAGTTTGTAATCTAATAAATAAAAATAAGAAACAATAACAAAAACAATTATATAATATTTTTACATTTAAGGTAGTTAATATTTGTGATATTATATATATGTGTGTGTGTGTGTGTGTATGTTTGTGTGTGTGTGTATGAATTATAAATGACTGATATATAATACTTAGTAAATATGATATACATATATAAATATTTAGTAAATTTACAATATCTAACACTTATAATTAATCTTATGTTATACTTAATCTATAGTAATGATAAATATATTCTTATTTTATACTTCGTAAAAAATTCTTACAATATCTAAATCAACGTTGTAATATTTATCGAGTTTATGATATTTTATCAATTTATATATAAACTACACTTAAAAGATGAACAATTTCAAGTTATATCATATATGTGATGAATAAAAATCTTATATTTTCATTCAATTTTATATTTCAACTAATATTATCAAAATCAAGAAATCAAATGCAATAAATTATATTTGACTACTATGTGTTATTAAGATTAATGTAGTAGCATTTAATTAATATATGTGGCGTGAAAAGATTTATTTTATTTTATTGAATTTTGATCGTCATTAGAAAGTGTTTCATATTTTTAGTAAATATATGAGATATACTGTAAGATGGTATGGTACGGTATACCGATGTCGGTAAGGTATACCGAAATAAAGGTAGGGTAAAGGTAATTCATTTGTTTCATACAAAAATTAAGGTATACCGAATGTTAAGGCAAGGTAATGGTATGTATTTTCTCCATACCGTACAAGTAAGATAAGGTAAAGATATGATGAAAAAAGTAAGGCATATACCTTACCGTCCCATCCCTACTGACGAGTGATCGAAGTGCGAGTCAGCTACCTCGAGCCCCCCTAAAAAAACTATTTTGATAATTTTATCATCATAACCACATTATTATTATTATTATTATTATTATTATTATTATTTTTTTTTTTTTTTTTTTTGTTTTGTCACTGCACCGATTCTTTTCAAGCAAAGCCTGCCAATCCAATCCTAATAATTTAATTAGCTATGTGCATAAATCATAAATCAATAAATCATGCATAATATATATGTGTATCAATGCTAACAATTAAGGCATACGTCTATGTGTCCCGGCGGGGATGGCCTAGTGGTGGAGTGAGGTTGCTTGGAGATCAAAAGTCACATGTTCGAATCTCCTCAATACCACAGGTTGGGTGTGTGAGTAAAAAAAAAGGCATACGTCTATGTGTGTATTACAGATGTAACGTGATTGCGCGCACATATATATATATATATATATATATATATATATATATATATATATATTTTATTTAGGGACAAACTTATATATAGACAAAAGTAAATAAGGATTGGGAAAAAGAGACTAGATTTAAAACATAGTAGTTTTATAGGCAATTTGAGTAATAAATGACTAGTATGCCCTTAAATGAGTTTCTTTACTATTCATCCTAATATGCCACTTTCATAATCAAATGAAAATAGTCCATTACGACCATATCAGGCTCATCATGCTTCCGTAAATCAAATACATTGAACTATAAACCAAATTCATACCTTTTTGATCGAAATGTTACCGGGTAATCCGCCGGATTTTTACAGGCCTTGGCAAACCACACGATCGCAACCTATGGTTTTCAGATACGAACTCCTTCAACAATACACAGCACAACACTTGTTCGTTTCCTACATGGGGTGTAGAGTACTCCTTTGGTTTATAGAAAAATATATATGGTAAACACAAGTGATGAGCACAAAGCCTTGATTTTATTTAGGAATAATAAAACACTTATTATATTAAGTAAATCTCCTTTTGGGAGGAGACAAACTCGTTCAGCTACTCATAGTAGCTGGGCTCACAACTCTCATACAAACTAAAACTTATTTTCACTATTACAATTTATTGGAAGAAAGCTAAGAAAATAATCGACGATCTTTGCTTCTTTCTTGCCTCGTTTTATAGAGGGGAGTCCTCTCTCTCACTCCATTATTCTTCACCTAATTTCACATGAATGGACCCCTTTGCCGACACTCCTTATTAAAGGTGGACGGTCCCAGTTCCTTTATCTTCACGTGAAGGTGCTTGTGGATGGAGGTTCCTATAATAAGTGGCACCATGTGTCTTCCCTTTTGAACCACTTAGCTTTTTTTTTTTAGCTCTAGTGGCCAGCCTCTTCCCTTGAGTCACATGATTGCATTTGCAATCACATGCCTTTCTTTTCCCTTGTCGGGAATCTACTTTTTTGGTGCGGCTCTTAGCATCCTTGCTTTTGGCATCTGATGCTCATTTTACCCAGCTCTCTTTCGTTCCATCTTGGGATGGAACCCCTTGCCAAATGACGCGCGGTCGTTTCTCGCTCAAAAATATATTTGTAAACTCCTGTGCCCACAGCGAGCGTAGCTAGCCAATGAGTACGGGTCGATCCCATAGAGAACTGTTGCAATTCTATCTCCAAGTAACCAATCACAAAGGGGGGTTTTGGTGTTGTCACTAAACTGAATGTAAATCTGCAAAAAAACTAAAGAAAATATCAAATAACAAAAGGTTCTGGCATTTGAATTAGAACTTGGTTTAAACATAAAACAACTCGATCATGGGCACACCGATTTTCATACATGATACGTCATCTAGTTATGGTGACCGGATTCCTCTCTGCGTCTCCTCATCCATCCTTTCATTTTAGGTCTAAAAGTGATTCCTCTTTGATTAAACCCCTAACCAGTTACCCACCTCCCGATTCCTCTAAGAGATGTAAGCAAACAAGCAGCAGTGTGCCCTAGACGGACCCAGATCTGTTGTGTTCAACTGATTCCTCTTGTGCCCACAACACCCCATTAATTCCCTTATTACTATATGAACCGACACACAGTCACGATTCGCCAATTTAATTAATAGTGGTGTGCCCTCTTTACCTAACGAGTGATCAGCCACATTGGGCACTTTAGACATACACTCACGTGGAACAAGGCACAAGAATTAACGGAAACTAATCATGCATTACTATGCCCATTTTGGCCTCACGAGTCCAAATTTATGCTTAATCCAATTTCGTCATTCAAACGCCAGAATTAAAGATCTAGCCGAGAAGGCTAGACATAATTAAAACTACAGAATTTAAAGACATAAAAATAAACAAGAACTTACTGAATTAATTAAGTAAAAACTTGACTCCAACGTCGATGAACATGAACATAACCTAAGTCCCGAAAATTTAAGATCTTTCGGATTGTTTGGCTGCCTAAGCAGCGTGGGGAAATTAAAGATGCAGAAATGTAAAAATGTAAAATGTTTCAGACTGTCTCAAGCTTGTTTTTTTCAGAAACTAAACTTGTTTAAATAACTACATTCCCGAGTAGAGTTTCCCCCACAGGCGGGGGTCTTCTGCTGAAAATCCGAAACGGTGTGCCCTTGCTGACTTTGACTGGATAAGCTTCATCTTCAACAAATCTCTATTTTTTAGGGATTGCTCTTATCGCCCCAGATTTGAGCTTTATCTCCTCGTCTGAGCTTATCCTTTTGTTGCAGCACCTTCCAGGAGTCCAGCTTAGCTCCAACTCTCCTGCGGATATGTAGCTATCCTTCCTCCAGCTATCCTTCAACTTAATCCCGAATTTTACTGGCATGCCCATTCTGTCCTGTGGTCGAGTCTGTGCGAGTACTGTGGGCACGGCATCATCTGTCAGCTCCATCCATATCTGATATGCCCACTTCACCGACCGAATGTGGGATGGATACTGAAGACGTCCCCTGTGCCTCTAATGAACATATGTGTGAGATAAGCGTGAATAACTGGGCATAAAATGCCCCTTCCGCCAGACTCGACTCTTGGAATGCCCTTTGACCACAACCTGGTTATTTTCGACTCAAAACACACTAAAGAAGACATTTATAGAGGATAAAATGCCCTTAAAAACACAAAGTAAATGGACTTATCACACCCACACACTTTAAACATGATTGTCCTCAAGTATGGGTGCAACACATCCAGAAAAACAAAAGAAAGGAAAGGAGAAAAGAAACAGACTCAAGACACAAGCATGCAAACTGTTTACTCAGTGTGGGCACATCAGAAATAACCCAACAAAAATGCAAAGTTTCAGCGTACCTAAAATAGGTCAAAAATGAGTTTTAGCTTGGTGTTCCTCACAGACTCTCTTCACTCAGTGTATACTCTCATTTCGGCTGTAATTCTATGCAAATTCGTCCCATAAGTTTTGCCAAAGTTCTGCTGTTCATTCTCCAGAAACCATGATGCATTAGTATTAATAGAGCTTTTTAGGCTACAGTTGGGCATTTTAAGTGGGAGGGGTTTTTATTGATTGAATAGACCCCTCCCCAGCTCCTTTCTATTCTCTACCCTCCTGTGCCCTGTTCAGGCACTGAATTTTTCTATATTGGGCATTCTAAACACTTAGAACATCGGGGGGGGGGGATTTTTTATTCAGATTTTTTTTATTCTTCCCCCTCTCTTTCCTGGCCCTTTCATATTTATACCTTCCCAGAAACAGCTCTCCTGCCTCATTTTCTTTTCAAGTTTTATAATGCCCTGGTTAAGTATAAACTATCCCAGAACAAAATTGACTAGGGCATTTTATAGGCTCAAAGGGGCTGCAAGGGCTATGTCTTTGGTGGGAGTTATTTTATTTCAGTGGCTCAGCAAAACATGGCCTATCTCATTTACATATGCATCAATAATTCCTAGAATTAAACACAGAACAGAGGCAAATTCTAGAACATCTTAAGCACAGTATTATTCACACTCATGAATGAAAGAAAACTGTAAATTTGAAGCATACATCATATAGGCTCAAGTCTCACAGGGCATGCTAAAACTCATTCGTCATCCCTATCTTAATTGGGCATGCTGATTTTTCTGTAAAGCAATTAAAGTTGGATCATCACGTGAAATGCCCACAGACTCACAGAATAGCATGCTTTGACTCAACTACCCACCTACACACTTTGCAACTTGCAAAGTGTGGACACAGACTCAAACAACAAAAACAAAGAAACAACAAAAATAAAACAAAAAACAAAACCTAAACTAAAGGACAGAAAGAACCAGGTCAATCGGTTGCAGGCGTTGGGTAGGAGAACCCAACATGTTTGAAATAGGCCTTCAGGGCTGCTTCTATTCGGGTCAGCTTTTCATTAGTCTGGAATTGGGCATTCTCAATCAGCTCAAGTCTCCTTGTGATCACTGCGACTGGGTGCTCCCTCTGCGGTGCCTTCCCTGCTGGTGGTTTCTTCGATGTACCTGCAATAGCTAGAAGCATGCTCGAGGGGTCTGCCCCCGGCACAAAGAAAACAGGCTTCTCATCCTCATCGTCAACCACATCTTGCATTCTCCTCAGGCAATTCAGATCAAAATACTCACGGGGAGGGGCTCAAATCAGTTTTATGCAAGTCAAGGAGCATATATCTAACCGCAATCTGGGTGATCAATTGGGCACAAGAGATACGATGCCTAGGGTATGTTTTGATTTCCCGAAAATGTGCAATGGCCACAGAACCAAAATTGATTTTAATTTTATGAACCATGCACCACAAAATGAACAGCTCCTGATTAGTGATTGAATTAGAGCTATCCTTACGGCCGAAAAAATTGTAGGCCAACACCATATGGCAGAATCGCAAAGCCTCATTATTTAAGCAATATCCTTTTGTGGATCTGCTTTGAAAAACAGATCCATCCCCAATATCTACCCATTTTGCGTCGACTCCTTCTGCAGAGTCGGGCACTACAGTCACGGCATCGACATACTCCTCCTCCTGGAGGTCCAAGTATGTCACGATGCCCAGTAACATATTCAAGTCATCAGCAGACACAGAATAATTCCTACCCATTAATTTAAAAGTTAAAACCCTAGTAGAAGTAGCAGACTTGTTCACAACTTTAATTTTCAAGTTATGGACAAAATCACGAGACAGGGACGGAAAAATGACACACTCCATATCTAAGAAGCATTCCCAACCAATTGCAGAAAATAAATCTCTTACCTCCTGCTCTATACCAAGAGCTACAAGCGTCTCACGGTGGACTCCTTTTGAGTTGATGATGCCCCTAACTGGTGGCGGGCCACTGCTGGGCTTACTTAGTGTGGGGCTCCCCACCCCTCTGCCTCTTTTAGGCACAGGGGCTGAAATGCCCTCTTCAGCTTTCCTCTTCTGCGAAGAGGCCTCTCCAGCCAGCTTGGCTCCGGCTTTCATTCCAGCAGATTTCCGCACCCTTCGCTTGGGTGAGGAGTCCTCCGAGGGCTCTTCAGAGCCTGCTTGCATTTGGGAGGGCACACTGGGCTCCTGTCGCTCCTTCTCTTCGTCAGTATCCCCTTGCTGGGACACTTCTGGCTCGATTGGCTCTGGAGTGGGCTCTGCAACTTTCCTTTTTCCCCTTGCTTTCTCCAGTGCTCGCTTCTTGATGTCAGCGGGCGCATCTTCCTCTTCTTCAAACAGGGGTACCTTCTCTGGTTGGGGCTCAGCCTCAATATCTTCAATCTTAGTCAAATATTTGTCCAACTCACTATCTTTATCCCCTTCATCTTCTGCTCTCCCTTCTACTTCCTCTCCTTCTTCTTCATCCTCCAAGTCCTCGATCTCCACCGACGGCACAGGAGTCAGAACCTTGACGGGCTTCTTAGCTTTCTTCTTTTCAGCCCCTTTTTTAGGCTTTGGCGCAGACGCTTTAGTCACTTCTTCCTCCTGCATGCCCTCTGTAGTCGCCTCCTCATCTTGCTGCTCCGTTTGAGTTGGAGTAGCGGAGCTTTTTTCCATCGCCTCGACTTCGGGCGTAGGCTCCTGTTCCGGTGGGGTCTCCTTGGGAAGCTTACTCGAAGCGGCTGCTTCAGACGCAACTTTTCCTTTAGGTTTCGCAGAGGGTTTCTTCACGACTTTCGTTGGAGAGGGCTCTTCAGAGCCAGCGGGAGTCTCAAAGTCCAGGCGTGCTTTAGGTCCAGCTTTTGGAGTGACCTTCTTGCCTCTTGTCTTCGCCATTGTTGGATTTTGGAAGTTATTCAGAAATTAGGGTTGCAGGAAATCGGGAGAGAAAAGGTTCTGATTTTTTTTTGTGAAAGTGATAGTGGAGATTTTGTGGGGTTTAGGCTTTTATATTGAAGGGATTACTATTCATGATTTGACTTGTGACTCTTCAAATTCCTTAGGAGTCTCTCGGATCAGTATGCCCTATGCTAATGGATAAGCCTTATCCCTGAAAAATCGGAACAAATTTTATCTCTCCAGAGTGCCTCACTTCAGAATCCCTATTTCTAAGGGATTTATTTTTATCTTCATCTTTCTCTCTCCTTATCTAAACCTGCAACCACCATGCTTATCCAAAACAAGCGTAAAATTGCTCCCTAAACTAGTTTAATTAACTGGAAAACTTATTAAAAACAAATAAAAACGGATTAAGACAAGAAAACACCTGGGTTGCCTCCCAGTAGCGCCCCAGTTATTGTCGTGGGCACGACATCACCCCAAATCAGGCGTAAGTGGGCTCCGTGAGCCAGATCACTGTGACATCTTTATCAGAGTGCCCCAGGTAAGCTTTCACACGGTGGCCATTCACTTTGAAGCGCCCTCTAGTATCGGGATTTATCAGCTCAATTGCCCCATTCAGGCATTCCGCATACACTTCAAATGGACCAACCCACTTGGTCCTCAGTCCTCCTCCCATAAGCTTGAACCTTGAGTGGTACAAAGTACCTTCTGTCCTGGAGTGAATCTCTTCCTCCGAATCACTTGATCATGGAGTCTTTTCATTTTTTCCTTATACAGCACCGAATTATCATAGGCCTCCATTCTCATCTCTTCAAGTTCTTGAATTTGAAATTTCCTAAAATGCCCAGCGGCGTCAGGATCCATATTCAGCTTCTGAAGTGCCCATCATGCTTTGTGTTCCAACTCGACTGGCAGATGGCAACACTTCCCAAATAATATCCTGTATGGGGACATCCCAATTGGAGTCTTGAATGTAGTTCGGTATGCCCACAGGGCATCTTCCAGATGAGTACTCCAATATTTTCGGTTCGGACCTACAACCTTCCCAAGAATGGCTTTAATTTCTCGATTCGAGACTTCAGCTTGCCCATTTCCTTGAGGATGGTAAGGTATGGTGACCCTATGGTGAACCCCATACTTCTTCAATAATCTTTCCAGTGTTTGGTTGCAAAAATGGGTTCCTTGATCACTGATGATGGACCTGGGCACACCAAACCGACTGAAAATGTGGGATTTCAGAAATGCGGCTACTACTCTTGCATCATTGGTAGGGGTAGCCTTTTCTTCCACCCATTTGGACACATAATCAACTACCAGGATAATGTATTGGTTCCCCCTTGAATTTGGAAGGGGTCTCATAAAATCCATTCCCCAAATGTCAAAAATCTCCACTAGCATGATTGGTGTCATGGGCATTTCATTTCTTCTTGTAATGTTCCCTACCCTCTGGCATTGGTCACACCTTCTGCAGACGTTGTGGGCATCCTTGAATATTGTGGGCCAAAAGAACCCACAATCCAAAATTCTCCTTGCTGTTCGGTTTGGTCCGAAATGCCCTCCGCAAGCATAATTGTGACAATGCTTTAGAATTTCATCTATCTCCTCGTCAGGGACACATCTTCTGATAATTTGATCAGCGCATTTTCTCCATAGAATAGGGTAATCCCATGCATAGAACCTGCTCTCATGCCTCAGTTTATTTTTCTGGTACCGTGAGTACCCGATAGGCATTTCTCCAGACTCGAGATAGTTCACTATGTCTGCATACCAGGGTGCTAGTGTGCCCTTGCTGAATATAAATGCTCATCAGGAAAATGATCGGCAATGGGCATTTCGTCACCTTTTTCATTCAGTACCCGACTCAAATGGTCAGCCACCAAGTTCTGTGCCCCACTCTTATCTTTTATCTCGACGTCAAACTCTTATAGAAGCAGGATCCACCTAATTAGTCTTGGTTTCGTCTCCTTCTTGGTCATCAAGTGCCTTAGTGCACCATGATCTGTATAAACAATGCTCTTTGCTCCCAAGAGATAGGATCGAAACTTCTCAAATGCAAATACTACTGCCAATAGCTCTTTTTCAGTAGTGGTGTAATTACACTGTGCCCCATTCAGAGTCTTGGAGGCATAGTAAATTACATGGCTTTCTTTTCCTCTCTTCTGACCCAGTACAGCGCCCACGGCGTAGCCTCTGGCGTCACACATAATCTCAAAGGGCATTCCCCAATCTGGTGGTTGAATGACTGGTGTCGTGACCAGTTGCTTCTTCAAAACATTGAATGCCTTCTTACACTCTTCATCAAATTCAAATGAGACATCTTGCTGTAATAAGTGAGTAATAGGTTGGGCAATTTTTGCAAAATCCTTTATGAACCTCTTATAGAATCCAGCGTGCCCCAGAAAGCCTCTTACTTGTTTTACTGAAGTGGGGTATGGCAATATCTCAATTATGTCCACTTTGGCTTTATCAACCTCAATGCCCCTCTCAGAAATCACATGTCCTAGTACAATGCCCTCTCTGACCATGAAATGACATTTTTCATAGTTCAGCACCAGACATTTGTCCACACAACGCTGCAACACCTTTTCCAGATTATCTAAACATCGATCAAAGCAGCTCCCATACATTGTGAAGTCATCCATGAACACTTCAATGCAGTTCTCGAGTAGATCAGAGAATATGCTCATCATGCATCGCTGAAATGTGCCAGGAGCATTGCAGAGGCCAAAGGGCATTCTGTGATAGGCAAATGTGCCGAATGGGCACGTGAATGTTGTTTTCTCCTAATCCTCTTGACTTACTGCAATCTGCATGTATCCTGAGTATCCGTCCAAGAAACAAAAGAACATGTTTCCTGCGAGTCTTTCCAGCATCTGGTCAATGAATGGAAGTGGGAAATGATCCTTCCGCGTGACTGTGTACAGCTTCCGGTAATCAATGCAAACTCTCCAGCCAGTTTGCAGTCGTGTGGGCACAAGCTCTCCTTTCTCATTTTTCACAACTTGAATGCCCGACTTCTTGGGCACAACATGGATTGGACTGACCCACTTGCTGTCTGAAATTAGGTATATAATGCCCTGGTCCAGAAGCTTAATTATCACTTTTAGCACCACATCCTTCATCACTGGATTAAGCTTTTTTTGTGGATCAAGAACAGGTTTTGCATCATCTTCCAACAATATTTTGTGCATGCAAACCGCTGGGCTAATGCCCTTTATATCTGCTAAAGTCTATCCGAGTGACTCTTTGTATAGTCTCAACAATCTCAAAAGGCGGTCCTCATCAGCTTGATTTAACCCCGCACTTATGATTACAGGGAGTGTCTCGTTATCTCCCAAATAGGCATACTTCAAATGCCTTGGCAATGCCTTCAATTCCAGCGTGGGTGCTTTGACAATAGAAGGCATCAGCTTATCATCATTTCTCCGAATGGGCACACCATAGTCCACACATCCATGTGGCATTTCTTCTAATGAATACAACATCATAATTCCATCCCTTATGTCTTCATCCTCGTCCAGGGCATCCTAGTCATTCAGTCCATCCCACAATGCCCATTCCAGTGGTTCTCTGTTGCTCACCATGGATAAAGTAGAACGACTTGGGAAATGAAATGTATTCACAAAATTACAATTTTCTGTATCCGGGGGGTACTTTATCGCTTCAAAGATGTTGAACGTCACCTTCTCCCCATCAAACTCACACGTTAGTGTGCCCTTGTCCACATCAATTTTGGTTCGAGCTGTCTTCATGAAGGGCCTTCCTAGCAACAAAACTGAAGATTTTGAAGTCAATGTGCCCATATCAAGCACATAAAAATCTGCTGGGAAGATAAGCTCGTCCACCTTAACCAATACATCTTCAATGAGGCCTTCTGTATATACATTGGACCTGTCAGCTAGCTGAATGACCACACGGGTCTCCTTCAAAGGTCCAATCTTCAATTCTTTGAACACCGACAGGGGCATTACATTGATCGATGCCCCCAAGTCCAGCATGGCCTTTTCAACTTTCTTGTTCCCTATGATGCAAGGAATCATGAACATCCCTGGATCATCATACTTCTTGGGTAACTTCCTTTGTATCACAACCGATACATTCTCCCCAACTAGGAACCTTGCATTGTCATTGAATCGCACCTTTCTGGTACAAAGCTCCTTTAGAAACCGGGCATACCGCGGCACTTGTTTGATTGCCTCGATCAGTGGAATGTTGATCTCCATCTTGCTGAATACTTTTAGCATCTCCCTGGTTTCCTCTTTTTTTCTATTCTGTGCCAATCTCCCTGAAAATGGGGGTTTCCGTCTTTCTGGAGTGGGCATCTTGGCAGATTGCTTCACTTCCGGGATGGGCACAACATCAGTCTGCTCAGCTTCTTGTGCTTTGTCATCTGTAGGAATTTTTTCCACTTCTTCCTCCAAGGGCACATCGTCCTTCTCTCCTCTCGGCCTGACCATCTCCGGAAGCTCTTTTCCACTCCTCAAGGCTACTGCATTCACTTGTTCTCTTGGATTCTCGACCTGGGAAGGTAGCTTCCCATTTTTCTCTTCCATCTTGTGCATGGCTTGAGCCAGCTGATTGATTTGCTTGCTCATATGCGAGAGGCCAGCTCGAGTCTCTTGCTTAAACTTCTCATTCTCCTCAGCCATAGCAAACACAAGATCTTCCAGCCTACTTGGCTTCCTTTTCTCCTCGGGTGGTGGCAATGGGCGTGCAGGATGCCCATCCTCCGGCCTTCTCCATCTAAAATTTTCATGGTCTCTCCAGCCAGGATTATAGGTCTGGGAATAGGGATCATATCTTCTGGAATGCCCATTCTGGCCACCTATAGCATTCACTTCTTCCATTTCGTCTTGTAGAGTAGGGCATTCATCCGTGAATTGAGATATGCTTTTGCACACCCCACATGGTCTGGGCTTCCTCGCCATGCTTGCACCGGGTAAGATTTTTTCAATCTTGTCACATAATCTATCAATCCTGCTATACTGGTTCGGTGCCCTCTCTGTTTCACTTATAACCCGAATGCCCTCTCCACCGAAGTCTCGGTTGTCTTCAGCCATTTCTGTGAGAATTCTGAATGCTTCAACAGGCTATTTGTTCAAAATGGATCCTCCACATGAGGCATTCACGATCGTCCTCTCATGTGGTCTCAATCCTCCGAAAAAATACTGAATCAAATCGTGTTCAGTAATCTGGTGCTGTGGGCATTTCACCAGCATTGCCTGGAATCTTCCCCAATAGTCATAGAAACTTTCGTTAGTTCCCATCTTCAGGCTCCCTATTCTTCTTCTCATTTCTTGCACTCTGGATGCTGGGAAATATTTCTCCAAAAACTTCTGTTGAAGTTGTCTCCATGTGGTCACAGCGCCAGTGGGTAGTGTGTACAACCAGTCTCGTGCCTCATCTTGGAGAGTAAAGGAAACGAGACTAACCGCACATACTCTTCTCGTCCATGGTCGGATGGTTGAGTTTGGCAAACCATCTCAAAATCTTACAAATGCCTTTGTGGATCTTCTCTAGGAATTCCGTGGAACTTCGGCAAGATCTGGATAAAGTTTGCGTGAATATCCCAGTTCTGAGTCACAACTGGGAGTGTAATGCCCATTGGGCGCAGATTCATATTGGTCGGGAAGACCAACTGCCTTAAAGTCCTGTTATCATCCGCATTGCCATTCGCGGCATTTCCATTTGCGGCCATGTTGATGTTGTGGCCGTTCTCAAACTATCTTTCCTCCTCGTGCCCTTCGTCTCCTTGATCTTCTTGATCCTCTGGTGGTGGTGTGGGCTCACGAGGTCTATTTGCTGCTTGGCGTGCCCTCTTCACTGCTGCCCTGTTTTTCCTCGAAGTCTTCTCTATCTCCGGATCGTACAATAGAGTCTCCTCCAAAGAGCTCCTGAGCATCAACTTCTAGGCTCACCAATTGTGGAAGATAAAATCACTAGAAACCAGCTCCCCGGAAATGGCGCCAATTTTGACGCGCGGTCATTTCGCGCTCAAAAATATATTTATAAACTCCTGTGCCCACAGCGAGCGTAGCTAGCCAATGAGTACGGGTCGATCCCACAGAGAGCTGTTGCAATTCTATCTCCAAGTAACCAATCACAAAGGGGGGGTTTTGGTGTTGTCACTAAACTGAATGTAAATCTGCAAAAAAACTAAAGAAAATATCAAATAACAAAAGGTTCTGGCATTTGAATTAGAACTTGGTTTAAACATAAAACAACTCGATCATAGGCACACCGATTTTTATACATGATACGTCATCTAGTTATGGTGACCGGATTCCTCTCTGCGTCTCCTCATCCATCCTTTCATTTTAGGTCTAAAAGTGATTCCTCTTCGATTAAACCCCTAACCAGTTACCCACCTCCCGATTCCTCTAAGAGATGTAAGCAAACAAGCAGCAGTGTGCCCTAGACGGACCCAGATCTGTTGTGTTCAACTGATTCCTCTTGTGCCCACAACACCCCATTAATTCCCTTATTACTATATGAACCGACACACAGTCACGATTCGCCAATTTAATTAATAGTGGTGTGCCCTCTTTACCTAACGAGTGATCAGCCACATTGGGCACTTTAGACATACACTCACGTGGAACAAGGCACAAGAATTAACGGAAACTAATCATGCATTACTATGCCCATTTTGGCCTCACGAGTCCAAATTTATGCTTAATCCAATTTCGTCATTCAAACGCCAGAATTAAAGATCTAGCCGAGAAGGCTAGACATAATTAAAACTACAGAATTTAAAGACATAAAAATAAACAAGAACTTACTGAATTAATTAAGCAAAAACTCGACTCCAACGTCGATAAACATGAACATAACCTAAGTCCCGAAGATTTAAGATCTTTCGGATTGTTTGGCTGCCTAAGCAGCGTACGGAAATTAAAGATGCAGAAATGTAAAAATGTAAAATGTTTCAGACTGTCTCAAGCTTGTTTTTTCAGAAACTAAACTTGTTTAAATAACTACATTCCCGAGTAGAGTTTCCCCCACAGGCGGGGGTCTTCTACTGAAAATCCAGAACGGTGTGCCCTTGCTGACTTTGACTGGATAAGCTTCATCTTCAACAAATCCCTATTGTTTAGGGATTTCTCTTATCGCCCCAGATTTGAGCTTTATCTCCTCGTCTGAGCTTATCCTTTTGTTGCAGCACCTTCTAGGAATCCAGCTTAGCTCCAACTCTCCTGCGGATATGTAGCTATCCTTCCTCCAGCTATCCTTCAACTTAATCCCAAATTTTACTGGCATGACCATTCTGCCCTGTGGTCGAGTCTGTGCGAGTACTGTGGGCACGGCATCATCTGTCAGCTCCATCCATATCTGATATGCCCACTTCACCGACCAAATATGAGATGGATACTGAAGACGTCCCCTGTGCCTCTAATGAACATATGTGTGAGATAAGTGTGAATAACTGGGCATAAAATGCCCCTTCCGCCAGACTCGACTCTTGGAATGCCCTTTGACCGCAACCTGGTTCTTTTCGACTCAAAACACACTAAAGAGGACATTTATAGAGGATAAAATGCCCATAAAAACACGAAATAAATGGACTTATCACCAAACTCTGGCTCCTTTTGGTTCTGGCAGTCTGAGCATATTCAATTGTCCCACTGCCCGAAATGAGCCATGTTGCAATACTTACGATGAGTCTCTTTACTCATAGCAAGCTTGCTCTCCCATATCAAGGACCTCTTCTTCTCAAACAAATCCTCTGCAAATCTCGTAGTTTTTCCTGTCATAGTATTCAACAGGAATGACCTGTTCGCTGAATTATGGAAAAACTTGAACAGGAACTTGACTTTGTCCATCTCTGTAAGACAGACCCACAATCTCCATGCTCTCCTGGTGGTGATTTGATCCTCAGTTATCGAGGCGATTAATGGGATATCCTCTGGTGAGGCTTTAATATTGCCCTATGCTCTGGGATCTAGCCTTTGAAGTCTGATGTAGTGGAAGGCCTCATGATTCCCTTTTCCTGCTGGTTCTGGTGCTGCACTGATAAAATATAGCTCCAGAACGTCTCATCGGCTAAGCCTATCATTGTTAGCCCAGGATTCCTGCACGGCTTCCTGTATCCACTTATGTAGACACTTGATTTCTGGGAACGCCGATGACATGGTTTGAATTGAAGCTAAGGCCCCAAAATCATACCATTGCTTGACCTCGTGTGGATTGGTTTCTGGTAACATCCACACTCTTGGATACTTTCCAGAGACATCAATCTTGGTTCTGGATGGATTGATTCCCTGTCTGGTATAAAGCTTCTCCCAATTGGCCTGATAAACTTGCCAAGAAGAAACTTCTAACTTGTTAATATTAACCTTAGAGGTACCAATCATTGGCCTAAGGTTAATCTCTCCCTCTTTTACCCCAGAGGTGCTGGGTTGACTTGATGGTCCAGAGTGTAATTCCTGACCCTCAATTTTCTCTTGGGCCTGAGTTTCTATAGAAAGTACCGGCTTAGAGCTCGTGCTAGGGGTATTTGAATCCCCTGCTTCCGTTTTACAGGTTGGTACTGCAATCTCTTCTTTCATCAATGGTGAATTGATGGCCCGGAGGAGTGGCTCGTGCATAGCTGACCAGAGTTGTCCTTTGGTCTTTATACACGCTAGTAATCTCTCGTCGACCTTATTTTGGTCAGCTCGGTGTATCCTCCATGCTTGTTCAGCATGAAGAATAAGCTCGTCCCACTCACGCTGAAGCAACTCCATATTTTCACTGAAGTGCCTCTGCGCAGTCATGATGGCATCGACCTCAATCGCTTCCATCTCTCGTTAGAAAATTTGCAAGAATATTTTCATGAGATTTTATCACAATAATGTCAAATAAATAATATTGACATTCAACTTACCATCTTATTAGTCTAGCTTTCTCAGGTTTGGATTCAATTTTATTTTTCAAGAAAGCTTTAACTTGTGTGTTATCAACTTTTAGAGTGAACTTCTTTGCTAAGAGGAACAAAGACCATTTTTTAAATGCCTTACGAACTGCAAAGAACTCATTTTCGTTGATATACCATCGAATGGCCTTGCTATCTGAAAAGAGACCACTGCAATATCTACAGGGCTCCTCTCCGTTGGGTGTGATCTTTGTAAGCACGGCTACCCACCAATGATCACTTGCATCTGTATAGAGGATCAATTCATCCTCATCTTGTGGTATAGCCAGTTTTGGGAGATTTCCACATCTCTCCTTTAGCTGTCTGATTCCTTGTTGATGTTCGTTTGTCCACACAAATGGGGTATCCTTCTTTAGAAGGTTACTGAACACCTTCCTGTGTTTTGCAAGATTTTTTATAAAGATTCCTGCAAAATTGACAACTCCCAGAAAACTCTGTAGTTGTTTCTTTTCTTTAAAGACATCATGGAACTTCTGCACCTTTTCTACAATATGATTTTGCAAAATAATTCCTGATTCATCCATCTCGATTCCCAGAAATTCCATCTTCCGTGTGGCTATTACTGCCCTCTTTTCTGACATCTACAAAGATCTCCAGATGTTTGAGATGTTCATCTATATTCTTTGGTGCAATTAGAATGTCATCACTATAGACAAATATAAAAGAGAAATTATCTTTAAAAAGATTATCCATCTTCCTCTGAAATATTTGGGGTACGTTGGCTAACCCGATCGGCATTGCACTCCAAACATAATGCCCTTGTGGTGTTGAAAAGGCCGTAAACCTTTTGCTTTCCTTGTCCATGCGAATCTGGTAGAAACCTGACTTGCAATCAAACTTAGAGAATATCTTAGCATTCCGTATGCAGTTGATAAGATGTTCTCTACTTGGCATAAAATATCCGTCAAACTCAAGAATGTCATTAATCCCTTTGTAATTAATGACTAGCCTTGGTTTACCTCTTTTAATCTCACCATGATTCCTTACTAAAATCTGGGGCTGCTGTATGGCGAATTCCCTGATCAGCTTGAGATCAAGGTGTTCCTTGATGATTGCTCGTATATCCTTTTGATCTTTGATGTTCATCAGGATAGGCTTGTACCTAACGAACTCAAACTCTTTTCCAGCCTTAACCTTCAAGGTTGCTTTGAGTTGGTTCTTTCCCCACCAAGCCAGCGGATTTTCATTATAGTTTCTAGCTATCTTCCGCTTGATGTCTTCGAGGGATATCTTTGCTTCTTCCTTAATATCTTGATGTGATATTAAAAAAGCCTTGAGGATTCGGATCTCTCGTTCTTCAAGATCCTTTTCCCTACGAAAACTCAGAACTGCTTCTCCGAATTTTCTTTTGTCCTATATTTTTGGGTGTCGAAGATGCCCTTCATCACCACGCTTGCTGCGAAATTATAGAGGCATTTGTCGATTGAATGCCCCTCTCAGCCGCTGGACACTGATCTTGTGATCACAGACTGTTGTAAAAACCAATCTCCGGTTGGTGTTGTCCTGCGTATACTTCTTGAACATTTGTAGGAAATTATTTCCTAACAAGATGTCCGCCCCTGTATCATGAAAATAGATTGGTGGAGTTTTCACCTTATACCACGGTGTATCCCTTGCTCCTCCAATCAAGATTTTCGACTGCTTCACTCCTTTAGATAGGAGCAAAACTCTTTTCGAGAAATCTCTTCCAGTAATTAGATTTAACTCTTCTTCCAAGTCTTCTGGGAAGATTCTTCTTTTTGCAGTCCAAATTCCTGCTCCTGAGTCAATATAGGCTGCAAAGTATTCAGCCCTATATTTCTCGTATAGCATCCCTACTGAGATGTATATGGAGAATGGGTTGGTCATACAATCACCAGTTGTTTTTCATTAAAGGTGATCATCATCCCATCTTCCTTCAGCTCCCATGGCTTGAACCTTTCTAAGAAGTCAAGTCATAAGATTAGGACTCCTGATTCTCTTCCGGCTCTTCCTTGTACCTCCATCGTCATAGTCTCTATATCGAGAGTTCCCTTATAGTGGCCGACTTCCGGTTGCTGTAAACAGTACAGGACATCGCAAGGGAAATTATTTTCCCATCTTGTACTATCGAATCTTGTGTCGATCTCTCTCCAATCTTTTGGGCATTTGATTTTTATTTTAACTTGCCTTGGTCGCCTGAGATCTCCTTGGAAGCTTTCTCATGAGGACTGAGTCCATGGCTCTGTCATAATCCTATCTCCTTGGAATGACAGTCTTTTACCTTCCAACTTGAGACTCTCATTGTACTTCAACAATGGTTTGTCTCCCACTTAAATGTTTATCTCTCTTGGTAGCGGCATTTCTGATCTGTTTGGATGAATTGTCTGCGCCACCTTTGAGAACACATCCGGTATCTCGATAAATTGCTTTCTCAGAAATAAATCTCGATGAATTGCTTTCTCAGAAATAAATCTCGATGAATTGCTTGCACCATTAACAAATTCATTTGAAATTGTCTTTGGGAAATACACTGCTCTAGTGCCTCAAGGCTTGATTCCGATCAGAATCGCTCTTCGTATTGGGCTTCCCAGTAGGATAGCCTCTCCTTGTGACTTTCCTCCAGTTCCTTCAAAATTTGAAGGTACCTTCTGAAATAAAAACATCTTGAACAATCGTTCGGATCCATATTTCTGGGTGTCTCCTCCGTTAGGATATTACTTTTAATAATAAATATTATATTATTCCCAAATAAAATAACCTAAGGCTCTGATACCATTTTCTCACGCTAGTGGCAACTTAAGATAAATCAAAAGATATTTCAAATATAGGCAAATACAACATTTTTCTCATATGCCTTATTAAATTCAAAATCAAGATCATAGGCAAATAAGACATTTTCCTCAAGTGTCTCATTACATTCAACATAAGGGTCACAATAGTAATCTTTCTTCAAATTGCCTAAAAAACTACTTACTCTTAAATATTGCCTCCTTTTCCATTTCTATTTTTGCTTTTGTCTATTTTTGTATATTATCACTTTTTTTTTTTTCTCTGCCCAATTCGAATATTACAAGTTCCTAACAACGTTATTTGAAATATTTTGTACAAGTTAGATGAAGAAATTAGGCTTATGCACGTCTCTCAATTTGGTGTTAATACATTTAATAAATTAAAATTAAATTTGATCTTAATTATTTCCGCGGTTTTCGATATATAGTATGATAAAACAACTACAAATCTGAACCACTCTTAGCTAGCATGCATGGGGATTAAATAATGAAATCTTAAAATTAAAAGACCACAACGCAAGTGCTTTGTTCTCATCTAAATATAAAGTATTGTATAAGTGCATATGCTACATGTACATTATTATTAATAAAAATTACACTTTAATATTTAATGTTTGAACTTTTTAAATTTTTGTTCTCAAAGTTTCGAAAATTAAATATATTATATTCAATATTTACACAAATTAATACTTATAACACTAAAATATTTTTTTGGCTTAAAAAATGTTAATATGGTATAGTGAAAATTGTGAACAGCAACTACTGTATACAATATTTATATAAATTGAATCAATTAAAGAGCATGTCTGGACAATTTCCGGCAGTCCACATCAATATTTGCGAGAATGAAAAATTACTCTAGTGCATGTTATAAATTTTAATTTGTGCAAATGTTAGGCCTTAATACGTCATTTTTGAAATTCTAGGATAAAAATTTAAAAATGTCTAAACTTGAGATACTAATGTAATTAACCCAAAATATTATATATACGTACCATATCCATATGCAGGTAGGCTAGCTAATTCAATTGCAGCTGACTTCATTATAAACTCCAAGAGTGATTTAATTAATTAATTAATTTTGTAACTATAATTCGTTGTTGAAAAAAAAAAAGGGAAACAATTTTTTCAGATATATGGGGATAAAGTGGTCCTTTTCTGCCATTATTGCTGTTAGATTTCAAGCCACATAAATTCAGATTTTAAGAATACTATCACAATCAATGGCCATATATGGCCCCCCAAGTTTTTGCATTTTCTTCTGTTTGAGTTTCTTATGGATCTAAATTGTGGTTGGTTTTCTCAATTTCAATGTTACATATATGATCAAGTTAAGCTACAGTTTTGTTTTTTTTTATGAATCATGTTATCAAACAATATGTAATAAAGAGAGTTGATTGTAATGGTGATAGGGATGTCCGGAATAATAAAGTTGATGAATCAATTATATATGCGGACCACAAATAAATTTGGTGAAATATCTAACTAGATAAGGGGGGCCGGATAGGTAAACCACTGTGTACACATTTAACGGGTTGATATAGGTGAAGATTAACATCTCATCGCAAAATTGTCCAAAAGTTTGGATGATCGAGTGAATAAATTTATAGTTGAAAGTTATAAATTCGAATCTGTATCAATATTTTTTTAAGTCGCCTGATGCGATGAGATGTTAATCTATGTTCAAAACACAAATAATTATTTTGGCTAATAACACATGCATAGGAGGTAAAGTCTGGGCTTGGGACGTTTACAATTTAAAGACAATATATTAGATATATTAGGGGGTGTATTAGATTGAGATTTCGTTGGACTTTTAAAATCCGGGTGTATTTAATCCAGACTTTTAAAAGTCCAACGAAATTCTGGTGTATTCAATCCAGACTTTTAAAAGTCCAATGAAATCTTGGTGTATTCAATCCAGACTTTTAAAAGTCCAACAAAATATTGGTGTATTCAATTCAGACTTTTAAAAGTCCTTTAAAATTCTGCGGTATTCAACAATCCATGGACTTTAAAAAGTCATTAACTTCGTTGGATTTCAGCTGGATTTCACGTGAAAATTAATTACAAAGGATGAATTCCAACCTCCAGACACGAGATTTCGATGGATTTGAAAAACCCAGCGAGCGTGGTGTCCCAGCGGCCGGTGAGGAGTTAAAATCGGGCACCCCAGCCGTCACCCGACCCCAGCGGCCGCTGGCCTTGCCGATGATGGCACTCCAGCGGCCACTGGGTGCCAACGGCCGCTGGGATCAAGGTCGCTCGATTCAAGCAGCCGCTGGGTTCAATTTTTCTTACCAGATACACCGATCGTTGTGTTCTAACGAGCGCTGGCGAGATGGATTTGAAATCCATTGAAATCGTTCAAAATCGATCCGAAATCCATACGAAATCCCCCAGACTCTGTGTGGAGTTGGAAGACTCCATGTGGAGTTTTGGGAGACTCCATGTACAGTCTATGGATTTATAAAATCCATGGACATTTTAAAGTCCAACAAAATCCATTAAAATCTCAATCCAATACACCCCCATTAAAATCTCAATCCAAAATCCATTAAAATCTCAATCCATAGATTGATAAGAAGCGAAAATTGTCATTTTATTATTCTATGTTTCATCTCTTATCATTTTTGGTACCCTACGTATTGTTTCAGTCAAAATGATACCCTCACAATACTTGTTTTAACTGTTTTGATCCCAATTACCTGGATTAGTAGGTTTATGGGTTATTTAGGTCATTTTTATGATTTTTTAAAGTTGAAAGACCAATATATATATATATATATATATATATATATATATATATTATAATTTTATTTTTTTCAAAAAATTATATGATTTAATTTATTTTTAAAAAATTTATGCAATTTTAATTTTTTTAAAATATATAATTTTATTTTTTATTTCTAATTTTAATATATATATATATATATATGTGCGCGCGCGCGTGTTTATTTTTAAAAAAATAAAAAAAATTATGTATTTTTTTTTTTTCAATTTTTGTCCCTCGACTTTAAAGAATTATACAAATAAACCAAATGACCTGTAAACCTGTTGTTCCAGGTAACCGGGAACAAAATAGTTAAAATATATATTGTTAGAATATTATTTTGGTTGAAACAATACACATGATACCAAAATTCATCGAGTACCGAAATGATCATTTTTCCTTGATAAAATAATTTGACATAATCCATTACATACTTTGATGGATTGAACAATTTTAAAGTTTTTAATAATTCAAATACTCAATCTCATATATCGTCAATCGAAACTATTTAATTTATGACTCAAAGTAAACATTCCCTTAGAGTATTAGTACCTTTCTATCATAATAAACTTTAATTTAGAAGTATTCTTTTAAATTTTAACCACATAATTATTTATTCTTCCATTTAAATAATTACACATCATTTTTCGATCAATCTCCATCGAAGGATAATAGATTTTATTCCGTGAGTTATTACATAATTTAACAAGCTTTTCAAATTCAAGTGATCTATCCAAATAAGTTATCATATATAGTTCAAGCATAATATATAACTCTGTCACAAGATTTTTCCAGAGTTTGAATCAAATATGTTCTTCTGGCAAAATACCTATATATCAAAATAAAATATGTCGTTCCTTTGGGATGGTCTAGTGATGAAGTGGTGTTATCTTAAGACTAAATGTCTCAAATTCGAGTCTTACCACCAACACCATTAGGTGTGAGCCTGTCATATCTAGCTTGCCAAATGTGGTTTACATCCTCTGTGTAGTTTGTAGGCTTTTACACAACTGCAATACCATTAGGTGTGAGCCTGTCATACCTAGTTTGCCAGGTGTACATAGTTTACCTCCCCTGTGTAGTTTGTAGGCGGAATTTATCCAGTGCAAACCTCGGTAGAGATTACGGGTCACCCTCAATAAAAATAAAAAATAAAAAAAATCTGCCACTTTCAAATAATAGGGACGTTTAATTTGAGTGAAATCAAGAAAGACTAATTCAGAATGACAATAATCAGTCATACAAGAAGGAGAAGTCGATGTATGGCATTCCTAAGCTGATTTTTTGCTATAATTGTTAAAGGAAACATATATATACAGTATGCATACATGAGTCGGTTATAATAGGGGATAGGGTAGGTATGGGGATGTGAGGGATGTCTCTTGCTTGTCGTAATTTTAGTGATTTTCGTATTATATTTTTTGTGCTAAAATATTTAATACTAAAATACGTACAATAAGAAAAATATTAAAATAAAAAATAGCATTAAAATACAGTAAAAAAATATTTAAATCACAGTAAATAAACCATGTTCTCATGCCTACACACTAAAGTACTGGTCCACATTTGAACCAAATTATGCACATAAATAATTAGTGTTAATATGAGAAAATAACCATTATTACTTAGTAAAGAATGTAAATAATTACTTTTTAAAAATATATTGTTTCTAGCCTTTTAGGATAGGAATATACATCAATACTCTTATAATCGTATAGATAATTTTTAACGTTAATTATTTCCTTAGATAAAAACACCATAATATATGAACAAAAAAAAAAATCATGGGCGATGATTTCAGAATCTATCTTTCGCACCCTAAAAAAAATCTATCTTTTGCCACCATTCTACGACAAACTCTCAGAAGTCACAACTGTCAGGTGTTGTTGTAGTCTTCTGTCACTGTTGTTGCCGGAGACGAAAATTACAAGATTCAACCGTCCTCTACCAAGGTTAAAGCGTCCTCATCGTTGAACAATCATGGACGATGATTTCAAACAACCTCATCCTCATAATGAATACACGAGTAGATGAGTGCAACGATACAAGTAATCCAAGTCATGTTCTCGTGCATTAGTTCAATAATGATTTAATAAATGAGTACACAATTAGTTTAATATGACAGTTCAAAAATAACTCATACACGAAAACACAATTAGAGTCGTTCGTGTACACATGCATTAGTTGGCCACTAAACTGATACACGACTGCATGAGTATGCCTATTCGTGCGCACTGGTTAAAAATGCAAAGATACACGAGTGCATGAGTTTGCTAATTCGTGTCTTCGTGCAATAATTAAAAATGAGATATTGCATGAGTTCACAAATAAATTATTGCACGAATCAACTCCAATACTCGTGTACCGAAAGAAATTGATTCGTGCACCAAAGAATATTCATTTTTTTAAACTCATTCTAAAGAAAGATTCAAAAAACTTAAATATATAGATCGAAAAAAAGAGTACAGATCCGTAAATATCATATACCTTATTGTTACAAAAAAAATAACAAGCGCAATGTCAACAAAACTTCAAAAAATTTCTAAATTCACCAAGAATATCTAATTTTAAATATTGCAACAAATAAGTTATTGCTGAAATGGGGATTAGAGAAAGGAAGAATCGTGATAATATTAAAAAAACATAGCTTGATGAGTATCACCAATGGTAGTTTTGTTTCAATTGATAAAATAGAGATTAAAAACAAGAGAGGCGAGAGAACGACGTTTGCAGAGGGAAGAGAGAGAAAATCAGATCTTTCCTAATAGTATTGATATATATAAATAATAATTCTTAATAATAAACATTAAACTAAGAGTATTGTAGTTAGTTTCATCGTGTTTTGTGTGTTTTTTCATACTGATGTGTTCTTAATGTTCGTCTTTTAGTTTATTTTTATTTGTTTATATGGTGTGATTGCATGTGTTTGTGTTGTTGGTGTTCATAAAAGCTATACATGATACATAGAGAAAATGGAACGTAAGTGGAGCAAGATTGTGAAAAAATAGCCCAGATTGAAGAACTAAAGGAATACAACCATGGCTATTGGACAGCCGGGTTGTCAGCCGGCAGCCCTCTCACTGAGCCGTGGCGTATTCCCAGCCCTGGCTGCCTATGCGCCTCTCTATTTCAGAATTCTCGTCCAGCTGCGGCTGACTTCCAATCGTGGCTGGACGGTGCGGTTTTTGCATTTATGATAAGATCTTGTAGGCTTTTTAAGGGGATAATTGGAGATAGACAGAGACACTTTTTGGGGCTACACTTTTGGGAAGATTTTTTGACAGACTTTCGGACAGAGATTAGGCATAAACTCTCATTCACTAAACTCTTGGGAGAATTACTTAGCAAGATTTTCAATTCCAATTACCTTGAGAATTGTAAACTTGAGGATTGGTTCTTGAATTTGTGAGATCCCTTTTACTTTATCTTCTTGGTGTATTTAGTTAATGATGATTTCTTGTTTGATTTTTATGGATGAATCATCTTCAATTATGAACTAAATTCATAATCTAGGGTGAGGGAATTCGAATCGGGTTGTTATATGTGTAAATTGTGATTATGCTTATTCTTGATCAATTGATTATTTATCAATTGTGATTTGTAACAATTTACACATATAACAATCAACTCTAGCTTATTTATCAACTCAAACATTGGATTTAGAATGTTTAGGAATTTTATTTCTTGTAATTTGTAACACAAAAATTGTCACCCTGTTAAGTCTTTCTAGAGAATACGACTTGGGAAAACTTATCACACTACGGGGATCTCGTTCTCTTGCGAGCAACCTAAGTGTACTTTTGATTGAAACATAGTACTTTTTTATGATAATAACTAAAAATATTACTTTTTTTAAAAATTAACTATTTACTTTATTTACTAAATAATAATGATTATTTAAAAATTTCTGGCTAAATAATTATGGCCAAAGTAAAAAAGTTGCTATATGCTGATAATGGTTATTTAAAAATTTCCAGCTAAATAATTATGGCCAAAGTAAAAGATTGCTATATGCCGATATGCTTTAGTAGTTCTTATTAACCCTCCCCACACTCACTACTATTCGAAACATCTGTGTCTTAGTGACGTAGCTTCCAAGGTCGTTGCCGCTTTATAATTTTTATATGATTCATATTTCTCTATATAAAAAAAAGGGCACTTTTCTTAGTAGGAGGAAGGATGCGGCAATTTAATCTCGAAGTCAAGATCATCTCTATTTTATGCAGAGATCCACACCATTTGATTTTGAGTAGAGATTATCTAGTCCCAATTTATATGTGATGATCTTGTATTAATATTAAAATTATATATTGTTAATAATATTTTTTATAAAAATAAAATTTATTATATTCTAACTAAGCATAATTAATATTTATTGCTAAAAAATAAAATTTTTAAAAATTATATACCCTAAATTTGGAATAATCAACCCCAAAAATTAATTATATTGTCTAAAAATGAAAATTAAATATTAAAAAATAATTATAAACCCTAAATATGGTGGAATAAACTCTAAATAATAATGTAAAATTATAGTAAATCAAAAGAAATTAAAATTGAAGAAAAATGAAAGAAAAAAAATAATTTTGAAATTTGGCACACGATTGATACACATAAATTGGAACTAGAGGATCTCAAGTGTTTTGATATATAGTCCCTCATGCGACAAAAATAAAATTGAAACCCCTAATTAAGTAATCCATAATCTTCCATACATACATACATACATACATATATATATCATATAGTCACATATTCATGGCATGCATAAGTAGAGATCATCTAATCTCAACTTTGTGTGCTAACCATGTGTCAACAATAAAATTATATATTGTTAATAATGTTTTTTTTGTAAAAATAAAATTTATTATATTATAATTAAACATAATTAATATTTATTGCTAAAAATAAAAAATTTTAAAAATTATATATCTTAAGTTTGGAATAATCAACCCGAAAAATCAATAATATTAACTAAAAAATGAAAAGTAAATATTAAAAAATAATTATAAACCCTAATTGGGTGGAATAAAGCCTAAATAAAATTGTAAAATTTATACTAAACCTAAAGAATTAAAATTGAAGAAAAAAATTAAAGAAAAAGTAATAATTTTGAGGGTTGATACACAATTGACACATACAAATTAAGAGTAGAGGATCTCAAGGGCATGCATACAGAACCACATACATGATTGGCCCATGCCCTATCACTATTATGAGTGACAATTCCATATGATCATGTTATGCATATGATACAATTAATTACATGCAATTTTCATGATTATTTTCTTGTTACCTATAAACAACATTAAGATTACGAATTGAAGTCTCATCATCCTTATAAGTCGAGCACATGACCAACGTATTGTCTACTTCAATTTGCTTTTCTTGTGTCAGTTAATTGTGACTTTGGAAGCTATTTCTCAAAACCAAAGCGTAAAGCACCCCACAAATATAACCGTGTTGGATTTGTTTTTTTTTTTTTAACTAATACACACCATACGTAATAAACTCTTTCCTCATGAAAAGGGAAAAGTTGAAGTATATAAACTCGATCAAGCTAATTAACATATACATATATATTGAACGACAAGAAGCTGAAAGTTATAGAAATAAAATAGAATATATAAATGCTGAAGTAGTTATAAATTGAAGTATAACGCAACCCCTTTCAACTTCCAAGTCGAAATATACAAGACAAAAATGCAATTAAAAATCCAATTCACCAAATCGTACACATTTGTGAGAAAAATAAACAAAATGTAATGAAAGTGGAAGAGAATATATCTAAAACATCAAATGTTCTGCGCCAGAAATCAGGAAGTCATGAAATGTCATGTTCCTCATTATATCCAATTACTTCACACCATAAATACTCCACCACTAATACCTCAATATAGCATTCACATATTACCCAACTAAACTTGAAACCATTCTTTTCATTTGATCAATTATGAGCACTATTTTTCACTTTCCCAAACAAACTTGTTCAACAATGGATTCTCTCTCTTCATCTTTTCTCCCTACATTTCCGATGGATTCTCTCTCTTCATCTTTTCACCCCGCCGCAAAAACACCAACTTTCTTAAAAGTCTCATCAGTTCAAATTGAAGACAAGCCACAAACCACCACAAGGCCGCCGCCTCAACCACTGAAGAAAGCAGCCACGCCACCGTACACCACTTACAAAGCCCCACCGCAGCAATCAAGAAAAGCTGCGGAGCCACCGTCTCTTCCGGCGACGATATTCAACGCATTCGATAGTTTCATCAACACGTTCATCGATCCTCCCCTCAAACCCTCCGTTGATCCGAGGTATGTTCTCTCCGACAACTTCGCTCCAGTGGATGAGTTGCCTCCCACCGAGTGCCAGGTGGTAGAAGGCGCCCTACCGCCGTCCCTCGACGGCGCCTACATTCGCAACGGCCCGAACCCCCAGTTCCTCCCCCGCGGCCCCTACCACCTCTTCGACGGCGACGGCATGCTCCACGCCATCACAATCTCCAACGGCAGAGCCACTCTCTGCAGCCGTTACGTTAAGACATACAAATACAAAGTCGAACGCGAAAGAGGATTCCCGGTCATCCCAAATGTTTTCTCCGGCTTCAACGGCCTCTCCGCCTCGGCGGCGCGTGGAGCCGTGACGGCTGCTCGCGTACTCGCCGGGCAATTTAATCCCATCAATGGCATTGGATCGGCCAACACTAGCTTAGCTCTGATCGGCGGCCGCCTCTACGCTCTAGGCGAGTCGGATCTTCCTTACTCGGTCAGAATAGACAAAAACGGCGAAATTCACACCCTCGGCCGCCATGATTTCGACGGCAAGCTGAACATGAGCATGACGGCGCATCCCAAATCGGACTTCCAAACCGGGGAAACCTTCGCCTTCCGGTACGGCCCGGTGCCGCCGTTTCTAACCTATTTCAGAATCAACGCAGACGGCGAGAAGCAGCCGGACGTGCCCATATTCTCGATGACAAGCCCAAGTTTTCTACACGACTTCGGCATCACGAAGAAATACGCCATCTTCAACGAAATTCAGCTCGGAATGAACCCGTTGGAGATGGTGGGAGGCGGGTCTCCGGTAGGGGCGAACCCCAGCAAAGTGCCGCGGATCGGCGTCATACCTCGATACGCGAAGGATGAATCGGAAATGAGATGGTTTGAGGTGCCGGGATTCAACACAATTCACGCGATAAACGCGTGGGATGAAGACGGCGGCGATACGGTAGTGATGGTGGCGCCGAATATACTGTCGGTGGAGCATACGCTGGAACGGATGGAACTGATACACGCATCCCTTGAGAAACTTACTATTGATCTCAAAAATGGAAGGGTATCGCGCCACCCGCTTTCCACCAGAAATCTTGATTTTGGGGTCCTTAATCCAGCCTTCATTGCCACAAAGCACAAGTACGTTTCGTGTTTTATTGCCAAAAATTAAATTATTTTATAAATTTAATATACATTCAAAATAATAATTACAAATTTCTCAAGTTTAAAACATTTAATAAGGAATGAAATAAACAAATTCGGATTTTGTTTTGAGTCAACTTGGACATCGTCCAGTTTTATTTCACGGTTGAAACCGTACGGTGTTACACCATGCAGATGAATGAACAAGTCAATAAGTACAAATTATAATAAGAATGTAAAAATGTACAAAATTATTCTTCACCTTCAAATAAGAAGGAAAATCGGTTTTCTAAATTTCATTCTATTAATTACTTTTCATTTAATTAATTAGCAAATTTTCCGTAGATTTAGTAGAGATATACGACGTTAATCAAATTGAATTTATGAATTTTTCTTCCATTTTTCGTCAATTTTAATGTATTGTATTTTTTAGTTTAACTTTACACTTATTAATTATAATTGATTCTGCTCAATTAGAATTTATATTTAGTTTTTACAATTTAATTTTCAAAAAATGATTATTATGGTTGATTATTTTAGAAATATGATTTATAAAAATAAAATTTTAATTTTTTATTGATAAATATGACTAGGTCAATTATATTATAATAATTTTTTATTTTTAATAAATTCAAGTGTAGAATATGAGTTGAAATAGCAAGTGCTAAATAAAGGATCTCATCCGGAAGTTAATTATGGAATTAAGAAGGTTTCTGGTGCATTAGTCGTAGAAGACTCTTAATTTATGTAAAAGGAAAATTTTAAGGCGTGTAATATTCTTAAACTTTTGAGAGGTGTAAAAGAGTCCAAACTCGAAATATATAGCCTTTTGCGGTAGGGTAGGTCCGGTACGTCAAGCTATGATCATCACTCCAATTTTCGTTTTTGAAAGCACAAATAATAGTGTAATTAAATGCAAATCAATTAGGACACCCCACCCCACCCCTCCCCTCCCCTTTTTTGTTAGAGCATTGGCATTATTTGAATGTAATAAAAATGTAAATTACATTAACTACTTTCAACCAAAATTGCGATATACTTGATTTTGGCGCACATACATGTATCAGATATGTGTACGCGGCCGTGGGAGACCCAATGCCGAAAGTATCAGGGGTGGTGAAACTGGACGTGTCGGTGTCGGAGGAGGATCGCCGCGATTGCATCGTGGCGAGCCGAATGTTCGGGCCGGGCTGCTTCGCCGGCGAGCCTTTTTTCGTGGCTCGGCAGCCGGAGAATCCAGACGCCGACGAGGATGACGGCTATGTGGTGTGTTACGTGCATGATGAAATTAGAGGGGAGTCTAGATTCTTGGTCATGGATGCTAAGTCTCCTAATCTTGACACCGTCGCCGCCGTCAAGCTGCCCCGCCGCGTCCCCTACGGTTTCCATGGGCTTTTCGTTCGTCAAAGTGACCTCAATAAGTTGTGATTCGACCATTAATTGAGTCAATGTATAAATCATCTCATCATCATAGTACTATTTTTTTTTTAAGTTTCATTTTTTATAGGAAAACTGTACAAGCGTGTTTCCAATATATATGTATATTTTGTGTACTATATCATTTAATTAAACTATATTCTTTTCAAAAAATATCTATTGAACACTGAAATATCAAGTGATCCGGTGGTCCGTGGGAGCAAATTATGGTCCACATAAAATGTGAAAACACGTTGGATATCTCACTCACGATATTTTTCACTTCACCACTTGACATACAACAAAATTATGTGTGTGTGCTTGTGTGTCTGAGAGAGAGAGAGAGAGAGAGAGAGAGAGAATTTTCTCTCTTTATATTAATTAATTGGTAAAAAAAAAATATAAACTTTGAGCACAACTTATTATAATAAAGCATTTTATCAATATTATCACTAATTTATCTATTTACAAATTACAATCTCATTGTTAGAGAACTTAAAACTCAAAATATAACTTTTCAGAGTTATAAAAACTGAACCTACAAATACACAATTAAGTAACCATAGCCAAAATTCATGATCTCAATTCCACCATATATATACATAATTCCATCCCTTACGTAAGTACTCATAATTAATTATTCTTATTAGTTAATTAATTTAGGGATGAATTGTAAAGTGAGGTTAGTTACAAGTTTGTCTCACGGCCACTCAAGTGGCTTAGGAACAAGATCTTGAGTAATCGGCCAATTAAAGTAGTCTCAGAGTATAGATTCGTCATAGACTCAGGCTTCGAACACTGGTGATAGTATCTGTAAACACAAATAAAGTTAGAACAGTACAGATGCATACACTAATCACAGCAGTAGCAGATAATATGAAGATCTGAAAAGTAAGAAATCAGGAAGTTGAAGATGGAAGAATGGTTGTGTCTCAAAGACACTTGGCTCAGATCTTCCTGTCAGGGTACACTACGACTTCCGGCGACACAGACTCAAGCCACAAAGGAGTAGGACAGTGGGATTGCAGGCGTTGAAGCCCTCTAAATCACTCTCACAGGTAAGGCTCAAACTTAATCTCACAACACAGCCACTCAGGAATCCAGGGCACAGGATTCCGGCCAAAGAACGGAGAAGAAAGCTTTACAGAGCTTAATCGGTGAATAGATCAGAGGTAGGACTTGAGGGAGATGAAGGGGCGCGAGAGATTAAGTAGAGAGGGGGAGGGATCAGAATATAGAAAATTAGGTTTAGGATAATCATATATAGTAATTTAGGTTAAAAGGTACACGGGCCATCAACTGGGCCAAGATAAATAAAAGGTAAATGGGCCAAGAGAGATAAAAGGGCAATGAGCCAATCTCCACATATCCACCTTTGGCACATTGGTCTTTTGTGTCAACCCCACTATTTTAAAATATTTTCAGGTAATTGATGACGGCATGTGGCGGATGTGGACTAATGTGGACATCTTGTATGGTTGACCATATTTTAGTTCTTGAAATATTGACTCCGTTTAATTTTTGTTATTTTTGGTATCAACGGTTTCTAGGGGATTTACAAAGAAAAAATTAAATACTCTCTAAGATCACAAGTCATTAGTTTTTAGTAAAAAAAGTTATATTCATCGTTCATCCCTATTTGTTAAAATTTGTTCAGTTCTCTTTTATTTTTCTTTATGAGAAAATTATGATATAATTATTATTTTCACTATTTATTTTGTTATAATTGTCTGATTAATGTTGTCATATTAACTAGGTAGGCGATGAATTGTTTTGATGAATTTCTATGTTGAGGGAGGCCACTATTTTTATTGAATTACTGAAGAGTTAAATTTCTATAAGGCATAAATATCATTCATTGATTTTTTTTAGTTAACTTTGAAGATTAATTATTATAATCATTCTTAACTCGAAAATAAAAACAATAATAACACTATACTAGTGGGTAAACATCATTGTAAATGGCATAAACAGCACCATCAAAACTATTTTGATTTTATTAAAAATATGCAGAGTAATGGTCCATCATCATTCTTCATTACAAAAACTCAATATGAATCGGTGAGAAAAAAACATTACAAATGAAGAATGATGATGGACCCCTTACTTTGCATATGTAAATAAAATCAAAATAGTTTTGATAGTGATGTTTATGCCATTTACATTGCTGTTTGCCCACTAGTACAGTGCTACTATTTCTTTTTTTCAATGCAACAGGACTAAAGAACAATTGTCAAAAATATATATAATTACCATAAATCAATTACAACAATATAAAAGCAGAAATAAATTAATACAAAAATAATAAACAACATTCGTCAAAACTATTGTGAATTGACTATGCAGATTACCTCTCTGTAATCATTCTTAAACACAAAAATTAATAAAAGCACTATAAAATTTAAAAACAAGCAACACAAATGGCATAAATAATATTAGTCGAAATTATTATGATTTCATTTATATATAAATTTTAATGTTCATTTTAGCAACGTGCAAAAAATATTTATAAACTTATGTAAGCTTCCAATAAAAGCACTATAAAAATTAAAAAAAACAATATAAAAACCATAAATAGCATTCGACTCTATATTCATTATGCAATGTTTCTCATATTCACCTTCAAATTTAGTGTTCATTTTTGTGACGTCCAAAAAATATTTATAAACTCATGTAAGCTTCCAATAAAAGTACTATAAAAATTAAAAGAAGCAATACAAAAACCATAAATAGCATTCAACCCTATATCCATTATACAATATTTCTCATATTCACCTACAAATTTAGTGTTCATTTTTGTGACTTCCAAAAAATATTTTTAAACTTATGTAAGCTTCCCATAAAAGTACTATAAAAATTAAAAAAAGCAATATAAAAATCATAAATAGCATTCGACCCTATATTCATTATGCAGAGTGGAAGAGATAAAAGGTGCAATTGCTTACCAAATCATCATAATTTGCAGGAGAATTAATTTCCCACATCAAACACAAAAACGGGGGACAAGCACTCCCACACCAATAACCACAACTGTTCATGTGCTAATAGATAAAGAAAAAGAGTGAAATCTTATAACACATCAGGCATTGTCATAACAATCATTACAAAATCTCAAAAAAAAATAAAAATTGAACTATTACAACACAAAATTATATTAGCCAACATCCACCTACAATTTTAGTGTTCATTTTAGCGATGTGCAAAAAATATTTATAAACTTATGTAAGCTTCCAATAAAAGTACTATAAAAATTAAAAGAAGCAATACAAAAACCATAAATAGCATTTGACCCTATATTCATTATGCAACATTTCTCATATTCACCTACAAATTTAGTGTTCATTTTTGTGACGTCCAAAAAATATTTATAAACTTATGTAAGCTTCCAATAAAAGTACTATAAAAAACTATAAAAATTAAAAGAAGCAATACAAAAATCATAAATAGTATTCGACCCTATATTCATTATGCAACATTTTTCATATTCTCTTTTATTCTGTTAATAATTCTCATTTACCCCCCTAATGTTCTTTATTTAAACAAACATTATACCACTAGAGTTTTACAAAACCAAAAAACTCTTCCACAAAAACAAATAAAAAATTATACCCATTCACATATCACATAAAACAATGTTACAAAATCTTAAAAAAGAATAAGGAAATGTTAAAATAAAATAATATTATTGAAAAAACCGAACTCTCGGTTCTGACAGAGTTGTGATCAAAGTTGTATCTAAAGTTGAGACAACTTTGAACATGCAGCGGAATATAGAAACAAACAATGGATTGAAAAATTTCACGAGATTATATTTTTATAATCTCGCGAAGTGCCTCAGGGCGAAATATTCACTATGAAGTTGTGAATTACAAAAACACTACAAGTAAACTCTTACTAAACTTAAGACACTTTATCTCTTCCTTCACAGAAGGTTGTGACTAAAGTTGTCTTAACTAACACTTGTAGAAAACTAATATCTCTTAATACAGATTTGGAATATCTCTATAGATTCGTATGTAACTCTATACAACAGATTCCTATTTATACAAACCAAATTACTTGATCTCTACTCCAAATAACCGAACCATCTCTCCATGATCTTTTCTCCTTGACTTGCGCCGCACACCCACAACTTCCTCAACGAACATTATCTTGACTCCATCAATCTTTGAACTGGTCAAGCACAACAGATTAGACTATCCCAACCAACTTTCTTCCTGCACACTCAAAATAAAGAAAGACAAAACAAAAACTATATCCAATAATATTAACAAACTAAACGGTTTCAACAATTATATTAGGCTAACATATTAAAACCTATAACAACATCCACCTACAAATTCAATAATCATTTTTGTTTGTTCAAAAATATTTATAAAACTATGTAACCTTTCAATAAAATCACTAAATAAATTAAAATAAGGAATACAAAAGGCATAATAACATTTATAAAAACTAATTAGATTGGTTTGTTTATGTACCATTTCAGCAAAATATAAGTATGATCTAATTACCCTAAACCCAAATTCACATTCAATAAATCACATAGCTACCTAATAACCAAATAAAGCACTTATTAAAAAAATTGTAATATATACAAAAATGATTGTGACCAAAATACATTAAAAAAAAAACGAATTGTAAAGGTAATTAAAAATCATAAGGGATTTGGCTAAATCCAATGTTGTAACTAAAATACAAAAAAAAATAATTAAAAAACATAAGTCATTATAGCCAAATCTAACGTAATTAAGAGCTCCCTTAAATCACGTTGTGACCGAAATGCAAAAAAAAAAATGACTATACACTTTTACCCTTTGTTGCATCTATAATTGATAAAATGGCATTCATATTAATTTTACAACAATTAATAATATCCGTAGATCTTAAAAATAAATGGATATGATTCGTTCATAAATTATACACATGATCTATGTTCACGTACTAATCCTCCCCTATATATATATTCCATCATAATTAGATATTTTGTGGTTGTGTCGATTTTTTCAGGCAAAGCTCGTGGACATATTCCTAATTTAATTAGCATGACCGCACAATAATTAATATAGATTTGCCATTTGTTAATTTAGGCCTGCGTTACATCTAAGTCTGTATAATAGATGTAACACCCAGATTAAAGCAAGTAGCTAGATATATAGAGAGGAACAAGTTGGGGGTATGTCGCCGATGAGTTTGAGTTTGGTGTCAATCAATCAATCAATTAATTAATATATTTAATATTGTACTCTACATATATATATATATATCATATTTGATCTAATTATATCTGCGCTCTTCGACATTTTAATTTGATGAAACCCGAGCCTAATTTTGTGTACCAACTGCTAAATTGGGTACAATATTTTAACATATACATTCAAATAAATATAATATTAATATCTTATATAATTTAATTAGACATCCCACTTAGCAAACGGAGCCCTTATGGTAATAGTGAACATTAAAGACCGACCGCAATTGCTCTGTTCTCGTCTTTTTTATACATGTTGTTGTATAAATGAATGCTACCATGCATAAATGTCTATATATCACAATAATAATATTACGCCTTGTTTACTTTGATGGATAATTGTGCATTAATAAGTTATCTTATATTTACTTTGCATGATATTAAAATGGTGGATAATCCAAGACCCGTGATAAAATGAGTTTTTAGTGCCTATTTGTAGGATATGTATCCCACCTTAAGAGGTTAGATATATTTATCCATCCCCTCATCCTCTAAACTATCTATCCACCCAATAGTAAATTCTTGAAGTAAATGAGCACTAATGGTTTCCCCTAAAAAAATAAAAATAAATAAACAACAACTATAATAATATAAAATGGAATCATCATTTTTTTTTTCGCAAAGTTGCAAATTCAACATAATCTTTAAACATAGACTCTAATTTTCAATTTTGATTTTATTCGGCATCCTTCAAATTTTCTAGTGATACGAGTTTGGAATTTGAGTATTACTACAAAAAAAGTTTTTAGAGACAATATTATTAGAGACGACAAATGTCATCTTTAATAACCACATGTTATTTCTAATAACATTAATTTTGTGACGACATTATATTGTAGTCGCTTAAAATAATCACTACAAATAAAAACGCATTTTTGCAAAGGAAAATTCCATTGTTAAACATAAAAAATAATTTAATAACCACATGTCATTTCTAATAACATTAATTTTGCGACAACATTATTTTGTAGTCACTTGAAATGATCACTACAAATAAAAACGCGGTTTAACGACGAAAATTCCATCGTTAAACATCAAAAATAAAAAAAATCCATCATTAAACTATTTTATTCTAACACTTGCTGCATATGGGAAACAAACACAAGACCTCCCAAGAATGCATAGCTTTATGCTATGCGTCAAAACAAGTGCACTAATGCATGTTTATGTTAATATTTAGACACACACACACACACACAAAAACAGTTATGCTTTATTGAATTTTTTATTTTTAAATTTAATAATTATATTAATAATGTTAATAAATATATTTTTAAATTTTAATGTAGATATTTTAACTTATATTTAAATTTTTAAATGTTAATTTTCATTTTTGTTATTTTAACTAATTTTTTTAAAGATGGAAGATATGTATTCATTTTATTTATCTTTCTTTTGTGTATTATACATTATTTATATATACATGCACCGATGGACCTACACTAGGCCAAAGGGGGTCACTTGGCCCCCCCCCCCCTCCCCGAAACTTTAAATTTTTTTACTATTAATATAGTAATAATATATTTTTATTGAGTTTTTTTAAAAAATAGATGATAACATTTTTGTCTTGAAAGTTTGGCCTAATGATAGAGATAGTTATCTTTACAATTGAGGTCATATGTTCAATTCTCTACAAAAGCATTGATTTTACCTTTTTTTCTGAGGCGGCTTTACTTTTTTCTCTTGGATGGATTTATTTTTTACTTTTTTTTATAAATTGAGAATTATTTCAATTTGTGCTGTTTTATTTTTACTATTAATAATTATTGTATGTTTATTTATTTGAAACAAGTTGTTGTGTATTTATTTATATATTTTTATATGTTTGAATTTTTTTTATTAAAGTAACAATTGCCTTTTGTCATATGTATTGGGAAGCAAATATCGTGGTTCATACCCCAATGTGTTCAGTTTAGAGCGGGGTGTGAGTTTCTCTGTACTTTAATGCATAATTTTTATATTTAGATATAATATTTTTTATATTTGTATATATTTGGATATTTGAAATTGAGTTTATTTTATTCATTTTCAATTTGTATCGACACATTATCCAATCCTGTGTCATTCACCGTGGAACCAACTACTTAGATATATTCGTCAGTTCATCATTTACAGTGGCAACCACACAAATGTTGAATATCTAAATAAAAATCATAATACAATTGATGAAATATAATTTTAATAATGTATATTAGTAGAAATAGGCATGTATATGTTTTATACTTTATACATTATGACCTTGTTTACTTTGAGAATATACAATTTAAAGGATAGATATGTTAGTAGATATAATGGTAGATGAATCATATACCACCTCTTTAGGTGCGATGCATATCCCACAAATTATAAGCACCTAAAGCGTATTTTATCACGGGCTTTGGATTATTCACCATATTAATATCATGCAAAGTAAACATATGATAATTTATTAATCCACTCTTATCCATCAAAGTAAACAAGGTCTATAAGTATGAAATATATCATGTTTTAATTTCAAATTACTAATTAAAAATACTATAAATTGGTTTCAAGTTGACTCACATCAACTCGAGTACTACCAAGATTGATAGCGGCTCACGAGCCCATGAGTCAAATTTTATCGAGATATTGTTGAGTTGAACTTCAAGTAGCTCACAAGTTAGCTTAATTAGTTGAATTGCACCCCCAAAGAAAGAGTACTACCAAGATTGATAGCACTTCACGAGCCCACGGGTCGAATTTTATCGAGATATTATTGAGTCGAATATCAATTAGCTCACAAGTTAGCTTAATTAGCTCATTCGCACCCCAAAGAAAGAGGAAGCGATGTGTCCTCCACCCCATTTTTACAATAGGTGTCTCTGTTTGCACTATACAAATTATTTTCACGTTATAAAATAAATTAATTATTAAATGATAGTTTAGAGTAAAGGATAAAAAATGACACATTGTGTGTGTGAAGACTGCAGAGTAAAATTGATACTGTGAAAAGTTGGTGTGCGAAAAATAATTATCGTAGTGTAAATAAAAACACCAATATTTTTCTTTTAAATTCGCTTAATACATACAAGCCAAATAGTTTGGATCATCTCTTACCAAACTATTCTACATTTCCTCCTCCACCGTCCGATCGTCGACTGGTGTAATAAATTCAATGACTAGACCCCATATTTATAATTTACCATGAAAAATATTATGTGGCATTTTGTTAGTGAGGAAATATTGTTTTTTATAGAATATTTAACAAAGGAAATATTAAATCTAAATCTCATATCCAATTAAATCAATTTAAACAACTTTCGACCAATTCTTTTCAACGTACTCTTTTTCCTTTTCTCCTTTTTCTACACGGACTAAACAAGCCATTCTACACTACTTCAAATAATAAAAAAAAAAAAACAATTTGTATTTTTTTTCGTTTTTGGCAAGTTCAAAGAGAATTAGAATTCCCCACAAAGTTCATATCAAACAAGATCCGGGGTAATACAAAATTGTATGTTTTATTTTATTGAACTTCCGTAAAAAAGTACTAGTAGAGAGTTTATAATATGTAATTGAAAACTCAATATGAATTCATTGTTAATAAAATCCAATTGAGAAACTGTATTTAAAAAAAACAAATATTGCCTACAAAAAAGGTACCATGTGGAGAAGTGCATATTTATTGGCCACAAAGTTTCAATATCTGAAAATATTTTTCATTTGTGTGATGGAGATACGAAGATTAGGCCTTAATATCATATTTGAATTATATTCTAGATTTGATAATATTTTATTATCTATTTAGACTATGTTATCAAATTTGAAATTTTATCAAAATTAAGTTTTATATTTCTTGTCACATAGATTTAGATTGTTATTAAAGGGAGTTGAAATTTAATAAAAAAATGTAATATTTACGTGCAATTCGGTATTCTTATGAGTATCAATTATATATATAGGGAGCGGATCAAATGAGAACTCATCCCCTATGTGAGAACTAGAAATTTATCTCATCCATCCATTACTTTGATTTAGATGGCTAAGATTTGGTCAATTTTTGGTCAAAGACGGTAGCAAACTTGTAATATTTGAGCATAATTTTCGAAAATCATATAGATAATGCTTTAAAACCGTTGTCTATTCTTATAAATTTGGCTATGCTAAAATGAGAGTACTATCATGTTATTATGAACATATATACATGTTAATATGAATATATATGCATGCTAGTATGAACAGATAATGTCTTACTATTAACGAATACTACTACTGCTATTATAAGTAAAATTTATATGTTTTATGAATATTTTTTCATGTTGTTATGAATATTTTTTCATTCTATTATGTGTATATTTCCATGTTATCGTTAATATTTTGTCATGCTATTCTGAATTTAACATCACGCTATTATGGGCGAAAAAAATATATTTTCGAATAAACATATGAACAATGGATCTTAAATGAAAGAGCACGAAAAGAGCTTTAATTTGATATATAATTTGCGTTAATCTAATGAAAAATGAGCAAGTTATGGATGTTTAAAGTTTAAATAAATTTTGTGTAAGGATGCTGATGTCAGCTTTGACCAGGGGTAAGTTTGACTTTCTCATATTTACCATTATGCCACCGCCTTTTTATTTAAATCTGGACCATTGAGATCAAAGCATTGTGTGGTTGAGATTAGCTCCTAGTTCCCACATGAGGATTGGTTCTCATATGAGCTCTACCCTATATATATTTATATATATATGTATAGGGATGGGATCTGGTGAGAACCGGTCACCAGGTGGGAACCGAAAATCGATCCCATCCGTCCATTCTGAAATATCAACGTTGCAGATCAAAGCAGATTTTCGGCGACAATCTCGTAATTACAATGAAAACTTTAAATTCACGCATTTCATTAAGGGTAAAATTGGAACAATTGACTTTTAAAAAAAGTGACTTAAAAACTTTCGCATAGAGTAACCCGAGATTTACGCATAGACTTAAAAAAGTGACTTAAAAACTTTAAATGATCATAATTTATTCATTTTTAATCAGATTTACGCAAATCTTATATCAAATGAAAGCTCTTTTCATACTCTTTCATTTAAGATCCATATATTGCAGATGTTTATTTGAAAAAAAATAGATGAAAAATACAAAAAATTATTTTTAGGCATAATTTTCGCATAGAGTAACCCGAGATTTATATTATCATGTTGTATACAATATTTTAGCATGACCTATACAACATTTTAGCATATTGTGTAATACATTTTAGTGGGTGATATTATGAATATATTTCTAACAATTTTATATAAACAACTACACCTATATAGATAGTACAAAATGAAAAATACGAGTTGATGATAAAAAAGAAAAAAGAATGAGAAAGTGAAGCAACGAAGGAGATGACTGACAACTAAGAAAGAAAATGCGTAAATATTTCCCGAAACGAGATAAAGTTTATGAGAGCAAAATATGTGCAGACAGTAACATACAAATTTAGCCTCCTACTTCGCTCATTTTAGCCTTATTCATTTTTCATTTTAGCATGTGTTGATAAATAAAATATGGAACGGTGATTTCGTTGGAATAAAACACAATACACCCAATTTGGGGACAGTGAACCCTAATGAGAATCTCATAATTACTAATTGGGATCAGATGAGCCCTAATTGGAACGTAATAAACCCTAATTGGGAACGGTGAACCCTAGTGAAAAATGTCACATCAAATTTAGTCTCCTACTTCGCTCATTTTAGCCTCATTCATTTATCATTTTAGCATGTTCTTATAAACAAAATATGGAACGGTGATTTCATTGCAATGAAACGCAATACACCCTATTTGGGGACAGTGAACCCTAATGGGAATCTGATAATTACTAATTGGGAGCAGATGAACCCTAATTGGAACGTAACAAACCCTAATTAGTAAACGGTGAACCCTAGTGGAAAATGTCACATCAAATTTATCATCCTACTTCGCTCATTTTAGACTCATTCATTTCTCATTTTAGCATGTTTTGATAAACAAATATTGAATGGTGATTTCATTGGAATGAAACGCAATATACCTTATTTGGGGACAGTGAACCCTAATGGGAATCTGATAATTACTAATTGGAACATAATAAACCCTAATTGGGAACGGTGAATGTGACGTCCCAAAATTTCATAAATAAAAATATCTCATTTATTTAAATAAAAGAGTTAAATACAGTGGAAACAATATTTAAATTAAAATAATATTTAATTAATCTTGACCATAAATCCGTCTCCACGTCATCGCCCGAGCTTCCTTAGCCTGAAAAAATAAATAGCTTTGGGGTGAGTGCTATTAACTCAGTGGGGTTACTGCATTTATCCAGATTATACACAATATGAACAATAAATACATAGCATGGAGTATCATTTTTTTTGCAGCCCTTAGGCCGAACATGCAACCCGTAGGTTGAGTAACTTTTTCTCCAGCCCATCGGCCGAACATGCAACCCGTAGGTTGAGTAACTTTTCCTGCAGCCCGTAGGCCGGACATATAATTTCCACATATAAACTGCATAAAATGCATAATAAGGATAAATGAATATTTTGCATAATCATCCACGTTGGATTCCCCCACCTTTACTTGACTTGAAAAAATGTAACGAATTAATTTAATCCACGCGCGCCTAATAATATGTGTGTGTGTGTGTGTGTGTGTGTGTGTGGTCATTAAAAAGCTAGTGAAATAAAATCATAAAATGAGTTCATGACTTTCAAAAACTAGAGAAAAATAAAAAATTTGCTTTGAATGCTTTTGGTGTGGTTTGGAGAATGAAAAATGCTCCTATTTATACTAGAAATTTTGGATTGAAAATTGAAGCATCATAATTATAGGGAAATTGATTTGAATCAAATTCCAAAACTTGAGCAAAAGATTGATAATAATTGTTGAAGTGATTTGTAGAAAAAAAATCTATTAATTCCAATTTCTTTACGGATTAGTTGAAATAAAAAAATTTAATTAAAACATGGCTAATAAACTTTAGACATTCTTGAAAATAATTTGTTTGGGTCTAAAATATAATCCATAATAATTAAAATATAATTAGTAAATGATGCAATAATCTTTAAATATATATTACCAGTTATTTCGGCGCGACTTATAGGAAGATAGCATAATGTTAAAATTTTATTTGAACAACCATTCTCAGGAAAATGGGTAACGAACTTTTTCAAATGAACCGGGTCGTTACAGTGAACCCTAGTGGAAAATGTCACATCAAATTTAGCCTCCTATTTCACTTATACATTCATTTATTATTTTAGCATATTCTGATAAACACAATATGCAATGGGAATCTAATAACGTATATAACCTCATGCTTCCGTTATTTTAGCATTATATTCTAAACGGTAATTATGGTTAATAAAACTTAATAGTAATGTAATTACCGCAAAGGAAATGTCATAAACACTTTTATTAAAAATCATATATATTCTTAAAAATGAATGTGTTGAAAACAATTTTACAAGCATGGTAAAACATGATATTAAACTATGCCCAATCGCTATAATAACATCAAGTTGGACAGTTCCTAGCATCATGATCTGACAACTTGTGCGAATTGCAGCACATTCTGAGTGGTTTGTTCTCCTTTCTCTTCTTTGCATCCTTCTTAGATATCAAACGACTGTCACTACCTTTTGTTTTAACTGGAATAGGTGAATGAACAACAATTTCAGAAGAGGCACGTAAACCGTAGAATTACTCAAACATCATTGTCTTGCTATGTGAAGTAGAACCCTCCATATTACCATGTGAGTAATCTTACTACGGTCACTTGAAACAGAAGAAGCTGACACATTAAAATCAAAAAATTATAAACTGAACAAGGTAAAAAATAATAATACAATCACATCAAGAGATGTTCAGACACACAAATTGATTTTTAGCATTAGGTATGTACCATTCTAGCATCATGCAACATACATTTTAGCATCAAAGTATTCTAATGTTTACATGGTGTCTGTAACATTGTGTAGCCAAGTCACAAAAACACACACACACACAAAAGAAAAAAAACAAAAAAAGCAAAACATGGTTTGTATGACATGTTTCACAGAGTGTAGTAGAAATAACATTAAACCAACATTTTATGATGCTAAAACATATGTGACAACGGGCTAAAATGAATACATTAACATGCTAAAACATATGTGACGACAGGCTAAAACGAATACATTAACATGCTAAAATAAATAAACAGATCAAATTAATGCATATTCGACATATTCTCGTACTAAACCTTAGGATTTCTAACAATTAGAAAACAACTAATACAACACAAAACTGAACAAAACAGATCAAATTGGTCAAACATAAAAATGTAAATACAAAATCGTAATGAACTCCAATAGAACGAACTGTAAAATCAATGCAGATACAACGAATTGCGAAATTAATCAACATTAAAATTTCAAAACTGAATCAAACAATGCAAAATAAAAACCATACCTGGAGTCTCCATCGAATCACAGATGTAGAAACTTCACAACAAATAGATAATTACAGAAATAAAAGGATGTCGAGAAATCAAAAATGCGATCCAAACATAGATTAGGAACGATGAAGACGCAGAAGATGAAGTAAATTAGAGAGAGAGAGAGAGAGAGAGAGAGAGAGAGAGAAGAGAAGGAGAATGATAAATACGGGAAAAAAATCTGAAGAAGGAAAGTTTAATTATTGAATTACTATATCACCCTCCCCTCCAACAAAGTTGCCGAAAATTATAGGAATGCTACCGCCCATCCACTTAAATCTGATTTAATTTGGGCCATCCAGATTGAGTCAAACAAGGGGCTAGGATTGGTTCCTAATTCCTACCTGGGGGAAGGGTTCTCATTTGATCATTTCCCTATATATATATATATAGGGGTGGGTTAAAATGAGAATGACCCCCTAGTGTAAGAAATAGGAATAAATAATAACCACTGATCCAACAATTTTAATGGTCAAGATTGGATGTATATTTAGGGACCTAAATGCAATATTTTCTGTATATTATTTTTAATTTATATTTTATAGGGTTAAAACAGTAAAAAATATATCCCCATAATTATACGTGCCTAATATCTAGGAGTATCAGTTTATCAACATGGAAACTCTTGCACATCAACCCAAAAAACACGGCTAAATCAAATCTTTCAATTTATTTATCTTCACAAAGCAAAAAAGAATAGAGATTCGAGCAAATCTCTTCCAGAGAAACTCAAAGCAGACGAAACGCCAAAACAACCCGCCGCAACCCATCTCACCGGCGATGTCCCCTCTCTATCTTCACGGGAGTGTCCGGCGGCGTCGAATATACGTCTTCCCGCGAGTGTGTCGAGTCCATTTCGACATATATTCCAATGGCTGGCGGGAGTAAAAGTACCCGTTCGAAAGGTATGTGGTTTGATATTTTGCTATATGATTTTGACATATATCAAGCTTCCATATGATTTCAAGTTCATGTTTGATGAAAACGAAACTAGGGTTCCATGTGTTTTGGGAATTCAGTTTTTGGGGAAAAAATTCAACTGTATAAACGCGGCTAGAACTATGTTCGAAATGTGCCTCCTATGAATTGAGAATTGGGTTTGTGAAAAAAATCGCTCAATTTAGTAATTTTGTGTGTATTTTGCAAATTTATGTATGAGGGTTAGCAAATTTTTTAGCAACATTTTATTGTGATATGCGAAGCAAATATGGATGTAATTTTTTGCAAATTTACTATTAGTAATTATAAAATACTATGGGTATTGAGTTTTCTTGTTGATTAATGAGTCTAGGGTTCCATGGATTTGGGGAATTATATTTTTTTTTTGCAACCAATAAATATTTGATTGAAATAGATAGCAAATATTTGTATGATTTTGTGCAAATTTTCAAGGAACATGTTAATGTGGGTGTTCGATACCTATATTTCTAATGTTGTGCAAATGTGTGCCCTATATTTAGCTAATATTATATGGATTTGTTTGTTGAATATATGCAAATGTTAGTGCCGAACAAGTAGTGTGGAATTACAACAAATTTTGTGTGTCTTTTGCAAATTTCTGTGTGAGTGTTAACAAATTATTTCATATTGTTAGCTAATTATTGAGCGAGTGGTTTGATTCAGACTGTTGTTCATTGATGGAATAAAAATTAATTAATTATATATATGTAATAGTTGACACATTAGTGCAGTTAGCAAATATATGTTTATTATTTAGCTAATAAATGGCTAGTATTTATCATAAAATACACGAATAATTTTTTTTTTATATTAGTAAAATTTACGTATGGTTGAAAATCTCTGGTTGGCCTAATGTGCAATTATTTGTGGAATATTTAGCTAATATATGTTGAGTGTTTAACAGATATATTTTATAATTTGTGTAATATGAATTTAGAATTGGGTTTGTGAAAAAAATTGCCCAATTTAGTAATTTTGCAAATTTCTGTATGAGGGTTAGCAAATTTTTCAGCGACATTTGATTGTGATATGCGAAGCAAATATGTATGTAATTTTTTGTAAATTTATTATTAGTAATTAGAAAATACTATGGGTATTGAGTTTTCTTGTTGATTAATGAGCCTAGTGTTCCATGGATTTGGGGAATTATGTTTTTTTTTTTTTTTTTTTTTTTTTTTTTTTTTTTTTGCAACCAATGAATATTTGATTGAAATATTTAGCAAATATTTGTATGATTTTGTGCAAATTTTCAAGGAACATGTTAATGTGGGTGTTCGATACCTATATTTCTAATGTTGTGCAAATTTGTGCCCTATATTTAGCTAATATTATATGGATTTGTTTGTTGAATATATGCAAATGTTAGTGCCGAACAAGTAGTGTGGAATTACAATAATTTTTGTGTCTTTTGCAAATTTCTGTGTGAGTGTTAGCAAATTCTTTCATATTGTTAGCTAATTATTGAGCGAGTGGTTTGATTCAGACTGTTGTTCATTGATGGAATAAAAATTAATTAATTATATATATGTAATGGTTGACACATTAGTGCAGTTAGCAAATATATGTTTATTATTTAGCTAATAAATGGCTAGTATTTATCATAAAATACACAAATAAATTTTATTTTTATATTAGTAAAATTTACGTATGGTTGAAAATCTCTGGTTGGCCTAATGTGCAATTATTGTGGACTATTTAGCTAATATATGTTGAGTGTTTAATAGATATATTTTAGAATTTGTGTAGTATGAATTTAGAATTGGGTCTGTTAAAAAAATCGCTCAATTTAGTAATTTGTGTGTATTTTGCAAATTTCTGTATGAGCGTTAGCAAATTTTTCAGCAAATCGTTTTATGTATGTTTTGTAATTGTTGTTTCTGAGTTGCAAAATTTTGTATATGTCTTAGCTAATAACTAGCCGACATGTAGCTGAATACTTTTAGGAACAAAACTTTCTTAATTAGCTAATATTTAAATACCATATTTAATAAATATATGATATGTATGCTTAGCAACTATGTATTAAATTATTTTGCAGATTTCGTGCGCGAAGTTCGAGCAAATCCAAGACATGATGTGAATGATACTGAGGATGACATCACACATGAGAGACGAAGTTTGAGACATTGGAACTCAGGCCTCACGTACAACAATGACAAACAGATGCGGTACCTTAGGGTAAAATATTGTGCAGCAATCCTTAGTGCTGATAGTAACATACACAAGGATCGTATAATTGCGCAATCAAGCTTTTATTACAGAAAGTCATGTGGAGACGGACCACTAAATATTGATGCAATTGTTATGAAAAGCTCCAACACTAAATGATGCATAAATTTTTTTCATTTTATTTTCATTCCAAAAATTTTGTGATTATTTACCATTTAAAAGTGATTCTTGAACGACTTTCACATTTGACAAATTTACTTTCATTCATATAGTTTAATACGATGAATAGGACTCTTTTGCTATGTTTAAAATATAATATTGTTGATTTGTGTAATATCATTTGCTAACTCGTTAACAAATATTTTGTTTACAAGTTGTACAGCTATTTGCTAAAGTTTATACCAATCTCATGATACACATACATAATAGCTAAAATCTATATAATATTTTGCTATTAAGTATGAGAAAATATGCTACAATTGATAAATGAACTATAAAAAAATCCTACACAAATTATCTGCTAATACTAGAACATATGTTTGCTAACCGTTAGACAAATATATGCTAAGATACGTAATCGTATGTATATATATATTTTGCACATTAATATTACGTAATCATATATAATATATTCACTAATACTAAAAAGTCACTTAATTCTTTAGTAATTAACAATTGAAAATGATCAGTATAAATAAATGAGTTAATTGTTATCAAATATATGTTTAGTAATTATTAGTAAAATTGTATCAAATATATAGTTAATTGAATAGCTAATAAAATTGTATCAAATATATGGTTAATTGATCAGCTAAAATGGCTTTAATATTTTGCTATTCAGTATATACAAATTTGCTAAATTCATATTGGAACTGTATATACAATCCTACAAAAATTGCTAAAGTGTATGTTGTATTTTTCCCAAACTTTCCTTCAAATATTTGCTAATAATCAAACATATATTTGCTATTATCGAGACAAATATGTGTAAACATACCAACACATGTAATATTTTGCTAATAACATTCAGATATTTGCTAATCTCGTCTATATATTTGCTAATACAATACCTATAATGCGGATTTCAAATGCTTCACAATCAGATTACTTAGACTTTCGACAGTGTTATTATTTTCAATTCAACGATCATATATTTTTTTACTAAAAAGATGTCATCAAAATAAAAAAATTTAATGTCAAACATTATAATAATTTTCCCTGTGCAGCCCACCTCAGAATAACTACCAACGACTTCTTTAAAAAAACGATAAGAGGTCATCGGGCCTATATTAGCTCTTGCATAATCCAAAATGAAATTCTGATGCACAGCTCCCAACTTCCGGTTAACCTTTAGATATTTTTTAAATTCATCAGAAACTAGTGGGTGCATATGCTCTTCAATAAAATTAGTAACAATGTATCCATGCTCTGCATCATATTTTATAACCAACTGAGCTAAACAATCCACCCTTCTTGAAACTCTACGTCGTCTCTTCTTTTTACCATCATCGTTGAATCTGGAAATGAATTTTTATGACCCTCACAACTACATAACAGATACTTCCAAATGATAACACCATCGTCATGCTTTATTGCTGACCCAAGACGAACATCAAAACCAGCTGCTTCCCCATACACTCTGTAAAAAATAGTTGCTTCGTCTATAGATTTAAACTTCTGGCCAACGAATGGCTTTAAAGTGGCATCACATTCTGGAATATGAGAACCAATAGCTCCAGTTACTGTATCACCGTTAATTACTGCAATCAACCAGAAAACAAAAGTTACAGAAAACCATATTTTTATAAACTTCGCTAACATGTTTATATATATCTGATATCATACTGTAGAATATATGCTAACTCAAATTTGATAACGTGAGATGGGGTCTGTGATTGCAATTAATATTAGCAAAATATTTGCGTGTAGTTAGCAAAATAATGTATGTGTCTTAGCTAATATTTCAGCAAATATAGAACTGGTATATATAATCCATCATATCAAGTCATGTATGTTGTCAAAATTTATATTGCATGTTAGCATAATGTATAATAGTTAACAACAAACTGAACATGCTTCCTACAAGCAAACTGACAATTCATAATTATCAATTACTTATACAGTCTGATCCACACAACAATATATATAATTACCCGTGCTAACAACCAATTTATCTTACATGTTAGCAACCAACATATGACATGCTAGCAAATAATATACTATAACATAGCCATCCGAATATGCTTTTCTGAAAGAAAAATCTACACTCATAATTAAGAAAACCATAATACCATATGAACTGTAAGATCAAAACAACTGCAACAAATATATACGAAATATTTTCTAAATAAAAACCTGTATTCTCCATTTACGGCGGCAGAAACTGATTGAACAACTTTGTGTATATGTCTTGTTGAACGATGAAACTTGAATAAGCGAACATAGTGAACGATGAAACTTGAATAAAAAACTAACTGAACGATGAAACTTGAATAAGAGAACAGTGAAGAAGACGCCTTCTCCGAATCGCCGATTGAAAAAAAACGGAAGAAATAATATGAAAATAACTGTCCAAATATAACTGCATAACGTAACATATATCCAATCCCATGATTTATGGTAACTGATATGGAATATAAATAAAATTACATCTATAACCTTACTTAAAACTAATTGTTAAAAAATTGCATTTTTGACCCCATTTTTCCAAATCAATCTCGGCCTTCCAAAATAATTGAATCAATGATCCAGATCCGTTCCTATTTCCTACATATGAATCTTGTTCTCATTTGATCTCTATACTATATATATATATAGGGAAGGGTTTAAATGAGAACCCTTCCCCAGGTGAGAACCGAGAACCGATCCTAGCCCTTGTTTCATTCAATTTGGATGACCCAGATTAAATCAGATTTAAGTGCATGAGCGGTGGCATTACTGTAATTTTCGGTAACTTTTTTGGAGGGGGGTAATATAGTAATTCAATAATTGTTTCCTTTTGTTCTGTTTTTGTTTCCATCTTCATCCTTCCGCCCATCTCGCTCGCGATAAATTTTCCTTAAATCTCATCTTCGATCGCGTTCGGTCTTCATCGTAGCTAATTTTCGTTTGGATCGCATTTTTTGATTTCTCAACATTCTTTTATTTCTGTAGTTATCTATTTCATCGTTCCTAATTTTTCGTGAAGTCTGTACATCTGTGATTCCATGGCGACTCCAGGTATGGTTTTTATTTTGCATTATTTGATTCAGTTTTGAAATTTTAATGAATTTCGCAATTCGTTGTATCTGCATTGATTTTACAGTTCGTTCTATTGGATTTCATTATATATGCATTGATTCAGTATTTATATTTTTATGTTTGATGGATTTGATCTATTTCGTTCAGTTCTGTGTTGTATCAGTTGTTTTCTAATTGTTACGAATCCTAGGGTTTAGTACGATAATATACAGAATATGCATTATTTTGATCTGTTTATGTGAGTACGTCATATAAGATATTTTAGCATGTTAATGTATTCATTTTAGCATCTCGTGACATATGTTTTCGCATGATAATATGCTGGTTTTAAGTTATTTCTACTGCACTCTGTGAAACATGTCATACAGACCATGCTTTGTGTGTGTGTTTTTGTGAGTCGGCTACACAATGTTACACACACCATGCAAACGTTAGAATATTGTGGTGCTAAAATGTGTGTTGCATGATGCTATAATTGTACATATCTCATGCTAAAAATCAATTTATGTGTTGATTGTATGTCTAAACATATCTTAATGTGATTATATTATTATTTTACCTTGTTCAGTTTATAATTTTTTTATTTTAATGTGTCAGCTTCTTCTATTTCAAGTGACTGTAGTAATATGACTGTAGAGATATCTCCTAGCATGACAGAATACTATATACCACATTGTGAATTGAAGCCAACTCTTGAACAAAGTTTTAAAACTCTAGATGAGGGTGTGAAATTTTATAGGATCTATGCAGAATCATCTGGTTTTGACATTCGTCTTGGATCAGAGAAGAAATCTAAAGATGGTACAATTATGTGGAAATATGTTTACTGTAGTCAAGAGGATGAGAAGAATGCATTAGTTGAGGTTGGTGATTCAAGCGATGTAGTTAAAACAAAGAAGCATAGAGTCTCTAAGAGATCTAATTGTAGGGCTCGTATTATGTTCAGGTTTTCTTCTGAGAAAGGATACATTGTCAAATTGTTTGAAGAACGTCATTCTCACCCATTAGTTTCAGATGATTTTAAAAGATTTCTCAAGGTGAATAGGAATTTAGATGATGTGTACAAGAATTTTGTTTTGAATTGTGCTAGAGCAAACATAGGTCCAATGAGATGTTATAGGCTTTTTAAGGAAGGTGTTGGGAGCTATTCTGATGTAGGTTGCACTGGAGCTGATTTCAAGAATTATGCCCGTGACTTGAGAGCATACATTCATGGGGCTGATGCTCAAATGGTATTGGATAAGTTTCATTTAAAGCAACAGTCACATGCTGGGTTCTTTTTTGAGTATTGTGTTGGCAAAGAGGAAAGACTGACACGCATTTTTTGGGCCGATGCTCTGTCAAGGAGAAATTATGCTGCTTTCGGTGATGTTGTTTCGTTCGATTCAACATATAGTTTGAACAAGTATGTGATGTTTTGTAATTTTAACATTATATGTATAAATTGATGTATAACATAGTTTTAGCATCTTGGGTATAAAGTTTTAACATGATACATATAACATTTTAGCATTCTGTTGCATATACTTTACCATTGATTCCATGGTGTATTTTATTTCTTCCAGTAGTACTTAGTGTTTTCTCTTTTGTTTTAATGGTAGGTATAACATGATATTTGCTCCTTTTACCGGGAAGGACAACCATGGTAAATGTGTATGTTTTGGTGCTAGTTTGCTGTCAGGTGAAGATAATGAGTCGTATTCTTGGGTATTTGAGAAGTTTCTGAAATGTATGGAGAATTCTCCTGGTATGATAATCACTGATCAAGACCCTGCATTGAAGATTGCAGTAGAACAATCTTTTCCTGATTCTAGGCATAGGCTCTGTATGTGGCAAATCATGATGAAGGTTCCTGAAAAGGCTTCTTGTACGCTGAGGAAAGATGAATCGTTCATGAAGAGATTAAGTGATGTTGTTTGGTTAGATTACAATGAACTTTCAGATTTTGATTTGAAATGGAATAATATCATGGTGGACTATTGTTTGACTAATGATAGTTGGTTCAATTCTAATTTCAGCATTCGAGAATATTGGATTCCTGCCTATTTTAGGGAACTACCAATGAGTGGTCTCTGTAGAACAACTTCAATTTCAGAGAGTTCTAACAGCCTATTCAACCGCTACATCAATTTTAGATCAAATCTAGTTGAATTTTTTATGCATTTTGATAGTGCTATTGATGCACAGAGACATGCATATGATCTGCAAGAGAGTCTTGATGAATTAACCATTCCAATAACAAAGACTCCATTGGGAATTGAAAAACATGCAGCTAGTATTTACACTTCTGAAATGTTTAAGAAGGTGTAAGAAGAAATTGTGGCTTCATGTTTTAAATGTAGTGTTGCAGGAATTAATCACTGTGATTTTGGGCTGCTGTATGATGTTGATGATGGCAGTAAAATTACTCACACGGTGACGTACAACAAAGAAGATGATACTGTTGTATGTAGCTGTAAGAAATTCATTAGGGATGCCATATTGTGTTCTCATGTTTTTCTTTTGTTAAAGCATCTGAAAATAGTTTCAATACCATCTAAATATATTGCGGCCCGCTGGACAAGAACTGCATTAATTAAGCATATTCATGGTGCTAGTGTTGAGTTATTTGGTAAATATCTTATGTCGAATGATACTAGGAGTTTGCTAAATAAGTTGTTTTCAGAATTTTATTCTTGTTTGGGCTATGTTGAGCATGATCAGGAGAAGATGAATTCATTTTTAGCTGGCCTGCAGAAGTTGAAAGCATTGTTTCAGTGTGGTGATATGGAGGGTTCTACTTCAACACCCTGCAAGACGATGATGTTTAAGCAATTCTACGGTTCACGCGTGCCTTCTGAAATTCATGTTCATCCACCTATTCCGGTCAAAACAAAAGGTAGCGGCAGTCGTTTGATATCTAAGAAAGAGGCAAGGAAGAGAAAGGAGAACAAACCACTCAGAATGTGCGGCAATTGCCACAAGTTGTCAAATCATGACGCTAGGAATTGTCCAGTTTGATGTTATTACAGTGATTGGGCATAGTTTATCATCATATTTTACAATGCTTGTGAATTGTTTTCAGCACATTCATTTTTAAGAATATATATGATTTTTAATAAAAGTGTTTATGACATTTTCTTTGCGGTAATTATATTTCTATTAATTTTTATTAGCCATAATTACCGTTTAGAATATAATGCTAAAATATTAGAAGCATGAGATTATATACGTTGTCAGATTCCCATTGCATTTTTTATTAATCAGCACATGCTAAAATTAGAAATGAATGAGGTTAAAATAAGCATAGTAAGAGGCTAAATTTGATGTGACATTTTCCACTAGGGTTCACCATTCCCAATTAGGGTTTATTACATTCCAATTAGGGCTCATTGCTCCCATTTAGGGTCTATGAGATACCAATTAGGGTTCACCGTTCCAATCAGCGTTCATTGTTACCAAATAGGGTTTATTGCATTTCATTCATGAGGCTAAAATGAGCAAAGTGGGAGGCTAAAATTGTTGTGACATTTTCCACTAGGGTTCACCGTTCCCAATTAGGGTTTATTACATTCCAATTAGGGCTCATTGCTCCCATTTAGGGTCTATGAGATACCAATTAGGGTTCACCGTTCCAATCAGGGTTCATTGTTCTGAAATAGGGTTTATTGCATTTCATTCATAAGGCTAAAATAAGCGAAGTGGGAGGCTAAAATTGTTGTGACATTTTCCACTGGGGTTCACCGTTCCCAATTAGGGTATATTACGTTCCAATTAGGGCTCATCTGATCCCAATTAGTAATTGAGAGATTCCCATCAGGGTTCAGTGTTCCCAAATAGGGTGTATTACGTTCCATTCTAATGAAATCGCCGTTCCATATTTTGTTTATCAACGTATGCTAAAATGATAACTTCATGAGGCTAAAATGAGCAAAGTGGGAGGCTAAATTTGAGGAGAAATGGTATGATGCTAAAATCAAAAGAACAATACCATGTTGGTACAAACATGAATATATACTAATAGTAACATTTCCAAATATCTATCACAAAACATCTGATATTAATATTAGAGAAAAATATATACTAATAGTAACATTTCCAAATATGCATTATAAAACGTCTGAATCTAATATTCATCAGCTTAAGCTAACAATATTTATAATTTAACATTCCTAAGATATGTTTCTACAAACTATTAGTACTTGCAGAAAATATTCATGATATATATGTCTTCAAAATGGTACTACTTGCAGAAATTTAATTAATTGTACAAATCATGAAATTTGATTAAGAGTACAAATCATTTGGACATGACAAATTGTTCAACATTAATCGGACCATCTTGACATGAGAGCCTATAGTGTAGGTTTGCGTCTGCTTTGTTCCTTACACTTTCTAGATTACTGTCTGCACTTAGAATTGCAGCACAGTATTTGGCTCTCATATATTTCAGCTGTTTCAGATTGTCTGGCTTGATTCCGCTTTTCCAATACTTCAAGCCATCTCCTTTGTACGTTTCCAAATGTCTCATCACATAGACCCCATAGTTAATCTTGTTGGTGTCATTCCTCCAGGGCATCTTTAATCTTTCAGCAGATTTAAAATTGTTTGACAATTGTGCCGCTTTTTTCTTTTGGTTATTATTCTTCAGGAAATCTACCAGAAAGTTGACCTATATGTTTTGCTTGTTAGTGGTGTTTTATTGAATGTTAAACATTTGTATTGTTGAGTTGTTCATACCGTGAGGTCTGGGATGTCACCATACTTGACTCTTTCTTCACCATCCAGCACTGACGAATTGTCAAGTATCTCCACCTTGTACTTCCAAAGATCGATGGAAACAATGTAGAAGTGATTTGAATTGTATATTGGGAAGAGGTACTGCACATGAACGATAAGATTATGTGAGTTTTGTTCTTCTATAATTAAAATTCTCATATATATATTTGTTTTACCATGTCAATGTCTGCGATTTTCAGTGTTTGCATCCTTTGAATTTCTCCAAGCAGTGTTTCAGAGAATTTTGATCTTCTTTTTTCTTCATCCCATGCTGCTGCACGCTCTGAAATGGTTTTCCACTGTACAAATACCAATTTTAGCACCGTGGAATACACATATTGGCATATACATATACACAGTTTATGATGTGACTGGAGAAATTTAAATCACTTACTGTTATGCCAGTTGTGCTGAAGAATCTCTTCGGAGAGTATGGACCTCGCAGTTTTTCTTTATGGTTCAAGATGGTGCTCCACACGTCAATAACGACATAGCTTATGTAGGTGTCGGGAGCTAATGTCTTCATTTCATTCCTTGAAATGAAGACTGTACCATCCGAATATACAAAATCATCTCTGAAAAAATGAGTTTTTGTGAGATGTTTTCAAAGTAAATTTGTTTAATAGTTGATACAATAATATTGTAGGATGATATATGAAAATTACTCATTCGCTTTATCATTCTTCATCAACCAGAAGTATAATTCCCTCTCAGTCATGCTCAACTTTTCATTTGTTGTGATAACTCTCTCTTGCAAAGGAGATGCCATCTTCTGAGTGTTTTTCAATAATAATTTATTTCTCGTGACCAGCCCTGTATATCCCTACACAATTTTATAATATCATAGTTGTTATGCCATGATTGATTATCATGATTAAATTTTATTAAGTATAATTATATGTAAATGATTTAATTTTTGTTTACCTTAGTTTCAGAATCATTCTCAACAATCTTCTTTCCTTTTTTGGCAGCGCGAGCCCGCTGAAAGGTTGATATCATATGCTATTAATGTTTTGCTTGGAAAGATATGCATGCTAAAATGGATTTATCCAACATGCTTAAATCATATATAGATCATGCTAAAATGCAACTGGAACCTGTCCCTCTTCAGTAGGAGTCTCTTCTGCATTTTCCTGAGCACTTTGCTCAACAGCCTGAAAGCTTACATTATTATGTTATCAATGTTTTGCTTAATAGTGTATGCATGCTTAAATGAAACTTACGTCGTGCTCTGTCTCAGCTTTATCTTATTTCTCATTGACATCCTGCAAGTTTAGATTGTTATGTGCTTCCTCTTCACTGAGAGCTTTTCTAGCATTCTTAGTACTTATGTCAACACCCTGTAAGTTTGGAGTATTTTGTCAATCTTTTGCTTTTGATATTAAGATCACAATAATTTGAGCAAGAGCTTCATGCCAAAATCAGTTACAGGTCATAGTAAAATGTTACTTACATCGTGTTCCCCTTCACGTTCCTCTGAATCAACTTCCTCACTCATAGTTTCTTCTTCTGTCTCATCCTCCTCACCTTCATAGGGTCCATACACTGAACCTAACCCAAATCCACTTGCACTCATTTCAAACTCTTTTCTATCAATGAACAGAATTGTATTCCATTCTTGTATCACCGGTACAGACCTGGGTATATACCTGGTGAACAAGACTACCCTATCGACATACAGAAGTTGTTCTGTTATTCAATTATTGTAATAATTAGTACTGGTAATTAGGAAAAAAGAGTCTAAAATGTATGCAAATATTTGCTAAAATGAAATATGGATATGAAATCTTATAGTCAAGAACAAGATGGGGCCCATGAAGTCTTTCATCTTGTTTCTATGCCAGGATGTTGCATGCTCGACCAAGCATCTAACAGTGAAGTCACACCAGTTGAACTGTGACACATTGTCAATATCATCGAAGAGATGCATGATCTTCGGAGGTAAATAACCGTTGCCTTCATTTTCTATAAGACAACTTGTAAGCAAGACCATAAATTGTATCTTGAACTATCTCCCTCCTTCAGTGTCTTCAAGCATGTTTGTAATAATATCAGATGCTTCGATCTTGTATTTTTCTTTTTCCACCCTTTGTCTCCAGCTATATATCAACTCACATCGATGATTCATTTTCTTCCTCTCCATAAGTGTTTGACCTTTTGGAAAGCCAAACATGAGTGCAACATCATCCTTAGTAATTGGAACACTACCTCCATTTTCTGGAAGTTCTATCTGACAGCGTCGTGGATTGAAATTATCTAGAGCCTAATAGCTCAACTTTTGTGGTATTTCCCTTATATTGAGGTACATGATATTTCTGAATCCTATACTAATGACAGCTTCCCTCTGCTTATAGTTGAGATCTTTAATTACTTTCGTTAGAGGTGCTGGGATTGCTCTGCTCTTCAGCGTATTCTCCTGCATCACTACCTCAACTTGAGATGATGATGACTCAACATATTCTTGGAAAGAATCAATATGTTCTCCTCGAATTCGATGAATGAATTCTGATTTAGATGAATTTGGTTCTGGATTTTTACGCTTCAAATTATCTGCATAGGTTAATTATACATCAATTTGTTCTAAACTAATTCTACAACAGCTCAATCAACATGGCTAATATAATCTATTCATGCTAAAACTGGAGTTTAGTCATGCTCAAATTATATTGTACATCATGCTAAAACAATGATTTCAAATAAATAATAGAAAAGGTTTTTTTTTCAAAATAAATAACTTTACTCTCATAGTTTTTCAAAATTCGTCACATATATGTTATTACGCTACAATGATTATGATAAAATTATCAACAAATTTTATGATTGCTTTCCCACTGGAAAAAAAAATGAAACTCAACAAATTTAAAATATGTTTAAACCCTAACTTCATCTCTAACAACACAGTAAGTACATATATGTTCAGACCTTCGTATGTATGTTCTTTTTACAGAAACAAAAGTGTGCATTTTTTGTTGGTAGAGGCTACAACTTTTTTGTCCGCCATTGTCGTTCTTCATCTTTGCGCTTTTTTTTCTCTTGTTGTCATGAATGGAGTTTCTGTGAAAATGGGGATTTGTTGCAGGCAAATAATGAATATATGCTCGTTGCAGGTTTCTGAGCACACACAACTTTTAATTTGAATATCTCAACTGTTCATTAAATTTAATTTTAATTACATTCTCGTACCTAATGATTTACGCGGGACGAAATATGATATATTATTTCATAGAATAAAAGTCATAATTATTTTAACATACTAATTATTATTTATGTATTTAGATTAATTTTTCCATCACGTACTAATGTTTTTAATTAGGAACTTTTATTTTTAATTTTATCATAATCTTAACCTTCTCATATTCGTGTTTATTACGTTATTACAGTTCACGGTTTATTATAGACGAACTAGGGTTTCTACGATACTAAAATGATAGTAGTATCATGCTAAAATTAATTCAGAGACTGGTGAAGCATGGTCATAGAAATGGGAGGCTAAATTTGATGTGACATTTTCCACTAGGGTTCACCGTTCCCAATTAGGGTTTATTACCTCCCAATTGGGGCTCATCTGATCCCAATTAGTAATTGTGAGATTCCTATTAGGGTTCAGTGTTCCCAAATAGGGTGTATTGCGTTCCATTCCAATGAAATCGTCTTTCCATCTTTGGTTTATCAACACATGCTAAAATGAGAACTTCATGAGGCTAAAATGAGCAAAGTGGGAGGTTAAAATTGATGTGATATTTTCCACTAGGGTTCACCGTTCCTAATTAGGGTTTATTGCATTCCAATTAGGGCTCATCTGATCCCAATTAGTAATTGTGAGATTCTCATTAGGGTTTAGTGTTCCCAAATAGGGTGTATTGCATTCCATTCCAATGAAATTGCCGTTCCATATTTTGTTTATCAACGCATGCTAAAATGATAACTTCATGAGGTTAAAATGAGCGAAGTGGAAGGCTAAATTTGAGGAGAAATGATATGATGCTAAAATCAAAAGAACAATACCATGTTGGTACAAACATGAATACATACTAATATTCATCAACCTAAACTAACAATTATCCATCACAAAACATCTGATACTAATATTCATCAACCTAAACTAACAATTATCAGCTTAACCTAATATTTATAAAAATAATATTCATGATAAATCTGTCTTCAAAATGGTAGTATTTGCAGAAATTTGGTTAAGATTACAAATCATTCAGAGAGAGAGAAGGAAATCTTCAACACTGATCAGACCATCTTCACATGACATCCTGTAGAATAAGTTTGCCTCTGCTTTGTACCTTGCACCATATACATTACTATCTGCACTGAGAATCGCAGCACATTATTTGGCTCTCATAAACTTGAGTTGTTTGAGATTGTTTGGCTTGATTCCAGATTTTCAATTCTTTAGCCCATCTCCTTTGTAAGTTTCCAAGTGCCTCATCGCAAAGACCCCGCAGTCAATTTTGTTGGTGTCATTCTTCCACGGCATCTTCAATCTTTCAGTAGATTTGAAATTCTTCAACAATTGTGCCGATTTTTTCTTCTGGTCATTATTCTTTAAGAATTCTACCAGAAACTTGACCTGTATATTTTTTATTGTTAGTGGTGTTCTGTTGAATGTTAAACATTTGTATTGTTTAGTTGCTCATACCGTGAGGTTGGGGATGTCACCATACTTGACACTTTCTTCACCATCCAGCACTGAGGAGTTGTCAAGTATCTCCACCTTGTATTTGCGAAGGTCGATGGAAACAACATAGAAATGGTTTGCATTGTATATGGGGAAGAGGTACTGCACAAGAATAATAAGATTATGTGAGTTTTGTTATTCTATAATTAAAATTCTCATGTATATATTTGTTTTACCATATCAATGTCTGCGATTTTTAGTGTTTTCATCCTCTGAATCTCTCCGAGCAATGTTTCACAGAATTTTGACATTCTTCTTTCCTCATCTCATGCTGCAGCAGGCTCTGAAATTGTTTTCCACTATACAATATACAAAAAATTATTTATGCACGTATTAGCATAAACATATACACATTTTAGCATGAGACTAAAGAACTCCAAATCACTTACAGTTGTGTCCATTGAAGTGAAGAATCTTCTCGGGAAATTCGGACCTCTCAATTTTTCATTATGATTCAGGAAAGTGCTCCACACATCGATAACAGCATAGCTAATGTATGTGCCAGGAGCTAATGTCTTCATTTCATTCCTTGCAATGAAGACCTCTCCATCCGAATAAACAAAATCATCACTGCAAAAATTAGTTCTTTGTGAGATATTTTCAAAGTAATTTTGTTTTATAATGTGAAATAATATTGAAAGATGATATATGAAAATTACTCATTTGCTTCATCGTTCTTCATCAACCAGAAGAACAAATCCCTCTCACTCTTGCTCAACTTTTCATTCATTGTTATTGTTCTGTCTTGATAAGGAGACACCATCTTCTCAGTTTGTTTCAAAGATATTTCGTGTGACCACCCATGTGCATCCCTATACAATTATACAATATCGTAGTTGTTATGCTAGGATTGGTTATCATGATAAAATTTTATGAAGTATAATGATATGTAAATGATTTAATCTTGTTTACCTTAGCCTGAGAATCCTTCTCTACAATCTTCTTCTTATCTTTTTTCATAGCTCGACGACACTGAAAATTTGATATCATATGTTATCAATGTTTTTCTTGGAAAGGTAGTGCATGCTAAAATAAATTTTGACAAATTGCTAAAATCATATATAGAGCATGCTAAAATGTAACTTACAGGTTCTTCAGCAGTTGAAACTTGTTTCTCTTCATGTGGAGTGTCAGCAGTTTGCTCAACATCCTGAAAGTTTAGATTATTATGTTAAGAATGTTTTGCTTTGAAATAGAGTGTATGCATGCTTAAATGAAACTTACATCGTGTTGTTTGTCAGCTTGATCTTCTTTCTCTTTGTTTTCATCAACACCCTCTTTCTCAGCTTGATCTTTCTTCTCTGTGTTTTGATCAACACCCTGAAAGTTTGGATTGTTGTGCTATTGTTAGTTATTCAGGTAATGCTACATTGAGCTACAGGTCGATGCTAAAATATATACTTGGTCATGCGAAAATGAGTTACATGTCATGCTAGAATTCTTACATCGTGCTCTTTCTCATGTTCTTGTTCTTCCTCGTGACTGACATCTTTTCCAGTATTCTCAGTATTTTTCTCAAAACCGTGTAAGCTTGGAGTATGCTTTTGATATTAAAATCACAATAATCTGAGCAGTAGATTTATGGCAAAATAAATTACAGGTCATGGCAGAGTGTTACTTACATCATTTTTGTTCCCAGTCTGTTGCCCTTCACCTTCATTCTCAGCAGTAGTTTCCTCTTTACCCTCTTCATCACTCATAGTTTCTCCAAAACGAATAGGAGAAACATAATCATCTTCATGTTGAGTGTCAAGAGGCACCAATGGCTCATTCTCTCTAGCAATCACTTCTTCCTCTTCATGCATCATCATTCTATCATTCTCTTCCACAACTCTAAGGACCGTGTCCCATCTCTCATTATCATCACCCAGGCTCAGAGTAGGCAAAGCATCTAACTTTCTTTTCAAATCATCTCTTTTCAATGCAGCTTTCTCCAACTCCATAATCATGGCAATGTGTTCTGAACAGGACCAGAAATCATCATCAAGTTCTGGTGTTATGTTTATATTTTGCTCAGATGATTCTGCCTTCGTCACCAGAAGTGCTGCTTCCACCATTCTCTTGAAGTTTTTATTTCTCACCATCTCATCTGGAGCTTCATTGACAATAGAAATTATTTTTTCGACAGCTGTAACTGCTATCTTTGCGTTCTCCATTATCCTTTTCCGAATCTGCTCAATAGGTTTCTGGGAGCAGCTCGGGCTGGGATCAGCATATGAAGGCACATTCTCTTTATCTCTTGCCTCAGCTCCATCACCCTGATCTTCGTCTTCTTCCATCTCATCCTCCTCACCATAATAGGGTCCAGACACTGACCCTAAACCAAATCCACCTGCACTCACTTCAAGTTCTTGTCTCTCAAATAACTGAGCACTTGCCCATTGTTCTATGACTAGTACAGATCTGGGTATATACCTGCTGAACAGGACTACCCTATCGACATACACAAGCTATTGCATTGTTCAATTATTGTACTAATTAATACTGGTAATCAGGAAAAAAGAGTCTAAAATTTATACAAATATTTGCTAAAATGAAATATGGATATGGAGTCTTACAGTCAAAAACAAGATGGGGCCCGTGAAGTCTTTCACTTTGTTTCTGTACCAGTCAGTTGCATGCTCAATCAAGGCTCTAATCGTGAACTCACACCAGTTCAACTGTGAAACATTGTCAATATCATCGAATAGATGCATGATCTTCAGAGCTAAATACCCGTTGCCTCCATTTTCTATCAGACAACTAGTAAGCAAGACCATAAATTGTATTTTGAACCATCTTCCTCCTTCAACGTCCTCAAGCATGTTTGTAATGATATCAGATGCTAGGATTTTGTATTTTCATTTCTGCACCCTTTGTCTCCAGCTTTCTATCAACTTGCATGGATGATTCATTTTCTTCCTCTCCATAAGTGTTTGACCTTGTGGAAAGCCAAACACGAGTGTAACATCATCTTCAGTAATTGGAACACTACCTCAATTTTTTGGAAGTTGAATCTGGCAGCGCCTTGGATTGAAATTATCTAAAACCCAATAGGTCAACTTTTGAGGCAATTCCAACACTTTCAAGTGTAGGATATGTCCAAATCCCATACTAATGACAGCTTGCCTCTGCTTATAGCTGAGATCTTTAATTGCTTTTGACAGAGGTGCTGGGATTGCTCTTCCCTTCAGTGTTGGCCAATCATCTAGCTTCTTTGTCTTTACCTCCATCATAACCTCAACTTTAGATGATGAAGACTGAGCACTTTCTTTCTCAGAATCAAGATGTTCTCCAAGAATGCGAGCGGGAAATTCAGCTTTAATTTGTTTTTGCCTCTCTTTATCATTTCTCGCTTTCGTTCTTCTCTCATATTTTGTTCCTTCACTTTCTCCAGATGAACCTTTTTCTAGATTTTTACGCTTTAAATTATCTGCATACATTTACATAACAGTCGCTCAATCAACATGGTCAATATAAAACATTCACAAACAGATGCTAAAACTGGAGTTTAGTCATGCTAAAACAACATTATAGACTACGCTAAATCAATGATTTTAAATATATCTCTAAAGTGTATTTTATACGATGCTAAAACTAGGTTTTAGAACATGCTTAAACAACATTATACACTTTGCTAAAATAATGATTTTAAATATATCTCAACTGCATTTTACACGATGTTAAAACTAGGTTTTAGAAAATGCTAAAATTGTGGATTCACTATGCAATGTTAAACATGGCATTGTCATTATTCTGCCATATTATGAAAATAAATAATAGAAAAGTTTTTTTTTTCAATTTTACTGTCTTACGAGTATCATACTAAAAAATCGGCACATATGGTATTATATTACGAGCATCATGCTAAAATTATCAACAAATTTTATGCTCGTTTTCCTACTGAAAAAAAACTCAACAAATATAAAATATGATTGAACCCTAGCTTCATCTCTGACAACACAGTAAGTACATATATGTTCAGATTATATGTATGTTCTTTTTACAGAAATGAAAGTGTACCTTTTTTGTTGGTAGAGGTTGCAACTTTCTTCTTGTCCGCCATTGTTGTGATTAGAGGTTGCAGTTTTTTTTGTTTTATATTTTTCGTTTCTGTGTTTGCTCTCGTTTGCGTTTTTTTTTGTTTTAGATTTTTCGTTTCTGTGAAAAGGGGGATTTCAAAAGAATGAATATATGCGTGTTGCAGTTGAAGGTTTCTGATCAGACACAAGTTTTATTTAATTTGAATTGAATATATCTAACTGTTTATTATATTTAATTAAAATTACATTTTTGTCCTTAAGTATTTTACGCGGGATAGAATATTATTACCTATTTATTTCTGGAATATTATCTATTATTTCATTGGATAATTCATAAGTATTTTTTATTTCTTCAGATTAATTTCTCCGTCACGTATTAATATTTTTAGGAATTTTTATTTTTAATATTAGCATAATCTGAACCTTCTAATACTAGTGTTTATTACATTATTACAGTTCAGAGTTTATTACAGGTTAACTAGCATTTCTAACATGCTAAACTTGAAGGACAATTATGCTAAAACTAGTTAAGACTGCTCAACATGACATTCTCGTTCATGATTTCTTATATCCCAATCGGTTTTTAGTGATGCTAAAATGGAACTACTATCATGCTAAAATTAAAGGACTATGATGCTAAAATTAGATGGGATTGCTCAAGATGACATTGTTTCATGATTTCTTATATGCCAATAGTTTTATATTGATGCTAAAATTAAAGGAGTATCATGCTAAAATTAATTGAGACTGCTCAACTTGTACAATATAGTATAAGATAACATGCTAGAATCAAACATCAAAATCCAAACAAAGATTGTGTTGCTAAAACATATTCATACAAAAACACATAATACACTTCAGAATAATATTATTACAAGCTAATTTTTCTTGTTCAGAATAATGGAGTCAATGTCAACTGAAGGATTGTAGTGGATTTTTGCCTCAACTCTGATTCGTTCCTTTTCAATTTTACTGTCTGCACCAAGTATTGTGGCACAGTACTTGGCTCACATGTATTTCAATTACTTTAAATTGTTTGCAGTCAGGCCACAATTCCAATTCTGCCACCCATTCCCATTGTACATCTCCATATGTCTCATCAGATATACCCCACAGTCAGATTTATTTGTATAATCCCTCTATGGCATCTTCAGAGCCTTTCAGCAGGCATCATCTTCTTTCATATTTTTGTTGCTCTTCTCTTCTAGCCGTTGTTATAGAGAAAATCAATTAAAAATTCAACCTGTATTTGATTTCTTCATATTAGTTTTATGTGGTTTGTATTGTACACATGTTGTAATTATGTGCTTACCAAAGTTTGTGGGATGTCACCATATTTCACTTCATTCTCATCAGCATGCATGACTGAAGAATTGTCAATTATTTCTGCTTTTTATTTATCAACATCAATGGCTATCATGAAGAAATGCTGTGAGTAGTATATTGGGAATAGATACTGCAAAAGAACATGCTATAATGTATTAGATAAGATGACAAAATATATTACATAAGATGCTAAAATGAATTAGATAAGATGCTAAAATGTCAGATGGTATGATCAACTTGGAATTTCTTCGTGCTAGAATGAGTATAATTTTACCAGATCTATATCATCTATGTTCATGTGTTTGAAGCTCTTTATCTCCATAAGAAGCAGTTCTGAGAATTGTATCATTCTTCTCTTTACATCAAAGTGTTTTGGTGGCTGTGAAATGGAGAAGCACTGTTCGTACAAAGTTTAAAAAGTTATAGTTTATATTTATAATGAAATAATATGAATGCAGATATGCATTTTCACTTACAGTGGGAACCGTTGTGGCAAAGAATTTTTTGCAACATGATGGACCTCTTACTCCTTCATTGTGGTTCAATATTGTACTCCAGACATCAATGACAGATGAATAAATATAGGATTCTGCAGTCAACGTATGTCTTGCATTGTAATACTCACACGACCATCGGAGTATACAAATTGAGATCTGTAAAATCAATGTGTTCTTTTTTTAGTCATTTTACTTGTGAGATAGCAAATATAATCAAACATTATCAGAAAGAACTTACAAATTTGATTCATCATTATCCATCAACCAGTAGTATAACTCATTCTCATTTCTTGTAAGCTTACACACTGTCCGTTGAATCTGTTGTGTAATGTGATTCACATTATTATCAGATGTCATGTCATGTCTAGGTGTGATTTGAACTATACTAGAATTGGATACATGTGATGCTAAAATTGAACGTACATTTTCATTTTCTCTTTCAGTATATTCACCTTTAGCCATTTCTTCATTTATTCCATCATCAATGTTTTCAGTAGCATACAATACTTCATAGAGTCCCAACACTCTCAACATCTCATTCCACTTTTGGTTCTGTTCTTCTTGCGTGAGTCCTATGCTAAATCTTAGGGCATCATCCATTATTTTCTTAAAAGCATCTCTCCTCAGTGCAGCTTCTTCCATTTCAATTATTGCATTGATGTGTTCAGGGCATGCCCAGAATTCATCATCCGTCTGAGAAGATGTTTTCTGTGTATTGTGTGGTGGAGAAGTTGATGGATTAGCTTTCGTTACCATAAGTGCAGCATCAACCATCCTTTTGAAGACACTGTCATTCAACATCTCATTGGGAACATCATTAACTAGATCAAGTATTGCCTACATTGATGTGATTATTGTCTTTGAATGTTGGATGATCATTTCAGCTACTGATTGCTTATCTTTTACAGTTGGTGATTGACATCTTGGCAGTCTCTCAGCATTGCTTGGCTATGCATATTCAATTGCTGCAATACCAACATCAGCTCCTTGATCCTCCCGTCCAGCATCATCATTGAGTTCCATGAATACATCTTCTATAAAACCCAAACCAAATCCTCTTACATCAATTTCAAACTTGTCTCTCAAACAACAAGTTGGTATCCCATTCTCTAATAACTGGCACTGATCTTGGCACATATCGGTTGTACAAAACTACCCTATCAACATATAAAAGTTGTTGCATTTCCAATTATTATTAGAATTTGAATTTCAGTAATATGAAACAATGCACAAAGAAGAAGTTAAAATCGGTATATAAATATGCTAAAATGATTGTAAATATATGCTAAAATGATAACATGACAATAGTTGTGAGGATTTTTACTGTGAGGAATAGTATTGGTCCTCTGAATTCCCTTGCTTTATTTATTTGCCACCGTAGTGAAGTTTCCACCAGACATCGGATTACAAACTCACACCAATTTAGTTCTAACACGTTGTCAATATATTCTAAATGGTGCATTATGTTAGGATATATGCATCCATTGCCGCCATTTTCAATCAAGCAACATGTCAGAAGCACAATGAATTATCTTTTGAACCATTCTCCTCCTTCAACATCTTCAAGCATATCCTTCACAACATTTGATGGCACAATCCTATATTTGTGCTTATTAAATCTTTTCCTCCAAGTTCCAGTCAGTTCACATGTTATGTTTCTAGTCTTTTTGTTTATCAGGGTTCTGCCCTTCGGCAATCCAAGAACCAATAGGACATCATCTTCATCTAAGTGCAGTCTCCCTCCATTGTCAGCAAGTTCTATTTCACACCTTCTGGGATTGAAGTTGTTTAAAACCTAGTATGTCAGCTTGTGTGGTAACTCTTTAACTCGTAGGTTTAGGATTTCACCAAAACCCATATTCATTACTGATTCTCTTTGTGCCTTATTCAAATTTTTGATTGTGTTAGTCAGTGCAGATGGGATTGCTCTGCTTGTCAGAAGTGGGTAGCCATCTTCAACAAGCCTGTAGTCGTGTTCACATGTAGGTGTTTCTTTTTTAATATCTTGCTCATTCCTTGCATTTGTTATTCTTTCTTGATCTTCATCATCAACTTGCGTTTTTCTTTTTCTTGTATCTGCATAATATGACATGCTAAGAAGTATTACACAGAATGCTAAAATTTATTACGATTTTAGCAACAGAGTCCTCAAAACAATGCTCAACACCATCCCACTCAATTAAAACAATGCAAAAGTGTATTACACAGAATGCTAAAATGTATTACACGGAATGCTAAAATGTATTGCAGAGAATGCTAAAATACAATTTTGGCAACAGATTCCTCAAAACAATGCTGAAGACCATTCCACTCAATTTAAACAACGCTAAAATGTATTACACGGAATGCTAAAATGTATTACACAGAAAGATAAAATGTATTACACAAAAGGCTAAAATGTGTTACACAAAAGGCTAAAATGTATTACACAGAAGGCTAAAATGAGGATTTTGAAAACACGTTTCGAAATCAAATACAGGAAAATTCGTACTCTTTGTATGCTAAAATCACGATTCTTATACAATTTAAACAACATAAATGCTTCGAAATCACTTCACTGAATCTAAATACTACACATATTCATCTTATATCTTGTATTTTTATGGAAATCAACGAATCAGTCATGAAAAAATTTGTTTTTAAAACTTTTTCTTACTTTGCAATTCAAGAGTAATGAAATCGAAAAAGCTAGGGTTGTTTTTTTACCTTTTTCCAGTTTTGAACTTCAATCGATCTTATTTTCCGCCATTGTTGCTTCGCTCGGTTCGATTTTGATGCAAAGCGTCGTCTTATTTCGATTTCTTCAGTTTGAATCGTCTTTTTTCGTTGGTGATTTCAGTTTTGAAGCTTGAAAATTGAATCTCGCAGTTTTTGAGTTCAGTTCTTCGCGAAACGATGCTACTGTTAACATAATTTTTTTTCCGATTCTACCCTTAATGAGACGCGCGAATTGAAGATTTTCGTTTTAATTACAAAACTGCCACCGAAAATTTGAATTGATCTGGGGTGTCGATTTTGCAGGATAGACGGATGGGATCGGTTCCCGGTTCTCACCAGATCCCATCTATATATATATATATATATATATATATATATAGGGGTTGGTTATAATAAGAACAGTGCTTCATGTGAGAACGTGAGAACTGGCTTGTTTAGTGTAATTTCAGTGCTTTTCTTATTTTATTTTGGTGATAAATCATCTAGCACTAAAATACAATAAGAAAAGCATTAAAAAAAATTAAAAAATTGCATCAAAATACAGTAAGAAAAGCACTAAAATTACACTAAACAAGCTCGTTCTCACGTTCTCACATGAAGCACTGTTCTCATTTGAACCAAATCCTATATATATATATATATATATATATATATATATATATATATATATATTGTTCTGTTCTGATTTTCTTCCGATCAAGTATTCTAATGGAAGAAGAGTAGTTGCAAGAAAAATCGATGGTGGCGGAGGAGGATGTGGAATAATTTGCCTTTCTTTTTGTTCTTAGTTGTATTATTATTTCTATCTTACATAAAAGTAATCATAAAATGTATTTCCAAAATCACAAAATTACATATTATAGTTATCATAATTAAACAAGAACGTAATCATCAACTAGTATATATAGAAACAATCCCATAGTGCAGGAGGAGATGTAGAATAATTTAGTAGACGAGAATCCATCAATCCAATAGAATCTAAAGCGAAATAGAATACCAGATCAATCAATGCACAACAAAAAAAAAAAAAAAGAGGGAAAAGAAATGGAATATTTTTATTATAGCCTTTTGAGTTGAGACTGAGGCACAAAAATTCCATGGAAGCCATAGGGAACTCTTCCCGGCAGCTTAACGGCGGCAACAATATCAAGATTTGGAGATTTGGCATCCATTACTATAAACTTGGATTCATTACTGTTTTCATTGTGTACATAAGTCACTACAAAGCCATCATCCTCGGCCGCCGCCGGATTATCAGGTTCCTTTGGCACAAAAAATGGTTCGCCGCCGTAGCAGCCCGACGGGTATAGGCGGCTGGCCACCGTGCAGTCGGCGGCGTCCGTAGTCGAAAGTGATAGGTCTATCTTCACTACCCCTCCTATTTTTGGCATTGGAGCTCCTAATGCTGCGTAGACGTACCTGTTTGTCAAATCAAATATTTATTATATTATTCGTTACACGATCTGGATAATTTTTGTTACTTAAAATTAGTTATTAGTTCTTCTTACATACGCTTTCATTTTAACGGACTAATAATATTGAACAATAATTGTGGAGATAGATTTAAATTTGGAGTTGATTTTTAGATGTTCGTTTAACTCAACTAAATATATAATACCCACACAAAAACTTCAAACAATAGCATTTCCAAAGATATGATAATGTCTGATCTAGTTAGGATCCATGCCAATAAATATAAAATGACAAAAATCATATAAAACAATATCCAATTAAAGTTCATTTAAATTATATTATTTGATAAATAACTCAGATGCAATTTGTGACATTCAATAAATAAAAAAAAAAATTCTATGAATTAAACCTTAACATTTTCTATTTCAAACGATTTATGTGCTCCACTATATGGTGGTGGATGAGTGCACGCAAAGGTGGAAGAATCAAGCTCTATTTTTGTTTGAATCTTTTGTTAACTTGAAATGCATGTGTGGGAAAAAAATATCTGATTCTCTGTTTTAATCATGGCCCCACAAATATATATATATTCAATGTTTATCTAGTTTATATGATTCAATTAGCTACAAAGAGGAAATTTGATGGTTCAAAATTATATTTTAATTTCAACAATATTTTACCGTAGTGTTTTAAATTATTACTGCACATTAAGTATGTTATAATCAACATTAATTATATAAACAATATGAATCCACGCAATAAAACATAAAAGTTTACGTAACTTAAACTACATTTTTTAACAAAAAAAAAAAAAAAAAATCATCATCTTAATTACGAACTCCAAATTAAAAATAGAATACATAAGAAGTACAAGATCTTGTAAACTTGCTTAACACCTTCGAGTCTTCTAGACATATAAATTTTCTTCCCCTCATCTAAATTAAAAGGAAAAAAATTGAAGTTTATTGAAAAAAAAGAAAAGAAAAGGAATTAAATTTAATTTAGAATAAATAATGTTTCTAAAAATTAATTTGATATATATATATATATATATAAAATAAACAAAATCATTTGTAACACAATCGTACTACATTCTCTGCAACAAGATTTTGTTTTTCTATTTTTTCTTTGATTTCAATTTCTTGTACTTTAGTTTAATTTTACACTTATTAATTAGAGTTCATTTTACTTAATTTTCAGTTTTTAATTAATAAATGATTATTTGAAAATTCAATATTAAAAAATAATCATAGCTATCCTAAATTCCTAATAGGGCAAATAAAATTATAGTAGTAATTAACAAATGTAAAATTAATGAAATTGAATAAAAAATTGAAGAAAAAATAATAAATTTGTTGGGCCTTTTGACAAACAATACCTGTTTTTCTTTCCAACATAAGCCTGATTAATGACGGCGAAATCAAGATTTCTGAGAGACAATACCGATCGCCGCCGCACAATCTTTTCTGTCACATTTATTTCAACTCTTTCAAACGACGCGTGAACTAAATCCATGCGATCCAACGCATGCTCCACCGGCTGAACGTTCGTCGCCACCATGACGATGGTGTCGCCGCCGTCTTCCTCCCACGCATTCACGGCGTGCACCACATTAAACCCGGCCACCTCAACCCACCACATTTCGCCGTCACTCTCCGCGTAGCGCGGAATTACCCCTAGCCTCGGCACCTTCGCCACATCAATCCTCAGCGGCGGCTTCCCTTTCAACACCTCCGTCGGTTCGATCACGATCTGCGGGTCGGGAAATATGGCGTAGTTCTTTGTAATCACGAAGTCATGAACTAACGAAGCTTGATTCAGCGATCTGATCGCCACTTCCGGCAGCTTCATTCCTTCAGCATTGATCCTAAAAAATGATAAGAAAGGATGTTTTATGCTGTGCCGGAAAGCGAAGGCCTCGCCGCTCCCGGCGTCGGTTTTCGGGTGAGCCGTCATGGTCATGAACGCCTCGCCGAAAAGCTCATGGCGGCCGATTGTGATGATATCGCCGTCAGATTTTACTCTCACTCTGTAAGGAAGATCAGACTCACCGAGAGCGAACAATTTCCCGCTGATCATAGCAACGCTAGTGTTGGCGCCGCCGATGCCGTGGCGGGGATCATACTGGCGGAGGAGATAGCGGCCGAAGGCGACGGCGCACCGCGCCAGGGAAGCCGGCAGGCCGTTGAAGGCAGAGAAGACGTTGAGGATGACAGGTGACCCGATTTCTCGCTCTAAATTGTATTTATATGTCTTCACGAAGCGGCTGCAGAAGGTGGCTCCGCCGCCGGAGATGGTGACGGCGTGAAGCATGCCGTCTCCGTCGAACATATGGTAAGGTCCGTTTGGGATGAACTGCGGGTTGGGGCCGTTGCGGATATAAACTCCGTTTAAGGCCGGTGGAAGTGACCCCTCCACGGCGGGGCAGGCGGTGGGTGGGAGCTCCTCCACCGGGGCGAAGTTGCCGGAGAGTACGTGTTTGGGGTCGATGGAGGGGCGGAGCGGCGGATCGATGAAATCGCTAATGAGATTGTCCAATGCGTTGAAGATCATGACGAGGAAAGAATTTTTATTTCCTCTTGCAATGATTTCATCATTTTTGGGAGGTGCAGAATTTGGTTTTGGTGGTATATTTTGATCATTTTTAGGCCTTTTTGGAAGGAGAATTGTTGTTGAGGAAGTTGTGATGATAGGTGTTTGATGATGAGGAGTTCTAACATGGTTTCCATCAATTCGAACAGATGAAATTTTGAATTGAAAGATTAATGATGGAGATGAAGGTGTGACAGAGTAATTCAGAGCATATTTTTGAAGGAATGGGGAAGAAATTGCTTCCATTTTCTCGTACGTAATTGCACCCAATTAAATTTGGTTGATCAGTAGTTTGATTGCAAGGCAAGGTCCGATCTTAATTATTTATCGAGTTCTTATTCCGTACAGTTAATTTAAATAAAGCGTCACAAAAAAAAAAAAAAAATCTCTTACATGCTTGTCTGTTTTCTATCATTCTAGTGTTGTAGGCGTATACATAACTTCAAAAGTAAATTTAAAGTTAATAAACAATAAAATTGATTTGTTATATCAAATTAATCAAGTAATATAACTATAGTTTAAAAATCATATGAAACGGTGAATTGAATGAAAGTAATATAAAAACATTTTTTACATTAACATGAAATTTTGTTCAAGATACATAGTTTTACAAGCCAAACTTTGTGTGATAAACAGGAGGAGAAAACAAATAAGTTCAAAGAATATTATAAAATTAATAGGAAACTATATTTCTTCTTGCAAATTAAGATGTGGCGAAAATTGTAAATCATGCTCTTGGGTAGAGTTGTCAAAACGGGCTGGTCCGGCGGGCCGGTCCGTCCCCGTCAATTTTTTAGGTAGGTAGGGCTTTAATTTTGAGGTCCGTTTTTATGGCGGGCCCAAGCAAGTAAGCCCACGGCCCGCCCCGCCCGGCCCACAAGCATATATTTTTTTCTTATGACTTTTTAATTATTATAATTTATAAATTCCTAATTTCCTATTTAAAAAATGGAATCCATTGAAATCTAATGCATAATAAAAAATGACTTTACAGTTTACCCTAATTCCTAAATCCCTAATTAAACTAGCATGAGTGTCGTTCTCCAGTTAATTTACATATTTTGGATGTTATTAGCAGCTCGGTAAGCGTGAATGCCATTAAAACTTTATACCGATGAAATTGCATCATGTTAGTACCTGGTCTCATACCCCTCAAGAACATTCAATATTAGTTTGTAAAACATGGAAATGCTAATATATGCTTATATTAATACCTATTGAAAAATTATAATGATACTGTCTCGATCCTTTCCCGTCCATAGCCTCTCGTGTCCTGGGGACGAGGCCAATGTAGTGCATCAACGACTGGTAAGAATATGCACCCCATGGAAACGAGTTCCATCGCTCCACATCCTCCGCTAGCGCCCACACCCATGGATCCACGTACCGGTACTGATCTAGGCACAGAATCATCCGGTATACGAACAATATGTTCGCAACCTTCACGTAATCCGCAGCGTCTCTGGCCATCCCCAGGTCTTTGAACCTGTCCTCCATCTGTTTGATTCTCGTACGCTTCCCTTCGAATAAACGGTGGTACACAGATCTCGACGGAACAATATGATCGCCATGAGGATCGAATGTTGAGCTGCCGAATCGTAAACCTGACACCAAGGCGTACTCACTCGGACCGAACCGCAGCTGGGAGTGATGAATGTGAAACCATGCCTCCCGCCCCACACGTGCACGATCCGGCGCGTGCACCTCAAACGTCATCAGCGCGTGTATGACCCTCTTCTGGACGTCACCACCTCTGTAGTCCAGAAAATATCCGAAACAGCCCGATCTGAATAGTCGGACGGCGTCACCACCAATCGCTAGCTGTGACGTCCCAAAATTTCATAAATAATAAATATCTCATTTATTTAAATAAAAGAAAGGAGTTTAATACAGCGGAAGCAATATTTTAAAGTAAAAATAATATCTAATTAGTCTTGACCATCACCCCGTCTCCACGTCACCGCCCGAACTTATCTTAGCCTGAAAAATAAATAGCTTTGAGATGAGTGCTATTAACTCAGTGGAGTCCACATTTATCCAAATTATACAAATACATAACATACAAGCCATCATAGCATAATGCCCGTAGGCCGTCACATCATAATAACCCGGAGGGTGTCATCAATAAACATAAAGCCCGTAGGCCGTCATAAATTACCCAGAGGGGGGTCATCATAAACATAAAGCCCGTAGGCCATCATCAAATAACCTGGAGGGTGTCATCAATAGCACCTGCATATCATATACAAGCATAATAGGGATAAATGTATTTTAATTTCAACGTCGGATCCCCCACCTTTACTTGACTTTAAACTTGACCGAAAGTGAATTTAATTAGATCCGTGCGCGCCGCCTAACATTAAATATTAAAAATAATAATTATCATAACTTTAATATAATAATAATAATAATAATAATAATAATAATAATAATAATAATAATATGCATGATTAGTAAACCACAACCCACTCACGGCCCAAACCCCACAATTCATCCAACTTTTTAATTTATAAGCCCAATGTTTGACCAAAAGCAAAATGAAGTGAAATGAAAGGCAACACTTTCATCAACATATCTTCTCGGCAAAACCATTCTCGACCAGTGCATTCTCTCTCTCTCTCTCTCTCTCTCTCTCTCTCTCTCTCTCTCACACACACACACACACACACACACACACACACACACACCCACCAAAACACCACTACACCACTACTGCTGCAGCATCACCAAGACGCTACCGATGGAGTCTACCGTCGCTGTCGTCGCTTCGAGCTCGGCTGTCTCCGCCGGCTCTCCCTCAACCCACGATTCCCCAACAATGCTATGCGATGCAGAATGAAGATAAATAAAATAACATAAAGGGAAAAGTACCTCAAGTAGAAACTAGAGTAGAGAAGATAAAAATGTTTGTGGTGTGATTTTGAGAATGAAATTGATATCTATTTATACTGTTGATTGTTGATTGGGAAAGGAAATGAGAGGATCACTATGCTGTAAATTTGTGATTTGGACTACATTTGTGCTCAATCGGAAACAACGAATCCGCCATTTCCATCCTTCAATTTAGCACGTTGAGATGAGGAAGAAGAGAAGAAATTTTTGGGCCTTTGCCAAGTGGGTTTTGAAATAAGCTTTAGATTTAATAATTTGGGCTTCAAATAATATTAATGTTTGGGCTCAAAATAATAATAAATTATATGATATAGTTCCAATAAAATAATAATAATAGTAATAATAATATCTTTAAAATATGTAAGCAATTTAATGTATTTAATTTACGTAAATATATAATTGCTAAGGCGCGACTTATAGGACTAATAAATTAATAATATTATTTAGGGAAAAATAAATAAAAATATTAGCGACTCGAAAATTAAAAATTTGGGTCGCTACATCCTTCACCACTTAAAAAGAATTTCGTCCTCGAAATTTACTTACCTTACCCTTAAAATGAATGTACCTAAACATAATATCCTCTTAACTTTAACGCTTTCACTATCTTAACGTGCTCATTCTAAAATAACATTTAGACTTTCCATAGATTCTAAGTCAGCTACCTTAAAAGGCCTCTTAAAGATATCCACGATAAGTTGATACGTCTCTAATCCTTCATTCTCACCTTCTCCTTAAAAGAACTATGTCATTGAGAAATTCAATTCATCATTATTTCCAAAAATAAAATATAAATTCATCCCTAGTTATCCGCTTAAAATTTATTCCTTATTGATCACGGTCTTATTACAATTCCTAAATTAAAACGCCTCCTAAACCAAATTACCTACTACGAGAATACTGAGCGGCGAAATTAACCTAGTGTCGTCCTTCTCTTTACTACTCCTCACGGTTCATGGCATATGCACGAGCGTTACCTCTTCCTCTCGCATTTTCTCCTCTTCTGGTGTTTTCTCCTCTTCCAACGTTCCCTCCTCTTTCGTTGTTTCCTCTCTTTCTGTATTTTCTCTTCTTGGAAAATTTCTTTGCTGAAGTTTAGGACAATTCGAGGCTATGTGTCCTTCTTCGTGACACCAATAACACGCATTCCGTCTGAAATGACACTCCCCATTATGATGTTTACGACATTGTGAACAAAACGGTTTATTTGGCATCGTTTCGAAATTTCTACCCTCAGTATGTCTCGATTTCTTCTCAAAATGGGATTCTCTATCTTCGTTATTTTCATCCCGACGTCTTTTCCCGTGGTTGGTTGGGTGCCTGGAAGCAGAGTTTTCCAAATTGAGACGACTAGCTACTGCTTGAGCACGTTCCACTACCTCAGAGTACGTTGCAATGGTTCCTTGAGCGGCTAGGATCCCTACGATCTCTGAGCGTAACCCGTACTCGAAGTTACTCGCCTTCTTTTCTTCAGTATCCACCAAGTGGGGAGCATATCGGGAAAGCTGGTTGAACTTCCTCTCATACTCCAGCACTGTCATGCTCCCTTGCCGTAAATTTATCAGCTCCAGCTCCTTCTGCTTTCGGTAGGCCCTCGGGAAAAACTTTCCCAAGATCAAATTCTTGAACTCGGCCCAAGTTAGATTTCGACGACGTTCCGCTGTCATGACCCGAGCCAAACTTTGCCACCAATGCCCTGCATCCCCGATCAATTGAAAAATAGCACATGATACCTTTTCCGCATCCGTACAGTCGAGGTGTTCGAAGATTCGCTCCAGCTCGAATATCCACTCCTCCGTGTCAAGCGGTCCTTCATTCCCCTTCAGCTTGGGCGGTGCCATTTGTCGGAACTGTTTCACCATAGCGTTTCCATCATTCCTCGGTGGAGGGGCGTTTTGAGGTATGGCTTGCCTCAAAGCTTGCGTCAGCTCTTGCACAAAGGTTGGACGATTACGAGGGGCCCGTCTTGCGTTGTCATCATCCGATTGAGTCTCCTCACTATCAGCTCGAACGTTACGACGTCTGTTGACCATGATTCCTATTTATTGAGTCCATTAGCCAAAGATTTAAAATTTAAAAGCCAAACATGGATAACTATTTCATTAATAATTCCACTAAAATAAAACTTAATCCAAAATAACAACATAAAAATTTATTTCTTCTTCCACATGTCCCATATCAATCGTTTCTCGGCCTCTTATTAGATTTCACTACTAGATTCGAATTTTCTTTGTTGGAATCTTGATTCTTAGTTCTCCACCCTTCACCGTAAACTAGATCCCGCCAAATTCCTAAAGTATCGGATATAAATGCGTCGAACAAATCATCTTCTTTAGATACGTATTCCACTAACTCTTCAAGAACCAGTTCAACCCAATCTTTAATTTGGGCGGGAACAATGCTGATTATTTTCTCGGCAGCTTTCACGTGTCCATATTGGCCACCTTCTTTCTTTATAACTTCTCATCTTTCGCGTAGCTTTAGCAAATATTCTTCCACTCCGAACTCATAATTCCATTTTATTTGCATGAATTTATTCCATAGCATTGCATGTCTCGTCATTTGTGATGGATTTTTCTTATCGGTTTGCACACGTCTCCTGGTCCTTATCCTGGGTACTAATTTCCAACCAGACATCTAAACATATAATTCTTATAGTCAATTTCGAGGACTAAAAATAAATATAAAAATATTTCATAATTTTATAAACATTAGCATAACTTGAAGTCATTACCTTTTCTCGGTGCGATGCGGCAGACGTGATGATGGTATTTTTTTTTTAATCATTTTTTTTAGCAAAGTCTACAGAAACGTAGACCCGCTCTGATACCAACTGTGACGTCCCAAAATTTCATAAATAATAAATATCTCATTTATTTAAATAAAAGAAAGGAGTTTAATACAGCGGAAGCAATATTTTAAAGTAAAAATAATATCTAATTAGTCTTGACCATCACCCCGTCTCCACGTCACCGCCCGAACTTATCTTAGCCTGAAAAATAAATAGCTTTGGGATGAGTGCTATTAACTCAGTGGGGTCCACATTTATCCAAATTATACAAATACATAACATACAAGCCATCATAGTATAATGCCCGTAGGCCGTCACATCATAATAACCCGGAGGGTGTCATCAATAAACATAAAGCCCGTAGGCCGTCATAAATTACCCAGAAGGGGGTCATCATAAACATAAAGCCCGTAGGCCATCATCAAATAACCTGGAGGGTGTCATCAATAGCACCTGCATATCATATACAAGCATAATAGGGATAAATGTATTTTAATTTCAACGTCGGATCCCCCACCTTTACTTGACTTTAGACTTGACCGAAAGTGAATTTAATTAGATCCGTGCGCGCCGCCTAACATTAAATATTAAAAATAATAATTATCATAACTTTAATATAATAATAATAATAATAATAATAATAATAATAATAATAATAATAATAATAATAATAATATGCATGATTAGTAAACCACAACCCACTCACGGCCCAAACCCCACAATTCATCCAACTTTTTAATTTATAAGCCCAATGTTTGACCAAAAGCAAAATGAAGTGAAATGAAAGGCAACACTTTCATCAACATATCTTCTCGGCAAAACCATTCTCGGCAAAACCATTCTCGACCAGTGCATTCTCTCTCTCTCTCTCTCTCTCTCTCACACACACACACACACACACACACACACACACACACACACACACCAAAACACCACTACACCACTACTGCTGCAGCATCACCAAGACGCTACCGATGGAGTCTACCGTCGCTGTCGTCGCTTCGAGCTCGGCTGTCTCCGCCGGCTCTCCCTCAACCCACGATTCCCCAACAATGCTATGCAATGCAGAATGAAGATAAATAAAATAACATAAAGGGAAAAGTACCTCAAGTAGAAACTAGAGTAGAGAAGATAAAAATGTTTGTGGTGTGATTTTGAGAATGAAATTGATATCTATTTATACTGTTGATTGTTGATTGGGAAAGGAAATGAGAGGATCACTATGCTGTAAATTTGTGATTTGGACTACATTTGTGCTCAATCGGAAACAACGAATCCGCCATTTCCATCCTTCAATTTAGCACGTTGAGATGAGGAAGAAGAGAAGAAATTTTTGGGCCTTTGCCAAGTGGGTTTTGAAATAAGCTTTAGATTTAATAATTTGGGCTTCAAATAATATTAATGTTTGGGCTCAAAATAATAATAAATTATATGATATAGTTCCAATAAAATAATAATAATAGTAATAATAATATCTTTAAAATATGTAAGCAATTTAATGTATTTAATTTACGTAAATATATAATTGCTAAGGCGCGACTTATAGGACTAATAAATTAATAATAGTATTTAGGGAAAAATAAATAAAAATATTAACGACTCGAAAATTAAAAATTTGGGTTGCTACACTAGCAGTGTGTCTCTAATCGTGTCAATAACACCTGGGATGGCGTACACGATGACCGAGGTCTTCCGACTCCGTAACGGCAGTCTAACCCAATCAATCTAACAACATTTTCAAAATTAAAACTATTAAAGTAAATTATTTTAATATTTCATATAAATTGGAATTTTTTAAAATTTAAATTTAGGCTATTAGCTTTTTTAGTTTTTTTTAATTAAAGTACTAATCGATTAGTCTTTTTTAAAACTATTAATCGATTAGTTTGTTTTTAATTAAAGTACTAATCGGTTAGTTTTTTTTAAAACTATTAATCGATTAGTTTGTTTTAAATTAAACTACTAATCGATTAGTTTTTTTTAAAAATTATTAATCCATTAGTTTGATTTTAATTATACTATTAATCGATTAGTTTTTTTTAATTAATCGATTAGTGACTCGATTTAGTTTTTGTTTTTAAAATTAATCGATTAGTTTTTGTTTTTAAAATTAATCGATTAGTTTTTATTTTTAAAATTAATCGATTAGTGACTCGATTAATTTTTTTTTAATTAATCGATTAGTTTTTGTTTTTAAAATTAATCGAGGAAGGCCTCTATTAGTTTTTTTTTTTAAATTAATCGAGGAAGGCTTCGATTAGTATTAAATTAATCGAGGAAGGCATCAATTAGTTTTTATTTTTTAAAATTAATCGAGGCTAGTATGAAATTAATTAGTTTTTTTTTTAAAATTATTCGAGGCAATTAGTATTAAATTAATCGAGCAATTACTTTTTTTTTAAAATTTATCGAGGCTTCCTCGATTAGAATTGAATTAAGCCTCAATTGTTTTTTTTTTATTAGGACTCGATTAGTATTAAATTAGATTTTTTAAACTTTCTCGATTAGTAGTAATTTAATACTAGCCTCGATTAGTATTAAATTGGGTTTTTTAAACTTTCTCGATTAGTAGTAATTTAATACTAGCCTCGATTAGTATTAAATTAATCGAGGAAGGCATCAATTAGTTTGTATTTTTTAAAATTAATCGAGGCTAGTATTAAATTAATTAGTTTTTTTTTTAAAATTATTCGAGGCAATTAGTATTAAATTAATCGAGCAATTACTTTTTTTTTAAAATTTATCGAGGCTTCCTCGATTAGAATTGAATTAAGCCTCAATTGTTTTTTTTATTAGGACTCGATTAGTATTAAATTAGGTTTTTTAAACTTTCTCGATTAGTAGTAAATTAACAAAATACAAGCCTCGATTAACAAAATACAAGCCTCGATTAGCATAACAAGTCAAGATTAACATACAAATCCATTATTAACATAACAAGCCTAGTTCTAAAGCCATAACACAACCACAACCATTGCAAACATAAAAGGCATCGATTAGTTTAACAAAGTTCATCGATTATTTATCTGTGTTCATCGATTAAATTAAAAGGCATCGATTAGTTTAACAAAGTTCATCGTTTAATTATTTGTGTTCATCCACTAATTATTTGAGCTCTTCGACTAATTAATTGGGTACATCGATTAATTATTCTAATCATCGACTAATTAATTCGTCTTCATCGATTGATTTTTTTAACCTGCATCGATTGATTAACATGCATCGATTGATTTTTTAAGCTGCATCGATTGGTTTTTTTAAGCTGGATCGATTGATTATTTTAGTTTAAATTTCATGCATCGATTGAAATTTAAACATCTAACCATAAAAACAATAACACAATTAACATCTAGTTTCTAATTAACATCGATGAACATCTAACAATAAAACAATTAACATCGATGAACATCTAACAATAAAACAATTAACATCTAGTTTCTAATTAACATCACATAATAGAATCGATAAACATATAACAATTTTCATGCGATCAACATAAACATGCCAAAAAATGTAAGCATGAGATCGAAAATTACTTGAGAAGAAGACACGGGCGGTTGTCCTTCTCCTCCTTCCATTTTCCGACGACAAAGTTCCAAGAGAGACAGTGGCGGCGTGCGGTTGTTCCAAGATCCACAGGTGTTTTGCTTCAAATGGTTTTTTTCCTTCTATTATCGCTGAAGAGAGAGAGAAAATGGATTGTTTTTTTCTTCAAAATTATCGCACAAGAGAGAGAGAGGGAGAAGGGTGGGTGACTGGGTGCTTGCTTCAAAATAATCGAAGAAGAGAGAGAGAAGGGAGGGTTGGTGCTTTCAATTCAATACATTATGGCAGAAGAGAGAGAGAGGGGTTGTTGGGAGATATTACATTCAAACCCTAGTTATTAATATTCCATAGTGTCAGTTTTTTAAAATAAAATAACTGATTTTATGGGACCCTTGCATGAATCTTATACAGATTAAGTACACATTGTCGAAAAAACTGTTTACTTTTAAATCCTGTTGCTTTTTCCCTTTTCTTATATGCTTTTGTCGAAATAAAAATTGCACCCTAAAAATATTGTCTAAAATATAATTATTAAATCATGTGATTCATGTGATAGCCAACAGTGTACAGGAGAATCATTATCTATGATACGATTTTCCCATATGTATAGATAACTCATCTTTGTGTATGAAGTATACCTCCTTTATAGTACCATTTCACGTGTAAAAATGACAAGTACTTTTTACGGAAATTCCGACAAAACATTAAAAACATGTCTGAATAAAAGAATGCATTATATTAATCGTGAAATGGTTTAATTTATTTAATTACGCATGTTATTCAGTTATTCTAACAAGAAATTTGCACTTGATTAATGTTATTGATACTGGATACCAGATGCTAGATAAACTCTGACGACAATAGAGATCATTAATGGGTTTTATTTCTTCAGATTTCATTTTTCTTATTTAAGTTTTCAGTTCCTACTCCAATGACGGATTCATAAAAAGAATAGTTAGTGATTGTTGACCTATTCTAGGTGTGTGAGCGAAATAATGTTGCTTTACTTATGATAAACTATTTTTTTTCTTCATATTTCATTGGGTTGATAACATCACTCTATTTCTTCTTTTGTTTTCTTTCTCCTAATTTTTAATAATATAAATTAACATTCATAAAATGTTAATTTTTAACATTTTTAGCAATGTGCAACTTACATAACACAAATATTGAACAAATAACCATTCAAAATAATTTAAGAATACATATTGAATTTGAAAAAAAAAAATACTTTCACGAAATAATAAATTTTCTTAAGTATTTTTCTAAATACTGAAAATAAATAACAGCCTTTACTTAAAGCAAAAATTAATTTCAGTGAGTAAGAAATTTTAGAATTTTCTTAATACTTAGAACAAAACTTTATATTTCAAAACTAAAAAAAAAACAATTTTTATTCATTTTTTAGAAAATTGTATTCTAAAAAAAAAGTGAGAAGAGTCCTGGTGGGGATGGTCTAGTGGTGGAGTGAGATTGCTTGGAGACCAAAAATCACGAGTTCGAATCTCCTCAATACCACAGGTCGGGTATGTGAGTAAAAAAAATGAAAAAAAATAAAATAAAAAGTGAGAAGAGAGATTCCCTTATTATGTATTCAATTATAGGGACCACTATACTTTTTTTCCTTCCAATCCTTCATCTACTCCAATATCCACCCCGACCGGCAAAACAACACCAAATAACTATCTTCAACATTCTTCATCCAAACTTGAGCAGAATTCTACTATGTATTAGAAAAATAAAGAAAAAGGAAAAAAAAAAGAAGCAAACAAACATGGTTGGGAGGGGCAAATTATACGCTACCCCTCGGATATTACCCAAAGTGACATAATAAGTGTTTTGTAGTGTCACAATAGATCTATTGTGACACTTTGAAGTGTCACAATAGATCTATTGTGACACTTCGGGTAATACCCTGGGGGTAGCGTATAATTTGTCGGGACGGCACTTGTTCCTCTTGGATCCTTTCCTGCCTACTGACAACGTAGGGACACATTTTGGACACATCCTATTTTGACGTATTCGGTGGGGGAATTATATGCTATCCTTGCCGACAATGTTCAACTGACACAATAGATTTATCATGACACATGAGAGTGTCACATTAGATCTATGCTATTTTTGGGGGTAGTACTTAAGTAACACAATAGATCCACGTGACACATGATAATATCACATTGAATCTATTGTGTCACTTGGGCACTACCCGTGGGGTAGCATAGAGTACTATAAAATTATAGAAATACATGAAATTCGTTTTGAAAAAAAAGAGGGCTTGTAAATTATGTGCTATTAATAGCACGTCGTGATTAAATGAAAGATTAAACTTATGTATGAATGAAATAAATTCAAGAATTAAACGATGATCATAATGGAATGACATTCTTATGATTAGAATGCTTATGGAATGAATAATGAAATAAAATATTCTTTATTTTTTTATCTTATAAAATAAATATTTTATGCACCTTAAAATTTCTCTATAATTGAATGAAGTGTAATAATTAATATTATCAACATATGCCATGAATTTTTTCTTAAATTTCTAAATTGCATTTTTCTTTCATAGTAAGTGATTTTTTTTCTAAGCTTATTTATTTTATTAAAAACTTTATTTTAGAATGTTTAATAAATTCATATATACAATAATTTATATACATCATTTAAAAATATTAAATTATATCAAATGTGCAATTATTTTATTTTTTTATTAGAATATATTTAGTGTAAATATATAAATATATATGGACAAAATAAAATAGTAATTGGAAAAAAGGAGATATAAGGCTAAGGAGTTATTTGGGCAATTTGGAGTGTAAATGTCTAAAATACCCTTATGACACACTTGTCCCCACATCCCAATCATTGTGTAAGTGTACTATTAACATTTTTTAATAACTACCCAATAAATGCACACACACCTAACATAAAAAAATCCAGATTTCATGTATTTTATGGTTAGAAACGGTCAAACCCTAAAATAACGAAATTTTTAAAAATGAAAATAAGTATAACGAATTTTTTTAAAAAACTAACGTTATGCATTAACGAATTGGACATAATGAAAATTTGTTAAATTAACGATTGCCATAATGAAAATTTATTAAAAGTTAACGTTATGCATTAATTATGCATAACAAAACTTTACTAAAAACTAACGTTATGCATTTTGAATAATGCAAAATGAAATTTTTTAAAAAATTAACGTTATGCATTTAATAATGCATAACGAAATGATAATAAATAACGATTGTCATTATAAAACTAGTATTACATCTCGTGCGATGCACGGTGAGAAATATATAAATAAATTTTATAATAAATATTTTTTATAAATTGATAAAATAATTAAATCATAATTAAATAATTAGTAGAAATAATCATAAACATTATACAAAATATATAACATTATATTCAATTTTGTTCACTATTTTATTGGTAGACAACTCATATCCATTAATAAATTTTCATTCATCGTGCCCAATAAAACAAATGACATAACTGGTCCGCCCGAAATCCATTACAACATAATTAGAATCTTTTATAATTTTAGACACAATGAAAAAATTAAGAAAAAAAGGACACATCTATAAAACACATTTAAGAATATTATTGTATTATATACATCTCTGTCATGCCTCTGGACTGTGTGAAATGAATAGAACTAATCATGTGAGAGTTGTGACTACTTGAATAACACCTCCACGATTTAATCAATATTTCACCATATATCTTTTATTTATAGATAACACCTTTAAACTCCATCTTTAACATTATATCACTTTACGTCTCCTTACATACGGGTATAAATATATTATATTATATTATATTATTGTACAACGTCAGTCTATATGTAGTGTGAAATTAAACATTCGTCATTTTTATTTATGATATGTAAAATATACATATGATATCTAAATATTAAAGAAAAACATTAAAGAATTAAAAATTTATTGTATAAATAATTTATCGAATAAAATAAGGTAGCATATATTTATTTCTCTCCCATTTGCAACTAATATTGTTATGTTTATTTCATCTTCACCTTCCAATCTATCTTCAATGTTGTGAATAACATAATTTACGCATTAACTTTTGGACTATTACAAAATAGATCATCACTTGATAATTGTGCTTGGAATTCAAAACATAAAATTATATATATTATGCACCTTTTGATGTCAATAACATCTTGTCATCTAATTTCTAATATATTAATGAAAACTCACCAATATTAAGTGTTTTGGGTAAATCCTACTCAATATGATCACTTGATGCTTTGGGGTGGACTTGTTCTTCAAATGAGTAATATTAATGGAAATCACTCCAAATTATGTATGAGATAGTTGATTTCGGTTATGGTAATTAATATGATGAAGTTTATAAAATTCTTGATAGCGTAGATATGTTCTTTCTAATGGAGTGAAGATTGCAATAACTAACTATTGATGGTTTGATAGATACGATTATACTATTACTTAAGAGAAAAAAATAAATTTAAAAAGAAATAATGTGAAACTAAAAAAATACTACAAAAATATAATTAAGATAAATGGTTAATTGGAGAATTTACACATGCATATGAGTATCTTCTGTATATGATATTGTGTAGTATAACTAAAAAGCCACCACCTATAACATTTGAATATGATTTTGTGCAGTATAACACACATGGAAGTCATTTGATTACCAAAAATATAAAAAAACCCGAAACACACACACACACACACACACACACACACACACATATATATACAACTCAAGAAAGGTCTACATATGTGTGTGTGTATTTGGCACAATTATTGGTCGGAAAAATCTATTTAAATCAACATTATAAAATTATTATTTTTTTATAAACTATTTATTACACAAAAAAAAAATTAAAATGAATATTAATCTTTGTCATGAAGTCATATTAATCATACATATATATAGTTGATTTTACAATAATTATAATAATTCTATATATTTGGTAATACTAAATTAACAATAAAAACAAACTAATCCCAACTAAATAAACGTACAATTAATTAGTGCATAATAAAACACAATCAATAATAGGTGTAGATTTTATAAGACTAATATTTAGGAATAATAGATAACTAATAATTTTACAATATAATATTAACAGAAATAATATTTATACATTACTATAAAATAATAATTTAATACTAATAATTAACATTAAATTGCATCATAAAGAAAAAATAAGTATTTTAGCAAAATAAAGTCCACAAAATTCTGGATATTTTTTCCATTCCAACAACAAAATGAACATGTTGAATGAAAAAAAAAGTATGATCGGCTCTTTTTTTTTTTAATTATAACTGAATGAAATCAATACTTCACAAATTTAATAGTAAGAAACATGACTATTAGAAACACAAATATGCAAGCAAAAAATAGAATAAAATAATGATATTTAAAAACACAAAAACATATGACGGCATTTCTCGATAAAACAAAAACTGATGAGGGGATGTGATACAAAATGAATTCCACCAACCCTTATATATAATGAATTTTTTTAATTAATTCATTAATTAATACATATTTTAGGGTTTTGATTTGAGGGGATTAAGTATATTGATTATAACTAATTAAGGTAAATGTGAAAATCCATTAATAAATAGTTAGGAGAATTTATGGATTATTGAATTGATTTGAAAATATATTAAATCCTAGTATTAGTGCACCTAATTATGATAAATTATAGACTAATTTAGCTTTTATTTTCTTCTCATGTTAGGCGGATTAGGGAGGTATATATGCATGTAATTATTTGTCTTTACATTTATATATTAAGATTAAAATTAAGATTTAGATATTATCTAATTATTTAATTAATTAAGAATTGTAACGAAAATGTTAATTAATTTTTGTATCCTATCTTATATATCTTATTATATTATATTATATTAATGTACACACACAACAACACACACACATATGTTATATATTAAGATATAGTATTATCTTAAATGGTTTATATATTATGCCATATATATCTTAGTACACATCTTATATGTCTTATTTTAATATATATATATATATTAAGATAAAATTAATTTATTTATATTAAATTATATATCGTATCTTAATATCCTATATAAAAATATAATATTACATTTTTTTAATATATATATAGTATTTTAGATTTGATGTTAATTAATTAATTTAATATATGCATATTTGTCTTAATTTATATTAAGATAATGTAATATAAACTATCATATTAAATTAAATTAAAGATATGATATATAGTATATATATATAATTAATTCAATATATATTTAGTTAATTTACTATTATGTATTATATTAAGATGATAATTAGGATTAATTAATTAAAACAATAGTACAATATAAAAATGAATTAATTACTAAATATAGTAATTGATTTAGGCGGGAAAACTATACTTACTAAATAAGGAATAACTTCTTACTTTTATATATATAAAGATGTGTAATACCCCCAAATTTTATTATCTAATTTAATTAGGAATATAAATCTAATAGTTATAATAAGTATAATATCTAAAACTTTTTAGTATTAAAAAAATAGTTCTTGCTACCCTTAAGGGTAAGTTAGGGAAGAAAATAGGCTCCTGTAGGCTTCATTTTTCAGGTGAAGTGTGTCGTTGAGCGGGTTAGAGAAACCCAAGACATTCTTGTTTTTTTTTTTTTTTTGTGAACCCCGATGTCATTTTAAACCAAAAATGTATTTATTATTATAACTTTGGGCATTAAAAGATGCTTTTAGGTTATAATCATATTCGATCCTAATAATTAATTATCTAGATAAATATAGTTCTATTTAATGATTATCTTATTATATATTATTATATTTTAATTCTATCTAAATATATTATTATTTTATTTGAAAAACAAATAAATTGTATAAGTATATATGTATACTTACGAGACTTCTAGCTAGATATAGGATAATTATATTATAATAAGTCCACTTGGATAGATTAAAAGAAAAGAAAAAGAGAAATAGGATGACTAAGGAATAAATTTTGGATGTGCATTTAAAATGCTTACACGTGTCCTTGTAACTTTTGAGGTGGATTGTAGTATAGATATACATCTTTGCTTAAATATAAATAGGGCATTTGACATCCACCCTTAATTAACTAAGAAAAATAAAATATTATACAAAAACCGTAAATCCTCATCAATTGAAAAAAAAAAAACTTCACAGCTAATCCAAGGTTAGTATTTTCAATTTCGAAAATATATCTAAGCTAATATTTTAGGAGTTGAATTTGAAGTTAATCATGTAATATAAAGAATTTGAATTGTCAATTTCAGAATTAGCGTTCTTCGTGATGATTAATTAGTTGTATCATTTAATTAATATGATATATATGAATTAATAACTTGATTAATTTGTGGTTATCACTTTACTATATTAAGTAAATAGGAAATGGGAAAAAACAACAACTTTTAAAACTAGGTAGTTTTGTAGACAATTTGTACTATTAAACAGTTGGTCCCCACACCCAATCATTGGCTCAGTGTACTTTTCTCTATTTTTTATACATTTCCACATACAACTATATATACATTTCAACATATATATATATATATATATATGACATACCTCGATAATGATCCTCGATTAATCAGATAGAAGGCTCGATTATATATACATTTCGACTATATATTGCAATGAGCCTCGATTAATTGCAATGAGCCTCGATTAACTCTCAATGAGCCTCGATTAACTTCAAGGTACACGATTAATTTTTTCAACACTACGTTGATTAATTTGCAATGAGCCAGGATTAATTGTGGCTTATTTATGATCCTCCCTTATTTTTCAAGAAGGCATCGATTAACTTGTGATGAATGCTTCGATTAATTGTGGCTTATATATGATCCACGATTAATTGAGAGGAATGCATCGATTAACTTGTGATGAAGGCCTCGATTAATTGTGGCTTATATATGATCCACGATTAATTGAGACACTTTATTGTTAATCGAGAATTTTTAAATTAATTGAGGTAATTTATTGTTAATCGTGGCTCATTTCACTATTAATCGATGACTGTTTTTATTATTAATCATGACAATTTTCTAATACATCGAAGGCATAGTTAATCGAGGCAATTTAGGTATAATCATGGCTATTTTTAATCGAGGTATATCATGGCTATATCATGGCATAGTTAATCGAGGTAGATATTTTTAGTATTAATCGATGACAATTAATAAAATTAACCGAGGCATAGTTAATCGAGGGCTATTTTCAATATTAATCAATTTAATATTAATCGAGGCCTAATTAGTTGAAATTTGCATCGATTAATTTAAAGGAGGCTTCAATTAATTGAATTTTGCATCGATTAATCGAGGCTATTTTAAATTTAATCGAGGCATTTTTAGAATTAATCGAGGATATTTTTTTAGAATTAATCGAGGCATTTTTTAGAATTAATTGAGACTATTAGAATTAATCGAGGCTATCTTATTGATCGAGGTAATTTTAAATTTAATCAAGGTTTCTTTTAATTAATCGAGGCTTGTTTTAGAAATAATAGTGGCTATTTGAACTATTAATCGATGATATTAATCGATGATAATCGATTCTAATTTTTAACTTAATCGTGGCTATTTTAACCTATTATAATTAATCGATGACTATTTAATCGAGGATAATTATTTAGCTTAATCGTGGCTATTTGAATTAAAATCTACACACCATAGTGTAATCAATTTGATTTTAATATAGTGTATATGTTGTATCGGGATTTTACTTGCGAGGATCACTTTGATTATCGATTATGAAATCTCGAAACAACCTATACACTATAGTATAAATTGTATAATTAAATTGATTCTTACATATGAAGTCCTAATACAACCTATACACTATATAGTATAATCAAATTGATTCTCACAAGTGAAATCTCGATAAAATCTACACATCATAATGTAATCAATTTGATTTTAATATAGTGTATATGTTGTATCGGGATTTTACTTGCGAGGATCAATTTGATTATCGATTATGAAATCTCGAAACAACCTATACACTATAGTATAATCAAATTGATTTTCACGTGTGAAATCCTAATACAACCTATACACTATATAGTATAATCAAATTGATTCTCACAAGTGAAATCTCGATAAAATCTACACACCATAGTGTAATCAATTTGATTTTAATATAGTGTATATGTTGTATTAGGATTTTACTTGCGAGGATCACTTTGATTATCGATTATGAAATCTCGAAACAACCTATACACTATAGTATAATCAAATTGATTCTCGCATGTGAAATCCTAATACAACCTATACACTATATAGTATAATCAAATTCATTCTCACAAGTGAAATCTCGATAAAATCTACACACCATAGTGTAATCAATTTGATTTTAATATAGTGTATATGTTGTATCAGGATTTTACTTGCGAGGATCACTGTGATTATCGATTATAAAATCTCGAAACAACCTATACACTATAGTATAATCAAATTGATTTTCACATGTGAAATCCTAATACAACCTATACACTATATAGTATAATCAAATTGATTCTCACAAGTGAAATCTCGATAAAATCTACACACCATAGTGTATTTTAATATAGTGTATATGTTGTATCGGGATTTTACTTGCGAGGATCATTTTGATTATCGATTATGAAATCTCGAAACAACCTATACACTATAGTATAATTAAATTGATTCTCACATGTGAAATCATAATACAACCTATACACTATATAGTATAATCAAATTGATTCTCACAAGTGAAATCTCGATGAAATCTACACATCATAGTGTAATCAATTTAATTTTAATATAGTGTATATGTTGTATCGGGATTTTACTTGCGATGATCACTTTGATTATCGATTATGAAATCTCAAAACAACCTATACACTAGAGTATAATTAAATTGATTCTCATATGTGAAATCCTAATACAACCTATAATTACAATTACAATTAATCGAGACATGGTTGAAAAGTAATCGAGGCTATTATAATTAATCAAGAATTTGCTAAATTAATCGAGGCTATTTTTAGAATAATCGATGCTCCTTTTAAATTAATCGAGACTTATTTTAGAAATAATCGTGGATATTTGAACTATTAATCGTGACATTTTTAACTTAATCGAGGCTTTATTTTAAATTTAATAGAGGCATAATTTAAATTACAATTAATCGAGGCATAGGTTCAAATTAATCGAGGCATACTTTAAAACTAATCGAGGCTATTCTATTTAATTGAAGCCTTTTTACGATTAATCAATGCTAATTTTAAATTTAATCGAGGCATAGAATTAATAGAATTAAGCGATGCTATTTTATCATAATCGAAGCATTGAATTAATAGAATTAATTGTGGCTATTTTAAAATTAATCGAGAGACTTACAAGTTAATCGTGGCAATTGAAAGTTAATGGAGGCAAATAATTAATCGAGGACTATTTTTAATGTTAATCGATTTAATATTAATCGAGGCCTAGTTAGTTAACTGAAATTTGCATCGATTAATTTAAAGGAGGCCTCGATTAATTGAATTTTGCATCGATTAATAAGCGTGGAAGTAGACGGAGTATGAACATTTTTGACATAGCCTCGGTTATTTTTTTTAAAATAGCCTCGATTATTTTTAACATAGCCTCGATTAATTTTAAAGATCCTCGATTAATTTTAAAAATTATCTCGATTATATTTTACATAGCCTCGATTAATATACACATAGCCTCGATTAATATATATAGTCTCGATTAATTTTAAAAAGTCCATCGATTTCTCGATTAATTTTAGAAAATACATTGATTACATTTAACTATCCTCGATTAATACCAAATAATCCACATCTAATATCAAACAATCCACCATTAATATCTAACTAGCCACAAGTAACATCAAACAATCCATAATTAATATCAAATAATCCACCATTATTATCTAACTAGCCTCGATTAATATCAAATAATCCTCAACTAATTCCAAAAAAATCATGCCCAACGAATTTCAAAAATAGAAACATAACTATTAATCGAAGAAGCTATTTACAGATTTAAAAAAAAACGAAGCCTACTTGAGAAGATGATGATATTTTTTTCTGCTCAAAGTACAAATGTGTCATTGCTTTTCAGATTTTGTGGGACCATTGCATGCATGTTGTATAAAATAAGTACACTTTGCCTACAAAACTCTCTACTTTTAAATCTTGTTTTTTTTTGCCAAATCTTATTTACTTGTCTAAATAAACATTTCCCCCTTTTTTTTTTTGTTAAGAATCCATTTGCTCAACCATCATTATTTTTAACTATAATACTTGTGCACACATAGATACTCCAGTGGACACATATATGATTTTGTGGATAGGTACTACAAGATGGAGACTGTAGTCAGTATGCACGACTCAGTTATCATGGGCTTACCCAGTTCCGAAGAGTGGATTTTGCCACCTTATGGTTCACCACTTATGCTCGCTCCAGTGATAAAAAAAAAATAAATCGGTCGTCCTCGGATGTCAAGAGCTTGGGGAGGCGTTGAGGCATCATCTAGGTCGCGAAGATAAATTTGCACTAGATGTCATGGCCCGGGTCACAACAGACGTGTGTGCACGACCTAGATCCCGATTAGTGGTGTGGACTTAAATGCACCTCCAGAGGACGTGCCTACGGAGGAAGGTGTGGGCCCTCTGGGAGGTGGTGTGGGCGATCTACGCAGCCGAGCTACAATGTTGTTCTCTATCCGCGTAGAAAATGCATCGAGCATCTGGCTCACACGATGCACCACGCGGTCTTCTACAACTCCAGCAACGGCATGAACAAAGTGATCAAACCAGCTATCAGATGACTCTCTCCAGACATCTCCCGCGCATCTTGGGCTTTCTACTGGTCTCCTCCTCAGTCCTCCTAGGGTGCTTATCTCGGGATGCTCGAGGAGGGCTCACTCTAGGATCCGACAAACGATCCTTATCTAAGGCCCTCTCACACGTCCCTTGCTCTGAGGGTCCAATACCCTCATCCGGCTCATCAATCAATCGATGTGTCGTCTATGGAGCCTACTGCTGTATAGTCCGGGAACTCCTATGAGGCTGTGATGGGCCCACGATGTCAGACATCCAGCACATGTCCTCGGGACCACACGACGAGCCACCTCAGTGAGTAGCTTCTTCTTGGAGACCTTTCAAGTTATAACATACCTCACACCCAGTACACTCTCGCCCTCCAAACTATGAAATTATGGTGTGAGAAGCTCCTCAGATGATGGCACCATCATCTGGACTACCAACTGCGTCAAAGTAATAACCATGTTAATATTAACACATATAAATTTAATATTTTAAATTATTTATATAAAAAAAAGTACATGTCCATCAAAAAATCTAGAGAAATCGACGCTCGGTGCTGAGAATGACCACCTTAAGCAGCGGGGCCTGGTCATCTGACCTGTAAAGACACCCAATCGACGTCCAAGTTCGGGTAAAACCTCACAGGTCCATGTCTGCAAAAACAAATTAGAATATCTTCTAAGTAAAATATCAAGTACCTAAAATATAAATTTAAATAATTTATAATGATAAATTAAACTAATTACCTGAAGTATCCAGACAGGACCATACCAATGATATGCTTCATCCCTCTCTCTGCTCATAGCTCGTCGCACTCTGGGGATGTGGCTGATAAAGTGCATCATCATCTGAAATGTATAGCCCCTTCATGGAAAAGAATTCCAACCATCAACATCTTCCACCAGGGCCCACACCCAGCTATCGATTGTCTGTCCCGGGTCCAGGCAAAATAAGATCCGATATACGATCAAGACGTTCGCAATCTTCACGTAATCTGGATGGTGATTGGCTAGGGTCTTATCCTTGAACTTATCATACATCGATGTCACAGTAATTTTCTTCCCCTTAAATAATCGGTAATAGATGCCTCTAAGCGGAATGGGATGAGCCACATTCGGATCAAAACTCGATGTACCGAACTGCAAGCCTGACACCAGTGCAAACTCAGAGGGCACCAAAGCGTAGTGTGGATCCATGGAGATAGAACCAACACTCACTACCCTTGCATGTAGGCTCCTGTACATGCACCTCACAACAGATCAAGGCATGCATCACCTTGCGTGCTACACTACCCCCTGAAATCCAAAAAATGTCCGAAGCATCCAGATCTAAACATCTGGATCGTATCCTCACTACCAAAATGATGTAACACCTCTCTAATTATCTCAATTAACTTCATCTTCAAATACATCATCACATTCGGCTTCAGCCTCTAGAGAGGGCGTCTAATCCACTCAATCTAAAATTTACAGTACAAAATTAGATAGTTATTAAATTATTACTATGTTATTTTTAAATTTCAAGCTACGAACACTCAATTATTATTCTAATTTTATACTAATATTATTATTAAATTTTTTTAATTGGCGAGAATGAATTATATTAAAATAAAACTATTGTAATTTAATTCGGTTCAATGATAGATTTTTTAATAATAAATGGTGTAATTTATCATTGTATTAAGGTTAATTGCTACTTTAATTTAATGTTTACCTATAATTAAATTAAATTATAATTAGGGCATAATGATAATGCTATATTATAATAGGGCATAACGATAAGGTTATCCTTAATTTTTTTAATAACGATTATTATTAATTTTTTTTAATAACGATAAAATAAAATAACACATAACGTTTGAGCTTGTAGGCATAACGATTAAGTCTCAAATATAATATAATTTAATTTAACTTAAGGCATAACGAAAAGGGTTACAATTATAATTAACACATAACGATAAAGTATGTCATAACGATTAAGGCATACATAAGGCATAACGATTAAACATAAATAAGGCATAACGATAACAAAAAATGGGCATAACGATAGTTTTAAAAAACATAATGATAATCACAACACAACTATATCGTTACCATGGGAAAATATATATCGCTATGCACATATATCTATCGTTACAACATACAAACACAAATATTAAATCACAATATATATCGTTATGCTTTAAAAAATATCGTTATGCACTATATCTATCGTTAGAGCATACAAACACAAACATTAAAGCACATTATATATCGTTATGCTATAAAAACTATAGTTATTCAAGATCCGAAAACAATAGCATTATCGTTATGCAGTAACAAACTATCGGTATGACATGAAGAACTATCGTTATGGTTAAAAAATCTATCGTTAATCAAGATCTGGACATATTACCACTACCATTACGGTTTAACTACTATTGCTATGGCTTAACACACAATCGTTAGGTCTACTTAAAAAAACACACACACAATCGTTATGAAAAAAAAACTAACCTCGTTCATTTCAGACGGGTTAGTTTGTGCCACATTTTATTCCTCCATTGATGTCGTCGCCGTCGTGAACCTCACGATATTTTTTTTTTCAATTTTCCGGGGAAGTGATTTGAAGAGGAGAGAGTGAAGAAAAAAGATGTGGCATGAAGAGAGCAGTTTTTATTTTGTTACTTGTAACGTTAAAAAGAGGAGAGGGGAACGGAAATCAGTTTTCTCTCCAAATTCCAAAATATTAAATATTCCTTCAATGATTTTAGGTTGAAAGTACAAAAAGTATAAACTTTTCAGAAGATTTTCAGAATCTATTAATTTTTTGGGACACACTATAAATAAATATTACAGAATGTAGTACAAATTGCCCAAATAACTCCCATAGCCTTATAACTTGCCCAACTACCCAAATTTTAAAATTAAATTGTCTAGATATACTTTTCTCCCGTGTATTATACATTATATTTCTTTTGGTACCACTTTCATTTTTCTTCAATAAAATTTTAAAAACTATCAAATTTTGATTTTAATATATATTTTATTTTATTTTAAATAAATAAATAATATAAAAATAATTATGAAGTGATAATAAAAAAATATGTAATCTGATTTTCAAATTATTTTTCTAATAATAATAATAATAATAATAATAATAATAATAATAATAATAATAATAATAATAATAATAATAATAATAATATAACATATGATTATGTGTAAATATACTATTTTTTTTGTTCAATGAGAATAGCTAAACTTATTGGGATGTGTGGAATGACTATTCCCCTTACTTTTGAGAATAGTGATTTTTGGAGAATGATGATTCTCAATTATAAATCATATCAATCATATAAAGGAAAACTGACATATATGAACGACATTCCATTCCACCATAATAATCAACTCTGATGGCTGGTATGGTAGAATCACCATTCCCACCATTATTACTAATCCAACAGCTGGTACAATTTTGTGATCAAGAATTGTCATTCATCTAGGAATGTCCATTCTTATAATCATAGGGTTAGTCATTCCTCACCTCCACATGAGAGTAGTCATTCACAATCATCAACAATTACATTTTTTTAGTTTCTTTTTTTTTTACAATGTTATGCTTGTTTATTATTTATTTTGACAAATGACTCTTATCTTTATAAAAAAAAAACTTATTTATAAAAACAATTATAATAAATTTTATTTTTTTCTAGAAAATTCAAAATAAAATAAATTATATAAAAACTCCAAATCATCAGTCATCTGTAAAAAAATCATACCAATATTTTTTTAAAAAATGATGATAAATAATACAAAATATTTAACTGTGAGAAATTTATGATTTTTTTTTAAAAAACACATTAACACATTAATAAATTTATTCACGATTCATCAAATTCTATAATAATTCAAAAATCTCTAGTATTATAGATTTTTTTACATAAAATAAAAAAAACTCACTAATTATTAACGAAATAATTACTAGAAAGATGCTCAGATTTTCATAAATGTTAATAAGGCTAAAATTGCATAAAAATTAATGGTATTTCATGAAGGGTAATTTTTCATTTAAAAATAAATTTAAGAAATTATTAACCAATTATAACTTGTGATAATAAATTCAAATCACCCATACCAGTTTCATTCCCATCTTATTCCTCGTGGATACCAAGCATAGGAATGCCAATATTCATTTTATTCCATTTCCATCATCATTCTATTGCTAAGTTCATTTCATTCCCACCTGATTTCCTTCCGGTATACCAGTCATCCCCTGTAGATAGCTTAATTAGTTAGTGGAGTAGATCTTTCTATGATTGACAGATCAATTGAGTTCAAATAGGTCAAAATATCTTCTTTGCTTCCATATGCGGTATATATACATAGGGGTGAGTTCAAATGAAAATGAATCTTTATGTGTAAAATAGAAATGACTTTCCACCAAACAATCTTATATTTCAATGACTAAGATTAGTTAAAGATGAGTCAAAATATATATATAAAAAAATATAGTAGTATTTTTGTAATTTTCGAGAAAATTATGACAATTGAGTAAAAGGGCAAAATCGAAAACCCCCTAAAAAAAATATCTTAAAATTTTAAATAATCATAACTTGATCATTTTTTTATCAAATTTGTGCAAATAATATACCGAATTAAATATCTTTTCATGCTCCTTAATTTAAGATACATATTGAATATATTTGCTTGAACTAAAATAGATGAAAATACACAAAATGTAGTTCATGCACATTCAAGCTCTAATTCGATAACTATTAGAAATTGCTAACATGACTCAACAATATTGCTAATATTATGTTACACATGTTGCTAATATGAAATAAGTTAATTATCAATACAAGCTCTAATTCTGTAACTATCAAACATTGCTAACATGGATCAACAATATTGCTAATATAATGATACACATGTTGCTAATATCATGCACGAATGTTGCTAACATGCATGAAACAAGTCAATTATTAATATAAAATGATGCTATTGTTAACATATACACATGCTACTATGAATATATATACATTCTAATATGAATATATAATCATGCTATTATATCTTTTTGTCAGCGGCATTAAAGCTTCATATTAGCAATATATATATATATATATATATATATATATTCATGTCAACAGTATTAAACCTTAAGATTAGAAATATACATATATTTTCATGTTAGAAGCATTAAAACAAGAATGTGTGCTAATGTGACTCGTATGACATGCTAATATGGATAAAACTGGCATGTTAGTATGACACATATGTCGTGCTAACATGATTAAGATCTCATATTATTGTAAACATATATAAATGCTAGTATGAATATATAATCATGATACTATGAGCGAATAACACAATTATTATTTCAATTAATGTCATAATAGCATGAGAAAAATATTCATAATAACATGAAAAAAATATTCATAATAGTACATTAATAACTAAAAATTAAAAATTAAACACTACAAAATTATAATAAAACAAAATTGAGTATGATAAACCCTTAAAAATAAGTGTAAACTTAAACAAAGCACATGAATAATAAATTAATACCTAAAAACTAAATTTTTTTAATAATTTATAATTTGGTAGGATAAACCCTAAATAAATAAATGTAAAATTAACTAAAGCACAAGAATAATAAATTAATAACTGAAAACTAAAAAATAGATATTAAAAAATTATAATAAACCTTAATTGGGTAGGATGAATCCTAAATAACAAGTGTAAAATTAAAATAAAATACAAAAAATTAAAATTAAAGGGGAAAGAAAGGAAAAATAGATAAACGAATCAATTACATCCGTATGTTTTCATAATAGTATGCATATATGTTCACAATAACATGCATATATGTTAATGATATCCTCATTTTATATTAGTAATTGACTTATTTTAGATTAGTAACATGCATACAAGATATTAGAAACGTTGTTGAACCATATTAACAATGTTTGATAGTTACATAATTAGAGTATGTATTAATAATTGACTTGTTTCATATTAGCAACATGTGTAACATGATATTAACAATATTATCGAGTCATGTTAGCAATGTTTGATAGTTACAAAAGAAGAGAGCATGTATTAATAATTGACTCGTTCCATATTAGCAATATGCTTACATGATATTAGTAATATTATTGAGTCATGTTAGCAATGTCTGATAGTTATATAATTAGAGCTTGTATTGCATGAAATACATTTTTTGTATTTTTCATCTATTTTTGTTCGAATAAACAGTGCAATATTTATCTTAAATGAAAGAGTATGGAAAATACTTTAATTTGATATATTATTTGTTTAAGTTGGATTAAAAATGAACAAATTATGAGTGTTTAAAATTTTAGGACAAGTCTCCTGTACATAAGATGTACATCAGACGGTCAACGTGTTGACCGGGTTAAAAAATCCGTCAAAATTAGTATCATTCATAATAGTGAAAAATATCATTTCAAAGGCCCAAAGTATCATTTGTATCAATAAAAAGTATTGGCCAGAAAAAAATAAAGAAAAAAACTGTTAAGATCAGTATCAATCGAAACACTATAAAGTATCATTCAAAATTAAAAAAAGTATCAGTTGTATTCCTAAAAAGTATCACCCGTTTTCATGATTTTTTTGGTCAACGCTTTGACCGAGTCAATATGCGTTGACCCAGTTAACATGTTGATCGTCTAATGTACATTTTATGTACATGAGTATTTGCAAAAATTTTAAATTTTTTATAAAATCTAGAAGTATTCTTTTTTGGAAGTTCTCATATTTACAATATTTTCACCCTTTTTTGTCTAGCTAGAGTTGTGGTCCATTTCTATTTTACATATAAGGGGTTCTTTTTCATTTGAATCATTAGTGCTTCTGTGTGTGTGTGTGTGTGTTAGTGCGTGTGTGTGTTGACAAGGACATACGAATTAGAGGCTAGAATCATCCAAATATTCTCGAGTTGAAGACGTGCAAGATTTATACTGTTGAATCTCTACAAATCTTAATTCGTCCTACTTAAAACCAACCATTTAGAAAAAATTGCATTATTTAATTGAACCTACGTTTTGTCTCATGCAAAACAACTTTTACATAAATTTGGCGCATTTACATTGATTGGAAAGGGACCCAAATTAGGCAATTGAAATTTTCTAGTCCCAATTTGTGTGTGCTAATCGTGTATCAAATTTTAAAATTATTACTTTTTCTTCCATTTTTTTCTTCAATTTTAATTTCTTTTGATTTAGTATAATTTTACATTATTATTTAGGGTTTATTCCACTCAATTAAGGTTTATAATTATTTTTTAATATTTAATTTTCATTTTTTTAGTTAATATAATTGATTTTTTGGGTTGATTATTCTATATTTAGGGTATATAATTTTTTAAAATTTTAATTTTTAACAATAAATATTAATTATGATTAGTTATAATATAATAAATTTTATTTTTACAAAAAATATTATTAACAATATATAATTTTAATGTTGATACACTGTTGGTATACAAAGTTAGGACTAATGATCTCTACTCGATATTAGGGTCCCGTTCTATTTTCTTTTTTGTATATGGGGCTTTGATTGAATTAGATTTAACGCATTAATGAGAGTTCTATTGAATGTTAATTTATATATGATCCTTACATGCTCTTTGTTGTGTTCTTGATATGGAATCTTGTTGGTTGATTGGCAATTAGCTAGCATCTATACTTGGATTCATAAATTTAGAGGCGAGTTTCAAAGTACGAAAATAGAACACAAATAATGATAATCCATAGATTCGAGAGAATTAAGATTATTTTGAGGGTTTAGAATCTTCTGTGCTTTCTATAACTACATCCTAGGAATCGATAACCAATGGTATTCTTAAGGTGTAGCCTACAACTTAGATGTTTCGAGAGAAGGTTTTGGTTAATTAAGTGCACCTCTTTTTCCATTCAACCCGCTTTTGATTTCAATTTTTATTTGTCTTGATTTAGCCCTTAATGTAACGCATGAGTGTATCATTGTCTTGATAATATTTAGGGAACAATGTCATAATATGCACGGTTAATCACCTAGTTCCTCATGAATTCGACCTCGTTTCATTTTTCGTACATTCACTAGCTTGTAAACTTGTAAGTTTGGCACGAGAAATATTAAAACCAAACTTAATTCACGTGAGTGTCTGAGGAACTGCAACTTCCAAATTAGAATCACTTGTATTTTTGAAAAACTCACTTCTTCGATTTTTTTGGAGCAAATTTTTACTTGATTGTGAACAACTGGAACTAGCAACAAAAAAAAAGAAAAAATACCATTAGAGTATGTAAGATATTTTTTAGTTGAGAGAGAGACGGGTGGCACGGCGTGGGATGGCCGGGAGAGAAGAAAGAAGAGATATATTTTATTTTTATTTTTTCAGTGTTTTTTTTTTAAATAATAAAATTAAAATATTTAAACTTATTTATTGAGGATATTTTGATAAGTGATCAAAATAAATGGTCGTCTTTTTTTTTTTTTTTTTTTTGAAATTAGCAGCTGAAATTGGTTTCTTATAATGTTAGGTGGCTACTTTTCTCCATTCATACACAATTCTTTATGTTTTCCTCATTTTTCAACATTATTTTTTGTCTAATTCACAGCAATATTAGGGCGATTAAAAAAAGTTGTATATTGTCATTAGATACACACACACACGATTGAAATAATTTTTCAAAAATATAAAAAGAGACAAATATCAATACTTGGTAAGGGTAAAAAAAGGGATAAATATCCTATTCGAAAGAAATTAAAATATGGTACCCAGTTTTCAACAAATTGTAATGGGCAAATGGCCAAATAAATACTCGAATTATATGTCAAGTCTTACATAAACGTATGAACTATTTTTTAATCCAAATACGTACTTAAATTATTTTAAAAATATAATCGACCTCATCAACTATTCAAAATATATCAAATTCACACTTTTCGTTTAACACTGTTAGTTTTTTCTATTAAATAAAATGCACATAAGTTCTTCTACCTAATTATGATTGATTTGGATGATGATATCATGTAATGTGGTATGGTTAGAAAATCCTCACTATGGGCATACTCTCAATTTGTAAAGCGGGTGTTAAATGATAGAATAATTATATGGAGAAATATCAATGACGATGAGTTGTATTATGAATTGGATTTTAAATCTTGATACCAATTCGATGTTGGATTTTGAAACTCCACAGTGTTATCTATTTGACTGTGGTTTTAATTTGTTCGATCGGCATTTATAAATGATACAATTGAGCTTGACACAGTTTAATTAACGGAAAAAACTAATGATGTTAATGTTAAATGTTAGTTTGTTCTTTTTTTTAATTGTTTACGAAGCAATTGTATATTTTAAATAGTTTATATGTGTATTTGAGTCAAAAAACAGTTCGTATATTTAGTTGGGATCCAACATATAGTTCGTGTATTTTTTTCACCATTAACCCAATTGTAATTTATTACCCTTTTGTATAAACACTACAACATGATGATCTTTTGAAAAATTATACGGGCTTAACACTGTGGGGTGGACATTAACTTTGGCCCAATAGAGGCCCAACATACGAGAGAGCTTAATAAAATTAAATCGCCATGCCTAGACCCTAGTTAATTTGTAATAATAATCGTTAAAAAAAAAAGCAGGATGCGCTATTATGCAATATGTAAGCAATGTGATTGTTTCTCCAAAAATAAAATAAAAATGTAAGCAATGATAACATCGTTCCTTGCAGGAGTTTTAGTGAATTACACATGACATAATTAATTGATGTTATTCTAATAATTTGAATCATGTTGTAAACAACATAGAGACAAGAGAAAATATGAATTGTGTGTATTCAATATGAGGACCAAATGCCTCTATATATAATAGTACAAGGGCTAGAGTTTTAGGGTTAGTTACTTGGTCATCACTCATACCATAGTTACTTGATCGTCACTCATACCATATATATCTATTAGATATATTTACAACACTCCCCCTTGAGTGACCAATCCCTAAAACAAATGTTGCCTCATTAAAACCTTGCTAGGAAAACCCAGTGGGACAAAACCTAGTCGAAGAAAAAATAGTACAACTGCTCCCCTTGATCTCTAGGGTTTTAGGGTTAGTTACTTGGTCGCCACTCATACCATAGTTAATTGATCGTCACTCATACCATATATATCTATTAGATATATTTACAACACTCCCCCTTGAGTGACAATTCCCTAAAACAAATGTTGCCTCATTAAAACCTTGCTAGGAAAATCCAGTGGGAATAAACCTAGTCGAAGAGAAAAGAGTACAACTGTTCCCCTTGATCTTGAGATCACTGTAGATCTTTGAGTCGGCGCATGTCGATCTTGTGTACCAACTTTCTGAATGTTGATGTTGGTAATGCCTTTGTGAATAAGTCTGCCAAATTGTCACTTGAGCGAATTTATTGAACGTTGATATCACCATTTTTTTGGAGATCGTGTGTGTAGAATAACTTGGGAGAAATGTGCTTCGTCCTATCACCTTTGATGTATCCTTCCTTGAGTTGCGCGATGCAAGCAGCATTGTCTTCATACAAAATAGTTGGATTGATCTTTGATGAAGCTAGTCCGCACGACTCTTGGATGTGACTTGTCATATTTCTCAACCATACACACTCTCGACTTGTTTCATAGATTGCAATAATTTCAGAATGATTTGAGGATGTTGCAGTCAAGGTTTGCTTCACAGACTTCCATGATATAGCAGTTCCACCATATGTGAAAACATAGCCAGTTTGTGACTTGGCTTGATGTGGATCGGATAAAAATCCTGCATCCGAATACCCTACCAGAGAAGAATCGGAATTTTCCGAATAATATAATCCAAGGTTTATGGTACCCTTCAGATAATGTAGAATGTGTTTAACAACATTCCAATGTCTCAAAGTGGGTTCAGCACTATATCTTGCGAGAGGATTTACAGAAAAAGCTATATCTGGTCTAGTATAATTAGCCAGATAAGTTAATGCTCCAATTGCACTTAGATATGGTACTTCAGGACCAAGTATCATTCCACCCTCTTTAATAGGTCGAAATAGATCTTTTTTCGTATCAAGAGATCTAACGACCATTGGTGATGCTAATGGATGTGCATTATCCATATAAAAGCGTTTTAACACTTTTTCTATATATGTGAATTGGTGAATAAACGTTCCTCCTCGGACAAATTCAATTTGCAAACCAAGACAAAAGTTTGTCTTTCCCAAATCTTTCATCTCAAATTCTTTCTTCAAATATTCAGCAGTTTTATTGAGCTCTTCAGGAGTCCCAATTAAATTCAAATCATCGACATAAACTGCTATAATTGCAAATCCTCTTTCGGTTTTCTTTATGAAAACACAAGGGCAGATATCATCATTCTTGTATCCTTCTTTCAACAGATACTTACTCAATCTATTATACTACATACGACCAGACTGTTTCAGCCCATACAATGATTTTTGCAGTTTAATCGAAAACATGCTTTTGGGTTTTGACTTTAATGCTCCAGGCATTTTAAATCCTTCAGGAATTTTCATATATATGTCATTATCTAATGACCCATATAGATAGGCAGTTACTACATCCATAAGGTGCATATCAAGCCTTTGTGACACAGCCAGACTAATCAGAAATCTGAAAGTAATCGCATCTATTATTGGAGAGTATATTTCCTCATAATCAATTCCTGGTCTTTGAGAGAAATCTTGTGCTACGAGTCTTGCTCTATATCTCGTAATTTCATTTTTCTCGTTTCTCTTTCTAACAAATATCCATCTGTATCCAACAGGGGTTTCAGATTCTGGAGTTAGGACTATAGGTCCAAATACTTTCCCGTTATCACAGGAATGTAATTCCATTTCAATAGCTCTTTTCCACATTGGTCAATCATTTCTCTGTTTACATTCTGTAACAGATTTTGGTTCAGGATCCTCATTTAAAATTTGATGAGCTATATGAAAGGTGAATATATCATCTACAATCCAGTATCTGATTGGAAGATAAATAATTTATTGAGATCTCATGATTTTCAGATACTTGTAATTCTTTAGGAATTACATTACTTTCATTTGATTTATTAATCATTTTCGTCATTGTTTGATTTTCATCTTGACCCTTTCTTTTTCTAGGCACAGAATCTTTGGAACCAATTGGTCGACCACGTTTTTGATAAATTTTAGACTCATTTGCTGCCAACGCTATTTGTCCTTCAGGGATATCAATTTTGGCTGGAGTATTTGAAGTATGTATGTGAGATTGTGTCACTTTTCTTGTATCTACAAAAGCATCAGGAAGTTGGTTTGGAATCTTTTGCAAATGAATAATCTTTTCAACTTCTTGTTCACATTGATTAGTTCGAGAATCAAAATGTGACAAGCTTTTCTCATTCCAAGATATTTCCTTGTACTTTTCTGGATGTAGATTCTTTCCACCTAATGTTGGAAATGTCATTTCATCAAAATGGCAATCTGCAAAACGTGTAGTAAATAAATCACCCGTTAAAGGTTCAATATACCTTATAATCGAAGGTGAATCAAATCCAATATATATCCCAAGACTTCATTGGGGACCCATTTTTGTTCGTTGTGGGGGTGCAATTGGGACTTGAACCGCACAACCAAAAGTTCGTAAGTGAGAAGCATCTGGTTCTCGACCAAGAATAATCTGCATTGGAGAATATTCATGGTTAGCTGATGGTCTAATACGAACTAATGTTGCCGCATGTAATATGGCATGACCCCAAACAGTAGTTGGGATTTTTGACTTCATAAGTAACGGTCTAGCAATAAGTTGAAGACGTTTAATAAATGATTCTGCTAAACCATTTTGAGTATGGACATGAGCGACTGAATGTTCAATCTCAATTCCAATAGCCATACAATAATTTTCAAATGCTTGAGACGTAAACTCACTAGCATTATCAAGACGAATTCTTTTAATTGAATTGTCTGGGAATTGAGCTAGTAATTTTATAATTTGAGCAAGTAGTCTAGCAAATGCTGCATTTCTAGTAGAAAAGCAAGCATACATATGACCATCTAGAAGAAGCATCAATCAATACCATAAAGTATCGAAAAGGGCCACATGGTGGATGTATAGGTCCACAAATATCTCCTTGAATTCTCTCTAAGAAAGATGGAGATTCAATAGTAACCTTCGTATGTGAAGGTCTAATGACTAACTTGCCTTGCGCACAAGCATCACATGGGAATTCATTTGACATAAGAATCTTTTGATTCTTCATGTTGTGCCCATATGAACTATTGATTATTCAGCGCATCATAGTTGCTCCAGGATGTCCAAGCCTATCATGCCAAAGCATAAAGCTTTTTGTGTCATTGAACTTCGGGTTCATGACGTGGTTTGTCTCAATTGTCTTTATGAATGTGTAATACATCCCAGAAGGTAGTGTTGATAATTTTTCTTTTGTTCACTTATGGCCGAATACAAAAGAATTTATGCAGAGATATTCATTTCCACTTTCTGATATAGTCTCGATGTGGTATCCATTATAGCGGATATCCTTGAAACTTAGTAAGTTTCTTTTGGACTTACTAGAATACAAGGCATTTTCAATATCTAATTTAGTATCATTTGGTAAAATGATACAAGCTCTTCCGGAACCTTCAATGATGTTTGATGCACCTGATATTGTGTTAACATTATCCTCAGCTAATTTCAACTTAAGAAAATATTTCTTATATTGGAGAATGGTGTGTGTAATGGCACTATCAGCAAGACAAATATCACAAGATTCCATTTGAATGTCTGAGATGTTTTTAAAAGAAGATCAATTATTATTGAGTAAAAATACGAAATGAAAATAAGTAATTATTTTTAACAGAAAAACAACGATATGAAAGTAAATAAGCAATGTCTTCTTTATCAACTAGAAATAAAATGATAAAGGACTAAACAATGTCCATATGATCATATTCAAGCACACCACCACCAATCAACTGATCTATATTATCTCCTTTTGGGTCATCAAAGAAGTCAGAGACATCTAAGTGAGTAGTATCAATTGGACCGTCAAAGTCAACGACATTGGTTTCCTTCTTGTCTTTTCCCTTGATCGAATCTCGATATAGATCTGCAAGGTGTTTTGCCGTTCAGTAAGTACGTGATCAATGTCCATTCATGCCACATCTATGACATGCAGCTTCCTTTTTGGATGAATTATGCTCGATGGATGATTTCTACCTTTTGTTGCTAGAGGTTGCATCATTTGGTTTACCGCGTCCACGACCGCGATCATATCCACGTCCACGTCCACGTTGGTTCCCACGACCACGTCCATTGTCATGGTTGAAAGTTGCATTGGCTTTAGGCAATGCAGGGGAACCAGTGGAGCGGAGTTCGTGGTTTTTCATGAGCAATTCATTATTTTGCTCGGCAACTAACAAACAAGATATTAGTTTAGAGTACTTTTTGAAACCACGCTCCCTATATTGTTGCTGTTACAGCACATTAGAAGCATGAAAAGTGGACAATATTTTCTCAAGCATGTCTGCATCAGTGATCTTCTCTCCACAAAGTTTCAATTTTGAAATAATTCTAAATAATTCAGAATTATAAGCACTCACAGACTTAAAGTCTTGCAGTCTAAGATGCATCCACTCGTAATGAGCTTTAGGAAGAACGACAGTCTTTTGATGATCAAACCTTTCTTTCAGGTTTGTCCACAACTCACTCGGATCTTTGATGGTCAAATATTCCATCTTTAGATCATCATGAAGATGATGACGAAGGAAAATCAACGCCTTAGCACGATCCTGTTGAGATGCTTTGTTTCCTTCTTTGATTGTCTCTCCTAGACCCCTTAAGATCAGGTGAACATCAGCATCAAGAGTCCATGGCATATAATTCTTGCCCGAGATGTCAAGGGCGATGAACTCAAGTTTGGCTATATTTGCCATTCGTGCAATTCTGCACAAAAAATCAGAGATATATTATCCACAAGTTTAATTTATTTGCTCTTTAGAGCATGTAATATTCTTCAGGAATATTACTTGTGCTATTTTAATAGCATCAATTTATGATCTTGAATGTAATATTCTTCATGAATATTACTTGTGCTACTCGAATAGCATTAAGATTTAATTTTTGCAAGATTAAATCAGAAAAGACCGATTATTAAAACAATAAGAAAAACAGACATAATATATTAAAGTCAATAAACATGATGTAAAAGAAATTTGCAGTTTGAGTCCATCATAATCCAAAAAATTATCAATTGATTAAATCATTACAAATCAATTAATTTTCTTTACTTTGATGCATTTAAAACTAATTATTAAACCCACACAATTTAATATACGCGAAAACATTCTCAGCATCATTAAGCTTTACGAAATTCCTGAATCGAAAAACACAATTTCATAAATTTCATTCGTTGCAAATCATAATTATCGCGAATGGAAAGAAAATTAAAGAATGTACCTTCTAGGATCGATGGACTTCTAGATTTGAAGGAGATGGTAGAACAATCGTGCTAATAACGTGTTGTAAACTAGAGAGAGACGAGAGAAAATATGAATTATGTGTATTCAATATGAGGACCAAATGTCTCTATATATAATAGTACAAGGGCTAGGGTTTTAGGGTTAGTTACTTGGTCGTCACTCATACCATAGTTACTTGATCGTCACTCATACCATATATATCTATTAGATATATTTACAATAAATCAATCTTAGTTATCGCTATCTAGTTTTTTTCTGGATTAATTGAAGTTGAGAGTTCGACCAAGATGGATTGAAAACTTTGAGACACTCTTCGAGGTAGCTTAACACCATCAACAATTTCAAGAGTTGGAGATTTAGAGGGCTTGTTTGGTTTTATTTTCAATATCAACTTTTAATTTTTCAGTATTTCCAGTTCAATTTACGAAGTGTATTGGTTTTTGAAAAAAATATAATGATTTTGTTATGATAAATGATTTAATGTTTAGAGATATATATTTGGAAAATGAAAATATGTTTGTTTGATTATTATTTTCAATTTCAATATGTGGTTTAGATGAAAAGATAAATATTTGTGTGGTTGAGATGAATTAATGGATATTTAAATGATGGATCCCACTGCAATAATATTTATATGATTGAATATGTTGTATATGATTCAAAAAAGTGAAACTGAAATTAAAAATGTTTTCAGTGTTTTGAATAGTAAAAAACTGAAAATTTCTACATGGAAATAAAACTAAACAAGGCCTTAGCATCCATCCATCTCCAAAAATTAGGATTTTTGTGTATTCTCATTATTCACATACGCTACCAAATATCCATCGTGACTGTGCTTGTCTAATTAATTTTTTCAAAATAATATTCATCATAAAATGGAATTAACGAACTCTAAAATTAAAGTAAATTATTTTTTTTATCCGACTGCTCATGCACTGCGCTTAATAATTATTTTTTCGAATTAAATATAAACTCTAATTGATATTAGATTGAGATATATTAAATGTTAATTGAGAAGCAAAAAAATATAACACAAGTAGGAGATTTGATATTTTTCAACCTATAGGTGATATTTTTTTGTGTAATGAGTAATGCTCAGTCGTGCTCACTCAACGATTAGATGGGTCAGATTGAAGTCTGACAAATTTTTTTGCCATAGTATATATATGATCAATCCATTTATTTCTATTTTAAGTCGGAAAAGAACTAGGGAAGTGGAATGGGCTTCGGAGGCAAGAATTTAGTGAAAGGTGCATTCTGGCCCTCAAACAAGACAAATTGGGCATTCGGAAACTTCTTCAGCAAGGTTCAACATAATAGAAATGTCGTGACCATAACAAAGAGAAATCAAGCTGAGCAGAGGATATCGAGCCCACAGTACTCATGTAGATTCAAAGAGGCAACACTGAGGGCACATGTGTGAATTTCAGAAAGTGATTGAGATGGATAAGGATCACCGGTGATACTATCTTGGTTGAAGCTGGCCATGAGGAGATAAGTCAAGATCTCTTAAATCTCGGATTTAGTTCAACCAATTTGAGGATAAACCTTTTCCACCCATGTTATTGCAGGCAAGAGAAATCCGGCAGGCAGTTGAATAACCCCATTTGTGGGGGAATTTGATTTAATCTTTGTACTTCTTTAAATTCTAGTTCAATTGCTGGAATACACACACCAAAACATTTATTTTTTGCACTTTTGTTTTTAACATTTTAGATGCTTTGTAACTATGAATAATCTCGGGTCTTATGCCCGCAAGAAGTAGGATTTTCTTTTTAATATTCTTTTTAATACTGTTTATGTTCAACATTAGTGTTGGACACTTTTTGGTTCAATTTTAGTAAGTTATTTCTGGTTATCATGTCTTTAAATACTGCATTTTCAATTCCTTATATTATGAGTAGCTAGATTTCTATTCCAGGTTGGAACGAAGATGAAGATTTAACAGACACTTAAAACTCATGAAATCTTATGGGCATATTGCTATATGAATGAGTTTCTGCCAAGTTTTGTTCCTATGCTAGAAGGGAGTGTGTTTAATATGACTAATGTGGCTGATCACTCTTTAGTTGTAATGAGCACACTAAAGCTAAAATGATTAATGAATCGTGATTGTCTGTTAATCCAATGGTAGGTTGGACTTGATGGGTTGGTGTGAGCACACGAGAAATCGGTAAACACAACATACTTGGGTTCATCTAGAAGGACAATGCTTCATATCATTTACTTCTCTTAGGGGAACCGGGAGGTGGGTGGTGGGTTAGATATTTAATCGACGATGAATCACTTTTTAATCTAAATCGAAAGGATGATGAGGAGATGCAGTGAGGAATCCGATTTCTATAACGAGGTGATTTGTTTATATAGGAAAATTGTGTACCCATGATCGAGTGAGTGTGAGTTAAATTAGAATCTAGTTCAACCCGAAACCTTTTATTATTTGATATTTCCTTTATTTACTTTGCATATTTACTTTACTGTTGTTGAGACCATGAGAAACTCAAAGGTGCCTTAAAATTGGTGACTAGAAAGAGAAGTTACATCAGCTCTCTGTGAGATTGACCTTGTACTCACATAACTGGCTACACCTGCTGTGGACATCAGGAAAATATAATTTTTTTTGAGCACGAAATGACCGCGCGTAAAATGACACTGTTGTCAGGGAGCTATTAAACTTGTTTATCTAACTTATTGATGCCCAGGACCTCTCAACAAGAGTAAGAAAGCATCAACAAAAAGGCTAAGCAAGTGACTAATACTACTCGTGTGCCTATTCTGGAGAAAAACTGACACAATCTCGGGCACAACGAGAACAACATATCCGAACCAGAGCACGCTGTGCCTCAACAACATGGCTGTGAGTAGGTGCGATGCACCCTGAGAGAGTTAGTCTTTTCTGATTACTATGAATTTGCGTCCGGTGGACATTACAATCCTTGAAAAAACTGGAACATGGGAGATAAATGCAAGCTTCATTCAAATTTTACCCAAGTTCTACAGGATTCCTAGTGAAGATCCACAAAAACATCTTCAAAACTTTTGAATTTGGACCATTGTGTATGTAGGCACCGTCGAGGTAGGCAGGGAGGGAGCCCTCCACCGCGGGAAGAAGCTCGGCCATCGGTGCAAAGCTGTCGGAGAGTATGTGGTTGGGATCAATTGATGGTGCGAGTGGTAAGTCCATGAAGTTGGATCAAAATCATCTAATGAATTGAAGATTATGATAAGCATATATCTAGTAGATAATGCTAGCAGGGCTGTTTCTTGCATGAGGCAAGTGAGTTAGTCACCTCAGACCCTGAAAAATACCATAAAATTAAGGGCCCAAATTTTCTAATATATAGGATTTCATTCATTTGTGAACACATGTCTCATGTGTAATTTGTGGACAAATCCTATCTATTAATATTTCAAGATGAATGGATATTATTGATCATTAGTGACATATATAACAACGCTATTTTTCCAATTTCAAATGCAATAAAGGATAAAATCTACAATCAATTTTTATTATTTTTTGTGGTAACGGTTTTTAGGGGATTTAGAATAGCAAATTAAATACTCTCTGTAATCACAAGCCGTTAGTTTTTGGTAAAACATTTCTCTTCATTTTCGATCACCATTTTTAGTTAAAGTATGTTGAGTTCTCTTTTATTTTTGTTTTATGAGAAAATTCTGATAATTTTCACTAATTCTGAAAAAAAAAATCGAATTACATAATGCATAAATAGTTATCCATGTACAAGTTTAGTGTTCGCTTATGCATCTTTCAATAAATAATTAAACACTAAAGAGTTATTCCAAAACCAACACTATAACATTAGAAAAAAAAGCAATACATAATCCAAAAATAGCATTTGTCAAACTATTTTCTTCTCATTTAAAAATGAAGAGTAATGGTCTAAATAAGTTCGTTACTATGAAAATCAGTGGCAGCAGTCTAACAATGGGAAAAAAACAATTCAAAAGGCATAAATATTATTGATCTGCATACTTAACTACAAAAAAACATTGATCTTCATAGTTAACTACAAAAGAAAAAAAAAACAGTAAAAAGAAGGGAAAAAAAGTTTAAAACTGAGCTGATGGTAATCATTGATCTTCATAGTTAACTACAAAAAATCAATGACAACGTTATTAGAGTGCAAAAAAAAAAAAAAAAAAAAATACCAATGCAACAGGACTAAAGAGCAATGCTCAAAACTATTTATAACTACCAAAAATCAATAACATCAATATAAAAATTGAAAGAATGCAATACAAAAGTCATAAATAGCATTTGTCAAAACTATTTGTGAATTGAGTTGTGTATGCAGATTATCGTTCCATAATCATTCTTAAGCACAAAAAATTGATAAAAGCACTATAAAATTTAAAAACCAACAATGCAAACAGCAAAAATAGCATTAGTCCAAACTATTGTGGTTTCATTTATATATTATTATAAATGTCCTAGCTGCATTATTAACTACCCACAATGAATTGTTGAAGGGGGTGCATAGTGGAAGACATGAAAGGTGCATTTTCTTACCAAATCATCATAATCAGCAAGAGTACTAATTTCCCACATAGAACACAAATCGGTGGACAAACACACACCAATATACACAATTGTGCATATGCTAACTGATAAAGAGAAAGAGTGCAATCCTATAACACATGAGGCATTATCACATAAAACATTACAAAATCTCAAAAAAGCATTGTGAACTGCTAAAATAACACAAAATTATATTAGGCCAACATCCACCTACAGGTTTAGTGTTCATTTTTGCGACCTCCAAAAAATATTTAAAAACTTATGCAAGATTCCAATAAAAGCACTACGAAAATTAAAAGAAGCAATACAAAAATCATAAAAAACATTCGATCATATATTTATTATGCAACATTTATGTACGTTGTCCATATATGAATTCTCATATTCTCCTTTACGTTGTTAACAAATCTCATTTATCCCCTTAATGTTCTTCATTAAAACAAACAATAGAATTTTACAAAACCAAAATACTCTTCAACCAAAAAAAAAAAATTATATATCCCTTCACACATAAAACAACATTACAAAATCATAAAAAAACATTGTGAAACTTCAAAATAAAATAATATAATATACTAGGCTAACATATTAAAACTATTACAACACCCACCTACAAATTAAGTAATCATTTTTATTTGTCCAAAAATATTTATAAACTTATGTAAGTTTCCAATAAAATCACTACAAAAATTAAAATAAGCAATACAAAAGGAATACATAGCATTCGTCAAAAACTAATTGGAATGTTTATTTATGTATTCCTTTCAACAAAATATAAGTATGATCTAATTACACTACCCAAATTCACATTCAATATATTGAATGTTTTACGTACAATAGCTAAATAATAACCAAATAAAGAATAAATAAAAAAAAACGTAATTCATGTAGATTGAATTTAATTCCAAGTACAATTCCCTTAAATTACATTGTAACCGAAGAAAAAAAAAACTAATTGTACACTTTTACTCTTTATAATTGATAAAATAGCATTCACATTAATTTTACCCCAATTAATAATGTTCGTTGATCTTAAAAATGAATGGATGTGATTCATCCATAAATTACACACAGGAGTTATGTTCACATACTAATGCTCCCCTATATATACCTATATATATATAGGGTTGGGTTCAGGTGAAAAAGATATTGGTGTGACAAATGAGAAAAATGTTTATTGTATTGTATTTTATTGCTTAATCGCCATCATTTTATTGCTTAAATACTTTATTGCTTAATTGCTATAATTTCATTGCACACGTGGGATAAAATAATTATGCAATAAAAGTATATCTATTAAACAATAAATTACAATAAGATAAACATTTTCTCATTTCTCACACCAATAAATATTTCTCATATGAACCAAAACCTATATATATATATATATAGTTGTAAAATTATACTAAACTTGGAGTTAGCCTAGTGTTTGCAAGGATCCTCAAGAGGGCAGGGGATCAAATCTTGAATCTATCCCAAAAAATATAAATCTAAATCTAAATCGCCGAACTTACTACAAACTCAAAATGCAAACCGCCCATTTTTTATTTCTAATTATAGATCTAAAGATATATTATAATATTAAAATATAACAATATTTCAAGAAAAAAAAAAGAAAGAAAACTACTAAACAGAACTACCACCCACATTTTTTCCTTTTTCTTTTTAATTTGTAATCCTGAATCTAAATTTATAATATTAAAATATAACATTTCAAAACAAAATAGAATGAATATATAGAATGCAACAATAGAGACAAAAAGAAACATAAATCAAAAGATTGCAGGACTTTGAAGTGGGGTAGATTTATCCAAATCATCATATTCACGAATCATGGCAATAGGTAATTTATTTGTATATCGTTTTGTATTTTGTATTCGTGATGGAATGAATAATAAAACCCTAATCCCCCTAATCCCAAATTCATTCATTTGATTAATAATTTCATCTCTTATTTTCTTAGAATTATGAATCTCAAGCATGAGTTCAGATATCAGAAAAGAAAATGAAAATTTAAAGTATAACGAATTGATCAAATGCCTAGTAGGTGACATCATAAATATACTTTAGTCCTGACAAAAAAAAAATGAGGGGCCTATAGAGTGCAACTATATTTGAAAAATAAGGGGCCTCATTTTTCACCTCGACTCAGGCCACTGAATCATTAGAATCGGTCATGAACGCTAGTAAATAAAACTTTGTAAAAGTTGTAATCTCTTCTTGTATTTATCCTCGCTAGATTATCTAGGTTTAGTCGTTAAGATTACCATGTACAGTAAAACCTCCGTATAAGAATACTCTATATAAGAATAATCCCCTTATAATAAGAAAAATTGATAGTCCCAACTCGGGACCAGTTATAAATAAGAATAACCTCTACATTGTGATATTTCAATGTTTTTTAGGACTTTCCTTAAGAAATTTACCTCCATATAGTAATAAAATGACAATAAATTTCAAATATAATTAAATATTTATATAAAATATGTAGAACTATTTAAATACGTATGTTATATTAAACTTAAGATTGTATAAAAAAATTTATTTAAAGTTGTCTGTGACAATGCTTTAATTTATTTTAGGTTAATACCATATCTTTAATTTGCGCGTTCGTAGTAACTCATCAACACAATCACCTTTTTGTTGAATCCAAAACATTTTCAGTTTGTCCAACATGCTTTAAGCTTCTTGACACGAGACTTCTTCTATTTCTACACTATCATCCTCTGGATTATCACCTCACACTTCTTGCCTAATTTCTATAATGACATCTTTTTCGATTTAAGCACATGAATGAATCTTATACACATTTTTATATTCATGTGTTTTAAAATATGAAGGGACATTTCCAAGTATTGTATAATAAATATTATTTTTTAAAAAATAATTTTTATATGTAAACTCTATATAAGAATAACCTCCCTATAGTAATATTTTTCTTTAGTTCCAACAATATTACTGTATAGAGATTTTATTGTATATATCTCCCCTTCCCGGAGCATGTTTCAATAAAGTAATACAAACATACAGTATTTCCATAGTTTCTATAGATTATTGTAAGTAGAGATGGTTTGGCTCTATGCTTCGATCTTATTTTGGTTTTCTGTGATTAATGTGGGAATTGATGAAGGATAAGAAATATTATTCGTGTTGACTAGCTAGAAGTTTTGGCTTCTTAAATATAGGGTTAATTGCTAAATAAATAACCATATTTACACCTTTTTGTAAATTAGATATCACGTTTGAATTTAGTCAATTACAACACCACGTTTTAATTTGTTTGGGATTAAACATCTCCAAATTTTTCGATGAGTTAAGTATGACGTATTTGGTCTAAAAACCACATTGACAGCCACATCAATACACACATGTAACAAACGATGTCGATTTTATTAGTTTTCTCAATATATTTTCTATTTTAGAAATAAATAATTATATTAAAAATATTTTTTTCAATAAAAAAAAAGAGAAAGTAACAAAACCGGCGTCATTTGTTACACGTGTGTGTTGACGTGGCTGCCAACGTGATTTTTAGGCCAAATACATCATATTTAACTCACCGGAAAAATTGGAGATATTTAATCCCATACAAATTAAAACGTGGTGTTGTAATTAACAACTAGATTTAAACGTGGTATTTAATTTATAAAAGGATGGAAACTTAGTGATTTATTTGTCAATTCACCCTTAAATATAAGATTTTTTGTTTGTACATTTTCATTTCATGTTCTTGTTATCATCCATAAACTTGTGTCATGTTCCAAATTTTTTATGTTTTATTATCATCAAAGTATGTCATTTTGAAAATGACGATAAGTCTTTTCTCCTTCTCTAATTCGTTTGTCTCCGAAAATTCTTAGATGATGTCAGTGGAGAAAAATATCCACATAAAATTTAAAAGTCTTTTTCTACTTACAAACTTTTAAAACTATTTATTTCACTTATTTTTACCAAAATACTCCTCAATTACTATTTTTTAATTATTTTTTATTTGTTTTAATTTGAAAAATAAAACCTATATCCTCCCTCATCTCACCTACTTGAAATTTTCCTATTACACTATGTGTTTTACTCCATCTTTCACTTTCAAATTAAGATTTATTTTGTTCGGTGGGGATGGCCTAGTGATGGAGTGAGATTGCTTGGAGATCAAAGGTCACGGGTTCAAATCTCCTCAATACCACAGGTCATGTGTGTGAATAAAAAAAAAATTAAGACTTATTTTATTTTTTCTTCAATTTCATTTTTGTGACGTAATTAGTTTAACTTTACGATTTTTTATTTGAGTTCACCCCATCTAATTATGGTTTACAATTAATTTTTAATATTTAATTTTTAATCAATAATTTATTATTATGATTGACTATTTTATAATTAATTTTTATAATTTTATAATTCATTTTTTTGTTGATAAATATTTATCTTACAAATAATTTTTATTTTATAATAAAAATTATTAAAATTATATTGAACCACTCTCCCACCACCCTCCGCCCTCATCAGAAAACATTTCACCCGTCTCCTTGGGATGACCTAGTGGTGGAGTAGTGTTTCTTGAGGCCAAAAGTCTCAAGTTCGACCTACCACCAACACCACTAGGTGTGAGTCTGTCACACCTGACTTGCCAAGTGTGGTTTACCTCCCCTGTATAGGTTTGCAGGCTATTACACATGGACAGAGCTTACCTAGTGCGCACCACAGTTACCCTCGACATAAAAAAAAAAATAAAAACAAAAAACATTTCTACCCCCCTCTTATCTTCCCGAAAAAAAAATGATTCATTGACCTTCTTCACTTGTAATCTAATCTTTGGTGAAAAACATAAAATTTTTAGTGTAAATGGATAAAAAGAGGCAAAACAAAATAGTAATTGAAAAAAAAAACAAGATATAAGACTATAGGAGTTATTTGGGCAATTTGGAGTGTAAATGTCTACAATACCCCTATGACACACATGTCCCCACATTCCAATCATTATGTGTAAGTGTACTATTCACACTTTTAATAACTACCCAATAAATGCACACACCTAACATATAAAAATCCAATTTCATGAATTTTAGGGTTAGGGTTAGAAAGTGCCACACTCTAAAACAATGAAATTTTTATGAATTTTTTTTGAAAAAATAACGATAATTCACGTAGCGAAAAGAATCATAACGATAAATTAATGCACGTATCCAAAATGAAAATAAGCATAACGATTTTTTTTAAAAAAAATAACGTTAATGCACGTAACATTAAATGAACATCAATCAATTATTCTCTCTTTCTTTTTCGACCAAAATGAGGTAGATAGAATGAATAAATATGTATTTGCATAGGTAGGTATTAGTTGACCCAAATTAAATTACATTTAATGCATTTAATTTTGTGTAAGAGAGGTTGGTAGCGTAATATGCATATATTGAAGGCAGGGCGGAACATCCAAAATAATAAAACACAAAAAATGTCGATTCCCCTCAAATAAAAGAGAAGAAATATATTGAGAGGTTGATCCAGAAGATTTATGAACGAAGCAACGTCGTCTTCATCAACGAACGGGCCGAGTAGAAGTTCCTAAATTTTGAAAGGTATGTTTCAAGTTTATTTCTTCAAGAAATGTAGAATTTGTTTTAAGTTTAGGCTATCTGGTTTTATGTTTCTATGTTTCTAGGTTGATTTTAAGTTTAAAAGCCATAATAATGATATTATTATCATTTACAAAAGCCATGATAACGATTATTGAAAAGCCATAATAACGAAAGTTTAAAAAAGCCATAACTAAAATTAAAAGTCATAATAACGATATTATTATCATTTACAAAAGCCATGATAACGATTATGTAAAATCCATAATAACGAAAGTGTAAAAAAGACATACCGAAAATTAAAAGCCATAATATCTGTCGTTATTTTTTTAACAATCGTTATTGTCATTTATATATAATAACGATTATTTGAAAAAAAACCATAACTAAAATTAAAAATAACGTTTGATTAAGAATAACGATTTATTAAAAGTAATAATAATGTATTATTTAAAATAATAATAACGATTGTTTAAAATTTATAATAATGTATTATTTAAAATAATAATAACGATTGTTTAAAATTTATAATAACGATTGTTTATTATGGAAAACATATCGAAAATTAAAAGCCATAATATCTATCGTTATTCTTTTAACAATCGTTATTATCGTATATATATAATAACGATTATTTAAAAAAAAGCCATAACTAAAAATAAAAATAACGATTGATTAAAAGTAATAATAAAGTATAATTAAAAATAATAATAACGATTGTTTAAAAGTTATAATAACGATAGTTGAAAGTTACTAATAACGATTGTTTTATAATAATAACGATTGTTTAAAAGTTATTCATAACGATTGTTTTATAATTAAATTTTCGTTATGTTTAAATTTATTTTTCGTTATGTATAAATTTAATTTTCTGTTATGTATAAATTTAATTATCGTTATTCTTTTAACAATCGTTATTATCATTTATATATAATAATGATTATTTAAAAAAAAGCCATAACTAAAAATAAAAATAACGATTGATTAAAAGTAATAATAAAGTATAATTAAAAATAATAATAACGATTGTTTAAAAGTTATAATAACGATAATTGAAAGTTATTAATAACGATTATTTTATAACAATAACGAATTGTTATTCATAACGATTGTTTTATAATTAAATTTTCGTTATGTTTAAATTTATTTTTCGTTATGTATAAATTTAATTTTCTGTTATGTATAAATTTAATTATCGTTATGTATATACTGAATTTTCGTGAGGGCTTATTTTTGCATATCGTTATGGTTAAATAGATTTATCGTTATTGTTCAATTTAAATTTCGTTATGATATTTATTAAATTTTCGTTATTTTAAAAATGAAAGTTTCGTTATAGTTAAATTTCATTTTTCATTTTTTGTTATGTTTAAAATTAAGTTTCATTATTGTTAAAATTTTCATTATGGTTCGTTATGCTTATTTTTGAATATTTTCATTATGACAGATGGTTAGACATCGTATTATTGTACGACATAGTGGTCGATGGGAGAGAGCTCAATACGTAGATGGTGTAGAGGAGCAGATCATCATGTCATCGGATGGTTTATGTTTTAGGTCACTAATTAGAGAGATTCATGAGTTACTGGAGACCGATCCCACATCTGTCGAGTATCAGTTATCGTGGATGTCGAGCACCAATAGTGGCAGACAGATCAAGACAAGACTGAAAGATGATGCAGATTTGCTTGACTTGCTCCACGAACAGAGCTCAGAGATGGTTGTGTATGTTGTTCAAAGAGGCTGCAGCAGCTCAAGGGTTATACCTGACACCATGCTAGAAGACAGAGATCCGGTTAGAGATGAGCAGAATGTTGATGACGATGCAGGCCCGCACGAAGGAGAGGAAGAAGAAGAAGTCGACGAAGAAGAAGAAGAGATGCCCTCTACTGATGAAGATGAAGAGGAGAACGACATATCGACCTTGCTTGAATCATTGTATACGGAGTTTTGTGGTTGGATTCGTTCGATAGGGGGTAGGGGGCGATTGATGGGTATGATGGGAGGAGCAGCCTCATCGAATACTATGTCTGAGGATGTTCCTGAGAGGGCCTTGAGCAATTGGGTTGTTCCGCTTGCCAATCTGGACATTGCTGGCCCACTGGATTGGGGTGAGCCTTCAACAGCACATACGGACACACTTTACAAGGGTGCTATTTTTCGTACGAAGGATGATTTGGCCTTAGCTATAGGACTCTATCACATGCAGAATCGAGTGGAGTATGTCGTGTATCGATTGAACAAGACACGACTGGTCTACATGTGCAAGCATGGCAGGGAGTGCCCGTTCAGGCTGTGTGCTGTTGTGGATGGAGTTGTTTGGAGAATCTACAAGTTCAACTCCACTCACACTTGCCACATGGATATGAGTCGCATTGCTCCACGTCAGGTGCCTGCACGGGTCATTGCAAAACATTTTGCTCGCAAACTGGTGGATGAGGGGGTTGTTCTGAAGCCCAAAGAGATGATGTCTGAGCTTTTACGCGAGTACGGGATTCAGATCGATTACAGTTTCGCTTTGCGCTCGAGGAACATTGCTATTGAGATGATTTATGGAGACTATGATAAGTTATATGCGCAATTACCTGCGTTTCTGCACACGGTGCAGCTACAGAACCCCGGGACATTGTATGAATTTTTGACGACCCCTGAAAATTAGTTCCAATATATGTTTTTGGCACTCGGACCGTGCATCAGAACTTTTCAGGAGGGTTCACGACCAGTGGTCGTGATTGATGGGACACATTTGAAGGGGAGGAACAAGGGAATTCTGTTTGCTGCTGTGACGAAGGACGGAAATGAACAAATATTACCTATTGCAATCGGTCTCGGTCCGATCGAGAATGATGATTCTTGGAAGTGGTTCCTGAGTCGGTTGGATATCACTCTGGGGGAGACTGAAGATCTCTTCATTGTGTCAGATCAGCACCAGAGCATTAAGAATGCTGTCGCAGCCGTTTTTCCAAGAGCGGCACACGGTTTGTGCTATTATCATTTACAAAACAAGATGGCGAAGCGTGGTGCCCATGTGATTGCCATGTTTAAGGAGGCTGCCTATGCCTATCGTACAGACGTATTCCAGAGGCATATGTTAGCATTGGAATTGGTGAGCACCCCGGCATACCAGAAGCTTTGTAGACTTGGTCCAGAGCATTGGTCCCGATCGCAGTGTCCCGCACGGCGTTTCAGCTTCATGACATCTAATGCGGCTGAGTCACTCAATGCTCGTCTACTGTGGGCAAGAAGATTGCCTATTTGCTCAATGCTTGAGGTTTTCAGGCGTATTGTCGAAGAATGGTTTGTTGAGCGAAGGCTACAGCACAGAGTTGGGATCACGTGTTGACTCCCGAAGCTGTGAACAAGTTATCGAAGAATGTTGAGCATGGACGATGTTTTCCCGTTCGATGCACGACATTAGCACACTTGTGGAAAGTTGAGGTTGGCAGGGAGTCATTCATGGTTGATCTTCAGCATCGTACCTGCGATTGTCGTGAGTTCGAGCTGGATTTGATCCCATGTAGCCACGCTGCAGCGGCGATCAGGTACGCAACTTTCATGTTTTTTTTGTTAAAAATCCATTTGCTCAACCATCATCATTTTTAACTATGTTTTTTTTTCACACATAGATTCTCCGGTGGACACATATATGATTTTGTGGATAGGTGCTATAAGACGGAGACTGTAGTCAGCATGTACGACTCAGTGATCATGGACTTACCAAGTTCTGAAGAGTGGATTTCGCCACCTTATGGTTCACCAATTGTGCTTGCCCCAGTGATTAAAAAACAAGCTGGTCGTCCTCAGATGTCAAGAGCTCGAGGAGGCGTTGAGGCATCATCTAGCTCGCGAAGACAGGTTTGCACTAGATGTCATGGCCCTGGTCACAACAGAAGAGTGTGCACAGCCCAGATCCCAATTGGTGGTGTGGACTTAAATGCACCTCCAGAGGACGTGCCTACGGATAGTGTACGTAGGAGAGCAAAGAAGAAATGTAGTGTTTGTGGTGAGACGACGCATACCCGTCCCAGGTGTCCGACTAGACAGACTACCGACCTAGATTGATCAAGTCTATATTATTGTGTTGTATCATGACTTTGATTGTTGATTCGACTCTACTTTATTTGTATTAGTTTAAAATCATGTGCCAACAAACATATTTCAATATAACAAATGAGGAATGTCAAATACAATACATATATAGAAACTAGTGTCAATAACGAACTGCCGGTCGGCGTGAATAACTAAGTGAATAGATCCTCCGAGCTACATTCTGACGGTATCTCTGAATATCATTTTGACTAACGTCAAGACTAGGGGATCCAAACAACAAACGATCCACATACATCATAGCATAAACGCCACAACTAGTACCATCGAACTGCAGAAACTGCTCTTGGATAGACTTGTCCAGCGTCATGGCATAGCAAGCTATAACTGGCCTACTCCGACCAACCCAAAAACCAGATACCAACAAAAGGCGTGGTAGTAGACGAATGAGTGGTATCAACTGTCGATCACGCTTCAACGACAACTCCCTGTTCTCCGGGTCGTCCATCTTGAACAATAATGAGTCATACAACTCAACCTTCCAAGTCTCGAAGCAAATACGGACAGTGACCCAGTGAGAACCTCCAACATTGCATATCGTGATCGCCTACATATACAATAATACTTAACGGATGGGTCAAAACATATCATTATAAATAATATGATAAGTGTAATTGAAAGATCACTTACATATTGAGCTCTCGCCCACGGAATCTCATAGATACCACCTTGACCTTTGATTACATCCTGTAAGGCTTCAAGAGGCTCCCACTCCAAATATCTATCAGGTCCATACTCATCTCGACACTCAGGGTCTTTAGGATGAAGCCTTGTCCATGCTACTTGCAGGGCAAGATGAAAAAACATATAAACAAATTAGTTAAAGTGATAGATAAGATAATTGAATATAAAAATCTGAATTTGGAACTTACAAATAAATATGGAGAACAAATCACAACGTCACTCCTGTGCGCTTTGTGTAGTCGTCGCTTCACCTCAAGCAAGAAGTGATCAACCATCTCTGCATCAATAAGCTCTGTACAGTCCTCCACCCGCTCAAAAAATGCCTGGGGGAGTACTGAATGGTTCGCCAGAATCTGGACACTAGCACCATAGCCATGCCGTCTGAACTCCGAGTATCCAGCCTCTACCAGACATCGATCCTGCACCTCTAGTAGGTCAATGATAGCTGCTCGACCAGCAAATGACGGACCAGCAGACGACGTCCCTGCGGATGACGGATCAGCGGACGACCGACCAGCAGACGATCTACCTCTAGCTCTACCCCCTCTAGTACGAAGGGTCGTGGCCTGTCTGGGAGGTGTGGGCTCTCTGGGAGGAGGCGTAGGATCTCTGGGAGGGGATGGGTCGTCCGCTCTGGGGGGCGTGGTCCCCCTGGGGAGAGGCGTGGGCCCTCGTGGGGGCGGCGTGGTCTCCCTGGTGGGAGGTGTGGGCCCTCTGGGGGGCGTGGGCCCTCGAGAGGGGGCGTGGGCCCTCTGGGAAGCGGGGTAGGCGATCTACGCAGTCGATCCTGAATGATGTTCTCTATCCGCGTAGAAAATGTATCAAACATCTGCCCCACACGACGCATCACTCGGTCTTCTACAGCTCCAGCGACGGCATCAACAAAGCGACCGAACCAGCTATTAGATGACTCCCCCGGACGTTGCCCCGGCATCCTCATCTCGGGCTCTCTACTCCTCTCCTCCTCAGTCCTCCTAGGCCGCTTAGCTCTTGATGCTTGAGGAGGGCTCACTCTATGATCTGACAGACCATCCTCATCCGAGATCCTCTGATCCACCCCCTGCTCTGAGGGTCTAACACCCTCATCCGGCTCATCAATCAATCGATGTTGTTGTGGAGCCTGCTGCTGTGTAGTCCGGGTACTCCTATGAGGCCGTGATGGGCCCACGACATCAGAGGACCTAGTACATGTCCTCGGGATCACACGGCAAGCAACGTTAGTGAGTAACTTCTTCTTGGAGGGCGCTCGAGGTGCGACATACCTCACACCCAGTACACTCTCTCCCTCCGAACTCTGAAAGTATGGTCTCTGAAGCTCATCAGCTGATGGCACCATCAGTTGGATATCCAACTGCATCAGAGTATTATCCATGTCAATATTAACACACAAATTTAATATTCTAAATTATTTATATAAAAAAATTACCTGTCCATCAAATAATCTAGAGAAATCAGAGCTCCGGGATGAAAATGACCACTTCAAGCAGCGAGGTGTGGTCAACTGGCCTCCAACGACGCCCAACCGACGTCCAAGCTCGGGGAAAACCTCACAGGCCCATGTCTGTAAAACAAATTGTCATATCTTCTAATTAAAATATCAAGTTTTTTAAAACGTAAATTTAACTAATTACCTGAACGGTCCAAACAGGTCCATACCAATGATACGCTCCATCCTTCTCTCCGCCCATAGCCCGTCGAACTCTAGGCATGAGACTGATAAAGTGCATCAGCATCTGAAATGTGTAGCCCTCCCATGGAAAAGAATTCCAAGCATCAGCATCTTCCACCAAGGCCCACACCCAGCCATCGATCGCGCGTGAGGGGTCTATGCAAAATAAGATCCGATACATGACCAAGATGTTCGCAATCTTCACGTAGTCTGGAGGGTGATTGGGTAGCCTCTTATCTGTGAACTTATCATACATTTGTGTCACAATCGTCTTTTTCTCTTCAAATAATCGGTAAAAGATGCCGTTAGGCGGAATGGGATGAGCCGCATTCGGATCGAAGTTCGACGGGCCGAACTGTAAACCTGACACTAGTGCGAACTCTGAGGGCCCAAAGCAAAGTGTGGTTCCATTGACATAGAACCAACACTCTCTACCCTCACGTGCAGGATCCTCGACACGCACCTCGCGACAGATCAAGGCATGCATCGCCTTGCGTGCTATACTACCTCCCCTAAAGTCTAAAAAATGTCCAAAACATCCAGATCTAAACATCTGGATCGTAGTCTGACCACCAAAATGCTCTAAGACCTCCCTAATATTCTCTATTAGCTCCAACTTTATGTACATCAAAATATTCGGCTTCAGCCTCTGGAGGGGGCGTCTAATCCACTGAATCTAATATTCACAATAGAAAATTAGACTGTTATTAAATTATTAAATTAAATTTGTAGCTACATGTATTAAACAATTATTACTATTATTATTATTATTATTAGATTAATTGTTGTTGTTATTACTATTCTTATTAAATAATTATTACTATTTATATTCACAATAGAAAATTAGACTGTTATTAAATTATTAAATTAAATTTGTAGCTACATGTATTATTATTATTATTATTATTATTATTATTATTATTAAAAATTAAACCAGCTATTTGTATTAATTGTTTTTATTTTATTTTTTTACTAATGGTATTATTTAGACTATTATTATTATTAAAAATTATTATTATTTATATTATATATTTTTATTATTTTTATTTTTTCGTCTAATAGTATTATTTAGACGATTATTATTATTATTATTATTATTATTATTATTATTATTATTATTAGATTATTGTTGTTGTTATTATTATTAGAATATTATTATAATTACTTTTATTATTATAATTATTATTATCTGAAAATTATTACTATTTATATTAATTGTTTTTTTATTGTCTTTTTTTTACTAATAGTCTTATTTAGACTATTATTATTGTTAGATTATTGTTGTTGTTATTATTATTAGAATGTTATTATAATTACTTTTATTATTATAATTATTATTATCTGAAAATTATTACTATTTATATTAATTGTTTTTTTATTGTCTTTTTTTTTACTAATAGTCTTATTTAGACTATTATTATTATTATTAATAAAAAAGTATTATTATTTATATTATATTTTTTTGTTATTAGGCATAACGATTCACCAAAAAGAGGCACAACGATTCTAATTTATTAATTAATTGTGATCAAATACGAATAATAATGATTCATCAAAAAAAGGCATAACGATTGATTATAAATAGCATAACGATTAAATAAAAAAAACTTTCATAGCATAACGATTAATTAATATTAGCATAACGATAGTCGTATTAATAGCATAACGATTTATTATAAATAGGGCATAACGATTAAATAAAAAATAACTTTCATAGCATAACGATTAATTAAAATTAGCATAACGATAGTCGTATTAATAGCATAACGATTTATTATAAATAGGGCATAACGATTAGATAAAAAAAACTTTCATAGCATAACGATTAATTAAAATTAGCATAACGATAGTCGTATTAATAGCATAACGATTTATTATAAATAGGGCATAACGATTCATTATAAATAGGGCATAATGATTTATTATAAATAGCATAACGATTAATTAAAATTAGCATAACGATTTCAACTTAAAGGCCATAACGATTAATTAAAATTAGCATAACGATTTCAACTTAAAGGCCATAACGATTTGTTAAAAATAGCATAACGATTTCAACTTAAAGGCCATAACGATTTGTTAAAAATAGCGTAATGATTTATTAAATAAAGGCCGTAATGATTAATTAAATATAATGATTAATTAAACGTAATGATTAATTAATTAAATAAAGGCCGTAACTATTAATTAAACATAACGATTAATTAAATAAAGGCATTAATTATACATAACGATTAAGCAAGATCTATAATTATACATAACGATTAAGCAAGATCTATACATACATAACGATTAAGCAAGATCTATACATAAAAAATCTTTCGTTAGGCACATGAACTCTCGTTAAGGATCAATATAGTATCGTTTCACATCTAAAAACCTATCGTTACTCTAGATCTCAAAACATATTGTTATGCAAGATCTATAATCGTTATGCAACATTTCTAAACCTATATATTCGTTACATATAAATCATAAAAGTAACTATTCGTCTAACCTCTCCGGCTTCAGATGGTCGGTCTTCACGTCGTTCCTCCATCGCCGGTCGGTCTTCAACGCCGGCGAACAAATTGATTTTTTTTTTCTTTCAGAGAACGGTAGAGAGGGGAGTTGAAGGCAGCGAGAGTGAAAGAGGAGAAGTGAGAGAGAGAGAGTAAGAGAGGTAGTTCACAAATTAAATACCGATATAAATGGAATTGAATTCCACAACCATATCTTTTTTTTTTTTTCAAATTGAAATCGAGTTCGATAGACATTGAGAGATTTTGTTCCAAAATAAATATTTTATTCCTTTTGCATGGAAAGTACAAATTGTGTAAGATACTTTTCAGAAAAGTGGGAAATATATTATTATTTTATTGGTCAAATGTTCAGATATAGTACAAATTGCCTATATAACTCCTACATCCTTAAAACTTGCCCAACTAAATAAATTTTAAAAATAAATTGTCTATATAGACTTTTCTCCCAAATTTTTATATATGTTAATTCAGAAACGAAGACGCAAGTGGTAATATGAATCTATTGCTTTAGAATCAAGATTTACTCCATATACGAAGATCCAAAAAAATAACATTTGAGACAAAATGTAAAATTTAGAACCACATGTGTTTGAACCTATATTTTTTATGTGTCTAAAGGTGAAATTAACATCCGTTCAAATTTTTTGTTATAATTTTTTGTGTTACATTATCAAATTTATAATTTTAATAACATTTATTATAAAATAAAAATTATTTATAACATCAATAATCATAGTCAACATTTATCAACAAAAAAATGGACTAAAAAAATTATAAAATTTAATTTTGAATTAATCAACCATAAATAATGAGTTATTAATTGAAAAATAAAAATTATACACTAAAAAATAATTATAAATCATAATTGGGTGGGGATGAACCCTATAAAACAATCATAAAATTAAATTAAATCACAAAAAAATAAAAAAAATAAAAATATAAAAGAATCTCATAATTTAAAAATACAGTACAGAGAATACAACAGAAAATCTCATGCAAATTAACATAACAAAGAAATATCAGGTCGTTGTGAAACTTTTACCTTAAAATGTGGAACTAAAGTCCAAAGTAATGGAATGGGTTTTGGACTCTTATTCCACGTGTTCGTCTGGATGTATATAATGTGTATAAGGAGAGTGAACTTTTTTTTTCCTTACCTCATTCAACTTTCAAAAAAATTGTTTTATCCATTAAATTTTAAAATTACGTATTTCACCCACTCTGAATTAAAATACTCTTAATTACAAAATAAAGATTAAAAAAAACCAAAATTCGCACAAAAAAGGAGAAGGCTGATGAGGAACCCCATGACAAGCCCCGTAATCTAGCAGATTTGCTGCGAAAACGGCGGAGTTTACAATTCATCTCCGCAAAGCTCGATGTCGTCCACTTCCGCCTGGTTCAACTCGAAATGAAGCTCGATTCGAAGCCCAGCTACCTGCAAGCCCTGGCTCTCGACGTCGCCTCGGCCTCCGCCTCTGTTTGAAACGACGCCTTTCAATTATTAACATGCACTGCAGTTAGTTTTAAGACTAAATAAAAAATTGAAAAACAAAAATTATGACTAAAAAAGTTGAAAAAATAATCTCTACCATTACATTTGAATAAAATAGGCGTGGCTGGTTGTCTCCTTGGGGATGACCTAGTGGTGGAGTGGTGATATCTTGAGGCTAAAGGTCTCAAGTTCGAATCCCACCAACACCACTAGGTATGAGCCTGTTACACCTGGCTTGTCAAGTGTGGTTTACCTCCCCTGTATGATTTGCAGGCTAAAAAAAAAAAAAATTAGGCGTGGCTGGTTGAATTTAATTTAAATATTAGTTGAATGTGTTTAATGATTAAGAGTAACTTTTGTATGATTTGACATCTTATTAATAAATTGGATCCAAATTATAATTAGTTTCATTTTTTTTTTTCTTCGCACATAATTAGTTTCATTAATAACTTCATTTCCCTTCATGCCTATCAAATCAACGGAGCCGCCACATTTATGCTGCATTCAAGAGGCGATGGAAATCTTGGCCAAAAAGGCCCTCTTGCCTTGCAAAGCTGACATGGATGAGATGAAAATTTAAAATATTGAGCATCTCTGACAAAGCGGCAGTCTAACAAAATCAATTAAAAACTGTCTCCAACAGCTTTGTCTCGACTCGTCAATTTGAGGTTTGCATGACTAGTGCATCGGTTTCATCGATAAGTTTCTTTTTCTTTTTCATTATTTATATATTTTATCTGGTTTTCTTATAATATTTTATTCATTTTTTCTCTCTTTTTTTGTGTTTAAATTTTATGAAACACATTTTCATTACTAAATTTATTTTATATGTTAATTAAATAAATAGTATTGCATTAATTTAAATACATAATACATAATTAATAAAATATAAATACATAAACATCACAATAACAATACAAGGCCACAAATATATTATAATAAACAATACAAATACATAATTAACAATAATAGAAACACATTATGATAACAATAAAATATTGAAAATGCAACACACTTATTTTAGCTAATAATCTCTAAGACCACTTTCAGATCCAGATTCTCCCATATCTGGATAATAACTCCAAAAGTTGAAAGTATTATTAGTTGGCGGAGTTGATTGATCGAAAGTATTAGTTGGCGGAGTTGATTGATTGAGTTGTTCCTACCTTTTCGACAAGATTCTCGCTTGATATTGTTCAAAGTACAAACGTTTAGCAGGATTATAGATCAAATATGCATCCATCATTAAGATTTTGTTATCGGCTTTCCACTAGGTTGCTTCAGTGTACTTCCTCTACTCTTCCACCATTTTGTTTCTGGCTTCAACAGCTTTATTTTGAGCTTCAATCTTTCTCATTTGTACCTCCATATCACGTTCTCTATTAGCAGACGATTTTTCAAAAAAAAAAAAAAAACTGGATTTTTGATTTGCATCTCTAATTGTGCCTACAACAAATAGACATATCTTCACTTTTTTTTTTCTTTTCATTTTAGATTTTTTCACACCCTCTGGTCGTTTTGATGCTGATCCACAACCACTACCACTACTGTCACTTAAATTAAGATTAAATGAAGACAATCCATCAGGTGACAATGGAGAATCAAATACTGTCGTACCTGGTTGGGATGTGTATCTTTCTACTCGCGATTTTTGCGGCATACAATCAAACTTCTTAAGATCGTTCAATATGCCCCACACGTGATCAAATTTGAAACATTTTTATGTTTTGGGTCTAGTTCATCAGTTCCTTTGCACGAATTATCTGCATAACAAATGAAGCATTTTAAAATTTAATAAGATAAATAATAAACAAACAAAATTAATAATCATAAAAATGACAGCTTACAATATCAAGTTCAGATGCACCACCGGGATTATTAAGTTTGACTTCCTCTATACATCCTTGGAACATTGAACAAGCACCAAGGATGGCATGCATGCGTGTATCAATGGATCTTTGAGGTCTATTCGGCATTGATGGAGATGGTTTGTGGCATTGTAAACTTCTGTAACACGATTTCAGAGCTTCTGTAACAATCCTCAAACTTTAGATTTGGTGACATTGGAAGATAGAGTTTGCAGTTCCTCATTAGATCGACCCTTACTTACGATGCTGGCTACGCCTATAGTGGGCATAAGGATAAGTCTCTATTGAGATTTATTCTGACCGCGAAACGACCGCTCGTCAAAGATCATCCTTTTTTGGAGGATAACTTTTGGGCAATGAATCCCTCAACATCACATAATCATTGGCTTGCATTGCTTTGCTATTTATCAGAAATTTTAGCCGATGTCGGGCTTGGACCAAAAGTGTAAGGACATCTTTCTTTCATTGTACCTGAAATTTAAAGAATAAATGTTAAAAACATAAAATAAAATATTTTTTCCTTTTTTTCAAAAATAAAGAAGAAAAAAAATACAATCTAACTTACTAAAGGAAAAAAATACAATCTAACCTACTAAAAGGAAAAAAATATTTTTTTCCTTTTTTTTCACAAAATTATTCTAAACAATTCCCGACAACGGCACCAAAAACTTGATCATTAGTTTCTTAACAGTAAAAACATACGCAAGTGTACGGTGTAATTGTAGACAATAGGGAGCATGAGTATCATATCCACAAGGATTGTAATGATAAATAATAATATGAATACCAAGATATATACATCTTATTAATATCTAGCTACTCTAATTAATTAAACATAGACTATTTAAATAGCCACTTCAAAAGCAATCAATACAATTAACTTGAATAAAACTATTAAGGAAAATAATGAATTCTATGGAGAGCTCACATAATGACGTTTAGGGTTTATTTATTGACTATTTAACCTTATTTAATTTATGAATGCCGGAAAATCACTTATGGTTATTAGACTGCTCTTTCGAACATTGTCATAATAAACATGCGCTTATGAGGTTAGTTTTTCACACATGTCATCATTTTAGGACTGTGCAATAGGGCCATTCTAACCGATCGGCCAACAAATTTCCAACCGACCAACGCTCGATTCTGGCTGTCAACCGAACTGACCACCGACTAGTCGGTTTCGATCAGTGACCGATATCAATTATCAGCATTCAACATCAAAAAACAAACCTTGTTCGGTTATTCATCACTTCATTGTCACCGACTCATAGTTGCAGCACTGCGGTCAAGGTTGTTATCTCCGGTGGTGGCCGTGGCTCAGTGCAGGAGATGATCGATGTCTTTGCACCTCTACGGGATGAACTGCGACGGTCGATGACTATTTGCGGGGGTTGGGGATGGTGGCTCAGTGCAAGAGAAGAGAGAGTGAGAGACGAGATGGATGAGATGAGAGTTAGTCTGATTCAGAGACTATATCACAGTGTGATTGAGTGGCGCGACGGAAGAAGACAACATCCAAAATCGATTTAGGGTTAAATAATTTTTTATATTTCTCAATTTTCCTATATTAAAATCAGAATACACACACACACACACACACACACACACACACACACACACACACATACACATATCTCTTCTCCGGTTGGTTCGGGACGGCCGCTGGGTTCCAGTGATGCCACCGACCACCGACCGAAAGCCAGTCGGTTTGCTCCTCACACCACCGACCACCGACCCGTATGTCTCTATCAACCGATCTGAGCCGATCGAATCATGTCGGGTCGGTGGGCGGGTCAGGTTCGGGCACTAGTCTGCTCACCCCTATATCATTTACAATCAAGCACGAGAAGATTATAATTCCTATGCAGTATTTATTCACTTGGTCGATAATTCTAAATATCACATAAAATGATATTTCTATTTTATATCACTAATTAATCAGTCGCTGGTCAAATTATTTAAATTAATCAACTTACATACATATGTTGTGGCCACCACCACAAATACGAGAAATCAAAACTAGAAATTCAAATAACCATTGATAATCAAAAAATATATCTTAATAAATCAAAGTATTAAATCAAATGTACTTAAATACCCTAGAATCCGACAAAATAATTCCCTAGATATAATTAAATAGAAAGAATAAACATAGAAACAAATGAACCAATAAGTTTATAATAAATTAGGCTTGAATTGCTTAGTAATCAAACATACTTTCTTAAACATATAACATATTCACCCCAAATTAAACTTTGTTGAACAAAGAGTTATCCACATAAAACTTGTACCTGATTGAGCGAGGCATGATGTGTGTTGGGGTTTTTTCGAATTGAACTACCGCAGGATATAATTGGATGTTCATTAATCCTAATTCATGCATATCATAAATTCATGCATCTCATATGTTTTAATTAACCGAGTTCAAATAACATGCAAATCCGGTTTTTGATTCTACTAAAGCGGAAACATATAATACCGAAAAACGACTTACAAATTAAACGACGGGTTGAGGACAAGATTAAAGGTCTAATCTTGCTGTTGTATGAATGATAATAGACGCCCCTTGATGCTATTCCACTCCTTGATCTTCTGTTGTATTCCCGGACTGAATCTAGTTTCAGGGTGGGCTGAAATCTACTAGATCAGTATGGAATCTGTGGATATCAAGAGAACACGAGAGGGTTGATATATATGACATAAATTTCGTGCCTCCACCCTCTTATTTATAAAGGGGTGGACGAAATTGGTGTCCCAGTTGGACTGAAATTCTATCTCTATCTCTTGTTCTATCTCCAATTCAATCTAGTATCTTTTTGGGCTACAACAGGGATCTAGAAGAATATTAAATTGGCCCATTAATTTATTTAATATCCAATATCCAATAAACTTAGGATATAATTAAATAAATTAAGTATTATTTTTATTCCACTAAAGACATAATATTGACGTACCAATTTAATACATATTTCTGAATATGCTTTCTCCTTTAGTCCAGTCATTCCCTATGTTTAAGATATAATGACCATTAATTAATTATGTAAGCTTCTGACAACTATAATTAATTAATATATTTTCCTTGAGTATTACCACACAAGCTTTATTCATGTACGGACTAAATTCATCCTGCAGGGTTTCAGCATGAACTTGCATTTCCTCAAAGGGACACCATCAACCTGGCGCACCAGGACACGGTGCCCCTACATATTGTACGACCCATCATAAGTGTAAATATCACAACCCAAGATATCGAGATTATTGATCCTATGAAAGAATCTCACCCTTTGATAAATCAAAGCTGCAAACACTACACGTATATGTCCGCCAACATATAGGGGTTAAGAATCCGAACTCTGTGGATTCTTATTCTCTCATTTAAAGTCAGAATAGAGAATAGAATTCTAAGTAGATCCTCCTCAATACACTCATCCGTGTATTAAAATAATCAGTTACTCAAGACAAACTAACTATCAGATTATACTGCGGCGTACCGATAGCAGGTTCAGTGCCATCTAGACCGTGAGCCTTTTAATACAATATAAGGAACCGATGATATGATCTAACCATGTGTTTACCCACACCATGTCATCTACAATGTAAGTATAGTGAACATGCATGTAAATATAACAATTTAAATGCAAACAATGACTGCAATTGTATTCATTCCATATCATCATAAAATCATCATTAATAATGTATACAAATGACAGGTATTTTAGTATACAAAACCAACAATGTGGACATGGGACAATAGACGAGTAACTATTTTTGTTTTAAGCAATAATTTGACATCATTTGAAAAATAACCTCACAAGTTCACACAGATTCGTCGACCTGCTTTGATATCATATATAGCGCCCTATGACCTAGAGGGGTTGTGGTTCTAAAAGAAACAAATACAAGAGAAAAAAATATCAAAGAAAAATTTCCAAATACAACAATCTATTTAGAACAACCCATGTCAAAAGAAGTTTATGTTACTGGTTAAATACCAAGGAATAAAATTACTTGACTTACTTTGACTAGTAAACGTAAACTCATGTTAGCATAACTTATTCTAAATAGACTATTCTATATATTTATAATTTTTTCCTTGAGATTTTCTTTTTTAGAGTTTGTTTCTGTTAATGCAGACATTTGTGTCTTAAAGATTATCATTATGAATATGACACATCTTCATATTTTTGGCTAGGTGTTCTACATGATGTACTAACTAGTGTTTAAATTGCGCTGTGCAAAACAACAAAGTTGAAGATGGGAGACTTCAAGGTTTGTTGTTTACACCAGTGTTGGTTCATCAGAAAAAGACGAGAAACTTTGGATGGTGTCCAGAATGGTGTTCAGCTTGGTATACATCTGTGAGCTACAATAACCAGAATACATATCAATCAATAATGAGTTTTGTTGTGCATGAAGATGTGTTGCAGGTTACTGAAGAGACTTGTCCTATGTTATAAACTAGAAGATTCCGAGTTCTTAAATTGAAAGAAGAAGATTGAAGATCAACAATGAATGTTTCTAGAAGATGGAGCTCAACAAGAAAAGTTGTACATTCTTGATCTGCGACCAAAAATGAAACTAACTTCCTTCCTTGAAGAGAAGTCAGCTTATCTCGTCTATAAAAGAAGAAGAAATGGATCAGATTAATGGTCGACAAATGAGTGCAAAATTTACAAGAGATTAAAATACTTTTAGAACTCTACATGTTTTGAGCTTTAGGGTTTGTCGTACCTAGAGTTGTTCACTCATATGTTCAACGTGAAGTGTAGTACCATAATGTTTAGAAATTCTTTATCTAACACGTAGGTTTTGTTCTTGTTGATAGAAGTAGACTTGGGAGAATTTACTTGTGAGAACTAGAAGAATTCTAGAGTGTGAGGGGATCTCATATTTCAATTCATGAAAGATAGTACAAATTAGTGAAAGGGTGTTGAGTGAAGGGAGTTAAGTCATGTAAAATCTAAGTACATATTTGTGCTGGATTAGTGGATTGTTTCTCACTGGACTAGGTCCCCCAGAGTAGGTGTTCACCGAACTGGGTCAACACATCGTGTGTTCTTTACTTGCTTTATTTAACATTCTGTTAAGTAAACTTTTGTGCACACCTGTAAAGAGCACCTCACTGCGCAGTGTCTACAACCACAGTTTTCATTAACACCTCGATCCCTCCGGATTTAGGGTGCTACATATGTGTAGTTATATCTGAACAGAAAATTCATGCTGAGCCATTTATGTATTACCCCAAGATCAGTGTGATTGTGCCATCTTAGCAGTTTTTTTTTTTTTTAAATTATTGATATGGCAGAATTCAATGGTGTTGGTGGTATAGTATCCAAATGAGAATGGTAGAATTTCCCTATCCGAATTGAAACTATAATTTAAAAAAATGATATTTTTATAATTATTTAGAAAATGATAATTCGAGGCCAATTGAAAATGTTTTAGTTTATATAGTGAAATATAGTAATTTTCGCATATAATGTATCAATATTTTTATCAAAGAAATTTTCACTTTTGGTCTTGTGTAGAGTCCAAACAGTTTTGATCCCAACTCTTATATTTTTTATCCCAATTTTTACATTTTGACTATTTTGGTGCAACTGTTATAAAAATGATATTTTTAGTCCCAATACTCACACTTTTGAGACTCAAAATTCTAATTTTCTAAAATTTGGGACCGATAAAATAAAGTAAAACTTAAGACAAAAAATATAATAATTGAGAGTGAGACCAAGAGTAATGTTACACCCTATTCTTAATTACGGGACGGAAAATAAAATTATCTCAATTTTTTTCGTATAGAAAATCGAATACAATTTTGTGATGTAGGACATGAGAGTAGCTCCCTTTTTTGGCAGAGCTAGCATATCCTCTGTTCCCAATTCTACAACATTTGGTGTGGCAGAACTATTTTTTTTTTAATTTTTTAATATGTTATACTTTAGTCGGGTATAGATGAACTCGAAATAAAAAATTTAAATATAATTTATACAAAAGACAGGTCTTCTAGTATACAAAACCAACAATCTCCCACTTATACTTGAAGCATGTATTTCAAATATAAAACAAACTGGCTAACTCTCCAACTCTAACTAAAATCTCAAATAGCAACCCCGGGTCTGCATCTCACTCCCATTTTCTCCACGTTACCGTAGAAGGTCTTAGCTGGAAGGCTCTTCATGAATGGATCAACTAAATTGTCCTCCGATACAATCTTGACCACTGCTACATCTCCTATCTTAACGATTTCTCGTATAAGATGGTACTTTCTCTCTATGTGTTTACTTGCCTTATGGGCTCTAGGTTCCTTCGAATTTGCCACTACACCCGAGTTATCATAATATACCGTGATACTCTTAGGCAAATCAGGTACCACGCTCAAGTCCAACAAGAAGCTCTTGAGCCACACGGCCTCTTTTGTAGCCTCAGAGGCAGCTACATATTCAGCCTCCATGGTGGAATCCGCAATGCATTTCTGCTTTATGCTCCTCCATGCAATGGCTCCGCCTCCCAAGGTAAACACATAGCCTAAGGTAGATTTACTCTGATCTTTATCGGATTGAAAATATGAGTCCATGTAATCCAAAGGCACTAGACTATCAGAGCGGTATACCAGCATATAATCTCGAGTCCTTTTCAGGTACTTGAGTATATTCTTAACCGCAGTCTAGTGACCTTGTCCATGATTAGACTGATATCTGCTTACCATGCCGACTGCATATCATATATCAGGTCTAGTGCATAACATAGCATACATAAGGCTTTCCACAACCGAAGCATATGGAACGCCCTTCATTTCATCTATCTCAGCCTGTGTGTGGGGACACATATCCTTGGATAGATGAATTCCTTGCCTGAAAGGTATAAAACCTTTCTTGGAATCCTGCATGTTAAACCTAGCTAGCACTGTGTCGATATATGTCACCTGGGATAAGCACAACATCCTTTTCTGGTGATCTCGAATTATCTTGATGCCAAGGACGAGTCCGGCTTCTCCTAGATCTTTCATATCGAACTGCTTAGACAACCACACCCTTATGTTAGATAATACTTTCTTACTGTTTTCAATAAGTAAGATATCATCAACATATAGCACGAGGAAAGCCACCACATTTCCGTCACTCTTCTTGTACACACAGCTCTCATCCGGACATTACACGAATCCATATAACTGGATAACCTCGTCAAATCGGATGTTCCAAGACCTTGACACCTGCTTAAGTCCATAAATGGATCTCTCTTAAGCTTGCACACTAAGTGCTCTTGGCCTTTAGCAATGAAACCCTCTAGTTGCTTCATGTGGATGTTTTCCTCAAGACTTCCATTAAAGAAAGCTATCTTGACATCCATCTGCCAAATCTCATAATCCAAATGAGCGGCTATAGACAAGAGAATCCGGATTGACTTAAGCATGGCTACCGGTGAAAAGGTTTCCTCATAATTGATCCTTTCTTTTTGAGTGTACCCTTTCACCACCAATCTTGCCTTGAAGGTTTCAATCTTCCCGTCAGCTCCTCTCTTGCGTTTGTAAACCCACTTACACCCAATGGGTTTTACCCCATCTTGTGGTTCTACAAGCTCCCAGATTTGATTGTGATCCATAGATCCAATCTCAGACTTCATTGCAATTTTTCAAGAATCTGCATCTTTGTCTTGGACCGCTTCATCGTAGGTCCTGGGAGCTAATTTATTTAGTCCTTTAGGGAAATCTGAAGACTCACCCAAACCAATGAATCTGTCAGGTTGACGTACAACCCTCCCACTGCAACGAGGCAGTTTTTGTATTTCTGTGACACGTTGTGCAGTAATTTGTGGTTCCTCTTCTTGTACTATTGGTGTCAGATTCGAATTTTCCCCTCGAAGTTCCTCGAGTACTATCTCACTTCTTGGCTTGTGATTTATTACATAGTCTTCCTCTAAGAATCGAGCATTGGTACTTACAATGATCTTCTGATCCTTAGGACTATAAAATAAACCACATTTCGTTCCTTTGGGATATCCAACAAACAGTCTAACATCCGTACGTGGTGCCAGCTTATCAGCTTCCTTATCCAGCACATGTGCTGGACTACCCCAAATCCGAAAATGTCCAAGACTGGGCTTTCGTCCAGTCCAAAGTTCTGTGGGCGTAGATGGGACTGATTTTGATGGAACCACATTAAGAATATAGGCTGCCGTTTCCAGGGCATATCCTCAGAACGAAATAGGCAGATCTGAATAGCTCATCATCGATCTAACCATCTCTAACAATGTTCTGTTCCTTTTCTCTGCCACGCCATTCTGTTGTGGCATTCCCGATGCAGTCAACTGGGATGTAATCCCATTCTCTGCTAAGTAGTCTCTAAATTCATTCGAGAGGTACTCACCACCATGATCAGACCATAGTGATTTGATACTTTTACCTGTACGTTTTTCCACTTCCGCTCTGAATTCTTTGAAAGTCTCAAAGGATTCTGACTTGTGGCGTAACAGGTATATGTATCCATACCTTGAGTAATCATCAATGAACGTGATGAAATACTCGTACTCTCCTCGAGCCTGAATTGACATAGGGCCACATAAGTCAGAGTGAATCAAACCTAGTACCTCTTCAGATCTATTCCATTTATCCTTAAAGGGTCGCTTGGTCATTTTACCTTCCTAACAGGATTCACACAAAGGGAACGATTCTAGGACCAATGAAGACAACGGCCCATCATTTACTAGTCTTTGTATCCATTTAAGGTTAATATGACCGAGCCTAAGATGCCAAAGATAGGTTTGATTCATTTCCGAAAGTTCTTTTCATTTGTTAGGGTTTATGACCGATGTATTCAGTAAATGCATTTGCGTAGTGTTTTGTATAGGATTAAGTAAATAAAGATGCCCATCCAATGTACCAGAACAGATAAAACGTTTATCACTAAAGATAATAACCTTGTTATCAAAAGAAACTATTTATATCCGTCCATAAAAAGTTTAGAAACTGAAATCAAGTTTCGCCTAAAACCAGGCACATAAAGACAATCCTTTAAAACTAAAATCCTATCACTACTAAAAGATAAGGTTACATCTCCCACTGCAACTGCTGCCACTTTCGTAGCATTGCCCATGTAGACTGAAATCTCTCCATCACGCAGCTGTCTTTTTACCAGGAACCCCTGTAAAGACATGCAAACATGATCAGTAGCTCCAGTATCTACTACCCATGACTGAGTAGAACAAGTAGCTAAACATGTTTCAATGACAAGAGATTGAGACGTACCCTTTTTGTTCTTCTTGTGAGGACAATCTGCCTTCCAGTGACCTGGTTGGCCGCACTTGAAACACTTTGTCTTTTACTTAAATTCCTCAGGAGGAATCTTAGTCTTGGACTTCTTCACCTTAGGCGCCCCCTCTGCAGCTTTCTTGGGTGCGTTCCTCTTCTTCCTTTTAGTACCGGAAGAAGACGCCCTATTTTCAGCTAGGTGTGCTTCCGCATTTCCTTTTTGAAGTAACTCAGCCGCCTGAAGATCCATGAGCAGTTCATTCAGGCCGACATCCCTTTTAATCATGTTAAAGTTTAGCCTGAACTGCTCAAACCTCGGGGACAAGCTATGAAGAACAATGTCGATTTGAGAATCACCATCCAGCTCTCCACCCAAGGTCTCGATCTCAGCCAGATACCCCATCATCGTGAGAACGTGATCCCTAACAGGTGTGGAGTCAGACATTCTCGCATCCATTAGCTTCTTCATTGCCAAATGGCGTGCCGAGCAGTTCTGATGACCGAAGAGCTGCCTAAGGTTGTACATGATATCATAAGCAGTTTTCATAGGTTCATGCTGATGTTGCAACACATTCGACATAGATGCCAGAATGTAACAGCGCGCTATCTCATTAGACCTAACCCACTTATCATATGCAACCTTTTGGGCTTCGTCAGAACCCTCATCTGGCTTTTGAGGACATACCTCTTCAAGTACATATTTGTGTCCTTCCGCAGTGAGAACAAGATTAAGGTTTCGAATCCAATCATTGTAATTTTCACCGATTAACTTTTTTTTTTTAGAATAGTGGACAGGTTGGAGAGTGCCATGATGATACAGAATAACTGAAAAGTAAACATGCAGTACAGTCACAAACTTTAGGATACTCACATATAATCGTATACCTCAAAAAATTATATGTAATCCACCGACATTTTAAAAATGTTTCTTATAAGCCATGTTAGTGTGGACGTTTATAAAATTCATCCTTAAACAGGTAAAACCACCTTTAATTTACCTCCAGTCAATTTTTCTTATGACAAGTAAATTAATAGTCGGAAATAACCACGGTCATGTAACCTTTCAATTGATAAGCCACGTTAGTGTGGACGTTTATTAATAAATTACACCTAAGTGTGAACACCATCATCTTAGCACCAAGTCCACTATTTCGAACTCCCTGCTCCAGTTGGAGGAGTCAGTTTGTTCTAGTAGTGTTCTACAGCTATCTTGATAAAGAAGTTTAATTTCTAGAGATAATAGTGATATGGCACATCCGTTATGGAGGAAGACCTATTGTCAACTCGCATGTCTATCACATCTCAATTAAACCAGATTAATGGAGACCGTTTGAGATTTCTACATACTTTGGTATGAATCTCTCCCACTTAGTTATTTAAGATTGAGGTTTCATTTTATCCCATTGTAAAATATGCAAACATCACATAAAATGATAAAACACCATTACATGCTTCAAACAACATAATAAGAAATAATAATAAAAACCAACTATCATGGCTTATATCTCATGTTGCTGAATGAGATAAAACTGGAAAGTCAGCTCCGGAACCTCGGGCATGGCCGCCGCCTCCCCATCACTGCGCCTCGCCGAAAATCCTATCTCCAATTAGGATTTCGAGACGTGAATCAGTGATACTTCCTTTCTTGAGCTGCACTACTCTCCTCCTTTTGAGTTGATCTTCAAACTTTATTCAATATAGAATTTCTATTCCTTAAAGGAAAAAACTATTATATCTAGAATAAAATTACAACTCAATAACTTGATCTAACAGTTTTATTTCTATTACATTAAAACAACATAAAATAAAACCTAGACCTAATCCATGGATTTTCTCATGGATTAAAATCACGTAGCCAAACCGGCATACGTCCCATCATACATCCAACATAAATTAAAACATACATCACATAATTAAGGAGCTATGATAGTCGGTAACCCTGCAAACAAGTCAGTCTACAAATCCAACAATCACAATTACATGATTAGCATAAAATAACATATGATATCCACACATGACATTATTAAATAATATTTGAATTTTTCAATTAATAAAATTAATTAATTTGATATTATCCACAAGATAAAAATTGGAAATTAAAATAATTATCCACCAATTTTAAACTTGTTATTTTCGAAAATATAACTAAAATAAATCTGGAAATTATTTAAAATTATCCACCAAATTTATTTAATATTTTCAAACCACCCTAATTAATTAATATTTGGATATCTTGATATAAATCAAAATTCTATTCCAAATATTATCCATAAGAATCTAAATCTTTAAGGATAAGGTTTGAAGATTTGATCCACTTTAAAATCTTCCAAAACCTATCCAAAATTAAAATTTTATCACAATTGGATTTTGATAATTATTCATATATATCCAAAATCAACTTATCCAATTCTAATACATAGATTTTTGAAAATTACTAGATTAATAAATCTGAAAATTTGATCCACTTCAAATTCTTCCAAAGTTAAAATCTATTTTCAAATCTATCTATATTAAAATTAGGTAAACTAAGATATACATCAAATAATATCAAATCTTAATACAACACTCTAAATTTTCGAAACACACCATTAAATAAATCTGGAAATTTGATTTTCATCAAAATCTTTTCTAATTTTATTTAACAATGATCGAAAATTTAATACCAAAAATTAGGGAAATTAAACATCAAATTTAAGAAAATTCGATGCTCCAATTTTCAAAACACACATCTAATTAAATCTGAAAATTTTGATAAATCAAAAATCTATTCCAAATCTAATTAAGATATGACCGAAAATTACAATCCATCCAAAACTAGAATTTTCGAAACACCATAAAAAATTCATCCAAGTTTTGAACACAACCAATTTAAAAATATGAACACATAAATCTGAAAATTTAAGCAACTTAAATATTTCATCAAATTTAAACATATTTTTCAAATTAATCTTAGGATTAAATCTAGAACAGTGCCAAAACCCGCTCTGATACCAGTTGTTGGGGTTTTTTCGAATTGAACCACCGCAGGAGCTAATTGGATGTTCATTAATCCTAATTCATGCAGATCATAAATTCATGCATCTCATATGTTTTAATTAACCGAGTTCAAATAACATGCAAATCCGGTTTTCAATTCTACTAAAGCGGAAACATAGAATACCGAAAAATGACTTACAAATTAAACGACGGGTTGAGGACAAGATTAAAGGTCTAATCTTGCTGTTGTATGAATGATAATAGGCGCCCCTTGATGCTATTCCACTCTTTGATCTTCTGTTGTATTCCCGGACTGAATCTAGTTTCAGGGTGGGCTGAAATCTACTAGATCAGTATGGAATCTGTGGATATCAAGAGAACACGAGAGGGTTGATATATATGACATAAATTTCGTGCCTCCACCCTCTTATTTATAAAGGGGTGGACGAAATTGGTGTCCCAGTTGGACTGAAATTCTATCTCTATCTCTTGTTCTATCTCCAATTCAATCTAGTATCTTTTTGGGCTACAACAGGGATCTAGAAGAATATTAAATTGGCCCATTAATTTATTTAATATCCAATATCCAATAAACTTAGGATATAATTAAATAAATTAAGTATTATTTTTATTCCACTAAAGACATAATACTGACCTACAAATTTAATACATATTTCTGAATATGCTTTCTCCTTTAGTCCAGTCATTCCCCATGTTTAAGATATAATGACCATTAATTAATTATGTAAGCTTCTGACAACTATAATTAATTAATATCTTTTCCTTGAGTATTACCACACAAGCTTTACTCATGCACGGAATAAATTCCACCTGCAGGGTTTCAGCATAAACTTGCATTTCCTCAAAGGGACACCATCAACCTGGCGCACAAGGACACGGTACCCCTACATATTGCATGACCCATCATAAGTGTAAATATCACAACCCAAGATATCGAGATTATTGATCCTATGAAATAATCTCACCATTTGATAAATCAAAGCTGCAAACACTACACGTATATGTCCGCCAATATATAGGGGTTAAGAACCCGAACTCTGTGGATTCTTATTCTCTCATTTAAGGTCAGAATAGAGAATAGAATCCTAAGTAGATCCTCCTCAATATACTCATCCGTGTATTAAAATAATCAGTTAGTCAAGACAAACTAACTATCAGATTATTCTACGGCGTACCGATAGCAGGTTCAGTGCCATCTAGACCGTGTGCCTTTTAATACATTATAAGGAACCGATGATATGATCTAACCGTGTGTTTACCCACACCATGTCATCTACAATGTAAGTATAGTAAACATGCATGTAAATATAACAATTTAAATGCAAACAATGACTGCAATTGTATTCATTCTATATCATCATAAAATCATCATTAATAATGTATACAAATGACAGGTGTTCTAGTATACAAAACCAACAATGTGGACTTGGGACAATAGACGAGTAACTATTTTTGTTTTAAGCAATAATTTGACATCATTTGAAAAATAACCTCACAAGTTCACACAGATTCGTCGACCTGCTTTGATATCATATATAGCGCCCTATGACCTAAAGGGTTGTGGTTCTAAAAGAAACAAATGCAAGAGAAAAAAATATCAAAGAAAACTTTCCAAATACAACAATCTATTTAGAACAACCCATGTCAAAAGAAGTTTATGTTACTGGTTAAATACCAAGGAATAAAATTACTTGACATACTTTGACTAGTAAACGTAAACTCATGTTAGCATAGCTTATTCTAAGTAGACCATTCTATATATTTATAATTTTTTCCTTGAGATTTTCTTTTTTAGAGTTTGTTTCTGTTAATGCAGACATTTGTGTCTTAAAGATTATCATTATGAATATGACACATCTTCATATTTTTGGCTAGGTGTTCTACATGATGTACTAACTAGTGTTTAAATTGCGCTGTGCAAAACAACAAAGTTGAAGATGGGAGACTTCAAGGTTTGTTGTTTACACCAGTGTTGGTTCATCAGAAAAAGACGAGAAACTTTGGATGGTGTCCAGAATGGTGTTCAGCTTGGTATACATCTGTGAGCTACAATAACCAGAATACATATCAATCAATAATGAGTTTTGTTGTGCATGAAGATGTGTTGCAGGTTACTGAAGAGACTTGTCCTATGTTATAAACTAGAAGATTCCGAGTTCTTAAATTGAAAGAAGAAGATTGAAGATCAACAATGAATGTTTCTAGAAGATGGAGCTCAACAAGAAAAGTTGTACATTCTTGATCTGCGACCAAAAATGAAACTAACTTCCTTCCTTGAAGAGAAGTCAGCTTATCTCGTCTATAAAAGAAGAAGAAATGGATCAGATTAATGGTCGACAAATGAGTGCAAAATTTACAAGAGATTAAAATACTTTTAGAACTCTACATGTTTTGAGCTTTAGGGTTTGTCGTAACTAGAGTTGTTCACTCATATGTTCAACGTGAAGTGTAGTACCATAATGTTTAGAAATTCTTTATCTAACACTTAGGTTTTGTTCTTGTTGATAGAAGTAGACTTGGGAGAATTTACTTGTGAGAACTAGAAGAATTCTAGAGTGTGAGGGGATCTCATATTTCAATTCATGAAAGATAGTACAAATTAGTGAAAGGGTGTTGAGTGAAGGGAGTTAAGTCATGTAAAATCTAAGTACATATTTGTGCTGGATTAGTGGATTGTTTCTCACTGGACTAGGTCCCCCAGAGTAGGTGTTCACCGAACTGGGTCAACACATCGTGTGTTCTTTACTTGCTTTATTTAACATTCTGTTAAGTAAACTTTTGTGCACACCTGTAAAGAGCACCTCACTGCGCAGCGTCTACAACCACAGTTTTCATTAACACCTCGATCCTTCCGGATTTAGGGTGCTACATATGTGTAGTTATATCTGAACAGAAAATTCATGCTGAGCCATTTATGTATTACCCCAAGATCAGTGTGATTGTGCCATCTTAGCAGTTTTTTTTTTTTTTAAAATTATTGATATGGCAGAATTCAATGGTGTTGGTGGTATAGTATCCAAATGAGAATGGTAGAATTTCCCTATCCGAATTGAAACTATAATTTAAAAAAATGATATTTTTATAATTATTTAGAAAATGATAATTCGAGGCCAATTGAAAATGTTTTAGTTTATATAGTGAAATATAGTAATTTTCGCATATAATGTATCAATATTTTTATCAAAGAAATTTTCACTTTTGGTCTTGTGTAGAGTCCAAACAGTTTTGATCCCAACTCTTATATTTTTTATCCCAAGTTTTACATTTTGACTATTTTGGTGCAACTGTTATAAAAATGATATTTTTAGTCCCAATACTCACACTTTTGAGACTCAAAATTCTAATTTTCTAAAATTTGGGACCGATAAAATAAAGTAAAACTTAAGACAAAAAATATAATAATTGAGAGTGAGACCAAGAGTAATGTTACACCCTATTCTTAATTACGGGACGGAAAATAAAATTATCTCAATTTTTTTCGTATAGAAAATCGAATACAATTTTGTGATGTAGGACATGAGAGTAGCTCCCTTTTTTGGCAGAGCTAGCATATCCTCTGTTCCCAATTCTACAACATTTGGTGTGGCAGAACTATTTTTTTTTTTAATTTTTTAATATGTTATACTTTAATCGGGGATAGATGAACTCTAAATAAAAAATTTAAATTAAATTAAAGCAAAATCGTATGGGTAAAATGGTCATAAAAAAATTAGTGAAATACTTATTTAAATATTTCTGTCGAATAATTACAAAGCTTAAGCTTTGCTGTGATGATGAGTGTAATGTCCAAAAGCTTCCAATGGCCAGGGTTCGAAACTTGTGTCCCCCTTTCTTCTTTTGGTTTTTCCTTTTTTTTTTTGTCTTTTTTCTAATATAAAATTCAATTATTGTTTCATTTTTTTTTTCAGTTTGTTTCTCTTTTTTCGTTTTTCCTTTTCTTTATCTTTTTTTTTCAATTAACTTTGTTTACTATTTTTTAAACTTCTTTCAAGCGTTTTTATTATTAGAATATATATTAAACAAATTATTTTTTTAATATTTATAATAGGAAAAAAATGTAAAGGCCCTAGAAAACTTTTCCCCTTTCCTTTTGTTTTCCCCTTTTTTTATATTTTTTCGAAACTAAAATTCAATTGTTGTTTCCTTTTTTTTTCCGGTTTGTTTTATTCTTTTTGTTTTTCTTTTTTTTAATCTTTTTTACAATTTTCTTTGTCTACCATTTTTTAACTAATTTCAACCATAAACATAGTATTTTTTTTATAATATTTATAATAGAAAAAATGTGAGGGCACTTAGAAAATTGGAATACAAATAGGGATTTCACAATTGCACTTAATAGGCATATTGATGTGTGTATTTAATGATAATTTAAACTAAATATTGTACTATAGTAGTAAAAAAACTATATGTATCATAATTATATATGTAACCATTCACATCTTTAACTTAAAAATATCATTAAAACTTAATAAAATGCACGTGGAAAATATTTTTATTTTTATTTTTTAATTATACTACTACTTATTGTGTAAGCATTCATATTTTAAAAAATTTATAATTTGTTTAGTAAAAAAAATATCACCGAAACATGCATAACAACTAACAACCATTCACATATATTTAAATTTTTAGACCTTCTAAATATGAAATATCAATAAAGCATAACAAAATATACCCATGCTAAATATTAAATTTTTTATTTTTTTAAATTCTAATACTACTTATGGCATTCATATTTTTAACTTTTTAGAATTTGTTAAATAAAAAAATATCACCCAAACATAAATAAATAATAATTAACAACCATTCACATCTTTAATTTTTTAGATTTTCTTACAAAAATTACCAAAACATAATAAAATGCACATTGAAAATATATGAATTTTTAAATTTTATAAAGTATAATACTACTTTTGGTGTAATTAATCAAATGAAATTAACGACTGTTTTGAATGGCAACCATTTAAATTTTAATGGTGTAAACAAAGGGACAAGAGCTTTTAATGGGTAAAAAGGAGAGAAATAAAAGATGTCAATTTGTTTAAAATAAAATAATGTAAAATTGAAATTTCTTAATTCTAATTAATATACTTCTAATTATGCGGATGAAATTATCTACTACATTTTGTGTAACAGTACTCACGTTATACAATTAAAATTATTAATTTTTCGCACTGTAGCTTATGATTTTATCGACTGCTTATCGCGTAATCAACTGTAGCTTATATTGTGGTAAGAAATCTATTTATTTAAATTTATATGTGGCAGCATAAAATATATTCAATATGTTAAATATATAAAATAAAGTAACTATTCAATTTTGTTTATCGAAAAATAACATTACTATGTAGTAGGCGTTATACGCAATAAGTGTATATATATCTCCAATTGATTCAGTTTTAAAACATAAAAAACATTGTAAACGTGTTTATGAATATATTTGAAAAATCACAAATATAATATTTTATATATATTGTAAACTATCATTTAATAAAGTTATAATTATTTCTTATTATATACTCATATTGTTACAACAAACAATACTTCAACTATCATTAAACTTAAAACTTAAAATGTATAGACCGATTCCGTACATCGTACGGGAGATATACTAGTATATATTTAAAGTGAATGCTTGACAAATGAATTAACACACCAAATGTAACATGTGATCTTGTGCGTTTTTTTGGGTGGATTGGGGGAGGGGTGTGTTATGCTTCAATTATATATAACAGCTGTTTCGCGTGATATAGTTGGATTGCACGACACATTAATATCCAATTCCAAGTTTCCAACTGCTATGATCAATGATAATAACACTATAAATCACTTTCATTTAACTTAGGTTTTAAGTTATATTAAGTCTAAGCAGCATTAGTTTCCATTATTCATGCTGTAAATATCCTTGTCTCTGGCCAGGTGTCGTCGATCGTGGTTGTCTTTTATATATATATAGAGAGAGAGCGAGAGACACCATATGATGTCAATATTGAAACTGTGATACATGTACTATTTTACTAAAAGAAATTTGTTGATTTAGAACCGAATGATAGTTATCAATTTGCAAAAAAATAAATGAAATGAATACTATTGCTGAAGCTACAATTTATATATAAAATCATATATATATATATATATTGAATTTTGTAATATTTTTAATAAAATATTTATTAATATTACTTTTGTTTTTCTTATTTTGCAATTTTTATCATTTCATAAATTATATTTATATGCAAAAATCATAATTAATGAAAAAAATCAATGGTAAAAACGAAGCAGCTAGGAAGAAGTGCAACGAAGGAAAGGTAAATGATAAATTATATATGTACCTTTCCTTCCTATACATATAATGATATAAATCATATCATATCCCAGTTAATTAGAGATACATGCAATGTAATTATAATGATATATAGGATTTATATAAAATAATTAAATAATAACATTATAAAACTAGATAAACGAACAAAACTACTGAATCACAACTATTTTAGGTCATCTTCCGGGACAAATAGTCCATGGAAGCCATAGGGCACCCTACCAGGCAACTTAACTCTAGCAATAATTTCAAGAGTTGGGGATTTTGCATCCATCACCCAAAACCACGATTCCATACTATTTTCATCGTGCACGTATGTTACTAGATATCCGTCGTCCTCCTCCGCCGCCGGATTCTCAGCCTCCCTCGCCACGAAATACGACTCGCCGCCGTAACATCCCGACCCATATTCCCGGCTTGCCACCGTACAATCACCGCCACCAGCTGTAGCTATTGACAAGTCAAGCTTCACCATCCCTGTCGCCTTGGGCATTTCAGCTATAACTGCCGCATACAGATATCTATCATCCCCAAAAACCAGAATATATAGGATATCAATAAACACTATCAATCATTTAAAATAAAATATACAAATTAATGAGTTGATCAAAGGCTCAAAATTCAGGGATATACTTGTTCTTCTCTCCAGCGTAAGCTTGATTAATAACTCCGAATTCCATATTGTTTGAACGCAATACATGTCTGGAAACCAGCTTCTTTTTCTTAATGTCTAACGTGATAATTTCAAACACCGAATGGATCAGATTTGTGTTGTGGAATCCGTCTTCAACGGATAAGAAATTGGGCGCCACTATCACGATCCTGTCGCCGGAATATTCTTCCCAAGCATTAATCACGTGTAGCATGTTCAATCCCGGCGCTTCAATCCACAAGACTTGAGCATCAGCGTGACGCGGCAAGATTCCTATACGCGGCACTTTACCACGATCACATACGAGCGGCGTTCTTCCTCTCCCAATCTCCGCGGGCTCCATCTCAATCTGACCATCATGGAATATAATGAATCTTTTCGTAAGAGCAAAATCATGAACGCACGGCGTTTTCTTGAACGACGAAACCGGCAAATCCGGTACTTTTCTCCCAGCTGAATCGATTCTGAAAAACGTCAGATACGGAGAGAACATGTTGCATCTGAAAGCAAAGACTTCGCCGGTGTCGGAATCAATCTTTGGGTGCGCAGTCATTCTCAGCGACGAATCGCCGCCAAAATGGCGACGGCCTAAAGTGACGATCTCCCCGTCCCAAGTCACCTCGATTTCGTAGGGGAGATCGGACTCGCAGAGAGCGTAGAGGCTTCCACCAAAAAAAGCTAAGCTCGTGTTTGCTGTTCCGAATCCATTGACAATGGGATCGAAGTAGCCGAAAACCCCACGCGCTACCGCGAGGCAGAAACGCGCCGCCGAAGCCAATAGGCCATTGAATGACGAAAAGGGGCTCGGAAAGAAGGCATAGCCCTCGTTACCCTCCGTTATAAACTTGTATGTTTTGACGTAGCGACTGCAAAAGTAGGCTTCGCCGCCAGATATTCTGATGGAGTGGAGCATCCCATCGCCGTCGAGCAGGTGGTAAGGGCCGCGGGGGATGAACTGAGGATTGGGGCCGTTGCGAATGTAGGCGCCGTCGAGGCAGGCGGGGAGGGAGCCCTCCACCACCTCACAGGCGGTGGGAGGAAGCTCGGCCACCGGCGCAAAGTTACCGGAGAGTACGTGGTTGGGATCAATTGATGGTGTGAGTGGTAAGTCCATGAAGTTGGATACAAAATCATCTAATGAATTGAAGATTATTTTAAGTAGAGATTGTTTGGGTCTATGCTTCTTATTTTGGTTTTCTGCGATTAATGGAGGAATTGATGGAGGATAAGAATTATTTGTCTTGATTTTTGTCAGCAAATTTTTGTGTTTCCCATGCAATATTAATGCAGGGAGTTTGGGTTGAAATGATGCAGATAGAGAAGACATATTTTCTTGTTAAAGTAATTCTGCAAACTATAGCTAACTATTAATCTATATATTATCTAAAAGTAACATAGTCTCTATATATTATCTAAAAGTAAGATAGTCTCTTAAAATAAAAATAAAAAATTTTCCCGCTCAAAATATATTTCTAAATATATAAATATTTAATATAAAATCAAAATAAATGTCACGATCCCAAATTAATATCTGATTAATATGAAGTGTGACTGGCACGACTCGATCCCAATGAAGGATGGATCAAGGCGCGAACCGAAAATAAATAAATAAAGGAATAAACTACCGTATTCCAGGAACGATATTTGCTGTGAACTCAAGTTTTGAACTGACTTTCCTTTCTCAAAATATAACAGAATAAATATAGATACCTCAGAATAACAAAAAGGTATCAACGAGTTCAAGACATACCGAAGACTTGACTCGGTTAGACTTAATTAGCGGAAGCAATATAGCATAATAAAATACATGAAAAATTCTGAGTCCTGTACAAAACAACTTTCTTTCTCAGCACTTCACCCTGCACCATCAACACTCAACCTGCACATTTAAAAATAAACATGCAGGGCTGAGTACAATTATACTCAGTGAACACATTGCCAAAATATCATAATATATCTAATATTATGAACGTTTATAAAAACTGGTTTTATTATCATGCATCCGAGTAAACACACAGGGGTTTTATCTGAAAAGGCCCTATGTTTTACTAAATCATTTTCTGTCTTTGCGCGCGCTTTTATGTTGTATGATCATCCATATCCCAATTGAGTGCCAAGGAATAGCTCCGCTCAGCCTTTTCCGCACACATCGAGGAATAGCTCCGCTCAGCTTTTTCTACGAATACATATCTGAACTAAACTCCGAGGAATAGCTCTGTTCAGCCTTTTCCACGGACGTTTAGAACCGTCGATGTCTTAGTCAGAAATAGCTCCGCTCAGCCTTTCCCTCTTCCTAATATCACCGACCCAAGTGTACACTAACCTCGGTTAACACGCTAAGTTAGCACGAGGCCCGATCAATTTAAGAGTTAGAAAGCCCCTTGCGAGCTAACTAAATACGGATAAGGATATCATACAAAACAAACATTTTATGCATGACAATCATTTATTTGCATCAGAAATAATTAATTGCTGGTGAGTAAAAACTCAAATCATTATTTGGACTAAGAGTCCGTTGAAAAGAAAGCCCACCTTTCACCGATGTTTTAATACGGCAACTGTAAATTCTTCACAGGCCTTATCCCTTGCGGATCTGCTAGCCTTCAATATATAAAAATATACTTAGCATGTTGATCCTAAATCTGACAGGACTCAACACGACACGAAGGCTTATTAGGGTGTAGTATCCGTTCTAAATTTTATCTTAGCTTAAGGGTTATTCTCTACCCTAGCTATTAGACATATTAAGTCATACATCATCATCATTTAAGGTATCAACAATACCTTAACATCATCACAATTAGATTCTAGCAACAAAATCAACATTAAGCCCATAGACTAAACATGGTTCCGCACAACGTCTATCTTTGCAAAATTATCTGATTTGACTCACTAAGGTGTAGGGAATGTACCATATACCAATAGAAAGCCACAGAAGTCTAGTTTCCAAAAAAATTTACGGTGACTCAATACAATAACTAACGAAAAAGTTATGCTCATTTTACTGGAAGGTACCAAAACTGCCAGAATTTCAGAAAACAAACTCGTGACCTGACTTTGAAGATTTTTCACGATCGATTCAGGAAGAGTTACGGACTGAGCTATATACCATTAGAAAGCCATGGAAGTCTATAATTTTTAAAAATTTATAGTGTCTTAAGATGATAACAAATGAAATGGATATACCCGTTTTACCAAAAGGTGGCAGAACTGCCATGACTTCATGAAAACCGAAACATGACCCAACTTTGCCGATTTTTCATAATTTACTCAGAACGAATTAGAGAATGAGACCTATACCATTAGAAAGCCACTTAAGTCTAGTTTCCGGAAAAATTTACAGTGTCTCAATCCGACGTAAAACGAGGGAGTTATGCTCGTTTTACCGAAGGGTGGCAAATCTGCCGACCCGCTCGCGCGAAATACGCGAACTCAAGCCAAACTTCACAAGCTTTCTATATGTTTGAAATCATGCATTTTAACACATCAAACCTCATCTCAAACATGCTTTTAAGTTCTATTGAACCCATAACATCTAACATACTTTGAACACAAAAGACACAACAACATGCTTCATAATATCTCAACAAATTTTGCAACATAAACCAACTCATTTCTACCATCTAACATGCTTCAAAAACTTAAGGCATGATTTCCAATACAACATCAAACCTATATATATATATATATATATATATATATATAACTTCATGGTTTTCAAAATACCTTTCAAAAACAATGGAGAGAAGCTTTAGGAGGTTGAAGATGGTGGGATCAAGCTTTGATTATGGATGTCACTTCTACTCTCCTTCCCTCTTAAAGATGTGTAGAAAATGAAGTGAATGGAAGATGATAAAGGGTGGTGAAGGTGAAGCAAGGGAGAGTGGCTGTTTTGTCCCTCTTTCTCTCGAAAAAATTGTGGAGGAATTTGAAAGATTATGTTTGTTAAACTCTTTCTCCCATAATATATACATATAATATATATAATACCTATCTATATTTTTTTTTTTGTCCATTTTGGTTGACTTGGGGGGGATAAGAAACGTGAGAGTGGCATGGGGGAGGCATGGGAGAGGTATGGTCTCCCATGCTTTGGGAATTGACTAAAAAAATATCCGATTTAAAATACCGATTGTTCGGTTATCGTGATATTTTTCGTCTTCGGAAAAAATCCCGAACTAAATTGATATTGTTAAAATAATTCACTTACTTTAAAACAATAGATTATTTGAAATTATTTATTTTTAAAAACACCACTTTGAAATACTGGTTTTAATTTCTCGACCTTTAAAACGTGCGAACTAGAGAATATCTAATTCTCTCGGATTTTAAATCACCCCGTTTAAATTATCTGAATTTAAACACTAATGACTGGAGAATATCTGATTCTCCCAGTCCTGAAAATATTTATCGGAATATCTAATTCACGATAAACACACACCGCAAATTTTGGATTTATCTGAAATTACAATTCCAGCTTTCCATAACTAAAAAGGGAATTAAACCCTAACTGAATTAATTAACCCACCTACGGGGATTAATTGACCTTGAATTCCATGGAACTTAACAGATACTTTCGACCCTAATCTGACTGGAAATTACTGTGTTTGTACAGTAATCACACACTTAACTGCAATTAAGCAGAAATTAATTTACGGGGTATTACAATAAATTATTAGTAAATAATTTTTTAATAGTATATCTAATATTTTCCATAAATAACATGCAATCAATTGGGAATAATTATTTTCCTAACTCCATAAAAAATCAATTAATTATAGAAACAATATACCTAACAAAATATGTTGTTGATTCCATAAAATATATAATAAATATAATACGCATATTTTAATTTAACATCTATACATACATATACATTATTAGGTAGAATTTAGTTAATTAATAATGAATTAAAATATAATCTTAATTTGAAACTAAATATATTCTATATAATTATGTATCATAATCTTTATCTTTATAATATATATTAAGTAATGCAATGTTACATGCATCAAACACAAAAGTACGTCTCTTCCCATCCATTTGATATTTTCTATTTTAAAAATTAATTATATAATATTAAAAGATCTCACTATTTAATTTAATAATAAATTATTCATTCAATTTAGTAGTTATAATTTACACAAAATCAATACTATGAAATCCGATTAAAATTTTCTTTAGACTATTTTATGATTATCTAATTATGTGTATATATAATTATTTTTAATTGTGGATAAATATTTCTTAAATATTTGATAATTGACTTCAATATATATAAGGTAAGTTGCAATTTTTCTTAGAATATTTTATGATTACCCTAATTATGTGTATGTAAAATTATTCTTAATTTTGCATAAATATTTCTTAAATATTCTATAATTGATTTCAATATATATAATGTCAGTTGCAAAAAAAATCCCTTAAATAATGACACTAAAATTTATGGTTAAACACATATGGAGATATTACATTAATATATTATATAAATTTATCATAATTATAATATTAAGTCGTACGTACATTTAAAATGGATTACCCCAACAAATAAATACGTATAATATATATATATATATATATATATATATATATATATATATATTCACCATATAGATTTATTAAGGTTAACTACTTAAAGAAATAGTTGTGTGGATTGTAAGCTAAAACAATACATATAAGTGTGTGTGTGTGTAATCATCAAATTAATACACATGGAAATTTAAAATATATATTTATATCAATATATGTTATATGAGTACCATAAACACTTATATATATATGTATATTAATCAACTAAATCATTAATTTGATTGATTAACAATTGTTTCATGTAAATAAGTTATATTGTAGGATTACATTCCATATATTACCTACTCTCCTTAATATGATTGATTTACTGACTAAATAATTTTGGATTGACAAATTATTTTAGTGGGGCTCCTATATTTTATTTTTATTAATTAGTTGATTCAAATTTATTTCAACGGTAAATGTAATATGATCGTAGTTTTAATTATTTTGATACAATATTATAATCCAGTGCTTTTTTCTTAATGTTAAAATTAACTTGCATTTATGATTAGCAATATCAATCAATTATCTAAAAATATGATGTTTAAATGTATGCATTCTTATGTATATTTAGTTTATTAACTACTAATATTTAATATTTAGGAATTAAATATCTATTTGATTTTTTTTTGTTAAGTGTTTCTGTTCCTATGATGTAGATAATGTATGTTTGGACAATATTTCACTACAATTGGTATATATTTGATTTGATATCATTAACTACGGAAATGTATTTTATTATATATAATATATATGATTTCATTGTGTAAATACTTTATTAATGGAATTGATTTATGATGATAAGTCTTTTAATGTAGTTTGTTAGGGAATATGCAGTGCAAGAAAATTTCATCAAATAAATGAATTACATTATTATTTATATTTGTATTATAGTTCTATATATATTGTCACATTTCTACATTCTACCATAAATATATCATTTTCAAGAGTTAATGATATATTACCAAATTTTCGTTGTTAAGTTTAGGTTGCCTTTTTAAAAAAGTTATTTAGTTCGTTTATTTAAATTTTTCTACATATAACTAATTTATATAATTGCAATATGTGACAATGTTTTAAAATAATCTACTAATTAATTTTAAATTTGATTGGATGGCTTCCGCAATGAAAAATATCATGTTTCTTTATTTCCAAAAGAATTTGATGATTAATATATCATGTCACACATTTTTATTATAAAATTAAAAAATGAAGAAAAAATACAATATATATATATATATATATATATTTTTTTTACATGGGAGAAATGGGGAGCAGTAAGCTTTTAGTACAAGACATCTCCTTTTTATTCATGGATTTCCATATGAGACAAGACGTCTCCTTTTTACACATGAATTTTCATCTGAGATGTCTCTCGTCTCTACCCAAAATGTTTTTCTTTTACACATGTTTCCATCACTTTAGTGTTACTGATGTCTCCGCTTGAGAGTCTCTTTTTATACTTGACTTGGGTTTTCCCCAGTCCAATAAAAACTTACTTTAAATATTTTTGTTATATTTCTTTCATAATTATAATTTCTAATACAATAATAATAATAATTGTACATATTTTATCCGTGCATCACACGGCGGGTCATTCTAGTTAGTTATACATAAAATAAGTCTAATTAATATTTCAAGAAAATGGTCCTAGAAGATGTATTTACCATTTATAGGCAATCTAGAGTAGACCGCAGACAAGATTTTGGAAAATCGATCTGCGTTTTTTCTTACCGCTAGAAGTTTGCGTATGTTATTAATTAGGTGTATTATATGATGATTTCTAATTAGTAATTATAAAATTAAATTAATTTATAGGAAATTAAAACTAAAATTGAAAAAAAAAATAATGGAGTAAACATTCATAATTTAATTATAAAAATTAAATACAAGATGAAACACACACAAAAAAAAATGTAATATAAAATCTTACGAGTGATTTCCTACAAAAAAAAAAAAAAAAAAATATGTGTTAGGTTTAGGCTCAATTACGACGGTACGGTCCATGTTTATCGGTTACACATTCATACAAAATATCGGTTGATCGCTTCATTCAAAGCCCAACAGATCGAGAGTATACTCACTCCGAGTTTAGTTGTCTAGTATAACCAAAAATAAATACTCCTAACTAAATTCTGAATGACAAATCATCTACTCCTTTCATTTAAAATTAATTATTTTTTCAGAATTTTGATTTTATTTCAAAATATTTGTTTCAATTATAACCAAGTATTTATTAAAAAGAGATAAATCATGAAAATATATCTTAATATAATTGTATATAGAGTGGAGAGAGATTGTGATCCTCTAATGTGCCAAAAAAAAAAAAAACAACACGAACAATGTAGTTTTGGGCCTTTCGGCAATAACGACATCATCCGAGTTCTATTTTTTTTTTTTTTTTTTTTGTGTTTTGGGCTCTGCTGAAACGACCAAATGGATTTTTGAAAGAAAAATAAAAATCAAGTGAAACCTGCTTTATCGCCTGTTAGATCGAACCGTGGAAGACAAATCTATAAGGTTGATTTTTTTGGAAAGAAAAAGAAAAATCTCTGTTCACAACTAAAATTTGGAAGCTTTGCTAAAAGTCCAAATATTTCCCTCGTTGCTTCTTCATTTCCTTTTTCATATTTATAATAGGGAGAAAAATTTATATAACCAAAAGCAAGTTACAAATTTCTTATCTAATCAAAAATTGTAGAATATTCTTTTCTAATCAAAGAGGGTGCAAAAGTTTTATTTACCTTTACTCAAAATTTGTTGAAACTGTGGGACCGCATGCAAACATTACACTATACACTACAAGAAATCAGCTCATACACCACCCTTGAATAACCACGGTTTTGGCTAAAAACTGTGGTAATTTAACTAATAACCACGATTTTCACGAAAACCGTGGTGTATGAGCGCATTCTTCCCGAGTAAAGAACCACAGTTCTGAAGTTTTTGTCGTGTGTATTCATGAATATACCACTGATATTCTCCCACGGTGGTGTATGTGCGCATTTCTAACGATCACGGTTATATAAATCGGTGGTGTTTGTATTTACGGTTTCAATTACTATGGTTTGAAAATAAAACCGTGGTAGAATAAAATTGCATTTTTTCATATTTTTAAATATTAATTTAAATTGTAAAAAAGAAAGATGAGCAATGAATGGGGAAATCAAAAAATCAAATCCAAATTGCTCAAAATCTCCCTCCATCGTTTCTCTATTTTCCCTCACTTGAACGAATCTCAAATTTTCCCTGATCCTAAACTCGTCGTTCCCATCGTCGTCTTCATTGCTATCGCCATAGCCGTCTAGTCTTCATCGTCATCTTCGTACCTGAGAAAGGAAAAAATCCCTTTGGTCGTCTTTTCCGTTTTTACTGCCCTCTGTAGTCTCCGTCATTGCCATTGCCATCGCCGTCTGAAGTCTCGGTCACTGTGATAGTCATCATCCCCATTGTCGTCTATATTCAACCTCAGAAATACAGAAAACCCTTTGGTTATTGTCTCCACGATTCGACCCCTAATTTCGCATTTGATTTCTCAGCTTGGACGAAACCCAAAATATTGGTGTGTAATTCCAGTTTTATTCATTTTTTCTTGTCTTTCTAATAACAAAAATGCAATTTCATGTTTGCGTTTCTGCAATTATAAAAATCCATACTTAGTAGTAGTATCAGAAATTGCGGGTTTTAGAGATAGAGTTCCAATTAGGGCTCAGACGATTATTCAAATCTGTAGACTTGGTTCTCTGATTTACATTATTGATGATGTTGATTAATGAGCTTCGTTTCTCAGAAAGAGTTATGTTATGTTGATTAGTCTCTTATAAGTAATAATAAATAAATTAGATAATAGTGAGTAAGTTTAGGAGGATAAAGTGCATTGTTTACAGTAAAAAAATGTTATAGCACATTTTGACATTTTGAACTACTAGAAAATCCATTCAAATGACAATAGTGCAAATATATGGTATTATAAGAAGCCCATTCTTTTAGCAGTTTTATCTAGTATAATAAGAAGCCCATTCTTTAAGCTGAACATGTCATTATTCTTTTTTACCTTTATAAGTCATATTCTTCTAACTTTATGAGCCATGGAGATGAAGCAGCACAAAATGGCTGAACAGGTCCTAAAGCACAAAATGGCTGAACAATCGATGTAGAGTTGGTTGCCAATCCATCCATCCACCATCTTCATGGATGACCCAACTTCTGGCTTTGATGCAAGGGCTGCTGCCATTGTTATGTGCATTGTGAGGAATACAGTAGATACATGAAGAACTATCATCTACATAATTCACCAACCAAACATAGATATATTTGAAGCTTTTGACGAAGTAAGGTTTCACTAGTTTATAATTCCCTCTCTCATAGCTAATACTTGACCTTACTGTAGTTACTTCTGATGACGAGGGGAGAGAGGCTCATTTACGCTGGAGCACTTGGCAGACAATCTCAAAAGCTGATCGAATATTTTGAAGTGAGCATGCAGTGCTCCTCCATTTCATGCTCGAGCCTACGAGCTCAAATCCTCATATTTATGTCTGTTTTATCATGTGGAAGGTTATTCCCGGTGTAGCTAAAATCGAAGATGGTTACAATCCAGCAACGTGGATGTTGGATATTAGCACTCCAGCAGCTGAGAGTGAAGTTGGAGTTAATTTTGCATAAACTTATTTCACATATTCCCTTTATCAGTGAGTAGTATGGAGAGCTTAATTAAACTTTATGTTTATATTCATCTTTAACCGTATGAATTTCATCTTTTTTAACTTTGCATGAGGAATCAAGAGCTTATAAATGAACTTAGTAGCCCTGTACCAGGCTCCAAAGACCTCCATTTTCCAACAAAGCATTCTCAGTCATTTCTTGAGCAATGCAAAGCTTGTTTCTGGAAGCAGTGCTGATCATATTGGAGGAATACCGAATACAACGTTGTTCGACTACTCATGACTGTTCTGATTGGCCTTGTATTTGGTCTGATTTTCTGGAACAAAGGACATCAAACGTATGTCATATTATATTAACAGTTTGCATATATATTTTTCAAAAATTTTACTTCTTAAAAATGGTAGAGTTGGCTTTATATCTAACACAACTCTCTCTGTTAACAACAAGAAACAACAAGATCTTCAAAATCTTATGGGTGTACGTAATCTATGCTGCTGTTCTGTACTTCTGTTCCTAGGCACCACTAATGGTATCAGTGTGCTTGCCGTTATCTGTGTAGAGAGAACTGTTCTATATCGTGAAATGGCAGCTGGAATGTACTAGACTTTCCCTTATGTATTCGCGTAGGTATCATAACCTGCATGAATATGACTATATATATATATATACATGATGTTGTCTGAAATATTTATTTTGGAACATGTAAATGGATTATGGATGAGACTTGTCTCAGTAGTTGATAAAATTGTAATTTTGCCCGCAAAGTAGGTTATGCATAATTAAGTTGTCTATGTTTACATATAATCTCTTTTGTGTGTGCTTGTGTTTTTTCTATATTTTCTATGTTTTCTAGAATTGTTCCATCGCTATGCATAATATAATTGATATATATGGTTTTGTACTTTTTTGATGAACCTGAAGTTTTCTTCTAACCAAAGCTGAGGATTGCTTTCTTTTAGTGATAGAAACTTAATTTGATTGATATAAACATTTATTTGTTCTTGCCAATTCCCTTCTATTATATGCGTAAGAGTGTTCATTCCTTTTTTATTGTTTATTTTGGTTGAGTAGGTAACCTCTTTGCTGATTGTATCTGAATGTGATTGTGCTTTTGCTACCTTTTTTTAGAGAATTATAAATTTTCATTTGTATGTAGTTGGAGAGTCTCCCCTCTTTGGAACTAGTATCTGGACATTTGAAAACAACTTGGAGCTTGAAACAACTACATAGTTTATCCACAGAATTCATAAAAGATTTGGATACTTCAACTGTAAATTAAAGAACATTCAACTTTCTGATTTGGTATGTCAAATAGTTTGCTTTTCCAATGATTTTTTAGGAAGATAATAATTTTATATTATTTTTTACCAGTAGTGGAGAAATTATTTGTAGCATAGATTGCAGTGATATTGGCCTTGTACACATGCTTGAGTCAAGTTAGTTTTCTGCATTATGTTTTACAGATATAGCGTTTTCTCAGTTTATGTTTTTGTGCTTGGTGATATCAGTGGTGAGTTCCCACTGATGCTTGTAGTTTGCTGGTTTACCATATTTTTCACTAACTACTTGACTTGGAACCTAGATGAAATATTCGTATAAAAGTATGCACATGAAGAATTTTCCATGAATGCATTTGAAGGTAATACATTCTAACAACTGGTGGGCTCTTTGATTTCATCTGAAATATTTTAACTTGATTTTTTAGTTGTTGAAAATTGTGTCATTCAGTTCTAAATTGTGTTGTATGAGCAAGAGTTTCTGCTCTTAATTAGACATGATAATGAAATATACTAAATTGTAATAATTGAATGCAAGACTAATTAAGATGGATTTTGAAGATGTTTCTGGTACATTGATTGAGTTATCTGTCCATGGGTAAGTTCAGAAGCAAAGACCGATGGGCGTTCGTGTCTCTCTTAATAGTTCACATCATTCAAGGCTTTCATAGTAACATCAAATTGTAATAGAGTTTTGGATTGATCGATATTGTAGTAGTTTGTAACGAAGAACTGGGAGCTTTCTTTAACAGATTGAATTTTATATTTTGGACATGTATGTATTGTATTTTGAATGATATTTTAATTTGCATTTTGAATGATATTTTATATTTTTTGAAGATTATCAATTATAATATTTTTTAATTTGGGATTAATACAGGATAAAAATAATTTAAACAACATGGCCAAAAAAATAATAATGACCACGATTTTTTAAAAAAATCGTGGTTAATTTACCACGATTTTAGTAAGGACGGTGGTAACTTTACCACAGTTTTTTAAGAAAATCGTGGTAATTTTACCATGGTTTTAATAAATTCGTGGTAAACTTACCACGGTTATACTTAAACCGTGCTAAAATTACCACAATTTTTTGTAACCGTCGTAAATTTACCACGGTTTTTCATAAATTTACCACGATTTTTAATAAACCGTGGTAAAATTACCACGGTAAAAACCGTGGTGTATGAGCGTTTTAACCGTCGTAAATTAACCATGATTTTTTAAAAATCGTGGTAAAATTATCACGGGGATTACCCCTGGTGTATGAGCGTGTAAATTTACAACGCCCGCCTAGACCACAGTTGTGATTTCTCATACACCATGGGTAATACCCGTGGTCTATGCTGTTTTTTCTTGTAGTGATACTACACACACGCACACACTACACTACACGCACACTCTACACTACACAAAATGAACGTGGATAATTTTTTGAACGAAAAATTCATACGAAAATTAAAAAAACAATGGAAATTTGCATACAACATCAACGTGTTACACTTTCAATTTTTTTATTTTTTTTACTCTTCTAAATACTAAATGATAAAAAAAATAAAAATAAAATGAAGGAAATTAAACGTGTTACACGTCTCCTTTATTTTTTTTTCTTATTTTTTTTAGTTATCATTTTTTTTATTTATATGAATTTGGCTCAATGATTTGAAATTAGTATGTATATTGAGCTAGCTATTATTTTATTTATTTATATTAATTTAAAGCTTAATTATATATATAGGACATGTATATATTGGACAACCTATATACATTTCTATTCTTTTTTTCTTTTGTTATTTCCTTTTTTATTATTTTTTTTATTTTTTAAATAATTATTAACGGAAATAAAAAATAAATTCAAATAACATTCAAATTTTTCCAATTTTAAATAACATTCAAATTGTTCCAATTTCAGATAATAGAAACTTAAATCCTAATAATATTTAAATTATTTCATTTTGAATAATAAGAAACCTAAATAAATCTAAATAACTTTTAATATCATTGCTCTATTTTTGTTAAACTTTGTCTATGTCCATATGTAATTACAAATTAATTATTACCTTTGTTCTTTATTTTTCAATCATAATTATACATATATTCACTAGTCTCAATGTTTGCTTTTATTCGTAGTGAAATTGAAGAGCATAATGCAAATTTATTTTAATAATAGGAATATGATGTTAATTGATATTGGCATTCTAAATAGGAGTATGATGCTCTAACACTCAAATTATTCTAATTGTGCGTGTAGTGCGTATGTGTTTTCAGCTTGTGAGTGTAGTGTGTATGTGTATTCAACGTGTGCGTGTAGTGTACTTTTTCTTTTTGACTGTATGCATGTAAAATCAATTTCGACTGGGTCCCACTTTCATTAAGGTTATTTTTGGGAATACAAAAAATATGATTAGAAAAGAATTTTCTACATTCTTTGGTTAGACCTGAAGTTACATAAACTGTGCGATCATGTTCATTATCATGTACATGTACACGTACATTGTTACAAACATGCAAGGTCAGAAAATAATATTGAAAGCAAATAAATGGCACGAGGTTGATAACCCTGTTTCATCAACTGATCTACGTCAGGGGGACTTTCCCAAGTCTGTAAGAAATAATTCACTACTCTGTTGTATGGTTACAAAGGCTTTTATACGATGACCTTCCGTTACTCGACCCCTTTCCTACCTACTACAACTTCTTTCGCTAGACTGAATTGAGAGCTCCTCTCACAACCTAGACTCGCTCTAGTTCGCACAGAAAATGTCTACCGAGATTTCTCTAAGTGTGAATGAAACATATTCAAACACAGACTAGAAAAACAACGATCAAAAGATCAACTATAGTATAACAATATTGAATACCTAATACTTCAGACGTGAAGTCTTTTGGACTCTCTAAATCAGTTATGTGTATTCGTGTATGCTGACATTTCATTGTGACTTCCACACAATCCAACCATCATCTGTGTGGCCACGACGGATAACACTTGAAATTCCTTTCGAAATTTGAGTGTCGAATGATTAATGTGGAATATTTCTTTAACAGGATTTGTTGCCCATTTATTAAAGCAGAACTCGGTGTTTACTTCCGTTTGTTCAATGTTAACTCTACCTTTTGGTAGACCAAAAATGTTCTTCAGGACTGAAGGGGTGATCAAAATTTCTAGACCCCTTACTTCAGTTTTGATCAACCAAGAATATTTTTAACTGGAGGAGTTGAGGAAGAACTCTACCACCGTACCGCTTCTGGATATACCCTTGTGGGAGAACTTTCTGTGAAAGTCCTCAGTTTCACCGATTCAATCAGTACTAAAACCAAATCACACACATGTGTGTAGTTGGTGAATTTTCTACAATTGGCTTGACTCAGTATCTTGTCATGATACAGGTCTTAGCAGAAGACCATTCAATCTTCACCGGTGAGTTTGAAGTTATGCTTTCATCGGTGAATGTTGACGGAGAATTGAGCCATTTGAAAGATTGAAGAACTTTGGGGATTTTCTAGGCTTTTTGAGAGAAGAAAATCTCTTGATTTAGGCTCTGAAAAGGAATTATTGAAGACTTAATTGGCTTTTGAGTAGGTTGAAAAGAGGGTTCGGCCAATTTATTTATAGCCTTCAAAATTGACAGAGAATCCAACGGTAAAAAGGATTTGATAGGAGCTTGATTCGAATGGTTTCGATTTATCTGTTGGAATGAAGAGAGAGATAGTGGGTCCAACAGTAACAATGGTATGACACGTCATTTTACCATTCCACTAAGCAAAGTAAAATTCAAACTTATCTGTTCAAATTTCTCTCTTTTGGGCTTCCATGTGGCTTTGAGCTGCTGACGTCATCAGATGATTCAGCTACATCTGGTATACGCCAGTTGGCTTGGTCAGCTTCAATTGAGATATCTTTTCAGTTAAGCTCTATCTTGTGCTAAGGTGGCTTTCAGCCCTTTCTTTAGTTTAGCTGCTTGTTTCAACTAATCACGAGCTACTTCTCCAATTTGAACTGATTGAACTGTCGATCAGTTTTGGTCCTTCTGGCTTCTCAGCTTCCACACTTCTCATTAGTTTGCAAACTTTTCAGCTTGCTTTTTTCTTGAATTGATGGTTTGAGCAGTTTTAGCTCCTTTACTGACTGAACTGATGCACCTTTTGGTTCAGTTTCAGCTTCTGCTCTATTTTTCTCATCGATTGGGGTTGCTCTTTGCATTCTCCCAATCAGTTGATCATCTTCATCTTCTGAAGCTAGTTCTAATAGCCCTAATTGGATACATAGCTCCACGAATCTTGCTTCTGGCAATGGCTTTGTGAAGATGTCAGCTATCTGCTTCTCAGTATTGACATATTGGATGTATATGTCTTTCTTCTCAATGTGATCTCTGATGAAGTGGTGTCTGATATCAATATGCTTTGTTCTCGAATGCAGAACTGGATTATGAGAAATAGCAATGGCACTGTTGTTGTCGCAGAAGATAGGTACTTCATCAGTATCGACCTTGTAATCCTTCAACTGCTGCTTCATCTAGAGTATCTGTGCACAAAATCTTCCCGCAGCTGCATACTCCACTTCAGTTGTTGACGTGGCAACTGAGTGCTGCTTCTTGCTGAACCAGGATATCAGTTTGCGACCAAGAAACTGATATGTTCGACCGGTACTCTTCCTATCAATCTTGTAACCACCGAAGTCTGAGTCTGAATATCCAGTTAGACTCAAGCTGTCATCTCTGGGATACCATAATCCAAGATTTATGGTTCCTGTGAGGTATTTGATGATCCTCTTTGCTGCTTCGAGATGACTCTTCTTCGGATTGGCTTAGAAGCGTGCACATAAGTCGACTGAATATGAAACGTCTGGCCGATTAGCAGTTAAGTAGAAAAGCAAACCGATGATGCCTCTATAGTAAGTTTGGCTAACTGATTCTCCTTCTTCATCGAGAGTTAGTTGAACTGATGTATTCATGGAGATCTTGATAGTTTTTCCTTTATCAGTTCCAAACTTCTTGACAAGCTCCTTTGTATACTTGGCTTGACTGATGAATATCCCATTTTGCAGTTGTTTTACTTGGAGTCCTAGGAAGAATGTCATTTCTCCCATCATGCTCATCTCGAATTCGCTCTGCATCAGTCGTGCGAACTGAGTGCATAGATCTTTACTCTTCGATCCAAATATTATGTCATCCACATAAATTTGAACCATTAAGATCTCTGATGATCACTCTATTCTGAACAGATTGCGATCAATGACTCCTTTTTGAAATCTATTCTTGAGCAAGAATATTGTGAGGGTTTCATACCAGGCTCGGGGCGCTTACTTCAGCCAGTAAAGTACTTTCTTCAGTTTGAAGACTTGATCTCCAATCTTGAATCTAGGTGGTTGCTCGACGTACACGTTCTCCTTGAGCATCCCTTGTAGAAAAGCACTTTTCACGTCTATTTGATAGACTGTGAAATTGTTGTGAGCTGCATAGGCGAGGAACAATCTGATAGCTTCCAATCTTACAACTGGTGCAAACGTCTCATCAAAGTCGATCCCTTCACTTTGAGAGTATCTCTTGGCTACCAGTCTTACTTTGTTCCTTTTGATGACGCCTTGCTTGTCCAATTTATTGTGAAAAACCCACTTGGTTCCAATGACTTTCTGAGTTTTTAGCCTATCAACAAGAAACCAAACTTCATTTCTTGTGAACTGGTTCAGCTCTTCTTGTATGGCTATTATCTAATCTTCATCTTCAAGAGCTTCATTAATGTTCGTCGGTTTAGTTTGAGATAGGAAGCATGTGAAGAGAGCATGCTCTATTAAACTTCTGGTCTGAACTCGACTTCTTGGATCTCCAACAATCTTGTCAGCTGGGTGACTTCTGAGCCATTTGGGTAGGCTATCCTCAGCTGGATTTTCAGTTGGATCATCAGCATTGACATCATTTGATGTCTTTTCTTCAGTTTGCCCTTCGTCTTCATCAGTTCTTCTCCCTGCTTCAGTTATGGGGTTAAAGGTCTCAGCATGATCAATTTCTTCATTAGCTTGATTGTCCTCAGCTGGTCTGGTGCTGGATACATTTCCTTCATCTTTTAGTCCAACTTCAAACTCCTTTGGAACTGTGTGATCCACATAATCTTACAAGTTATCAGTTTTGCTAGGTAGTAGTTGAACTGATGTATTGAGTACTTCTTCACTCCTGTACTCATTAGCAAACTCATCAAAAACAACATGACAAGTTATTTCCACAACTAGTGTTCGTTTGTTGAACACTCTGTAAGCTTGAGCATGAGGGAAATTATAACCAAGAAATATTCCCTCATCAGCTTTGGCACTGAATGCTTTCAGTTGATTCTTGCCATTATTGTGAATATAACATTTGCAGCCAAATACTTTGAAGTATGAAATAGATGGCTTACGACCCTTGTATAGCTCATAAGGTGTCTTGTCATGAGTGCTAATGATGGCACTTCTGTTTTGAGTGTGGCACGCCGTGTTGACTGCTTCGGCCCAGTATTCTTCTACTATGTTGGCATCAACTATCATTGCTCGAACTACTTCTTTAAGAGTGCGATTTTCCTTTTCAGCTACACCATTTTGCTGTGGAGTTCTAGCAGCTGAGTGCTCATGAGTTATTCCCAGTTCACTGAGAAAACTGATGATCTGCTGGTTGACGAATTCAGTTCCATTGTCTGAACAAATTCATTGAACTGATCTTTTTCTTTCAGTTTGCAGCCTCCTAATCATCATTAATAGCTTGGAGTAGATTTCTTCCTTGATTCTGAGAAACTCTACCCATGTGTATCTCAAGAAATCATCGACTACTATAAGAGTGAATCTTTTTCCTTTGTGAATTGGTGGTCTAACTGGCCCAAATAGATCTATGTGTAGCAGTTGGAGGGGAGCAGTTGTCTTTGGAGGATGACTTCTGTTCTTGAATGACGACTCACTTGCTTCCTTTTCTAGCATGGTCCGCAGACACTAGTTATCTTGAAAATCTCCTTGGGAAGCCCATCAACTAGCTCCTTCTTGGCTAGATGGTTGATGGTTCTGAAGTTGAGATGATTGAGTCATTAATGCCATAGCCAGCTTGCTTCAGTTGAGCCTTTTGAAAGAAAGCAAGCTTCTCCATAGCCAGTTGACCAGTCAACAACATACATGTTGCCTCTCCTTATACCAGTTAGGAGGATTTCTCTAGTTGACTTATCTTTGATGTCACATGAGCTGCGACTGAAATCAACAGTGTATCCATTGTCACATAATTGACTGATGCTGAGCAGTTTATGCTTCAGTCCTTCTCTGAATGTGACTAATGGTCCTTTCATCTCCTTGTAACCTTCTAGATCCTCTCTGTTTCCCGTCATATGCTTTGAGCACCCGCTATCTAGGTACCAAGCTTCTTTGGTCCTCTTCTTCGATAGGATGCCCTTTTCTTGCAAGAGAGACGATTAGTTTTTAGGAACCCGCATGATATCGGGTTCTTCTTTGCTAATCAAGTGTTTAGGGATCCAGATTTGCCAAACTTTTGGCTTAATAGCAGGTAGAGAGTTTTCAGACATTGATCGCCTGATTAGTTTTACTCTCTTTTCAGCTCTCCTCCTTTGAGCTGAGTCATTTGACTTGTACTTGCGATGAGAGTTAGTAGGATAGGAAACTTCGATCATAACTCTCTGATCTCGAGCTTGAATAGCTCTTCTCTGTGCTCAATTTTTTTTAACTCCATGAGCTCTATCGCTCTTGTGGTATGGCCAGTTTGCAAACCAGTTATAGTTGGAGTTTGTCCTTGGTTCATCCCTTGAATCCAAGTACTCACTATACTGAGTTGCGAGATCGGATAGAGTGAACTTCTCTAGAGGGATTTGAACGTGTTGACGTGCTCAATATAGCTTTGTATACACGTTCCTTCTTGAGTCAACATCTCTTCCAGATTGACGTGCTAGATGTCTGTAAAGATAGGCTGGCGGTGCAGTTCTCTCCTTAACTAGTGCCTTATCTTGATGAGACTGTGGTCCAAACTGAGTATTTCTCCTTACTTCAATTGGCCGGTCAGTTCTGTTCATCTTAGACATGTACTAAGCTTCAGACCTTAGATAGACTGGTGATTTGTGTCGAACTGACTGTCTCTGATAAGCTGGAGGTCTTGGCTGAACTGATGACCTTTGTTGATAGGCTGGTTGCCTTTGCTGAGCTGGCGGCCTTTGCTGATAGACAAACTGCCTATTTTGAGCTAGTAGCCTTCGATGAGATGGCTTCCTCTGCTGAACTGATGGCTTAAACTAAACTGAGCCTTTCAGTTAGGAGGATTGATCAGATCGCTTCGATTGATTTGAATGGATGTTCATAGTTCTCTTGCCTTTGGTCTCTTCAACTGGTTGGGTTGGTGCAAGTCTGACAAAACCATGTAGAGCACCTTCTTGGTTAGTTTGTGCAACTGCCTTTCCTTTTTCAGTGGCAGTATACCTATTGTATCCTAACCCTGGACTACCAATTTCAACTCTTTGATGGCTTAGAATCTCATCAAGAGTTTGAGATCCCTTTTTAAATTTGAGAGATATCTTCTCTCTCTCATGGATCTCCTGCCTGAGCCTAACATTCTCAGCTTCTAGCCCATCAACTTTCAGTTTCAACTTCAACTGATTGAGCTCCAAGTGATTCAGTTGCAGATGCATACATGATATTGCAGATACATACATGATATTGCAGCTAACTGATCTTTTAGCATTCTTAATTGTTCATTTAATTCATTGCTAGAAATGAAAGTTTCATGAATGTGATAAAAAGAGGTTAAGGAGTCACTTGTGCTAACCTCTTCTTCTTCATTATCAGCTATGAGGCAGAACAACTTCATCTTCAGAGCTGTAGCCGTCCGAGTTAATTCATGATGGATAATCTGAATTATCTAGCACGACGTTCTTTGTATTGGCCATCATAGTTTTTCTCTTGAAAAAACTTCTCTTCACCTTGGCCTTCTTATCTTCAAGGAGCTCTGGACACTCATATCAGTAGTGTCCTTGCTTATGGAAATGGAAGCATTCTCCTATACTTTTGTTGGCTACCCTGAGTTGTTCAGCAGGCGGTTGGTTTCTCTCGCCTCTGGGCTCCTCATCAGTTTGAAGCATAATTGATGGTTGATCTCTGATCTTTTTTAGCTTCTCTAGCAGCTTGGCAACTAACTGGATCTGGTCATTGATGTCCTCAGTCAGGCTTTTCTTCTTCTTCGCTGCTTCTCTTCTTCGATCAGTTGAGCCTCCTGGTTGTTCTCTGGCTGGAGAACTTTTTGGCCGTAAGGTATTCCTTCCTCGAGTTTCTCTAAACCGATTTCTTTCACCATAGAAGACTGCATCCTGGGCTAATGATGTGGATGCCTCTCTTTTTCAGTTTAGGCTATACTCGTGAGTGTTAAGAGAACCGAAAAGTTCTCTTGGGATGATGTTGTTCAAGTCTCTTGACTCCTTTATAGCAATCACCTTTATATCCCATTCTTCTGTGAGATTGTCCAAAATTTTGGAGTTTATCTCACTATTTGGATATGTCCTACCCAAATTGTTTATCTCGCTGATGATGCCTAGAAATCTTATTTTAAGGCTTGAGATGGTTTCATCTAAGTGCATCTTGAAGGACTCATATCTGTCAATCGCCAGTTGGAGCTTGTTTCCTTTAATGGCCTCAGGCTCTTTGCATAGATCTACAAGTAAGTCCCATATCTCCTTGGCAGTTCCACAGTTCTTCGTATCCTTCATGCGATCTTCATCTAGATTTCGGAACAACGCGGCTTGGGCCATGAACTCTAGGTTCTTCAACTTCTTCTCTTTGCTCGTGAGAAGATGAGTTAGCTTCGGGATCCTTGCTGGTTGATTAACATCAACAACATGGGATTTATTGTCCATCATGATTGTGATTGTACCTTCTTCGATAACTTCCCACATATTCTCGTGGATTGAGCAGAGATGCGCCCTTATTCTCCTGCTCCAATTATCGTAGTTTTCAATTGAAAAAATAGGTAGTTTATGGTTTTCCATAGCTGGCAGATTAGCACAGATAACAAGATCTAATTCAGTTGATCTGCAGAAACAGCTGATCCTTAGAATCAACCGCTTTGATACCACTTGTTGGTCTCGGGGTGAGTCAGAATCAGTTTAGAGGGCGGGGTGAATAAACTGATCCAAAACTTAACAATATTTGTAGAATAGTCAGGGCCCGTTTGACTCGCGAAGTTATCCGTGCTGTTAGGAGATTAGTTGAGATGATCAGCTAGCTCGGAGTGCTATGTGTGCTTGAGGTGTGCAGTTTAAAACATGCAACTGAAAACTGAAAACAGAGCAGAGCACATAAACAATTTTATAGAGGTTCGAAGCTCAACTTCTACGTCCTCTCTTCCTTTCGCAGAAGGGCAATTCACTATGCAAGTATAAAGTTTGTTTATTACAGTTACACAATAAAGATAGGCATTGGACCTGACTGTCGGTGACTTTACGAGTCACGAATTTCTTTCCAACTGTTGCTGTCCCGGAAGTGGTGATCCAATGAAAGCAGCCTCCTCAGTCGGTTTTTGGTCAACACCTCACACTTACCGATCCCAACTGCTCACTGAGACTTTAGGTGATATTGTCCATCTTTACAAGGTTTTAGATCTCTTTCGATCTTGAAGAAGGCAGTCTTGAAACTATTATCAACTGATATGCTCCTTTGCGTGTCTTCAGCTTGAGCTGGGTAGTTGATCGTTATAGAACAGAACTGAGAGAATGACTCTGGCTGGAATTCTTCAATAGATATCTTGATGAGCGATTTAGCTCTTTCTCTTTAGTGAGAATTTTTACTTCTGCTGAATTTAAGCTTGAGGCTTTAGAGCTTTGGCGAACGACTTCGCTGAAAGTCTTGCAGAAAGTTTGAGCAAAAGTCTTTTGCAAAAAATCAGTACAAAAAAGTCACGACCATCTTCTGGGTTACTTATCTTTTATAGATGAGTGGCTGGTGACCGTTGCTGATCAATGGGTGATCATAAGTGATAAAGCCGTTGAGTAGCCTTTGTTCTTCTGACATGCTTTTGTTCCAAGATCTCGGTTGCATTAACTTCAAGATCTTCATGTTGGCTTTTCTAAAATTTGAATTTCAGTTACGGCTTCTGTCTTGATCTTCAGTTTTGGTCTTCTGCAGGCAGTTGGAATCTTCTGTTCCTCTGCTGTCAGTTCTGTACGTCTTTGGCAGTTTTATAAGCACTAGTTAAGATCGTCTTCAGCTAGCAGTTCTGGACTCTGGCTTGGTGCTTTTTGAGCTCTAGTTTGGTTTGCTTTAGCTGGCAGTTTTGAACTAGTGTTCTTTAGTTGGTATTTCGGACTGATGTCCCCTCAGCTGGAACTTCTTTGAACTGGCCTTTAGTCTGGATGCTAAGCTGGCGCCTCTTCAATTGGACTTCTGGACTGATGCGTCTTTAGCTGGTATCCTTTGAACTGGTACTTCTTCAGTTGGAACTTCATTCTTCAGCTGGAACTTTCTCGAGCTGGCATATCCTTTCATACCTTGTGCTGGTACATTCTTCAGCTGACATTCTTCTTCAGCTAGGATGGGTCCTTTCTTCAGCTGGTAGTTTTCAGCTGGGACTGGTGTACTCTTCAGCTAGTATTTTCCTTCAACTAGAATTGGGCACTTCTGAACTGGTGCCTTGAACTGGTATTTTCCTTCAGTTTATAACTGTAGACTGATGGCAATTGGTACATTGAACTTTGATAGTACCTGCATCTTTCAGTTTACTTAACTTGCTAACTGATCTAGCAATCAAGCTACAGTTTTTCTTTTTCACAGCTTGAGAAGCTGGATTTTTCTTTTTCTTTTTCCCTCTTTTCTTTTCTCTTTCTTTTCTTTTCTTTTTCTCTTTTCTTTTCTTTCTTTTCTTTTCTCTTTCTCTCAAGATTGATCATTTTCAAGCTTTGATAGCTCAAATTTTGTTTTTGATCAACCTTAGTTTTCTGCTTGATTTTTTTTCAGCTTTTCAAGGCTCTTTGCGTATTTTGACATATTTTGACATCTCATCAAAACCCCAGTCAGGAAAACTCTTGATATTTTTTTCTAATAGAAACAAACAGGTAAAAGTATTAAGACACTACGTTGTGATCATGGTGGTGAGTACCTCTTGACTGAATTTAGGAACTACTTATCAGAGCATGGGATCACATCCCAGTTGACTGCGCCAGGCACTTCATAGCAGAACGGCGTAGCAGAAAGAAGAAATAGAACATTATTAGAGATGGTTAGATTGATGATGAGTTATTCAGAATTGCCTGTCTTATTTTGGGGATATGTCCTGGAAATAGCAGCCTATATTCTTAACATGGTTCCTTCCAAATCAGTTCCTCGCACGCCCCTAGAACTATGGACTGGTCGAAAACCCAGTCTAGGTGACGTTTGGATTTGGGGCAGTCTAGCATATGAGCTAGATAAGGAGGCTGATAAGCTAGCGCCACGTTCAGAGGTAAGACTATTCATTGGGTATCCGAAAGGAACAAAAAGTGGTTTATTTTATAGTCCTAAGGATAAGAAGATCATTTTCAGCACCAATGCCCGATTCTTAGAGGAAGACTATGTAATAAATCACAAACCCAGGAATCTGATCTCTCTTGAGGAGCTTCAAAGTGGGAACGCAGATCTTACACCATCTGTTCAAGAAGAGGAACCACCAATAACTGCACAACGTGTCACAGAAGTACAAGAAATGCCTCATCGTAGTGGGAAGGTTGTTTGTCAACCTAATAGTTTCATTGGTTTGGGAGAATCTTCAAATTTCCCAAAATAATTAAATGAATTGGATTCCAAGACCTATGATGAGGCAGTCTAAGATAAAGATACAGATTATTGGAAAGTTATAATAGAATCTGAGATTAGATCTATGGATCACAGTCAAGTCTGGGAGCTTATATAGAGCCACATGATGGGGTAAAACCCATTAGATGTAAGTGGCTCTACAAACGAAAGAGAGGATCTGATGGGAAGGTTGAAACCTTCAAAGCTAGATTGGTAGCGAAATGGTATACTCAGAAAGAAGGGATCGATTATGAGGAAACCTTTTCACCAGTTGCCATGCTTAAGTCAATCTGGATTCTCCTATCTATTGTCGCTCATCTAGATTATGAGATTTGGCAAATGGATATCAAGACAGCTTTCCTAAATGGAAATCTTGAAGAAAACATCCATATGAAGCAACTAGAAGGGTTCATTACTAAAGGCCAAGAGCACTTAGTGTGCAAGCTTAAGAGATCCATTTATAGACTTAAGCAGACATAGCGGTCTTGGAACATCCAGTTCGATGAGGTTATCCAGTTATATGGATTCGTCCAAAGCCCGAATGAGAGCTGTGTATACAAGAAGAGTGACGAAAACGTGGTGGCATTCCTAGTACTATATGTTGATGATATCTTACTTATTAGAAATAATAAGAAGGTATTATCGAACATAAGGGTGTGGCTGTCCAAGCAATTCGATATGAAGGATTTGGGAAAAACTGGACACATCATTAGCATTAAGATCATTCGAGATCACCAGAAAAGGATGTTGTGCTTATCTTAGGCCACCTATATCGATACAGTGCTAGCTGGATTTAGCATGCAAGATTCCAAAAAAGGTTTTATACCTTTTAGGTATAGAATTCATCTATCCAAGGATATATGTCTCAAGACATAGGCTGAGATAGATGAGATGAAAGGGATTCCATATGCTTCGGCTGTGGGAAGCCTCATGTATGCTATGCTATACACTAGGCCTAATATATGCTATGCGGTTGACATGGTAAGCAGATATTAGTCTAACCCTGGAAAAGGACACTGGACTGCAGTAAAGAATATTCTCAAGTACCTGAAAAGGACTAGAGATTATATGCTGGTATACTGTACTGATAGTCTCGTTCCTTTGGATTATACGGACTCAGATTTCCAAGCCGATAAAGATTAGAGTAAATCTACCTTGGGCTATGTATTTACCTTGGGAGGTGGAGCCATTGCGTGTAGGAGTATCAAGTAGAAATGCATCACTGACTCCACCATGGAAGCTGAATATGTAGCTGCCTCTGAGACTGCAAAGGAAGCTATCTGGCTCCGGGGCTTCTTGTTGGACTTGAGCATGGTTCCTGATTTGCCTAAGAGCATCACTATATACTGTGATAACTCTGGTGCAGTGGCAAATTCGAAGAAACCCAGAGCCCATAAGGTAAGTAAACACATAGAGAGAAAGTACCATCTTATACGAGAAATGATTAAGAGAGGAGATGTTGCAGTGGTCAAGATTGCATTGGAGGACAACCTGGCTGATCCATTCACGAAGAGCCTGCTGGCTAAGACCTTTGATGGTCACGTGGAGAAAATGGGAGTTAGATGCATACCCGAATTGCATTTTGAGATTTAGTTTTGTTCTATACTTAAAAGACATGCTTTAAGTATAAGTGGGTGATTATTAGGATTGTATACTGAAAGCTTGTCATTGTATACTATTAACAATGGTTTTCACGATATAAATTGATTATTATTGCAGTCATTATTTGTGCATATTATTTATTGTTATATTTATATATGCATGTTTCCTTATACTTTCATTGTAGATGATATGGTGTGGGTAAATACATGGTAAAGATCATATCATCGGATTCCTTGCAAAGTATTAAAAGGCTCGCGGTTTAGATGATCCTAAAACCAATCATTGTATGCCATAGAATAATCCGATAGTTAGTTTATATTGACTGACCAATTATTCTAATACACTGACACGTGTATTGAGGAGGATCACGATAGGATAATATTCTCTAATCTGACTCTAAAGGAGAAAATAAAGATCCACAGAGTTCGGGTTCTTAAGCCTTGCACAGTGGCGGACATATGTGTGTTATGTCTACTGCTTTGATTTATCAATGAATGATATTCTTGATAAAGTCAATAATCTCGATATCTTGGGCAGTAACATATACATACATGATGGGTCATGCACTATGTATAGTCACCATGTCCTGGTGCGCCAGGTTGATGATGTCCCCTTGAGTAAACACAAGTACATGTGAAACCCTACAGGTGGAATTTACTCCGTACATGGTAAACTTGTGTGATACTGCTCTAGGAATGGAAGTATTAATTAATTATAGCTGTCAAAGCTTACATAATTAATTAATGGGCATTATATCTTAAACATGGGGAATGACTGGACTAAAGAAGAAATCATTGAGTAAAAAAATATTAAATTGGTAGTTTAGTGTTATTTCTTTAGTGGAATAAAAATAACACTTAATTTATTTAATTATATCCTAGTGTTGGATATTAGATATTAAATAAATTAGTGGGCCAATTTAATATTCTTCTAGATCCCTACTATAGCCCAAATAATACCTTAATGGACTAAGGGAATGGAATAAGTGGAGAGGCCCAAGCCCGCTAGGTTTGGGAGCCCTAAAATTCATCCCCCTCTCTAATATTAAGAGAGGGGGAGGTGTTTAGTGTTTAAATGTGTTATTTTATTATAGTTATTTTGTTATAATTTGTAAATTATTTTATAAATTGTTATGTTGTTATGTGTTGATTTTATATGTTTATTTGTATTTATTGCTCTAACGGTGGATTTTACCAAGTTATGCAAGGACTTGAGCTTTTAATTTTAAAAGTAGGTATTTTACGATAATTAAATGGCAAGTGGAAAGTCGGATAAATTGAGCTCGATTGACTAATTGGAGGCTCGATGATTTTGAAGAAAAAATGAGAAAAAGCACCGCGTGGGCGGGCTAGGGAGCGCGGGCTGGCATCAAAAATGTCGAGACGCCCGCAGCGCCGCGGCGCCCCTCTTGGCCGAACACGCCAGTGCTGCGGCGCATCCCTAGTACCGCGGCGCTCCCTCCCTTCTCCACCAGCACCCGTGGCGCTGCACCCCGCCGGTGCGCGGGGTGCCTTCCTTCCCCTCGGGTCCAGTTTTCTCCTGTTTTCATTGCAATCCCACTCCTTTTCACTCCATTTGCTCTCCTGCTGATTTTTTTTAAATTAAATCAAGGACTCTTTTGAGCCATTTTTAATTGCTAGAATTATAGGTTATCATTCCTAATTTTCCTAAAGTTGGACTTTTGGTTTCTAAAATCCCCCAAAAATCTTTTGCATTAATGGTTTCCTTACCATCAACTCACATCACCTTTTCTCTCTCTTCACCATACCTCTCACCATACTCTCTCTCTCTTTCGTCTCTCTCTCCTTCTTCCATATCTCATAGAGATATTTGGATTCACTTAATTTTCATCAATCACACACTCTACTCACTTCATCTTCTTCACATTTCATTTTTCTCTCTACACCATCACCACCACTTTCTCACCATTTTCACTATCAACACCATCACAAAAAGAGAAGAGGAGAAAAGGAAGAAAGAGGGAACTTAGCTAAGGAACAAGAAGAGGAGACGAGAAGAAATCAACCTCGAGTCATCCACGGAAGCTACGCTCGAGAGGAGGTTTCCCTTGTATTTTCTTTGTATTTCTTGGATGTTTTGTGGGGGTTTGTCCCAAACTCTTGAAGGATATCTAATATTGTAGAAGTTTCTGTTATTTACATTTGATATATGAGATGACTTTCTTCTATGATATTTGTGTTGTTTTGAGCATGTTTAGTGGCTAATCTCTCTATTAGGGGGTAGATGATCAATTTGGTTTTTGATCTATGCTCACTCTTGTTGGTTGTTGTTGTTGGAATCGTACCTATTTTCTGAGAGTACTTGATCACTACTTGAGCATTGCTAGGATTTAGAGGAAACTTGATTGTGATGCTAAATCCCGAATTTGGTTGCTTCGACGTTAGGTGGATGGGTTCCTAAGCCTAATATGCTAATCTTGCTTGTATGATATAGCTAAAAGAGGTTTAATGGATAGACGGTGACAGTAATTGAAGTTAAACTGATTGAGAGGGTCTATTGTATGTGTGAGATTAGCATTACCAACTTGAACAAAGCATAGTGAGAAACCATTGAGAGAATCTATACCCTAATACCTTAATCTATCTTATTTTCTCATATCTTATTTTAATTTGTGTTGTTTGCATTTTATTGTCTTGTTTATTTATCTATTTTAATTCTTAGCATAAATCATCATCAACCCCTTGTTAGAATGTTTAGGTTCTATTTTGGTTGTTTAAATATGTTGCATGCATAGTTCCTTAGATAATTTCTTCACAAAAGTCTTCCTTAAGAGATCGACTCGGGTTAAGCTTATCATGTCTATGATTGACCCCGTCTAATTGCGGGTGCGGTCCTAAGTAGTTATCTTGTTGAGCATAAACCGGAATTATAAATAGTAAATTTGGATCGTGAAACAGGAGGCGAGAGTTCAAGCCTCTTAATCAGCCCCTCTCTTGCTCACTTATTTCCCTAGGTTATCCATACAGTTTAGTAGGTTATAGCCCACTTTACATCTAAACGGGTATCAGGAATACAATAGAAGATCAAGGAGTATCTCTGCAGCCTTGGTGGAGGTCAAACATAGTGGAGAAAAGGCCGAGTTCGACCGTGTCTTCTACAACAACGAGATTAGACCTGTAATCTTGTAAGCAACCCTACATTCATTGTAAGTAGTTCTGTCACATTGTTTTTCCGCTATGCTTAATTCGACTGTCTTGCATGAATTATTTAACTAGCATGTTTAATAAACTCATACATAAAATCATGATATGCATGCATATTAGAATTATAGATTATCCAATTAGATCCTGTGTGGCGTAATTCGATAAAACCCCAACAGTTTAGATACAGGGTGGGTTGTATACTACTAAATAGGGTGTGAATACTATGGGGATCAAGAAAACACAAAGAGGGGTTGAAATTACTTATGTAATTTTCAGCCACCACCTCCTTAATATATAAGGGGGTGGTCGAAAATTCATTCCCAAGCCCTAATAGGTTTGGTCTTTCACTCTTGTTCTATCCCTAGTCCACTTCAGTCATATTGGGCTACAACAAGGATCTAGAAGAATATTAAATTTGTCTGATATATTTATTTAATTTCCAATATCCAATAAAATTAGGATATAATTAAATGCATCAAGTATTATGTTTATTCCACAAAAGAAATAATACTGACCTACCAATTTAATACATATTTCTGAATATGCTTCCTTCTTTAGTTTAGCCATTCCCCATGTTTAAGATATAATGTCCATTAATTAATTATGTAAGCTCCTGACAGCTATAATTAATTAACTACTTGTCCTTGAGTAGTACCACACAAGATTTATTATGTACGGAATAAATTCCACCTGCAGGGTTTCACATGAACTATGTGCTTTATCAATGGGACATCATCAATCTATTTTTACCAAGACACAGTGACCATACCTATTGCACGGCATATCATATATGAATATGATACTGCCCAAGATATCGAGTTTGTTGATCCTATCTGAGAATCTCACCCATTGATAAATCAAAGTAGTATCACAACATATATATGCTCGCCAATACATATAGCTTAAGAACCCGAACTCTGTGGATCTTTATTCTCTCACTTAAGGTCATAACAGATAATAGAATCCTATCGTGATCCTCCTCAATACACTAATTAGTGTACTAGAATAATCAGCTAGTCAAGATAAACTAACTATCAGATTATTCTATGGTGTACCGATGGTGGGTTCAGGACCATCTAAGCCGTGAGCTTTTAATACCATGCAAGGAAACTGATGATATAATCTTTTCCATGTGTGCATACTTACACACTATATCATCTACAATGCAAGTACATGAAACTGGCAAATATATTATAAATAAATGCACACAGTGACTGCAATAATAATTCAATCTATATCATCAAAACATTGTAACATAGTATGTATACAAAAAGACAGGTCTTCTAGTATACAAAACTAAGAGCTATCCCTCCAATGTGGTGTTGCAAGCTCAAGGTCTCCACGCTGATTTTTGGGCCTCATATCAGTGTGGGGGAGTAGCAAAATATGTTCGTCGGATAGTGGCCTTCCTACCCCGGATGATACTCGAGTTCATGAGCACCTTATCAATCAAGAAATTAAAGTATGCCCATTTTGTAGAGATAATTTCTTTTCAACTCGACAATAGATCATTCACTTTATCCTGAGAGGAGTTGAATTAGATTTTTGAGAATCCTAGTAGCGATCCAAATGAGACGGGTGAGTGGGATTGTGAGGCCTTGTGGAAGGCCACAATTTGAGTGCACAATGAAGAGGCGAGGTGGAGTTTGTGCCCCGTACAACTAAGGTTTCTTCTATCCGAAATCTAGTTTTCTAATTCTTGCAATGGGCCTATGCCAACTTTCTGTTTGCTCGATATGATGGTAGGAATGTCAAAAACCAGGAATTTTTTTACCTATGGTGCGCCCTGTGACAACAACCTTTCAACACCGGGGTGGCCATTGCTGACCACCTAGGACATACCTCCAAGAAGCACAATGGCACTCTTATGTGTAGGGGCATGATCATGCCCATTGCTTCCTATTGCAATGTGGATTTTTCAGAGTGGGAAATGCTTCCAAGAAATATATATTTCTCACTTATGAAGTTCTCATCAATATTGACTCCATCCGCATCGATCAGGTTGGACGTTGCTTTTTCACGTAGAAGATGGCATGCCATTTTTCTTTGCTCAACGAAGCCCTAACCCACATTTTTGATTACCACGAGCATGCCAATTGGCGAATGGTCTCTCTGCCCACCGGGCTGTGATAGACGCTTACCCTTTGGCCCGTCCTTTCCGCACACGAGTTCGCGATATTTTAGAAGAAGACACTGTTGTAGATGACGATGAGTAGCTAAAAGATGAGGCTGCTAGCTCGAGTGGAGTAGGTTCTCATGTTGACATGGATATCCCGTCAAGTTCTTAAGGTGGGAGATGGCGTCGAGGGCAGCCCCGCTCTAATGAGGAGCGACTGGATGATTTGGAGGAACGACTGTCCTTTGTGGAATTAGAGATGCATGGTTTACGAGGTGACTTCATGCACATGAATTCCAATTTCGACATGATCCAGTCAAATGTAGCCACTATGCTACAAATGATGCAGCAGTGGGGATTGCAGTTTTCCCCGAACTCACCTTCACAGTGATTTTCTGAGGTTAACGACTTAAGGTCTTCTCGTTTATCTTTTCAAACTTATTCTCTGTCGAGTATAAGTTTGGGGGGGGGGGGTGGATGGACATCATGCCTTGAGTCCATGTTCTAATTTTTTTCTTTAGATGCTTTATTGCATGTAGTTAGCTCACATGCATTAGTTTAGTTGTTTAGTTTGTAGTGCACGTTTATTACTTTCGTGGTTGGTTTGCAACTTGTCCGGTGTTGGATTTTCTCTCTCTTACTATAAGTGTGTGGTATGAGATGGTTGCTGATGATGAGCACGTTTAATTGGTTTTTGTTTCCGGATCAAGTATATTGTGAGCATGATAGGTGTAATTGTGATGAATTACTCGGTTGTTTTGAACAATGACTGTTCGGTAAGAATTTTGAGTTGTATTATTTCTTTCTTGTGTGTGATAAGCTAGTTAACTGTTTGAATGTCTAGAACTTACCTATGGTCTGCTCGAGTTTAATAGAATGTGTGTATGATGTGAGGCCATCTTTGGCAGCCTTGTTCTCCTTATTGATTTTGACCAAATTCCAGTAATATCCTAGTTAGCCCCATTGATCCTTTGAGCCATTCATTGATAGCCAAATAATTTTGACCTTGTTTTACAATTTGATTCTCTTGCTCGGACTTGTTGAGTGGGTAGATAACGTTAAGATGGGTCGAATTGTTTGAAGAAAAGGGAAAGTTGAAGAAATGTAAGATAATTGTATATTATGGAGTATGGTTTTGAAGTGTTGTTGCAAAAATAAATCTTTTAAAAAAAGAGAGAATGTATCTCAATTGAATTCGAGTTGTCTTTTGTCTAATGGTTTTTGAAAAGAGGAAGAAAGCTGGATAAATTCCCGTTTTGCTTGTTCTGTATTGGGGTTGAGTGTGGTGAGGATTGTTAAATAGTGAAGAACTAAATAAGTCCGATTGAAGTCACTTAGCCATAATTTCCCTGCCTTTACCCAAAATCCTACATTACAACCGAATTGAAAGTCCTTATTTTTCTTAATTCCACATTCATTACATGTAAATAAGAGATAAGATAATGAGCAAGCTTATAGTTAATTCGGTAGTTAAGTCAATTATGAGTGCTTTCATGATTAACCTAAACACTTGAGAGTGAGTGATACACATGTTTAGTGAGATCATTGGTTCAAAATTGAAAACAAGTTAGTAGTCGTGTTGTATGAGATTATACTGCTCATAGTATGCTTGATTTTGTGTGCTAGATTTGTATGGTGCCTGAGGCGATTATAACTGTCAAAACACTCCCTATATGCTTGAAATTAATCTCATTTTTCATTGTTCGAGGATGTACAATAGGTTCAGTTTGGGGGGTTGATAAACTCGAGATTTTCATGCATTTCGGGGGTTTTTCTACATCCATCTTGAGTTAATTGCATGTGTTTTGTGACCTTTTTTAGAAAGTTTGTTATATGTTTGTGCGGTCACATGTTTATCGAGTTTTGATAGGAAAATCTCTAATTATGGATGAGTTTTCAGGTAAACAAAGTGAAGGTTGGAAATGTGTACCTAAGTATGCATCGAGAAGGAAAAATGAGGCCGAAAAGTGATGTATCGGGTGACAGAAGAAGAGCACGGACCGTGCTCCACATTGCATGTCCCGTGCTCCATATAAACGATAGTCTAGAAATATTGTGAAGAAGCATGGGCCGTGCTCCCTTAAGCACTGACTATGCTCCACTCTCGGCCAACAAGTGAAATTTCAGCATTTAAAGAGCACAGACCGTGCTCCTCTCGGCGATATCTGGCGGATTCCTTTTTGGATCGCATTTTCTTTCCTTCCATGGGCTTCAGTTACCCCCAGTATTTTAAGGCCTTGCTTTGGATAAAAATTACATCAATTTTTACCCTATTTAAGAGTAGAGAAAGCAAGAGATGGTGGAAGAACACAGAGAGCAATTGAGATCAAAGATTTAACATGGCATAAATTATTTTTATAATTTTCAGTTTATGTTTATTTTGTTAGCTTTGATTATCATCTTATTTTTCATGGATTGTAATTTGACGATGTGAGGTTAAACATTAAGGGATTCTAGGGTTTGAACACAATTATGGATATTTGTGATTTCGATTAATATTATTGTTCCTTTTCCTTATCTACTTATGCTTCCTTATCTTTATTGTCTTATGAATTTGATTGGCCATCAAGTACGCATGTGTAGTTGATTGATTATCACTTGAGAGGTTAATTATTTGATGGATTAGGAATGCATAACGTGAGCTTGCAAGATCGAGAGATTGGTAGGTAGTCGCGAGGAGAATAAATCCTAGGAGAATTTAGGAATAATTTGAGATCGAGAGAAGATTTTTGGTGTTTAATCTACTTCTAGAACTTACTCAAGAGAGAGGGACTAATAAATTAGTGATTCTCCTGTAGATTTTTGAATTAAATTTGGTTTAATCTTTTAATTGAAATCATAAATTCCATATGCATGTATACCCTAGAATCCATTTTATTCCTATATTTTTTTGATTGAACTTTTGTATTCCTATTATTTCTGTTAATTAATTTTATAGTTTTGTTTAATTTTATTTAGTTAAAATCCATAACTCTGATCCGGTTATCTAGATAAAGTAGAATATTTAAATTGAGTACTTAGTTGAATTGCATAGCTAGTCTCTGTGGATACGATATATGTTCTCACCATTATTTTGCGACAATTTACCTCGTACCACTTCCGAGTCATTTTGAGTGAAATAAAAGAGCGAACACCCGTGTCGAGGTACCATGTGTCATCCTGTCTTCCATCTTCTCCTTTATATGTCAAAAGTAAGCTCGAATTTTCTTGATTTTTACTTTCGGCGAAGTTGGCCTTCTCTTCAACCTTCAATTTGGCCTTGCTACATTCGGAAGCATAATGCCCAAATGTATGACAATTATAAAACTCTATAGAAGATTTATCATACCTCGATTTTGCATAGCTCCTCCCTCCGTCATTTGTCAGAAACTCTTTTCTTTGTTCAAAACCTCCTCATCCACGTCCACGACCACGACCACAACCATGACTGCGACCGTGTCCTTAGCCTCGTCCTCTCCCTTATTGACCACGATCATTGCTGGATCCTTCTTCTTTTTCTTTTGAACTCACTTGCATTTTTAAAAGTTATTCAACAATATCTTTTCTTTTTTTTTTGTTTCTCCTCATATGCTTGTAGTGATCCCAACAGAGATCTATAGTCATTTCTTCCAAATTTTTAGTTTTTTCAATTATCACAACTATATGTTCAAACTTGAGACTTAGTGAACGCAATATTTTCTCCATTATTCTAACATCCTCCAACTTTTCACCATTACCTTTCATTTTATTTGAGACCGTTAAGACTCTAGAAAAATAATCTGAGATAGATTCGGACTCCTTCATATGTGACGACTCAAATTCATCTCTTAAGGTTTGGAGACATACCCTTTTCACTTGCTTGGCTCCTTTGCATGAGACTTGAAGCTTCTCCCACACTTCTTTAGCGGTGGTTGCACTCGAAATTTTCTTAAAATCATCATCTCCCAAGGCTTGATAAATGGGATAGAGAGCTTTCTTGTCCCTCTTTCTCTTATCCCTTAACACATATCCCTTTGTTCTTGAGATAGAGTCTCTTGATCTTGTGGCTCCTTATACCCTTTCTCTACAATCTCTCACGCATCATGAGTACCTAAGAGACCCTTCATCTTGATGCTCCAATTATCAAAGTTGCTCTTATTGAGCATATGGATTTGGAAAGATTGTAGATTACTAGCCATTTCACAGGAGGATCTTATGGCTCTGATACCATTTTGTTGGAATTAAGGCACTATTTATTTTGAGGGTGAATATATTTGACAATTTAATGAGTGAATGTGTGTGGACGTGAATGTGTATATGTTGGAAGAATTATTGAGGAAGACACAATTCTCTATCTCTCAACTTTCAATTCTCATTTATTCATATAATTAATATTACAAGCACTCCTATTTATAATTATCTAAGATGTTCTAGAATAATCTTGATTATTCTCTAGGAATTACACATGTGCATATATCTACATTTTTCTAGATTTATTCTAATCTAGAATATTCATTTTCTTTTAATTCATTTGATTCTAGATTCTTCTTTTTTCTTTCTATTTTTTCTAACTAATTCTAGATCTTTCTTCCAAAATATCTAACAAATCAAGTTTAATGTTCCAACATCAATAGTATATAACAGTGATGCCACTACCAAAAAAAGCTCATACATAACGGATGAAATTCGTTATGTATGTAACAAAAACTCTGTTACCTATACTAGTGTTATGTATGATGGCTCATATGTAACGGATAATATCCGTTATCTATGTCATTATACATAACAGTTGTAGCAACAACCATAACATCGAATATCACGTTATCTATAACTCTCATACATAACGTTTGCTTCTATTATGAAAGTTTAACTTCCTCCGTTATCTATGCACTTTTACATAACGGTTTTTTTCATACATAACACTCTTCATTGCGTGATCTATTACTGTTATATATAACGGTTTGTGCCGTTATGAAAATTTATTTTTCTCCATTATGAAATATACCGCATGGATTAATACATAACGTTGTTTCTAGTTTAGATAACGTTTTTTTACGTTATGTATGTTTTGATACATAACAGATTTTTACTGTTATTAAATATTTTTAGTTTTCGTTATCTTTAGGTCTTATACATAACGGTCTTTTAGTTTCACTGGCATCATGTATGTTTTCAATAAGTACTATTATGTATGCCTGCTACAAATTTTTTTATAGATTTTCGGCAATTAAAATAATAAAAATAAATTAAATTCCCATAAATCATGGTATATCTAATTCAAAAAATATTTATACATTCATCCGGATATAGTCAATATTCTACACATGCTTATATCGTACTAATGTCAAAACAAAGATAACATATATATTGCAACTAGCTAGCTAGCCATTTCGACCGGAACAACTTTTTCGGTGATTGAGAGGCACCCATTCAACTCAACTGCTCAACTATAAACCTGCGACCGTTGGAGTAAGTAAGTGGTAACAATTAATCAACACAATACTCAACAACAACCCAATATCAACTAAGATGACATAAAATATATTCCATGAGTAACAAATAAAAAGGATAACCATTTGTCTCAAGGAAAAATAATTGAACCGCAAGCAATACCTATCAATCGAAGACATGGTTTATCACACATTTTGCCCATTCTTCACAAACCTCATTGAGTTGAGCTTGACCTGAAACAATAAACATTATTATAACAATTCTCGACAAAATGACCAAGAAAAATATCAATAACCATAAGTGGGAAGATATACGTAGGCGTAGCAGTCATATTAGCTACTGACTATTTAATTTATAAATCTTCTCTAATAACCATTTAATAGGCCATTGGTAGGCTGAATCCATGTGCTCTGGTTAAATAGTAACATGTCAAAAAATATGTAGTTGAAGAATTTGCACGACAAACAGTATTACTTTACCAACCTAAACTTGTTGTTGTTTACATTTTATGCACTTTTCGCTATGTCCTTTAAAAAAATTGCAGTATATTTTACAGGGAGAACCCCCTATAACCATTGTGAAACAAATTTCACCCTGACGCGGGGACATAGAGCAATTAAACTATTTCAAAAAAACTTAGAGCATTGCACAAATTACAATATACAGAATGCGCAAACCTTTCCTCGGTAGTTAAGGCAATGCTGATTCAAGAAGGCATTCATTTCTGCAAAAGTAACAACATATGGATGTTAAAAAATATATATACTTAAAGTTAGAACCAAACTGGAAGAGCCATACCTACTTAAGTTACTACTTGTGTTAACAATAAAAATGTGCAAATATTTTTTAAAAAAAGATAGCAAAAAGGATCGAGTTTATGATGGAAGAGCTGCTGATTACTATTGAATTCAAAGGATTCACTAACAAAAATGCATAATAGATATATTTGTAACTTTCTTACCTGGATTTGTATGAGAACCTAAAATTACTGTCTGCCGATAGAAGCGTGCTTGTCCGTCTAGATACCTGAAAAATGAATAAATTTAAATGCAAAAAATTATAATAACAAGAAGCAAGTAGAATTAACCACAATTAAGGCTATACTACATCTCTTCCCAACAAATTATCAATAGATCCTCATCTTTTCTACTTTGGAATGAAAAATAGTAATAATAAATGTAATACAAAAATGGATTGGTCAAAGGGCCATCTACAATAATTTATTGAATGATACGTTCTCAATATTCGTATCAGTCTTTGCATAACTATGAGATTCAATGGTCTGTGATTTTTTGTTCCAAGCTAGGACATAAAGCTAATCTTAGCCAAGCATGTCCATTATCCAAGGAACCATGAAATTGAAGGCAGGGACTGATATAAACCAAATGCATACCATGGTCTTATGGGCATAACATCAGTTTCATGTTGTTTAGATGGTAACCTGTTCATTTGTTCAATAACTGTATTCACATGGGACGAATTCTGGAGAATATCATAGAAATAAATAGAGTAAATTACAGAATATGAGCAATAGAACATGGTATGATTGTAAGACACTAGACAAATGACTTATAAACCTGCATCAACATAACATCTGCGTGGTCAATGATTAAGATCTGCAAAATTTCTCATTGATCAGCATATCATTTACATGCAAATTATTCTGCAAAATAAATCCTGGATAGCGAAACAATGTTCTTACTTCTATGGAAGAAAGATAATCAACATCTTTTTCCTTTTCGACTTCTGCCTCCCCAATTTTCCGCAACAGAAGAATTAAATAATCAGAATCCAGTGATGCCTATGGCTGATAGATTCATATCATCTACTAAACAAATACAAATAGAGAATTAGGATCGTATGGCTATCAAGATCTAGAGGGGCATCGTAAAGAAACGGAACAATATTGAAGCATCAAAATTTATAAGAGCAGGAACTATATGCAGCCCACACCTAAAACATAGTTATACCTCTGAGAGCAGTTCAAAAACATTGACCAACCCAAGAGGATCATAAATTATGGTTGAAATAGCAATGCTTGTAATAAGAAAATGCTTACAGTGATCAATCCGAGAGGAGAAACAATAATCATATCTGAAGTATAGAAATCACCATACAACTTTATACTCCTACAGAAAAAGAAAAAGATCTGAGTTATTGGACACTCTTCCTCTGCTCACAAACCACTTGGACTTGTTGAATGTAAACCAGCTAATGCAATACTAAATAATAAGCTGAGATTATGTTTAAGTATTTGAAGAGAATTAAAAGAGAAAATGCAATAATTATGCTCATATCACATACAAGACAGTATAATACCACATACAAAACAAGAAAAGGGAACCACAATAAAGTGTTCTGATATGCACTAAACTAGATATCAAGATTACCTATCGGTATACTTTATGCCTATCTTGAAGTGATCGTTGGCATCATCCTTGCCAAGAAGTGCCTGGAAGTCAGGAGGTTTTCCAGAGCTTTTGGGTTTAGGGATCTCCAAATCATCGTCTTCAAGGTTGCTCTCAGTTCTTCCAGAACCAAACTCTTCACAAAATCTTTCTAAATTTTCAACAGTAGCCTGTAGAAGGAAAAAAAAAAAAAAATATATATATATATATATATATATATATAATCTCTCGAAAACATAAACTCTCGTCTTAGCAATGGCACCTATGCATAATTAGAAAAAAAACTTTTTATTGACAAGAACTGAATTATAGCCATTAGCCAAAACTGATTTCTTCACAAGAATCCAGTGCTTAATCTTCAAGCTATATAGGGAATACATTTTAGAGAGAAAAAAAAATGAGCAGAGATGTGTGCACCCAAACCCAATTGAAGCTCCCTTATGGAACATGATACGCTAATTAGATTGTCAATATCGCGTGATTTAGGATCTATTAGAAAATCATTACACAAACAAGAACGAAAATATAATGTCCCAAGCCATAATTTAGATATAAATCTTTGAAATATTCATCATTTTATGAATATCACTGATTTGGAATCTATCAGACAACCGTTAGTCCATTACATGGAACAACAATGCAAATACGATCTCTCTATCAGAATTTATGTATGAGACATGCCTCTATTCCCAGCAGCCCTTCCTCCAGCTCCTCTCCTGCATCGACCTCCACCTTTCAAGGAGACAACCAAGTACAATCTAAACAAAGTTTCAAAATTTACATAAACCAAATAGACAAGTAAACATAATTGAGCATTTCTGTTGGGAAAATTGTTGGAATGATCCAACTGATGGTTTTGATGAAATGTCAAAACACATTTGATGATCCTGTGAAAAACTGCAGGTTATTTAAAGTTGGAAATTAGGGGCAATGATCAAGTAAGACTTCAGACAAAGTAAAACTGAGATGAGAGTCAGTTGTACTGAAGCATGATCAACCAGCTTAAAGATTGCCTTGATCAGACCAGTCAGAGTCAACTCTTCATAGCTTAAAGAGCTAAAGGAGAAGAGAACTTTTGAGACTGGTAGGCATCCACATATGAGTAACCATCAGTTTAAGTTGAAAGCCAAGATAGACTGTTAAGAGCAGAGCCAGCTTAAAAAGCTAAAGCTAAACTGATCAAGAATCAAGTAGCAAAACCGAAAATTGATCAAAGATCAGTTTGACTGAAAAAGCTCAAAGAGCTTTGAGCCAAACATGAACTGACCAATGATCAGTTCAATGAAAGAAAAGCTCAAATGATCAGCCGACTGACAGTCTAAAACTGAAAGCTTTTAAAGCTAAGTTTCCAAAGCAACTTCACTGGACTGATCCAAGACCGAAGCTTAAAGCAGCTGAAGAACTGCTAACTGGACAATCTCAGAGCTGAAAGCCGAGATAGCTGAAAGTTCATCAGCTGAACGTCCAGAACTGATAGCCAAAATATCTGCTCATTCTCTGACAAGCAGTCAATGAAGATCTTAACAGGAAATCTTGTAAAGATCCTGATGATCTCTGAACAGAAGCCATTAAAGACAAACGGCTAATTCATTTAAAGCTTCAAACGGCTACAAGCATTAAACTGCCGTTGGTGGATTAATCAGATCCATAAATCACAACGGTCAAAATTTCACTCATCTATAAAAAGAGAGTGAATACAATTTTGAAAAAGAGAGACTTTCACCAAACTAAATCTTGCTATTTTGCAGATATTGAGCTCTTCTTTCTCCCTCTCTATAGCTCAAAGCTTAAACCTCTCAAGTGCGAAAAGTCCCAACTGAGAAGGTGTGCTTCAAGTCTCAAGAAAAGCAGCTAGCTGACAAAGAATTCCAGTCAGAGCAAAGCTTCTCAGTTCAGTACTTCAAAGATCAACTACTCAGCTCAGACGCAGACGCGCAAATGAGTAATTTAGTTGATACCAATTTTAAGATTGTACTCTTGAAGATCGAGCGAGATCTAAAATCGTGAAAAGATGGGTAATAGCACCTAAAGTCTCAGCAAGCAGTTGGGACCGGTAAGTGTAAGCTGTCAACCTAGAAATCGATTAAGAAGAAGCATGTACCGACGGGTCCATTCTTCTGGGACAACAACAGTTGGAAAGAAAGCGGTGCTCGGGTTGAAGGGTGCCAAATGAAGGAGTGAAGAGAAGTACTCCAGCTGATGATGAGAACTGACCTAAGATGGCATCAGTCAACTAAGCTTTGGAGCTTAAACTAATGAGCCCATATCAGTTCTAAAGAAATGGCAATGACTACATGGAAGCTGTTAAATGAAAATGAGTAAACTGATCACAGAAGGCATCAGTTCTCAACCAGTCACGATCAACTGATGAGAGCAGTTGAACCCAAAACTGACTGGAGAAGGCTAAGCTTCAGCTGAAGGAAGCAGCTGACAAGCCAGGCAGAGCAAAGCTAACGAGGATAGCTTAAGCTGACAAAGGAGTCAAAGCTAAGGAGACTCCAGCTGGAACTGATCACTCTAAGCCAAAGAGAATCATCAGTCAACAAAGCCAACTGATGATGTCAGCAGCTCAATGCCACCAAGAGACTGAAGGAGAGCCATAACCAGATAAGTGCAAAGTTGAATTTATTACTGAATGGTAAAATGACGTGTCATCTTAATATTACCGTTGGCCCTATGTTGGTTTTGTATACTAGAAGACCTATGTTTTGTATACTTTATTGATAATGGTTTTATGATGATATAGAATGAATACAATTGCAGTCACTGTTTGCATTTAAATTGTTATATTTACATGCATGTTCACTATACTTGTATTGTAGATGATATGGTGTGGGTAAACACGCGGATAGATCATATCATTGGTTCCTTATAATGTATTAAAAAGCTCACGGTTTAGATGGCACTGAACCTGCTATCGGTATGCCATAGAATGATCTGATAGTTAGTTTGTCTTGGCTAACTGATTATTCTAATATATGGTCAAGTGTGTATTGAGGAGGATCTACTTTGGATTCTATTCTCTATTCTGACCTTAAATGAGAGAATAAGAATCCACAAAGTTCGTGATGTGACCCGGACTAATAATCCAAGACACGAGAAATACGCAAGCGAAAGACTTTTAGATCGAAACACGTCAGGCGAATGAAGGATTCAATCCGACAGATAACAAGACACAAATAAACGACTAAACAACGATAAGTATGACTCGATTATGTGCTAAACACCTAAGACACTAGAATATGACTCAACTAAGATAAAACACAATCAAATAAATACTTAAAGGTACAAAATTGGGCAGATTTAGGATATGTGTTATTTAAGGCGAATTGAGCATGTATAGATGATGAATGAATTATGGAGTGGATTTGGGCTGTTTTGTGGACTATGGATGATGATGATACGTGCGTAATGTAGGAATGAAGGTAGATGAACGATGGAGATGTAATTGAAAGGTAGAAGAAGTAGACTTACTCGAACCCCGTCTTGCGGTGAAGACGAAATACGATTTCTCGAATACTCCAAGTTTGATAGCACTCCCCCTCGAACCCCGTCTTGCAGTGAAGACGAAACCCGATTTCTCTAATACTCCAAGTTTGATAGCACTCCCCCTAGACTCGATGGAATAGAAAAGAGCTTGAGATAGGACTTTAGATTTGCTAGGTCTAAAGAACTTGATAAATGGGTGATCAACCAAAGGATTGTGAGACAATTGAGAAATTAATATTTTATTTCATGCAACGTCTGAATAATAATGTCACATGGATGTCCTATTTATAATGCTAGGATCTACTAAACTAGGTAGGAAAACTATCCTAACTAGACTAGAAAATCTGCCTTAATTAAACTAGGAATCCTATCTAAACTAGAATTCTATTTAAAGAAGAAAACTGCCTTAAATAGAACTTTATCTACCTAATTAAATAAAAAAAATGAAAATTAATAAAATAAATACCAAAAATCAAATAATAAAAATCTAACTATGGATAAAATAAACCCAATAACTTTGGGCCTTCAAACTTGGACTCTTTAACTCTCGACCATGGGCTGAATATTTGATCTTCATGGGCTGCCCAAAATATCTGAATATTTTCATGCACGTGTGTTCTTCAAATCTTGATCTCTAATCTTTAATTTTGAACAACATGATTATCTTTGAAGCTCTCAATGGTATTCTTGGATTTGATTCTTTTATGTTTTTCGGGCTCCAATCTTTAATTTTGAACAACATAATTATCTTTGAAGCTCTTAATGGTATTCTTGGATTTGATTCTTTTATGTTTTTCGGATTCGTATCATTCTCCTCCTCTTGAAAAGAATTCGTCCTCGAATTCAAATCTCCAGGATCAAAGATGAACACGAAATGAACATTAATCTCTTTTTGCACAAGATCAATAACATGGGGTACATCTTTAGCAACCTGTAAAATAAAGATATCACAAGAAAATGGTTGACAAATGTTGTTAGAATTTGACTGCGTCTCCATGCTAGCTTGATCGAGCTCCATATGATCTACGATCATTTCTTCATGGATGTCGGTTTCCTCTTCAAAACAAGACTGCATCTTCATCAATTTTTCAACTACTTCAACTTTCTCAACTGTATCATTGGATTTCTCAACGGCGACAACAATCTCTATTTCTTCTTCCTCGACTTTTTCAATGTCTAAGCACATGGGAACAGATGGCAATGAGATAATAGGTACTTCAACGAAGTCTAGAATTGGTACCTTTGAAGTAGAATCGTCATTGGTGGCTATGAACTCAGATGGTAACACAACGTTCGAATCTACTTGAACCACTTCATTTTGCCTCATCGCTAGACTCTCCAACCACTTCTCTATCTCGATGGTGTATTGCACCAAATCTTTCAACTTGTAGAAGCGGTACAATGCTACTCTTTCACGAATTTCCCTTCGTAGACCAGCTAGGAATCTATCCATGGTATCTTCTAGATATTCTTCTACATCAGCTCGTCTCATGGCTTTAATCATTTTGTTGTAGTAGTCATTTACACTTCGATCTCTTTGCCTAAGCTTGCATAGCTTTTCCTCCAACTCCCATTGGTAGTGGTCTGGAATGAAGCATTTCCGCATCAAATCCTTCAACTCATGCCATGTGTCGATAGGTGGAAGGTGATCTCGGTGGCATCAGTTCTGCTGGAATTCCCACCATGTTGCTGCGTAGTCTTTAAACTCCAATGTGGCTAATTGCACCTTCTTTGGCTCAGGGAAGTAGTAATACTTAAAAATCTTATCAACTTTGCGTTCCCAATCTAGGTACACTTCTGGATCGTATAGACCCTCAAATTCTGGGATAGTTATCTTGTTGCGGTGTAGACCATCGGCATCTCTGAATCGATTCGGACGGGCTCGAACCGGATCCATCTAACTTGATGATGTGGGGTTGTTGTATGGATGGTGTAGGTAAACCTGCTGATTTGGTGTATGTAGACCACGGGTGTATGGTGTACGGGTGTATGGGTGTATAGGTGTATGGACTATGTGGTGTATAAGGTGAACCGGGTGTAGGTAGGAATGATATGAAAAATTCAAACCCTAGATATGGTATAGGATTGAAAATTAAGTGGATGAGGATGGAAGATTTGATTAGATATGGATGAGGATGGAAGAAATCTAAACAAGGAAAGAAATCTAATGGATAAGGAATAAGGATTTTGGATGTGTTTGACCAATGTGAACCTAATCTAAAGATCCGAATGATGTTGTAGAACACGATGAATTGAGCACGTATAGTTGAACTCAGCTGGAACTGGATGAATCAACCTCGAACTGATCTTGGGATGACTTGATATTGATATGGACGAAATATGGAAGATGGATGACGTCGGTAATGACTGGCGATGTTTGACCAACATATAGGGGTTCTTAACCCCTATCTGTTGGCAGACATATACGTGCAGTGTTTGCAACTTTGATTTATCAAAGGGTGAGATTCTTTCATAGGATCAATAATCTCGATATCTTAGGTTGTGACATTTACACTTATGATGGGTCATGCAATATGTAGGGGCACAGTGTCCTGGTGCGCCAGGTTGATGGTGTCCCCTTGAAGACATGCAAGTTCATGCTCAAACCCTGCAGGTGGAATTTATTCCGTGCATGAGTAAAGCTTGTGTGGTACTATTTAAGGATAGGATATTAATTAATTATAGCTGTCAGAAGCTTACATAATTAATTAATGGGCATTATATCTTAAACATGAGGAATGGCTGGACTAAAGGAGAAAGCATATTCAGAAATATGTATTAAATTGGTAGGTCAGTATTATTTCTTTAGTGGAATAAAAATAATAATTAATTTATTTAATAATATCCTAAGTTTATTGGATATTGGAAATTAAATAAATTAGCAGGTCAATTTAATATTCTTCTAGATCCCTGTTGTAGCCTAATATGACTTTAATGGACTGGAGATAGAAAAAATGGATAGAGGCCCAAACCCAGTAGGATTGGGACACTGAAATTTCGCCCAACCCCTTATAAATAAGGAGGTGGGGGACGAAATTTTGGGGAAATAGATTAGCTCCTCTTGTGTTCTCTTTATCTCCACAGATTCCATACCGATCTAGTAGATTTCAGCCCACCCTGAAACTAGATTCAGTCCGGGAATACAACAGAAGATCAAGAAGTGGAATAGAATTAGTGGGCGCCGATCATCATCATACACAACAACAATATTAGACCTTTAATCTTGTCCTCCACCCGTCGTTTGAGTTGTAAGTCATTTTTCAATTCTATGTTTCCGCTTTAGTAGAATCGTTTAAGCCGGATTTGCATGTTAATTGAACTCGGTTAATTAAAACATATGAGATGCATGAATTTATGATCTACATGACATTAGGTTTAATGAACATCCAATTAGATCCTGCGGTGGTTCAATTCGAAAAAACCCCAACAAGTGGTATCAGAGCGGGTTTTGGCACTGTTCTAGATTTAATCCTAGGATTAATTTGAAAAATATGTTTAAATTTGATGAAATATTTAAGTTGCTTAAGTTTTCAGATTTATGTGTTCATATTTTCGAATTGGTTGTGTTCAAAACTTGGATGAATTTTTGATGGTGTTTCGAAAATTCTAGTTTTGGATGGATTGTAATTTTCGGTCATATCTTAATTAGATTTGGAATAGATTTTTGATTTATCAAAATTTCCAGATTTAATTAGATGTGTGTTTCGAAAATTGGAGCATCAAATTTTTGAAAATTTGATGTTTAATTTTCCTAATTTGTTCTATGTATTTTTCGATCACATTGAATTAATTTGGAGAGGTTTTTGATTTGAAATCAAATTTCCAGATTTATTTAATGTGGTGGTTCAAAAATTATGTGTATAAAAAATTAGATTTGGCAATTTTGATGTTTATCTTAAAATTACCTAATTCTAATCTAGATAGATTTGAAAATAGAATATTAGATTTGGATAGAATTTGAAGTGGATCAAATTTCCAAATTTAATCTTCTTGTGATTTTCGAAATCGACAAAGATTTAAATTGGATAAGGTAATTTTTTATATATATATATCAATAGTTATCTAATTCTAATCCTAAAAGATTTGAAAATAGATTTTAAATTTGGAAGAATTTGAAGTGGATCAAATTTTCAGATTTATTATCTTGAAATTTTCGAAATTCTTGTAGATAAGAATTGGAAAAGTAATTTTTTGATGTATATCATAAATTACTTAATTCTAATCTAGAGAGGATTGAAGATAAGATTTAAATTTGGATGGAATTTGAAGAGGATCAAATTTCCAGATTTTATCTTTGTAATTTTCGATCCTAGCCTATCCAAATATTTGGGATAGATTTTTGATTTATATCAAGATTTCCAAATGTTAATTAATTAGGGTGTTATCCGAAAATTAAGAAATAAATTTGGTGGATAATTATAACAAATGTCCAGATTTATTCTTAAGGGATTTTCGAGATTTATCAAGATTAAATTTGGTGGATAATTATTTTAATTTCCAAATTAAATCTTGAAGCTATTTTCGAAATTAATTAATTGTAATTTTCAAAAATCATGTCATGTGTGGATATCATATGTTATTTTATGCTAATCATGTAATTGTGATTGTTGAATTTATAGACTGACTTGTTTGCAGGGTTACCGACTATCAAGGCTCCTTAATTATGTGATGTATGTTTTAATTTATGTTGGATGTATGATGGGACGTATGCCGGTTTGGCTACGTGATTTTAATCCATGGATTAGGTCTAGGTTTTATTTTATGTTGTTTAAATGTAATAGAAATAAAACTGTTAGACCAAGTTATTGAGTTGTAATTTTATTCTAGATATATTAGTTTTTTCCTCTAAGGAATAGAAATTCTATATTGAATAAAGTTTGAAGATCAACTCAAAGAAGGAGAAGTAGTACAACTCAAGAAAGGAAGTGTCACTGATTCACGTCCCGAAATCCTAATTGGAGCTAGGATTTTCGGTGAGGTGCAGTGATGGGGGGGCGGCCATGCCCGAGTTTCCGGAGCTGACTTTTCAGTTTTATCTCATTCAGCAACATTAGATATAAGCCATGATAGTTGGTTTTTTTTATTATTGCTTATTATGTTGTTTGAAGCATGCAATGGTGTTTTATCTTTTTATGTGATGTTTGCATGTTTTACAATGGGATAAAATGAAATCTCAAGCTTAAATAACTAAGTGGGAGAGATTCATACCAAAGTATGTAGAAATCTCAAATGGTCTCCATTAATCTGGTTTAATTGAGATGTGATAGACATGCGAGTTGACAATAGGTCTTCCTCCATAACGGATGTGTCATATCACTGTTATCTCTAGAAATTAAACTTCTTTATCAAGATAGCTGTAGAACACTACTAGAACAAACTGACTCCTCCAACTGGAATAGGGAGTTCGGAATAGTGGACTTGGTGCTAAGATGATGGTGTTCACACTTAGGTGTAATTTATTAATAAACGTCCACACTAACGTGGCTTATTAATTGGAAGGTTACATGACCGTGGTTATTTCCGACTATTAATTTACTTGTCATAGGAAAATTTGACTGGAGGTAAATTAAATGTGGTTTTACCTGTTTAAGGATGAATTTTATAAATGTCCACACTAACGTGGCTTATAAGAAACATTTTTAAAATGTCGGTGGATTACATATAATTTTCTGAGGTATACGATTATATGTAAGAATCCTAAAGTTTGTGACTGTACTGCATGTTTACTTTTCAGTTATTTTGTATCATCATGGCACTCTCCAACCTATCCACTATTCTCAAAAAAACAAGTTAATCGGTGAAAATTACAATGATTGGATTCGAAACCTTAATCTTGTTCTCACTGCGGAAGGACACAAATTTGTACTTGAAGAGGTATGCCCTCAGAAGCCAGATGAGGGTTCTGACGATGCCCAAAAGGTTGCATATGATAAGTGGGTTAGGTCTAATGAGATAGCGCGCTGTTACATTCTGGCATCCATGTCGAATGTGTTGCAACATCAGCATGAACCTATGAAAACCGTTTATGATATCATGTACAACCTTAGGCAGCTCTTTGATCATCAGAACCGCTCGGCACGCCATTTGGCAATGAAGAAGCTAATGGGTGCGAAAATGTCTGACTCCACACCTGTTAGGGATCACGTTCTCACGATGATGGGGTATCTGGCTGAGATCGAGACCTTTGGTGGAGAGCTGGATGGCGATTCTCAAATCAACATTGTCCTTCATAGCTTGTCCTCGAGGTTTGAACAGTTCAAACTGAACTTTAACATGATTAAAAGGGATGTCAGCCTGACAGAACTGCTTATGGATCTTCAGGCGGCTGAGTTACTTCAAAAAGGAAATCTGGAGGCACACCTAGCTGAAAATAAGGCGTCTTCTTCCGGTACTAAAAGGAAGAAGAAGAACTCACCCAAGAAAGCCGCAGAGGGGGCGCCTAAGGTGAAGAAGTCCAAGACTAAGATTCCTCCCGGGGAATTTAAGTCAAAGACAAAGTGTTTCAAGTGCGGCCAGCCAGGTCACTAGAAGGCGGATTGTCCTAACAAAAAGAAGAAAAAGGGTACGTCTCAATCTCTTGTCGTTGAAACATGTTTAGCTACTTATTCTACTTAGTCATGGGTAGTAGATATTGGAGCTACTGATCATGTTTGCATGTCTTTACAGGGGTTCCTGGTAAAAAGATAGCTGAGTGATGGAGAGATTTCAGTCTACATGGGCAATGCTACTTAGTGGCGGCAGTTGCAGTAGGAGACGTAACCTTATCTTTTAGTAGTGATAGGATTTTATTTTTAAAGGATTGTCTTTATGTGCCTAGTTTTAGGCGAAACTTGATTTCAGTTTCTAAACTTTTTATGGACGGATATTCTGTTTCTTTTGATAACAAGGTTGTTATCTTTAGTGATAAACGTTTTATCTGTTCTATCTCTCAAATGGCCCAATATTCTTCCAACCTTCATGGAAAACCTCGCAACTTCAGGATTTCTGGCGAAGACTTAAGAATCTTTTGCAAGGATCTAAGTCATGATAAAATACTAAGCCTAGCCAACACCGGACAATTCACTAACTTCTCTCAGTTGGGAGAAGTAATTCTCACTCTAATCAGAAATGCACAACTGAAGAAGTATACTGAAAGCGCTCCCATGAGAGTATATCTGGAGTTTGTTGCAGAATTCTTTCTCAACTCATTTAGTGAAAAATAATCAGGCTCAAAATCCTCCACAAGAAGATACGGCATGTGTTATCACTCAATTTCAAACATACCAACCTCCAACCTTTAATGGTCAGGGTGAACCGACTAAGGCTGAAGAATGGCTAAGAATGATGGAATGCACATTCGTATACATGATGTGTACCGATTCTCAGTGCATCACATGTACAATCTTACAGCTCATTGGTGATGCTGATCATTAGTGGGAAATGCATAGGAGGTCGATGACACTTGAACAATTTGCGAATATGACTTGGGAGGAGTTCAAGAAAGCTGTTATGCGAAAGTTTGTTCCCATGTGTTATTGGGATAAGAAGGAAACTGAGTTCTTACATTTAACTCAGGAAAATATGAAAGTGAACGATTATGAACGGAAGTTCAATCAACTATCTAGGTATGCTCCACACCTGACAGACACTGATGAGAATAAAGCTCATAGATTCAAAAGAGGCTTACGAACTGAGATTAGTAGTATCATAGCGGGGCGCGGCATGGCCACGTATGCTGAAACTCTCAAACGAGCTCAAGATGTAGAATCCTCACTTTGTAAGAATGAGAACAAGGTTGATGAGTCGAAGGGAAAAAGAAAGTGGGATGATAACAAGAATAAGGGTCGCAGTTTCGATAAAAAGGCTAGGATGAGAGGAGGATCGAATCCTAAAGCAGAAGAACCATTATGTCAAACTTGTGGAAAGAAACATAATGGTGAATGTATGAAGGGAAGGAATGTGTGCTATAGGTGCTGGCAACCAGGACATATGGCATATAATTGCCTAATGAATAAGGAAAAATATGTGGCTAGGCCAGGTCAACCTCTAGCAAAAAATGCTCGAGCCTTTGCTCTCAATCGACAAGATGCTGCACGGGAGCCTGGAAATATGGCAGGTATGATTAGTATATCAAATATGCTTGTACTTGCATTATTTGACACTGGAGCTTCACATTCATTTATATCTGCCACACTATGCTCTAAGTTCAAATTAATGAAGGAAAAACTTAGTAAGGCCTTAGAAGTAAGTATACTTTCGGGGAGGATATTAATTGCTGATCAAATATGCAAAAACATAGATTTGAACCTTGGGTATAGATCACTAAGTGCAGACCTACATGTTTTAGATTTGAGAGACTTTGATATTATCCTTGGAATGGATTGGCTAGAGGCTAACCATGCCATAATTAAGTGTCTTGAAAAGGAGCTAACCTTCAAAAGATCGGAAAAGTCAGAAATTCACTTTTCATGGATCAAATTTGAGAGCTAGAGTAAGAGTTATTTGTGCAATGAAAGCAATGAAGATGCTTAAAAGAGAAAGATGTGAATCGTTCTTAGTAAGTTTGATAATGAACAAGTCAAAGAAGGTGATAATTGATGATGTACCTGTGGTGCGGGACTATAAAGATGTGTTTCCAGTGGACTTGCCAGGTCTGCCTCCAGACATACAAGTTGAGTTTATAATAGACTTGCTTCCAGGAGCTGTTCCAGTATCAAGAGCGCCATATCGTATGGCACCAAAGGAATTAGAAGAGCTAAAGGTTCAACTACAAAATCTATTAGACAATGGTTATATTTAGCCCAGTGTCTCACCGTGGGGAGCACCTGTGTTGTTCGTTAAGAAGAAAGATGGAACACTCCGAATGTGTATAGACTATAGAGAGTTAAATAAGTTAACTATCAAGAATAAGTATCCACTTCCCAGAATTGATGACGTATTCGACCAATTGAAGGGGGCAGGTGTATTCTCCAAGATTGATTTAAGGTCTGGGTATCATCAGCTTAAGATACGAAAGAAAGATATACCCAAGACTGCATTTCATACATGCTATGGTCACTATGAGTTTATAGTGATGCCTTTTGGTCTTAGCAATGCACCTGCAGTTTTTATGGGTTTAATGAATTGAATTTTTCACTCATATCTGGATAGATTTGTAATCGTCTTCATCGACGATATACTGATACATTCCAAAAATGAAGACCAACATGTTGAGCATTTGAAAATTGTGCTAGACACAATGCAAAGGGAACGATTGTATGCTAAATTTAGCAAATGTGAATTTTGGTTGAAAGAAGTAGTGTTTTTGGGACACATTGTCTTAGATCAGGCATTAAAGTGGATCCTGCCAAGGTGAATACAGTTAGTGAATGGAAAACCCCAACAAGTATACATGAGATACGTAGTTTCTTGGGTCTAGCTGAGTACTATAAAAGATTCATTGAAGGATTCTCCAAGATAGCAAGGCCTATGACCCAGCTGTTGAAAAAGGAGAATAAATTCAAATAGACTGATGATTGTGAGAGAAGCTTCCAAGAATTGAAAAAGAGGTTAGTCACTGCACCAGTACTAGCAATACCAGAAGAATCAAAAGGATATGTGGTTTTCACGGACGCATCAAAGCAGGGTTTAGGTTGTGTGCTGATGCAAAATAGAAAGGTGATTGCGTATGCATCACGTCAGTTAAAACCACATGAGAATAACCACCTAACACATAATTTGGAATTGGCCACCGTGGTGCATGCATTGAAACTTTGGACACACTATTTATATTGTGGAAAGAGTGTGATTTACTCAGATCACAAAAGCTTAAAATATCTATTTGAGTAGAAAGAGCTTAACATGAGGTAAAGAAGATGGTTAGAGTTGGTCAAAGATTATGACTGTTCCATCCAATACCATCCATGAAAGACAAACGTTGTTGCTGATGCCCTAAGCAAGAAGAATCGAGTAGAATTGAGTTACCTGATAACTCAACAAGAACATATCACCAGGGACTTTACCAAACTTAGCATTGAAATTATAACTCCACCAGATAACATAAGTGCGCATATAACAACGATGGTAATGAAGCCTAACTTGCGAGGCCGAATCGTTGAAGCTCAACAAAATGATGTTTATCTCAGGAAGATAAAAGGAAGAATGGGTCGAGGATCCCCAGGAGAATTCACAGTTGCAAATGATAATGCATTGATGCACGGAAATAGAATTTGCGTGCCATGAAATGAACAATTGATAAGAGAAATTTTAGATGAAGCTCATTGCACGCCTTATACTGCTCATCCAGGGAGTACTAAAATGTATAGAGATTTGAGAATAACGTTTTGGTGGCAAAATATGAAAAGAGATATTGCGGTTTATGTTGAAAGATGCATGACTTGTCAACAAGTCAAAGAGGAATATCAGAGGCCATCTAGACTACTCAAACCGTTAGAAATTCCTAAATGGAAGTGAAAACATGTTACAATGGATTTCGTGGTTGGTTTACCAAAGTCATTACGTGGAAATCATGCTATATGGGTTATTGTTGACCGTTTAAACAAGTTAGCACACTTCTTATCGGTCAAGATGACTTTAGGATTGGATAAACCGGCACAAATTTATGTAAGAGAAATTGTACGACTTCATGGTACACCTGTGTCGGTGACATCAGATCGCGATACACGATTCACGTCTAATTTTAGCAAAGCTTACAAAATGCAATGGGCACAAAATTGAATTTCAGCACAGCTTTTCACCCGCAGACTGATGGACAGTCTGAAAGAACAATTCAGACCTTAGAGGATATATGCTCAGGGTTGTGGTCATGGATCAAGGAGGAAGTTGGGAGGAATATTTGCCTTTAGTTGAATTTGCTTACAACAATAGTTTTCAAGCGACCATTGAAATGGCGCCTTATGAGGCTTTATATGGTCGAAGGTGCAGATCACCACTTTACTGGGATGAAGTTGGTGAAAGAAAAATTTTGGGCCCGGAAATTATACAGAAAACTGTTGAGGTTGTTGAAAAAGCAAGACAAAGAATGAAAGAGGCTCAAGATCGACAGAAAATGTATGCAGATAAAAGAAGAAAGGGTTTACAATTTCAGGAGGGAGATAAAGTATTCCTGAAAATATCTCTTACAAGAGGCATTGTGGGATTCAGAAAGGGAGATAAATGTAAGCAATGATTGTTTTTAAAAAATATAAAATAAAGTATGTAAGCGATGATAAAATCGTTCCTTGAAGGAATTATAGTGAATTACACATGACATAATTAATTGAATTTTATTCTAATAATTTGAATTAATCTTAATTCTTCCTAGCTAGCTAGTTTTTTTCTGGATTACCTGAAGTTGAGAGTTTGTGAACTGTGAAGATGAGTTTGTTTGACAAAGATGGAATGAAAACCTTGAGGCACTCTTCGAGGTAGCTTAGCATAGGCAACAATTTCAAGAGTGGGCGATTTAGCATCCATCACCAAAAATCGCGATTCCTGTGTATTCTCGTTATTCACATACGCCACTAAATATCCATCGTCCTCCTCAGCCGCCGCCTCCCTCGCCACGAAAACCGGTTCACTTCCGTAGCAGCCCGGTCCATACATGCGAGTAGCCACCGTGCAATCCGCCGCCGACAACGACAGATCTATTTTCACCAAACCTACCATTTTAGGCATGCTCTCTATTACTCCTGCATATACGTACCTACATATAAATATATAGTTTACGCAATTTTCAATGCTTCATTTATATGATTATATCATATGTGTGTGTGTGTACCTATTCTTTTTTCCGGAATATAGAGTATTTATTGAGCCGAAATCGAGGTTTCTTCCAGAAACTGGATATCTGGTGACGATCTTCTTGGCCTGTGCATCTATTGTTATCTTTTCAATCTTGATCTGATTTAGATCCTCCAACGAGTGCTCAACGGACAATACATTCGACGCCACGACGACAATTTTCCGGCCGCCGTCTTCTTCCCAAGCATTAACCGTGTGCACTACGTTCAAACCAGGCACATCAACCCAATACATCTCTCTCTCATCCTCTGCATATCGTGGAATCACGCCCAGCCTCGGGATTTTCTTCATATCTGCTCTCATAATCGCTTTCCCTCTCAAAATCTGCAGAGGATCGATCACGATCTGTGGATCAGGAAATACGGCAAAGTTTTTCGTGAGAACGAAATCATGAACTAAGGCCGCGCCTTTCATGGAGTAAATATGGACGTCGTCGTGTTTGGTTCCATCCGAATCCACTCGGAAAAATGACAGGTAGGGAGGGACGACGAAGTGTCTGAAAGCGAAGGTTTCGCCGGTGTCGGGGTCAGTTTTGGGGTGTGCTGTCATGGTCGGGAAACGGTGTCTGCCGCCGAAGTCGTGGCGGCCGACGGTGGTGATATCTCCGTCCGGTGTTATTTTGACCTCATAGGGAAGATCGGTCTCTACTAGGGCGAGGAGACGGCCGCCGACGAGAGCTATACTCGTATTGGCGGTGCCGATTCCATCGAGGAAAGGATTGAACTGGCCGGTCAGAAATCGTGCTATAGTTAGCAGCATCGAAGCTTTGAGATTGCTGGCGAAATATGCGACGGCGTTAGGAAGAACGGGATAGCCCAAATCGCGCTCGATTCTGTACTTGAAAGTCTTGACGTAGCGGCTGCAGAAGGTGGCCTTTCCGCCGGAGATTTTGATGGAGTGAAGCATTCCATCACCATCGACGTAATGGTAAGGGCCGACAGGCATGAATTGAGGATTGGGGCCGTTTTGGATGTAGACGCCGTCGAGGCAGGGCGGAAGGGAACCCTCCGACACCTCGCAGGCGGTTGGAGGGAGCTCGTCAACCGGCGAGAAGTGGCCGTAAAGTACGTGTTTTGGGTCTAGATAGCGAGGAAGATTGTCGTCGCCGACGTGGAAGCTGGATATAAAATCATGTAATGGCTTGAAGATTACTTCGTGTAAAGAATATGGTGTTTTCGTTCTTCCTCGTGCTACACTTTCTTCCGATGTCGTCGTCTTCTTTTGACACCGAGTCACGTTAGCTATGAAGTTGCTGCGGCAGCGCTTCGCCGTTCCGACGAATGAAGAATCCATAAATGGGAAAGATTTTGGAAGGAAAGTGAAAAGCAAGGTTTCCATCTTCAAGTGTACGTACGCGTGGGGTTGGTCACAGATTAAGATTAAAGGGATGTGCCAATGCTTATTTTTGGCTCACACATACATAAGGAGATTTTATGACATTAAATTTTCTAGTCCATATCAAGGGTACGGTGACAATCACATTCGTGGAAATATATAAAACTAGTTAGTTAAACTTTAAAAAAAATTAATTTAGCCACTAATTTTTAAATATATTTATTTTAGAAAAGATGACAATTTTGTCTCTACGTGTTGTGCGCATTGCCAGCGCGCAATGCCAACGTGCACAGGGGCATTTTCGTCCAAAGTGGTTAAAATAAGTATGTTTTAAAGTTACTGACTAAAATAAGTATGCTTTAAAGTTCAAGTGGCTAAAATAGTTTTTAACTCATTACATTTATTAGTTTTTTTTTCTCATTAATTTTATTTCTTAATACTTAATTTAATCTTATAATTATTAATATATATTTCATTTTGTTTTAATTTTCTTGATCATTCATCATAACTTTTAGTTTAAAGATTGAGAAAAAATAGAAGATTATTATTTATGATATTTGATTTTAATTTTTTTATTCTTTAGTTATCATTTAGGTACTAAACTAAATTAATTAAATATGATTTTTTTTTTCACATTAGATAAATTTACTAAATATTATATTATATTATTGTATTATTCTTATACCAAATAATTTAAGCATATCTCATTTTCGTTTATATTTTTCTTGATTATTCATCTTAACTTTTAGTTTTAAAGATTGAAAAATAATTGAAGATAATTATTTAATTATTACATTTAATTTTTTTTTTTTAGTTATCATTAGGTAATTAAAAAATTATATTAAACACAATATTTTTGCTAAACTTACTAAGTATTATATATTTTATTGCATTGTATTATTCTTATATCTCATAATTTATGTATATCTCATTTCCTTTTAATTTTCTCAATTAATTATCTGAATTTTTAGTTCCAAAATTGAATAAGAATACTTATTCCATTTACGTACTTTTATTTTATTTTAGTTAGTTATCATTTACGTAATAAATTAGATTAAAGATCATATTTTTACTAACATTTTATGATAAACTCACTAAGTTATATAATTGCATTGTGATATTATTATATCTCATGATTTAAGTATATCTTATTTTCTTTTAATTTTTCTGGATTATTCATTTTATCTTTTAGTTTTATTGATCAAAGAAGAATAAAATAGTTTTATTTATTATATTTAATTTCAAATTGTTCATTTTTTAGTTATATTTTAGGTATTAAACTTGATTTAATATCAAAATTTTGCTAAACTTCTATGATAAAATTACTAAGTATTAATATATATATCATTGCATTGTATTATGGATGTGAAAAAAATTAATAAAAATATATATATGAAAATTTGGTATATACCGGTGCTGGTATGTACCTAAGTACCAGTATAACAGTATATGCCGGAGTATGATATATACAGTTGTACGATGCTACACAAACAGATATACCTTAATGTTTGAAAATTTATACCATTACCGTAAAATTTCGATAAGGTATCATATCTTATCAAAAAATTAGTATACTGTAAATTTTGATATTTTCAGTATTTTTCGATACATTATATGTGGTTTTCTAGTATTTCGATATTTTTCCTCTCCCCTATTTTGGACATATGTAGTGCGACCCTCGCTATTTTATTTATTTATTTTGGGTAGAATCCTATTCGACTATTGTTTATAGGAAGCTAGCTCACTTTGGTCTTAATATTCATAAATGACAAGGAGCGTTGAGATTTGTAGTGTCGATCGGCCGTAATCATTAACATTATCTTTAAATAATATTTAACGCTGAATATAATTATAATATTTGGGGAAGTTTTGTGTGAGATCATTCTACGGGTCAAAATCCGCAAGAAGGGTCAAGATCCGCATCTAAAATATAATTAAACACTAATAAAATTATAAATATGTTATTGAATATGAGCTTCAATCCAGATTTTCACCCGTATTCAATGATATTTTTGTATTTTTATTGGTATTTGATTCATCCGTAATTTCACTCAAGTGTCTGTAAATTTTAATTTGATTATGAAGTTCAAATTTTGAACATGTTTAGACATAATAAATCCGTTAGATCTAGTTGAATGCGATATGATATGATACTATACAAAAAGACGTTTCGCTGGCTAATCCGAGTTGCCAACTCAACACAGTGGTTGCATGGAAAATTGTTCGAGAGCTATTCCATTTTTATTGATTTTTGCAATTCTTAATTGGATAGTATTATGTAAATTTTAAGAGATCATGCTATTTTAAAAAAAGTACCTTGCCCAAAGAAATACCAAATTAAATTACATTTTAGAAGAAAATATAAACCATCAAATTAAAGATTTCAACTCAAATTCAAGTCCTATAAATATTAATTGAGCCGCGCTAACAGCACCTAGCTAGATACCTAGCTACTAATTCGTATATCGCTCTATTAATGATGATATAAAGGATTAATTACACATCATCAGTGCCCAATGTTTAGTTTTTTTTTATACTTAATTTTGTCCTGAAATTTTAAAATTAACACATCGGTACCCAACATTTACATAATTTACACTTTTAGCACTAATAAAATTTTCCGACAAACCTAATAATAACGTGAATCGCTGTAATACCTACATGGATTTTTGCCTTACTTTTTAAATGACGTGAAAATATATTTTAATTCTACTAGACTACACAATGTCGTTGAACACATAAAATTAAAAAGATATTTGAATTACACACTGATTAAAATGAATATTGGGAGCGGGTCACTCATTTCACAAGAAACCGAACTCCTAAATAGTTATCGTTGATTCTACCCAACGACAACGATTTTCATTTTAATCATCGTGATTTTTATTTAATTTTTTGTGTAAAACGATGTCCTGTAGTCTTGTAGGATTAAAATAAATTTCAACGCAATTTTAAAAAATAGGCAGAAGTTATTTAGATTGCCAGAAGATTTCACTCATGCAATAAATGTTAAGTATGCAAACATTGAGTACCGATGTAGCGACCTGAACCCGGAAGCCCAGATGCTAACGAAAATACACTCTAAAAGAAATCACTATAAAATTTTCGCAGTTCAAAATAAATAATTTCCTTGGATTTTAAAAATTTGGACATAATTTCATTTAAAATATCCATAAATTCCACCACTACTAGAAAAACTCTCATACACCACTCTTGATTCACCACGGTTTTAGCAAGAAACCGTGGTGATTTCGATAATAACCACAATTTTCACTAAAATCGTGATGTATGAGTGTGCTTTTCTAGAAAAATTGCCACAATTTAAATACTTTGGTGGTGTATATTTATGAATACATGACTAGTAATGTCTAGTCGTGGTGTATGTGTGTATCTCAAAAATTTTAGGGGAAATTGAAAAAAATTGAAATCCCTATCTAAATCGTCAAAACTAATCAAATCTTCAGCCCCTCTTCTTCATTCTCTCCTCCACAGTGCCGCCGTTCTAGCATCCTATATCAGCCGCACACACCTCACAAATGTTTTCTCCAATTAAATCTAAACTTCTCTAATTTATTTTCGTCATGATACCGATGAGAAAGATCTCCCAAGAATAGGAAGTATCATTTGACACTTTAAAACGCAGCATTTTGCACTGTCTACCACTTCTATCCCACCATTATCGATTTTTGTCTATGTGGCGTGAAATCGTTAATCAGTCGGAAGCGTCGCCATCGCCGCTGTGTGTGTGATTTTGAACGAGTGCCCCTTTAATCTGAAAGGTTTGGAGGTATATAATTTTCAAAATTGAGAATTATTTGGCTCCTAAACAACCTGCCTTTAAGTCATTGTGGATCTTCACCATTTGCCTCTAGGAAAGTTGCTCAGAGGAATCCCCAATTTTTGGTGAGTAATTATAGTTATATTCGATTTTTATTTGCTGACATATAATACTGAATAATTAAATTGCAAAAATAGCTAAAGGTTGTGAATTCTTTTTCTATTAACCCAAAACGAATATCACCATTGAAAGTTGAATATGTTGTTAATTTTTCAGTTAACTTCAGTGCAATCTAGGAGTGATGGGGGTCAATACCTCCCTTTTCGAAAAGAGAGAACATATAGAGAAGTTGCACCGCACGCGCAATCTCCTTCAAAAAGTTCAGGTATTAGAGTATTAGAGGATCCTTTATTACCTTCATTGGAAATCCTTAAATATCTTTCTATGAAGTTTTTGGCTGATTATCTTTTCAAAATAATGGGAGTGTGTTTTTCTCGGACATAATTTATGATGTCAGGTTGCTCTTTTTGTCATGTAGAGAGTGAAGTTCTATTATAATGAGAAGAAATATATATTTATTAGTTAATAGAATTGTTAATTGAGTATGTTGGTTCAAAAGTTGTGATTATCATGTGTTTTTCATATACCCTGTATATCATGCATGAATTACGAGGATGTTGTCCATTGTTGTTAGAGCAGTTTATTTATGATCTACCTACATGACTTCAGAAGTGTATCAAGTTAGAGGCCTATGCTGAAGCAGTAAAGTTTTAAACTAGAGCCATACCAATCTTCAAGGTTCTTTTCTCTATATTGTTTGTTGGGATTTTTCGGAATTATCTTATACTACCAATCTGTATATGATTTCATTTTGTTGTAAACTCAATAATACGGAACTCTGCATTTCATCACATATGCCCTATTGCTGACCTTTCCTTCTTACTATCACCAGGCATATGGGGATTCTTCCTTTCTAGACTGTAAACGTGTATTAGAAGAAGCAGTATCGGTAATTATAAAAAACTTGCAGGTATGGCCTCTTTTCTTTTACTCAATCATCTTCTCTATTAAGGAGTTTATCATTATAATTTTAATCCTTACAGAGGGTGAATATGCTCTTGTTCACATCTTTGAATCTAAATACTTGTGCCTTTGCCTCGGTTGTAGTTCTAATTCATCAATACAACAGTCTAGACCATTTACTGCAAGTTGAAGAATCCAAGCCTTCAATGAAGAAAAGAAGAAACATACACACACATACACACACACATATTTATATTGCACTGAAAGATGAGTAGTTCCACCGAGACTTATTAATCCGTTTTATGGTGAAAGAGTTAGGTTTGGAAGATCTCGCACGGTAAATAGTTTATCTTTTCATTTTATAGAGACCAAACTTAAATATTCTTAGAAAATAAATCCCTTGATGACTTCTTGATCTGTTTCACTATTTACTGTGACATTGATTAGGTTGTTATTTTGTATATATTTTGAGTCATTTTTGGTGTATTTTTGCGTAGTTACTCACCCCTTGGTCAAGTTTTGGGGAAGAATTGTGTCTTGTGGTTAATTTCAGGTGGTTGGCATGGGAGTGGAGATAATGGCATTGTTTTGAAGGGTTTGGACACAATTGAATTGAAGAAAGCTGAAGAGTCTGGAAAGCAGTCGGTATGGGCATACCGACTGGTGGACTGTGCAAGTATTTGGACTGGAGATAGTGGATATTCACCAGTTGTGGGCCATGGACGAAAATTGGGCTATTTTTATTACTGTTGGACTTTATTTTTATTATTTTCCTAGTTGGATTAGGATTAGATTTCTTTTATTAATTAATTAGTTAAGGATTGGTATAAAAGACTTCTAGATAGAATAATATTCTATTATTACAGTATCCATTACAGTACAATATTTTTCAACGTGAGATACAGAGAAAAACGCCAGGAATGATATTTTTCTCTCTGCAGTACACGATTTTATTCAATTTTCATTCTTATTTTCAATTAATTTCTGAATTGTAATTCCAAGTATGAATTCAAGCTAAACACATTTTATTCCGGTGAAGATTAACGAATCCCTAGTATAATTATTCTGTGAGATCTAATTGTTCATTTTGCCTTAATTAATTGCATGTATCTGTGATTCTCTGCATTTAAAGTTGTTAATTGTTTCGGTTTTGCTAGGTAGTTGCAAATATTTAGTAATCTGGGATTAATTAGTAGCCAATTAAATCGGCCATCCATAATTGTGGTTTAGGTTTAATTAGTGGTACAACGATTCTTCAGAATTGAGGGAAGAGCAATCTTAATTCGATAGTCCTGTGTCAGAGTCTATTGGTTTTGAATCAGGTTTCTCTAGTGCATAAAGCTGTCGGCTCATTAAATCTATAGAGTGTCTCTTACGGTTGTCAGTCGATTAGGGAAATAATTAGTGAAGTGTCTTCCTGATTATCGAGAAACTAAGGAGAAATTAGGCTGCGTCAGTAAGTGTCTTCGGTGGCTATAACTGGTTTGCATGCATTAATTGGAGATATCTTTGCATCGAGGATCGGAATAATTAATCTAGGGTGGAGTTAATTGGAAGCCAGAATACCTTTTAAATTTGTTAAGAAAACTACATTTGTTTAATTGCTTTTAAAATTTGGTTTTTACATTATAATCAAGATATTCGTGTGGAAAGTTGGTTACTGCAAACTGAAGGTTCGAATAGTTCTCACCGGTCCTTTGGGAGACGATCTTGCTTGCTACTATTCTGGGTAGTTTGGGCATACCGACTGCGTGTCAGATTATTTTTGGTGAAAAACGATGCACCAGACATTGACCCTAGTATTAGCATAAAACTTCATGTAGTTTAATTTATAGTATAAATGAACATATGTTGACTCACTACTTACTAGTTTTATATTATAGCTTAGAGTTCTTGAGTGCTTCCCATAAACTTTGGAATTTGAGTTTCCCAGACAGTGGATCTGCTTGTTGGGTACAATTTGTAGACTGCTTCTTAAAATGGATGAAAAAAATGAAAGATGAGAGTAGTTTTATGCTGAAGGGTTTCTGTCTCCTCAAATTCTTTTTTCCATCTATGTATTATCTACACTGTAAATTTAATCATTATTTTTTTTTTCAGGGGAAAGTTTTCTCAGATTCTGAGTCAATACAAGCAAGAGCTAAGACTGTCATGCTTCTTAAGTAGTTGGATTTTCCGGTTTGTACAGATTTTGTTTCTTGATAAAAAAGTATTCCGATTTCTAACGTGCTATTTGTTGTGCATTACACACTTAGCAAATAAGCTTTTGCAAGTAGGCCTTTATAGAAATTTACTGCATTAATCTTTAGTTTGTGGCCATGTGGTGAAAGTATATGAGAATGTTCTATGCTAGGCTGCTTATGATGTCTTTTGCTAATTGTTTTAACCTTTTGTTGAATAGGTTGAAAACCTGAAGGTTAAATTGTTTGTAAAGTTGGAGCAGTTTCTTGTGGACCTCGATCTGGAATATAAGAATTTAGCAAGTGTGCCCATTAATGTTGATGAGTCTACTAACCAGGGATCTGCTCCAGATTCTGCTTCTACTACTACACATGAGGTGAGAGGAATTAGCGACTGTGAGTTTGTTTACCCAAGTTTTGAACATAGATGATTCTGGGGCAGTTGGGTGGACAATTGCATGCATCATATAGATCTTATGTGGGCACTAGCTGTAATGCCCCGGTCCTAACGATTAGGATGAGGATATTACATAAATAATAGAAGAAAAAGGTAACATAATCCAAAATCCAGGAGGTCCTTAGTAATATCCTGGTCTCGAAGGAAAAATAAATAAGGGACGGGGTGTCACTTAAAAAGGAATATGATATAGAATAATCAAATGAAATGGCTTTAGAACAAGATTAGGTTATATTCCCTAAAAATTTGGACATCATAACCTCTGTAACTGGAAGAAATCCACGTCTTTCAATGTATCAACGAAGTCAAATTATTTAATCAAGTCAAAAGAATGCCTATTCATAGGCCAATCAAATTCAAACAGAATCCGACAATTAATAGATAGGAGTCTGACTCTTCAAATAAACAAGACCTCTCCATAGGTCACAACAACTAAGACCTATCAATAGGTCGGAGGAAAATAAACTATTTTATGTCTTATTCATAGGACGGTTGCAATTAATCAACTTTAAGACCCATTCATAGGTCAACTGGTAAATAAACAAAATCCAAGACTCAACCAAATATGTCCAACTCATAGGTTGAAAACTGTAAAGAAACATGCTTGGATTTATGAAAAAGAAATAGGACTTTATTTATCATGATTCAAATAAAGAATACAATTCAGATATGCCCAATAATAAAACATAGCATGCAATCATACTATGGGGAAACTATATCAGAGTTTAAGCGGAAAACAACAGAGTAATATTGTATCACATAACAACATACTCATGAGCAATAATTTAGTCTAAATGAAAAAGCAAGGCAAGATCAACTCACAACAGTACATCGAGCCATCACCTCCAGCGTCTCAACCTGTGAAAAAACATTTTGAAAAGATTTTGGGTGTGCGTACTAAAGCACTCAGTAGGTTAAACTTTTAACTCAATCTTTAATAAAAACTGTAATAGAATATCCAAAATATAAATACAGATAATAGAAAGCAAAACGCAAAAGCCCTTCCCATTTCTGCAAACCTTTACTTTTCTTTGGTACCCTGTAGCTCCTTCTGTCGTCTACTGCACTCTATGACACATCGTTGATAGGAAAAGGGAGGGATTACCTCACTAATCCAAGAAGAGTATACCAAGGATCACCTAGCATTGACCCTGAGTATACCAGGGGTTACCTAGAATTGACTCCTTATAGTGATGCCCATATCACGTGTATTTGCAGGGGTTACCTCACAGTGACATCTTTAGTGATTAACATCACAACTGCAAGAATAACAATTCCTGCCTGTCCTTTGTTCTATGATTTTTATAAAGCACATAATATGACATAAGCATAAAAATTATGTCATCTAATTAATATAGAAACTATGCTAACATTTAAGTCCTCTATCAAACTTAGTTCAATTATGCTTCATATTCCTTAACGGAAATCATTCTATAACTTGAGTTTAATATTAAAAGGACAAGCTAAAAATTATAACTAGTTATAAACAAGTATAATCAATACACAATAAACATTTAAATTACTGTACCTTTAAACTGTGACTTTTAGACTTTAAATATAAACTCCAACCTTAATTTATAAACTATGAACTTTAAACTCTATACCTTAACTTTTACCCCACAAACTTTAATTATGACTAGGCATAATCTATTATATTTAATTATGTCAAAGCATAATCTATATTCATTTAATGTGATTAATCAGAATCTATATTCTCAATAATTATGATAAAGCATAATCTATGTTGTTAGTGCCATCTGCACTCAAGTGTTCGAGATTATCATGATCTGTATGGCAATATCAAAAGAACACAAAAGGTTTTGGTTATTCATATTCGAATATCATGTTCTGGACATTACTGTGAACATTCCGCTGCAATCTGATTAAAGATCAATAAATGTACTTAAGCATATTCTTGAACATGATTATGTACACGATTGTCTAGAGAGTTTGCAAGAAACATGCCATACTAGAATCAAAGAATTGAAGCTGTAGATTTAAGATGGACATTCCAGAATAGAAGATCCCTTGTTCGTGATGAAGATCAGTAAAGGAAAGTAGGAGTTCTATTCAAGGAAGGAGTCTAAACTAGGATAGTCCGATTCTATTAAGGAAAGTTTCCTTGTTGAATTAGGGTCAAATTAGGACTTATGATTACCTTGTTAAGGCTATATCTTTTATCTATAAATAGCCTGGAAATCAGACTAGTTTAGTATGCACATATACTCGATTACACAGAACTGATTAGTGAGTCTAAAAGACTTCAAGTTTGAAGCTTTAGATATTCGGTATTGTTAGACTAGAGTTGATCTTTTGATCATTATTTTCCTAGTCTGTGTTTGAATTTGTTTCATACACACTTAGAGGAGTCTCAAAAGAGATTTCCTATGGGAACTAGAGGGATTCTAACTTATGAGGGGAGCTCGTAATTAAATTCAAAGAAAGAGGTTGTAGTGGGTAGGAAAAGGGTCGAGTGACGGGAGGTCTTCATGTAATAGCCTTTGTAACCATACAATGGAGTAGTTAATTGTTTCTCACGGACTTGTGAAGTCCCCCTGACGTAGATCAGTTGATCAAACGGGGTTACCAATCTCGTGCCATTTACTTGCTTTCAATTTATCTATTCTGACATTGAATGTTCACAACAATGTACACATACATGATGATGAACATGATCGTACAGTTTATGTAACTTCAATTGGTACCAGAGTGGGTCAACTTTGGTTTAGTGTGAAAAGAGGCCTGAAAAGTACATATCTGCGTGAAGATTTTGGTTGGAATTCAGTCATGAGTTCAATCAAAGAAGGAGGATATACAGTCAGACCTCCATTGCTTGAAGGGAACAACTATCCTTACTGGAAAGCAAGGATGAGGACGTTTCTGAGATCAATAGATGAGCTTGCATAGAAAAGTGTCACTGAAGGATGGGAAAAGCCAACTATTGCCAATGAAGGAAAGCCTGTGGAGATTGAAGAAGAAGAGTGGATTGTACCGCAGAAGAACTGGAACAATGTCAACTCTAAAACTCTTAATGCAATATTCTCTACAGTGGATCTTGAAACATTCAACTTGATCTGAACTTGTGAGACTGCCAAAGCTGCATGTGATATAATGAAAATCACCTTTGAAGGGACTAGCTCAGTGAGACTGTCAAGGCTTTAAAATCTTACTTCAAAATATGAAAGTCTCAGAATGGAGGATATTGAGTCCATTGGTGAGTTTAATGCCAGACTGTGAAGTATATCAAATGAGAGGTTTGCTCTTGATGAGCCTATCAACAATGAGAAGCTTGTTAGAAAGGTTCTCAGATCTCTTCTAAGAAAATTTGCTTACAAAGTTACTGCCATTGAAGAAGCCAATGACATCAAGAGTATGAGGCTTGATGAACTGATGGGGTCATTGAGAACATTTGAGATGAACCTGAAAGATGAAAACAGCAGCTCAAGGAAGAAAGGTATTGCTCTTAAAATTGAAGTTTCTGAGGATGTACCTGAACATGTATAGAAACAAAACCTGTACTTGGTTCAGATATAATGAATAATATAGTTTTAATCACCAAGAACTTTAGTCGAATGTTAAAAAGACTAAATGAGTAGTCTTCTAGAAGGTCCAACAACAGAAGACAACTATTTGGTAATTCTCAGCAAGATAGAAACTCTAACTGTGAACAGAAAGAGTTTCAATCTTCAAATTCAAGGAGAGGAATCCAGTGCAGAGGAATGTGATGGTTTTGGACACATTCAAGCTGAGTGTGCAAATACTCTGAATAAAAATAAAAAGAATTATAATGCTTCTCTCAGTGACAATGACTCTGATGGAAGCAACAGTGATTCAGATGAAGACACTATTGCTTTTACAGCAAAAATCTTAGAGTTTCATGATTCTTTCAAACTTGTAGAAAAAGAAGACTCAGACAATGAAGACTTCATCCATGAAGAGTTTGTCAAGACATATAAGGAGATGTATGAAAAATGGCTTGAAGTTTCTGAGATCAACAAGACTCTGCAATCTCACAACAAAGATCTTCTCAAAGAAAAGGAGAAATTGATCAGATCTGATGCTGAACAGAAGGTCATCATCCAACAGGAAAAGAAGGAGATTGAAGAGTTATCTACAAAACTCAAATCCATCAAAAGGAATGTCAACATGCTGAACAATGGTACTAAGAATCTTGATAAGATTCTTACTACTCCAGTACATTCAGGAAAGAGTTATCCATGTCTTAGATATAATGGTGGACAGTCCGAGATAGTATTTGTCAAAGCAAGTACAAGCCAGCCAGTGCTTGTGCAAAATAATGTTCAGAACATCCATAAGAACATTAACAAGAAGATGACTGTTTATAATAGCAACAGAAAAGGAATTATCTTCCATTATTGTGAAGAAAAAGGCCATATTCGTCCACATTGTGAGAAGTATCTCTATGATCTGAAAAGAATGAGAAGGATATTTGTGGTTCAGCATTCCAGCAACAACAATAAGAGACTAGCTATTCAGAAAAGGAAGAAGTCTACACAAAAGAAGCAATGGGTTGTCAAGTAGGCCAGTATGATTGCCCATACATCCATAAGAGTTGAAGACAAGGGAAACTGGTACTTTGACAGTGGCTGTTCAAGACACATGATTGGAGATTACTCAGTTGTGTAGAACTTAAAAGTCTGCTCATCAGATTTTGTCACCTTTGGAGATAGAAAAAGAGGAAAAGTAATGGGTAAAGGTGAGCTGGTTGTCGAAGGAATGCCTAGACTTAAGAAAGCTACGCTAATTGATGGACTAAAAGCAAATCTTATTAGCATCAGTTAACTGTGTGATGATGACATGACAATAGTCTTCACCAAAGAAAATTCCAGGGTAATGAATAAGAACAATGACTTATTCATGGAAGGAAAAAGATCAGCTGACAACTGCTATCAACTACATGTTCCTGCATAATGTTCTTTAACATGTCAAAGAACATCTATTGAAGAGTCATAGATCTGGCATCAGAAAGTTGGACACATCAACTTCAGGAATCTCCATAGAATCATCAGCAAAGAGGTTGTTCGAGGACTTCCTCAGATTAGAATTGACAGAGATAAAGTATGTGGTCCATGTCAGATTGGAAGCAGTCCAGATCTCAGCCTTAAGAAGTTCAAGACAGAACTTCTAAAAGGATTTTAGATCTAATTCATATGGATCTAATGGTGCCTATGGCTGTGGAAAGCTACAGAGGAAAGAAGTATGTTCTTGTCTGCATTGATGATTTCTCAAGGTTTACATGGATAGATTTTCTCAGAGATAAAAGTGAAGCTTTCATGGTATTCAAGAAACTAGCTTGCAAGATCACAGTTTAGAAGGATCATCACATTATAACAATAAGAAGTGATCATGGCAAGGAGTTTGAGAATCAGTACTTTGACAAATTCTGTTGTGAGAATGGAATTAGTCATGAGTACTCAGCCCCCCAAGACTCCTCAATAGAATGGAGTTGTTAAAAGAAAGAATAGAACTCTGCAATAGATGGCTAGAACCATGATTGCTGCTAAAGGAGTTGTTGTTATGTTCTGGGCAGAAGCCATCAATACTACATGCCATATCAGCAATAGAGTTCATCTCAGACCAGGTACTTTCACTACACCATATGAGATCTGGAATGAAAAGAAACCTACAGTGAAGTACTTCCATGTGTTTGGCACCACATGTTATATATTCAATGATAGAGAGTATCTCAGCAAGATGAACAACAGATTAGTTGAAGGGATGCTTGTTGGATACTCCAGAAACAGCAAATCATATAGGATTTACAATAAGGAGACAAAAGCTATCATAGAATCAGTTAATGTCAGATTTGATGATCGAATCGATGTTGTCAATACCTCTGAAGAAGAAGTTCACACAACATTCTGAAGAACATGATGATACTGATAAAGAAACTTAAGTGCAGGAAGTGAAGCAAATGAAGCCTTCACGACAAATCATCAATGATCATCTGATAAAGCCATGCAAGACATTGAAGCCCTTGAACCCGAGCTACAATTTAAAGGTCTAATGACATGACTTCGAGCGAAGAAATTACAAGGTTATCTCCAAGTGTTGATTCGCAAGAAGTTTGAAGAGTTGGAAGATGCAAAGTGTAGCCATGTGTTAGTTAACTTATTAACTAATGAAGTTCAAGATCACACCATGGAGTATCACACTTGAAGAGTTGAAGATATTATGCACGTGTGCATGAAGAGAATTGATGTGAAGAGTGCGACATGCATGCTTGGGAATTTTCGGTCCTTAACGATTTAATTAAGGGTTGAACTCAAGGGAATGTTCTAATTCACACGAGGAATTAGGGTGAACTCACTATCCGAAGAACAACTTTGAGATTCGTTTTCGTCATACAAGATGCGCCGGGGATTAATTGGGTTGCAATTCAACAACACTTTCACCAACGCCACCATCAACGACGTCCTTCACCATCATCAAACCGTTCGTGTCACCTTCAACCATCCAGTTTCATTCAAGCCGTGTTCAAGTTCAATTCAAGTCCCGTTCATCGTGTTCTACACTATACTCCGTAAGTTAATCTTGTTGGGGTTTTCTCGAATTAAACCACCGCAGGATCATTTAGTTGTTCATTAATCCATGTTCATGCAAATCATATTTTTATGTCAAATGCATGTTTATCGCGTCAAGCACAAAACCATGCAAAACGAATCTAACGAAGCGGAATACATAGATTCGAATTACTTACAATTGTCAGACGGTCTGAGGACAAGATTAAAGATCTAATCTTGCTGTTGAATGAACACAGTACTGGTGCCACTTATCTCTAAAAATTTGACCAGCACAGATTCTACTCCAAGATCTTCTGCTGTATTCCCGGACTGTATCTAGATTCAGAGTGGACTGAAATCTACTAGATATGGTTGTGAAATCTGTGGATAACTTTGAGAGACAGAGAGGGGCTGAATTCTGATGATATAATTTTTGAACCCACCTCCTCTATATATAAGGGAGGTGACCAAAAATAAGTCTCCCAACCCTACTGGGTTTGGGCCTCTATCTCAAGTTCAATATCCAGTCCACTATCAGTCAATTGGGCTACAACAAGGATCTAGAAGAATATTAAATTGGCTCACTAATTTATTTAATATCTAATATCTAATAAACTTAGGATATAATTAAATAAATTAAGTTTTATTTTTATTCCACTAAAGAAGTAGAACTGACCTACCCATTTAATACATATTTACGAATATGCTTTCTCCTTTAGTCCAACCATTCCCCGTGTTTAAGATATAATGTTCATTAATTAATTATGTTAGCTTCTGACAGCTATAATTAATTAACATCTAAAACCTTGAGTAGTACCGCACAAGCTTTAGCATGTAAGGAATAAATTCCACCTGCAGGGTTTCAACATGAACTTGTGTTTCCTCAAGAGAATATCATCAACCTGGCGCACCAAGACACGGTGCTCATACATACTTCTTGAGACATCATGTATACAATGTTATTACCTAAGATATCGAATTCGATCTACGAAAAGATCTCACTCATTGATAAATCAAAGTAATAAAAAGGCACACATATGCTCGCCAATATCATATGCGTTCAGAACTCGAACTCTGTGGATCTTTATTCTCTCAGTAACTAGGTTAGAGACAGAGAATAGTATCCTATCGTGATCCTTCTCAATACACTAACGAGTGTACTAGAATAATCAGTTAGTCAAGATAAACTATCTTATCAGATTATTCTACGGTGTACCGATGGTGTGTTCAGGACCATCTAAGCCGTGAGCTCTTTAATATATTACAAGGTTCTAATGATATGATCTTACCGTGTGACTCCCCACACCATATCATCTACAATGTAAGTATATGGAACATTGCATAGAACAATTATAGAACATAATCTAAATGCAAACACTGACTGCAATAACTTTCATTTCATATCATCATATCATCAGAAAAGTATACAAAGACAAGTCTTCCAGTATACAAAACTAACAATCTCCCATTTATACTTGAACCATGTCTTTCAAGCATAATAACTAACTGGCTAACTCTCCAATCAAAACCATCAACTCAAACTGCGCCACCATGTCTGCATCTCACTCTCATTTTCTCCACGTGACCATCAAGGGTCTTAGCTGGCAGGCTCTTCGTGAATGGATCAGCCAGGTTGTCCTCCGATGCAATCTTGACCATCGCAACATCTTCTCTCTTAATGATTTCTCGTATAAGATGGTACTTTCTCTCTATGTGTTTACTTGCCTTGTGGTCTCTGGGTTCTTTCGAATTTGCCACTGCACCAGAGTTATCACAGTATATTGTGATAGTCTTAGGCAAATTAGGAACCAAGCCCAAGCCCATTAGGAACCCGCGGAGCCAGACAACCTCTTTTGTAACCTTAGAGGCAGCTACATACTTGACTTACATGATAGAATCCGCAATACATTTCTGCTTAATGCTCTTCCATGCGATGGTTCCACCTCCTAATGTAAACACAAAGCCCGAGGTAGACTTACTCTGATCTTTGTCGGATTGAAAAATCTGAGTCCGTGTAACCCAAAGGCACTAGACTATCAGAGCGGAAAATCCACATGTAATCTCGAGTCCTTTTAAGGTACTTGAGAATGTTTTTGACCGCTGTCCAGTTACCTTGTCCAGGGTTAGACTGATATCTTCTTACCATGCTAACGACATAACATATGTCAGGCCTAGTGCACAGCATAACATATATCAAACTTTCCACAACCAAAGCATATGGTATTTTATTCATTTCCTCTATCTCAGACTGTGTTTGGGGACACATTTCCTTGGATAGATGAAATCCATGCTTGTAAGGTATAAAACCTTTCTTGGAATCTTGCATGCTAAACCTAGCTAGCACTATATCGATATAAGTCACCTGGGACAGACATAACATCCTTTTCTGGTGATCTCGAATGATCTTGATGCCAAAGACATGTCCGGCTTCACCCAAATCCTTCATATTGAACTGCTCGGACAACCACACTCTAATGTTTGACAACGCCTTCTTACTGTTTCCAATAAGCAAGATGTCATCAACATAAAGTACGAGGAATGCCACCACGTTTCTGTTATATTTCTTGTACACACAACTCTCATTCGGACTTTACACGAACCCATATGACTGGATAACCTCACCAAATCGGATGTTCCAAGATCTCGATGCCTGCTTAAGTCCATAAATGGATCTCTTAAGCTTGCACACCAAGTGCTCTTAGCCCTTAGCAATGAATCCCTCTGGTTGCTTCATGTGGATGTTTTCTTCACGACATCCATTTAGGAAAGCTATCTTGACATCCATATGCCAGATCTCATAATCCAAATAAGTGGTAATAGACAAGAGAATCCGGATTGACTTAAGCATGGCTACTGGCGAAAAGGTTTCCTCATAATCGATCCCTTCTTTCTGAGTATACCCTTTTGCCATCAATCTTGCCTTAAAGGTTTCAACCTTCCTGTCAGATCCTCTCTTGCACTTGTAGACCCACTTACAGCCAATGGGTTTTACCCCATCTAGTGGTTCTACAAGTTCCTAGACTTGATTGTGATCCATAGATCCAATCTCAGACTCCATTGCAGTTTTCCAAGAATCCGCATCCTTATCTCGAATTGTCTAGTCATAGGTCTTGGGATCCAATTCATTGAGTCCCTTTGGGAAATCTGAAGCCTCTCCCAGAATAATGAATCTATCAGGTTGGCGTACAACCCTCCCACTGCGATGAGGCAGTTTCTGTACTTTTGTGACACGTTGTGCAGTGTTTGGTGGTTCCTCTTCTTGTACAACCGGTGTAGGATTTGATCCTCCCTTTAACTCCTCAAGGATGATTTGACTTCTTGGTTTGTGGTTTATGACATAGTCTTCTTCTAAGAATCGAGCATTGGTGCTAACAATGATCTTCTGATCCTTAGGATTATAAAATAAACCATCTTTCGTTCCTCTAGGATATCCAACAAACAGCCTTACATCAGTACGAGGAGCCAGCTTATCAGCTTCCTTGTCCAACACGTGTGCTGGGCTACTCCAAATCCGAATATGGGTGTAGCAGGAACTAATTTCGATGGAACCAAGTTGAGAATATAGACCGCCGTTTCCAGGGCATATCCCCAGAATGAAATGGGCAACTCAGAATAACTCATCATCGATCTAACCATCTCTAACAGTGTTCGATTTCTTCTTTCCGCCACGCCATTCTGCTGTGGCGTTCCAGGCGCAGTCAACTGGGATGTAATCCCATTTTCTGCCATGTAATCCCTAAATTCGCTTGAGAGGTACTCGCCACCACGATCAGAATGTAGTGACTTGATACTTCTGCCTGTTTGTTTCTCTGCTTCCGCCTTAAATTCTTTGAATTTCTCAAAGAGCACTATTTAGAGTGAATCAAATCTAATAGCCCTCCTCGAGCTTGAACAAACATAGGGCCGCACAGTTCAGAGTGAATAAAATCTAATAGCCCTTCGAATCTATTTCCTTTTGACTGAAAAGGACGCTTAGTCATTTTACCTTCCAAACAGGATTCACACAAAGGAAACAATTCCAGTACCAAAGAAGATAGTGGTCCATCATTTACAAGTATTTGTATCCTCTTAAGGTTAATATGACCAAGCCTTAGATGCTAAAGATATGTTTGATTCCGTTCCGAAGGTTCTTTTCTCTTGTTAGGGTTTATGATCGATGTATTCAACAGTTGTCTTTGCGTAGTGTTTTCAATTGGTTTAAGAAAGTGTAAGTATCCATCCAATGTTCCAGAATAGATAAAATGTTTACCACTAAAGATAACCACTTTGTTATCAAAAGAAACAGAATATCCATCCATAATCCATTTAGAAACTGAAACCAAGTTTCGTCTAAAACCAAGCACATAAAGACGATCTTTCAAAACCAAAGTTCTATCACTACTGAAAGGTAAAACAACGTCTCCCACTGCAATAGCCGCCACTCTCGTAGCATTGCCTATGTAGACGGTGACATCTTTACTCAACTGTTTTTTTACCAGGAACCTCTGTAAAGACATGAAAACATGATCAGTAGCTCCAGTATCTACTACCTATGACTGGGTAGAATAAGTTGCTAAACATATTTCCATAACCAGAGTGTGAGATGTACCTCTCTTCTTCTTCTTGTTAGGACACGCCGCCTTCCAGTGACCTGGTTGGCCGCACTTGAAGGACTTAGTCTTCAACTTGAACTCCTCAGGAGAAATCTTTGCCTTAGGCGACTCATCTGCAGCTTTCTTAGGTGCGTTTCTCTTCTTCCTTTTTCCAACAGAAGAAGACGCCCATTTTTCAGCTATGTGGGCCTGAGGATCACTCTTTTGGAGCAATTCAGCCACCTGAAGATCTATGAGCACTTCAATCAGGCTGACATCCCTTTTAATCATGTTAAAATTCAGCCTGAACTGCTCAAACTTCGAGGACAAGCTATGAAGAACAATGTCGATTTGAGAATCGCCATCTAGCTGTCTACCCAAGGTCTCGATCTCAAATAAATACCCCATCATCGTGAGAACGTGATCTCTAAGAGGTGTGAAGTCAGATATTCTCGCATCCATTAGCTTCTTCATTGCCAAATGGCATGCCGAGCGGTTCTGATGACCGAATAGCTGCCTACGGTTGTACATGATATCATAAGCGGTTTTGATAGGTTCATGCTGATGTTGCAACACACTTGACATAGATGCCAAGGTGTAACAGCGCACTATCTCATTAGACCTAACTCACTTATCATATGCAACATTTTGGGCTTCGTCAGAACCCTCATCTGGCTGTGGAGGACAAACCTCATCAAGCACAAACTTGTGTCCCTCAGCAACAAGAACTAGGTTAAGGTTACGAAACCAGTCATTGTAGTTTTCACCTACAAGTTTGTTTTCTTTGAGGATTGAGGATAGATTAGAGAGTGCCATTGATGATATGAAATAACTGAAATTAAAACATGCAGTACAGTCACAAACACGTTTAGGATAAACAGTATATAATCGAAAACCTCACAAAAATTATATACTTTTCCACCGACACTTTAAAAATGTCTTTTATAAGCCACGATAGTGTGGACGTTTATAAAATTCATTTTTAAATAGGTTAAAACTTTAATTTACCTCAAGTTGAGTTTCCTTACAACAAGTAAATTAATAGCCGGATAATAAACACGGTCATGTAATCGTCTAACTGATAAACCACGATCGTGTGGACGTTTATCAATAAATTATATCTAAGTGTGCACACCATTATCTTCGCACCAAGAGCACTATTCGAATTTAACCGCTCCAGATGGAGGAGTCAGTTAGTTCAAATAGTGTTCTACAACTATCCATTTAGGAGATTTAATTTCTAGAGAAATCTGTGATATGACACATCCGATATGGAGGAAGACCGATGTCAACGCGCATGCCCATCACTTCTCAATTAAACCAGATTTAATGGAGACCGTATGAGATTTCTACATATTTTCGTATGAATCTCTCCCATTTAGTTATTTATGTTTGAGGTTTCATTTTATCCCATTATCGAACATGCAAACATCACATAAAATGATAAACAACCATTGCATGCTTGAACATAATAAGAAACAGTAATATTCCAACTATCATGGCTTATATCTCATGTTGATTGATGAGATAAAACTGGAAAGTCAGCTCCGGAAACAGGGCTATGGCCGCCGCCCCTTCACTGCGCCTCGCCGAAAATCCTAGCTCCATTAAGGGTTTCAGGACGTGAACCGGTGAACCTTCCTTTCTTGGTGCTGGACCACTTTCCTTCTTTGAGTTGATCTCCGATGTTTATTCAATACAGACTATCTATTCCAAAAGGAAAAATCTAATATTACTAGAATAAAAATTACAACTCAAAAACTCGGTCTAACAGCTTTATATCTATTACATTAAAACAACGCAAAATAAAACCTAGACCTAATCCATGGATTTTCTCATGGATTAAAATCACGTAGTCAAACCGGCATACAGCCAACATTCATTCAACATAAACATACATCACATAAAATAAAGGAGCCATGATAGTTGGTAAACCTGCAAACAAACACAGTCTACAAATCCAACAATCATATATTATATGATCCACATAAAATAACATATGATATCTATGCATGAATATTAAAATCAAATTTAATAATTAATTAAATTAATTAATTCTATATTATCCACAAGATAAAAATTGGAAATTAAAATAATTATCCACCAATTTTAAACCTTGTGATTTTCAAAAATAATTACAAAATAAATCTGGAAATTAATTAAAATTATCCACCAAATTTATTTAATATTTTCAAGCCACCCTAATTAAATAATAATTGGATATCTTGATATAAATCAAGAATCTAATCCAAATATTATCCATAAAAATCTAAATCTTTAAGGATAAGGTTTGAAGATTTGATCCACTTCAAAATCTTTCAAAACCTATACAAAATTAAATTCTTATCACAATTGAATTTTGATAATTATTTGTATATATCCACAAAATACCTTATCCAATTTTAATCATGATTTTCAAAAATAACCAAATAATAAATCTGAAAATTTGATCGACTTTAAATTCATCCAAATTTAAAATTCTATTTTCAAATCTATCTAGATTAAAATTAGGTAAATTAAGATATACATCAAATGATATCAAATCTTAACCCAATCGCCATAATTTTCAAAAATCTAATCCAAATATTATCCATAAGAATCTAAATCTTTAAGGATAAAGTTTGGAGATTTGATTCCAATCCAAAATCTTCCAAAACCTATCCAAAATTAAATTCTTATCACAATTGGATTTTGATAATTATTTGTATATATCCAAAATCACATTATCCAATTTTTAATACATAGATTTTGAAAATATCCAAATAATAAATCTGGAAATTTGATCCACTTCAAATTCTTCCAAATTTAAAATTCTATTTTCAAATCTATCTAGATTAAAATTAGGTAAATTAAGATATACATCAAATGATATCAAATCTTAACCCAATCGCCATAATTTTCAAAAAACTTATTAAATAAATCTGGAATTTTAATTTTCATTAAAATTTCCTCCAAATTAACTTAATAAAATCGAAAATTACATAAAATAACATATTTGGAAATTTTGACATTAATCAAAAAACTATTCCAAATAAAACCACATAGGTTTCGAAAATAACAAGGAGTAATAATCTGGAAATTTGATCCACTTCAAACTCTCCCAAATTAATTATCCTAATTTCAAACCTATCTAGATTAGAATTAAGTAGCTTTTGATATACACCAAAAATTACTATCCTAATTCCAACCAACCAAATTTTCGAACTACACTATAATTAAATCTGAAAATTTTGATGTTGATCAAAAATCCATCCAAATTTAAAACCCATAGTGCCGAAAATTTATTTAACAAATTAGGGAATTTTAACATTAATTTTTGAAAAAAATTAATCCTCAAATTTTCGATCCCCATGAAATAAAAATCTGAAAATTTGAAGAACATCAAATATCATCCCAAATCTTTATTACATGATTCCCGAAAATTCTTAACAATTCAAAACTAGAATTTTCGAAAATCATCAAAAATTCTTCCAAGTTTTGAATATCATAAAATTGAAATACATGGCAAATTAAATCTGAGAATTTAAACACCATAAATTTATCATCAAATTTAATTATGTAATTCGAATTTATGCCCGGATTAATCCTAGAACAGTGCCAAAACCCGCTCTGATACCAGTTGTTGGGGTTTTTTCGAATTAAACCACCACAGGATCATTTGGTTGTTCATTAATCCATGTTCATGCAAATCATATTTTTATGTCAAATGCATGTTTATCACGTCAAGCACAAAACCATGCAAAATGAATCTAACAAAGCGGAATACATAGATTCGAGTTACTTACAATTGTCAGACGGTCTGAGGACAAGATTAAAGATCTAATCTTGCTGCTGAATGAACACAGTACTGGCGCCATTTATTTCTAAAAATTTGACCAACACAGATTCTACTCCAAGATCTTCTGTTGTATTTCCGGACTGTATCTAGATTCAGAGTGGGCTGAAATCTACTAGATAGGGTTGTGAAATCTGTGGATAACTTTGAGAGACAAAGAGGGGCTGAGTTCTGATGATATAATTTTTGAACCCACCTCCTCTATATATAGGGGAGGTGGCCAAAAATAAGTCTCCCAACCCTACTGGGTTTGGGCCTCTATCTCAAGTTCAATATCCAGTCCACTATCAGTCAATTGCGCTACAACAGGGATCTAGAAGAATATTAAATTGGCCCACTAATTTATTTAATATCCAATATCCAATAAATTTAGAATATAATTAAATAAATTAAGTTTTATTCCACTAAAGAAGTAAAACTGACCTACCAATTTAATACATATTTACGAATATGCTTTCTCCTTTAGTCCAGCTATTCCCCGTGTTTAAGATATAATGTTCATTAATTAATTATGTTAGCTTCTGACAGCTATAATTAATTAACATCTAAAACCTTGAGTAGTACCACACAAGCTTTACCATGTAAGGAATAAATTCCACCTGCAGGGTTTCAACATGAACTTGTGTTTCCTCAAGAGAACATCATCAACTTGACGCACCAAGACACGGTGCTCATGCATACTGCTCGAGACATCATGTATGCATTGTTATTACCCAAGATATCGAATTCGATCTACGAAAAGATCTCACTCATTGATAAATCAAAGTAATAAACAACGCACACATATGCTCGCCAATATCACATGAGTTCAGAACCCGAACTCTGTGGATCTTTATTCTCTCAGTAACTGGGTCAGAGACAGAGAATAGTATCCTATCATGATCCTCCTCAATACACTAATGAGTGTACTAGAATAATCAGTTAGTCAAGATAAACTAACTTATCAGATTATTCTACGGTGTACCGATGGTGTGTTCACGACCATCTAAGCCGTGAGCTTTTTAATACATTACAAGGTTCTAATGATATGATCTTACCATGTGACTCCCCACACCATATCATCTAGAATGTAAGTATATGGAACATTGCATAGAACAACTATAGAACATAATCTAAATGCAAATAGTGACTGCAATAACCTTTATTTCATATCATCATATCATCAGAAAAGTATACAAAGACAAGTCTTCCAGTATACAAAACTAACAAATCTAACCATTATCATATCCTATCTTCTCTAGCCATTCTTACCCATAAATTAACACCTAAAATAGTCCATCTTTCCAGCCATGACCATCGACCAATTCAGCCCTATCGTATTTGGTTTTGAGTATTATTTTTGTGTCATCGTTTAGGTATCGTAATTAGGTCTAGTTCATCTTCTATTTTGTGTTCGAGTTGTTTATCATTTAATTCAGATTGTTCTTGTTATTACAGTCTTCAGAGTAGGATTGAGTCATTTCAAGTTGACGTGTTCTTTCCTAGAAGTTTTCCGCGCGTTCTCGTATCCAGTACAAATTGTCCGGATTACATCATAAATTTGGCATCAGAGCCACGTCAGCTCTGCTGATCGTGGTTCAATCCTATGTGTCATTTTATTTCTTACATGTTAGTCGAACTGTCTATCGAGTTGTAATAGACTAGTTTCCATCATTTAAAAAAAAGATCGGTTAAAAAAACCAAAAGTTCAAAAAAAAAGAAGAGGAACGATAAAAAAAGAGACGTTAAAAAAAAAAGAGAACTCCGTTAGAAAAAAAAGAAAATCCAATTTGATTCTGGAATTACCTTTTTGAGTTCTATTTTTATTTTTTGGTACTTTCCTATTGGTACTAGTTTATAGTTGGTAACTCCCTTGTGAGTCTTATTTTAATTTTTGGAATTTTCCTTCTAGTACAATTCTTTAGTTGGTAATTTCTTTTTGAGTTGTAACTTATTTTTGGTTTTTTTCTTATAGAGTTTAGTCTAATTAAGGTATTTAGATTGTGTCACACTAGTGGTACACATATCCAAGTCCTTCACTTTCCTTTTCCATTCTTTGTTTCATTTTCTTTTCTTATCCTCTCCTTCCAACCTTGTGATTTATTTTTGGATTCTCCTACACCAATTGGGACTTCAAAAATACATCTCATCCCTTCCTTCTACTTCAAGATACATGACACCACCCTATAGGATTTGAAAATTCATAGCTCTCCCATACACCCCATTAAAACACCTGATTTTTCAATTTTTCATCTTTTCCTTACCAATTTTGTTCCCGAACTCCGATTTTTCTCCATAATACCATTTCGGAAGCGGAACGACATCCCGGACAAAACTCATTACTTTGCTGTGACATATGCATACTTTTGGTCAAATTCCATCATCTTCAAGGTGAAATCGCCATCAGAAGATCGAAAGGAGCCAATCTTAAGCAAGAGAAGAGTCGACCATCACCACCATATACACACACCTATCACACAAGCACCACTACATACTTGAGAAATATACACGAGAGGAAAAATACAAAGTGGAAACAAATGAGTGAACGTGAGGTTGTGAGGTTCATATCTTATTTTCTTTTACGTTTGTTCATTGTTTGCAGGTACAAATAGAATCCAGAGAAGGGTATAATTCACATGATAAGGCACTCGCATCATCTAGTACTCTTACAAACATGACTTCACGGATGCCACAACCGTGGGACGCCCAGTATCACCATCAAATACTGAAGGATAAGCTAGATAGTTCTTTGGCCAAAATGATGGCACAACTCGAGCTTCTTACTACTCAAATTCCTGTTCCACTAGTTCAAGGCCAACCTGTCTAGCTAGAAGGAGTAGCTCGACAACCAGCAACAGCTCATCAGCCTGAAATACATGTAGCCGAGCCAGCAAAAGCGAATGCTAGAGCACCATAAGCTCAGCATCGTCAATCTCAATTGCAGTTTAACGATCCCTATGATCGTGATACTGAAGAAGATTATGGTGACTTTGCAGAGGCATTAGAGGCCGAGTACGATCCATATCAGAGACGTGACCGACCACGTCAGCCCTTAATGTAACCCGGAACAAATTGTATAGGATACGAAAATGTGCAGAAGACTTATAGAATCGAACACGCCAACTTTGGAAGGTCTCAATACTACTCTAAGACTCAAATATATCAAAAATAAACTGATTTAAATGAATAGAAACTCGAAAACAATGATCAAAGGAATCTAGACTTAAATACGATACCTAGACGATGGCACAAAAGTAACATACAAAATCCAACGGATAATTGCTGATTTAGGTGATAATTTTGGCTGGAAATATGAGGTATGTGGGATGTGTATTATGGGTTAAGAAGGGCTATGGAACATAGGATATGTTAATGATTAGAAGGAGTTACGGTATAGATGAAAAACACGATGATTTGAACGCGTATGGAGTTCGAACCCTTATAATCGACACACGATCAGGTCTTGGTGGCTTGAAGGTGTCACAGACGTGGATGGTTGATGTAGGATGTCGATTGATGAAGGTCGAAGGTGGTAGTGTTGTGAATTACAACCCGATTAATCCCCGGCGTATCTTGTACGACAAAAATGAATCTCCAAGTTGTTCTTCGTAGCGAGTTAACCCTAATTCCTCGTATGAATCAGAACGTTCCCTTGGAATAAGACTTGAAATTTCTAGGCTTCAAGAATGATGATTTTCGATAGAAAACAATCAAAAGCTTTAAACGGTTGAGACACAAATTGAATGCAAAAGCAATTTTAATCAATAATATCTAAAATATCAAAGTAACGTGGTTCCCCTATTTATAGGGATCAATATGCACAAAATTAATGAATAAAAAGCCCTAAAAATCTGATCCAAAAAGGTTTTCTAACTATACTAGAAAAATACCTAAACTAGAATTTTATTCAAGGTAGGAAATTGCCTTAAATACAATTCTAGTCAAACCTATGCACTTAAGGACGAAAATTAACATCAAAATATTAAATAAAATCTGATCCACTATAGTCTTAAATTAAATAAAATAAATACTATAGTCTAGATAAAATCCAACCCCTAATTAAATTGAATAAGGGCCGAATTTCTTCACACATGCACGTCGACTCCTCAAGCTTGTTCTTCGTGCACACATGCACTTCATCTTCACTCCTCAAGTGTGATACTCCATGGTGTGATCTTTATCTTCATTAGTTAATAAATTAACTAACACATGGCTGCCCTTTGAATCTTTCAATTCTTCACGATCCTGATCTTTACTTGGATTGGGAATGTAAGGTAGACAAGATTTTCACGTGCTATGAATTTCCAGAGATCAAGAAGGTCCAGTTAGCATGCCTAGAGTTTAGAGACGACGCAGCCTCATGGTGGGAGATGCAGCAAGAGCGACGCTGGCATGAAAGATATCCACCCATCGATACTTGGGAGGAGATGAAAGGATTGATGCGTGGCCGGTTCATTCATGTGCACTATGAGAGAGAGCTCGAGAAAAAGCTCAACCGGATTAAGTAAGGTACATGATCAGTTGAAGAATACCACAAGGAGCTTGAGACTGCCCTGATCTAAGTTGGGAAATAAGATACCTTGAATACTACCATCATTCGGTACATTGAAGGCATGAATCCCGACATCGCATGAGAAGTTGAACTCAAGAACTTCACAAGTATAGAAGAGATGGTGCACTACGCATCAATTATGGAGAGACAGCTCAGAGAGGGACGATGGAGATCGCACCACAGTTCAGCCCCTGTTTGACCCTCATGGAACAAAGGTACGAATTCCACATCACCTTCTACCCCTTCTACTGAGCCTACTCGACCCCGAGGTCAGTCTGGACCGCTCGAGCGGCGTTTCGACCGTTCTACACCGCAGTCCAGCCATAGACTCGAGTCTACACCTACACTACCTATATGGCTGACCTATTCACAGCACAATCTACCCAGTCTAGCACCCAGTGTGAGCCATAATCGAGATAGAGACATCCAGTGCCACAAGTGCCAAGGTTGGGGTAATTTTCAGAATCAGTGTCTGAACCGGCGTGTTCTGTTCACCACCAAACAGAATGAGATCGAATCAGCCAGTGAGGACGAGGAGCAGCCCATAGCTAACGCCGAGAAGGAGCCAAAGATGCCACCAGTCGACTTGAATGAAGAGGAACCCGAACTTCCTCATGTTAGTCTTATGTCTATTCGTAGTCTGAGCATCAGCTGAGAAGAAGAGCAGCTGGATCAATGTGAAAACATCTTTTTCACACGTGCGGCTATACAAGACCAGACTTGCTCCATGATAATAGATAGTGGGAGTGTGATCAACGCCATTTTCCAGTATGCAATTAAAAAATTAGCGCTGACCACCATCAAGCATCCGAAGCCGTATAAGTTGCAGTAGCTTACGGATCGAGGAGAGATCAAAGTAATGGCCCAGGTAAGTGTCACATTCTCAATTGGCCGATTTTCTGACTCTGTTGTTTGTGATGTTATTCCTATAGATATAGCACACATATTGTTTGGAAGATCATGGCAGTTTGACAGACAAGCGGTTCATGATGGCTTTGTAAACACATACACCGTGAAGAGAGACGGACGAACTACAATACTAAAGCCGTTGTCCCCTAAAACCGTTGTCGAGGATCAAAGACTAATGCAAGAGAGGTTTTGTAACACCCCAGATTTTTGAATAAGGTTTAGAGGACTCTAATGGTAATTAATTAGTTAAGGAAGAAATTTAAATAAGGTTTAAGTGAAGTCAGATGTCAGTCACGACTTTAGGGGTCAGTTTTCGTGAAATCATCTTTTCGGAAATAGTGATCCTAATTCTATTTTGGCCATTTGTGGTCTCATTAGAAAGGTTTTAACTCAAGAAGTGTGTTGGTGTTCCTGGAATTATATTCTGAAGTCATTTGAGTTCTCAGTGATAAAAAACGTATTTAAAGGATGAATGAATCGTATCTTTTGCGTGCGTTCGTGTTTTAAGAAATTTATGAAATCCTCCTTGTTGATCCGAGTCTAGTTCTATCAGGACCCTCTTATGGGAAATGACTCAAGGATTCCGTTTGCGTTCATGGATTTCCATTCTGAGGTCAATCGAACACTCGGGAGCAAAATTTGTCAGTCTGAGTTAATAGTAAAAAGTAATTCCAAAAAGGGAATCTTTGCTCGTCTTTCTTCTAACAACCTCATCTTCATCACGAATCAAGTTGGTTCACTAGTATTTGAGCCAACAAGTCTCCCGGTATCTTTAGATTTCATGTCTGAGGTCATTTGGACCTCGACATCAAATAAAACATCTTTTAACCGAACCTGGGGTAACTTTTGTAGTGTTTCCGCACTAGAGTGGCTTCTCAAGGAAGCTAAACTCCCCTCTAGAAATACAAGGCCACCCCTCCATTCATTTTGCACCATTTATTCCATTCCAAACTTTTAGAAAGTTGAGAGCTTGAGAGTTGAGAGAAAAGTCAAAGTTTTGTCGAAGTAAAAAGCGTTCTTCGTGAGTGTTCTGCAAGATGATGAGCGGAGTAGCATGGAAGAGATGCGGTGAGGGAAGGTGCTAGGGGAGCTATTGGGTTGTAGCGGGTGGCTCTGTCACCGTTGTAACTCGATGAGACACCGAGCTAGCCACCTTCCTTCGACGCACCTAACCCCGTCCATTTTTGTTCATCGGTCTCGATTTCCATTTCTTTTCCATCTTTATTCAAAGGTTCTAAGCCTTATTTCAAGTTTAAAACGTCAAGGAAAGGGAGAGGTGAACGAGGAACACCTCGACCGACACTTCGATTGAAAGTTTTGAAAGTTCGTGAAGGAGCATGGACTGTGCAAGGGTTGCACGGCACGTGCAAAGCAATCCAGAACTCACGACATAAGTCTGGGGAGCTAGCACGGACCGTGCTAGGCTAGCACAGACCATGCTAGGCTTGCATGGCTCGTGTCGGAAAGTTTGGACATTTGGTTCTCGCCCCATTAATTAGCACGGCCCGTGCTATCCTTGTACGGCCCGTGCAATGCCTCTGCCGCCCTGTTTTAACTTCAATCGTGTTCTAAACTCAAGTCCTTCAAACCCTCATATTTTCTAAAGGTTCTAAAGTAATGCTATCTATATTTAAGTCCTAGTTAAGGGTATATAAGTTGGGTATTGTTTAATTTCATATTAATAGTTAGAAATCTTCGGAGGAGGCCGCTAAGTTGATGATTTGACTTTTGTAGGAGGAAGTGAACCTTGTGGGAATTTGGAAAAGGATCATCAACTTGTTGCTTTATCTTCTACTTAGTAGTCGAGGTGGGTAAATCTATACTCATCTAAAGTTTGAGCTAATAAGCTCTAGAAGCATATAAGGCAAATGAGATATCCAATAAAATATTTTGCTCTGCCTGATTGATCTTTGTACAAGGAAGGAAGGAAAGGAAGATACTATGTTTTAATTGAGCTCTCGAGCATGTTTAGAAATGCTAGAATTGTTCAAGTATTGTTTATGCTTAGCATGAGATATTTGGAATTGTATTTAGTTGCAATTCGTATTTATACGTTCATTTTCTTGCATTTGAATGTTGATGCTTTATTAAAGCTTGTATAGTTAAGGATTAAGGATTGCCTTGTTAGGGTAGTGTTAAATTCCTTATAGGCCGAGATCATGCTATATTAAAGGATTAGCCCCTAGACTTTGCTCTAGGTTTAGTTTTGCTAATGAGGTTAAGGAAAGAAGGAACTTAGCATTTTGCTTAAGCAGGATTTGAGCTCAGAGAACTTGTGATCTTTGATCACTAAGTGAGTCACTGCTGGGTTTATCCCTCGCAAACTCGTAAGGATATTCGAAGTAACCCCTCTTGTGTCCTAAGGCATGCCTAAGGGTGCAGTTGACATCAGGTTTGAGCCAGGATGGGCCCAAAAGAAAAGAAAAGGTTCTACGGATATGGAGAGGGCTTTTGCATTTTGCTCTCCATATACCGTTAGTTAATTATTGGATATATTGAAGTTATTGAAGTGTTTTTGTTAAAATCCACTGAGTACATTAGTGCTCATGCCCTTTCTTTTGAAAATGTTTTCAGGTTGAGATGCTGAGGATGTTGGTGGCTGTGGATGTGGGTTGGCTGCCAAGATTATTTTGCTATATTCTAAGTTTCTTTTGAAATCCCATGATGTTTCTGCTACTCTGATACACTATTTCTAATTCCGTTCAAGTTCTATTATGTTTATCAAGATTCTAAGAATATTCTCCAGACATGATTATCTATATATATAAGTGATGCATATTCAGTTTTATTCTTGCTTCTTGAGTATATTTTCCTTTCGCCTATGAAGAGGCTTGTGCACATTGATATTCGTTTATTCACTTTGAACTATGAATGGGTTTATGCTTGTTGGTATCTGATTAGTTAGTCATTTTATTTCGCTAAAGCATGTTTCCTTCTTAATCAAGTAAACCGGAGTATCATCGTCTATCTTTTAAAAGTATATCTTTATTCGTAAACCTTCTTTGTTAATCTTCCGTCTTTATTCATTAATCCTTTAATAACACCCTGTCCCCATTCGTTAATCCCTATCTCGGGACCAGGCTGTTACAGGTTTAGAGCTGAGAGAGTAAAGGAGGCCGCAGCTGCAGTCCGAAACGCCGCCAACAACATCCAATCGGCCGAAACCCCCAAGAAGGCCACCGTCCCTTCTTCTTCATCTAGTGCAGCCTATAAACCACCTTCTAAAGATTCCCTTGTGTGAGGAAATTCATCTGGATCAGCTGCAAAGAAAGATCACAACCGCAACTTGTTTATTTCAGTTAAAGGTGTAGAGAAAACATTAAAAACAGGTTTACCGTTTGTTCTTTTATCTTATAAGAGTAGTGCTATTAATGATTCTTCTTTGCCTAGTGTTATGTAGCCACTTATGGAGGAGTTCGCGGATGTGTTCCCGGAAGAGATTCCAAGTGGATTACCTCCAGTTCATGGGATCGAGCACCAGATTGATTTCCAACCTGGTGCAGTGCTTCTTAACCATCCAGCCTACCATACGTCACCCGAGAAGACCAAAGAGATCGATAGACAAGTGAAAGAGTTGCTTGAGAAGAAGCAGATTTGAGATTCGATGAGCCCATGCACAGTTCCAGTCATTCTAGTGCCGAAGAAGAACAACGAGTGGAGAATGTGCATGAACTGCCGTGCCATCAACAAGATAACAGTGAAGTATCGATTCTCTATCCCTAGATTAGATGATATGCTTGATGAATTATCTGGTTCTAAAATCTTGTCTAAAATTGATTTGCGTTCTGGTTATTTTCAAGTTAGAATGCATGAACGGGATGAGTGCAAAACAACTTTTAAGACTAAGCATGATTTATATGAGTGGTTAGTTATGCCTTTTGGTCTCACTACTGCACCGAGCACTTTTATGAGATTAATGAACCATGTTTTGCGTGATGTAATTGGGAAATTTATTGTTGTTTACTTTGATGATATCCTGATTTACAGTCACGATGCACATGCACACCTAGTACACCTTAGGCGTATTTTTGATATTCTGAGATCAGCTAAGTTGTATGGAAATTTTTCTAAATTCTCTTTTTATTTAGATAAAATTTTATTTCTTGGTTTTGTTGTGAGTATACGTGGTATTGAGGTTGACCGTTCTAAACTCAAAGCGATTGAAGAATGGCCAACGCCCAAGTCAGCCACGGAGGTTTGATCCTTTCACGGCCTTGCCGGATTTTATCGTCGCTTCATTCGTGATTTTTCTAGCATTGCCGCACCTCTTACTGAGCTAAGTAAGAAGGATCATAAGTTTGAGTGGGGTAAAACACAGCATGAAGCACTTACACGTTTAAAACATCTTTTATGTCATGCACCTATTTTGTGTTTACCTGATTTTGATAAGGTTTTCGAGATTGAATGTGATGCCTCCATGATAGGTATTGGTGCTCTTTTGATGCAGGAATGACGTCCATTTGCCTACTTCGGTGAGAAATTAAATGGTACAGCTCTGCGTTATTCCACCTATGACAAAGAGTTGTACGCATTGAAGAGATAATTAGAGACGTGGCAGCATTATCTGTGGCCAAAGGAGTTCGTGATTCACACGGACCATGAGAGCTTAAAGCATTTGAAAGGGCAGCAAAACTTGAACAAGAGACATACGAGATGGGTTGAATTTATCGAGTCCTTCCTGTATGTCCTCAAATACAAGAAAGGAGAAGACAATGTCATTGCCAATACCCTCTCTCGAAGGTACACATTGCTGAATTTGATGCATGCTAGAATGCTTGGTTTTGAGTCGATTAAGAGTCTATATACAAGTGATTCCTATTTTGCTTTGATTTGTGAAGAGTGTTCAAGTAAATCTAAGTCTTTTGATGGGTATTTCATGCATGATGGGTTCTTGTTTCATGGTTCTCAGTTATGCATTCCTAGTTTTTCTATGCGTGAGCTACTTCTGTTAGAATCGCATGTGGGAGGTTTGATGGGTCACTTTGGTGTGAATAAAATATTAAACTTGTTGTATGAGCATTTTTATTAGCCGCATATGAGAAGAAATGTTGAGCATGTGTATAGTAGATGTATTACTTGCCATAGGTCTAAGTCTACATCACATCCGTTTGGTTTATACACACCCCTACCGGCCCCTAGTTCATCTTGGTTTGATTTGTCTATGGATTTTATCTTGGGTTTACCTAGGTGTAGATCAGGTAAGGATTCTGTGTTCGTTGTTGTTGATCGGTTTTCTAAGATGGCTCATTTCATTACATGTAGAAAAATCGATGATGCTGTGCATATTGCCAATTTGTTCTTTGTGCATGTAGTTAGATTGCATAGTATTCCTGAAACTATTGTTAGTGATAGGGATTCCATGTTTTTAGCACATTTTTGGCGAGTTTTGTGGGGTAAATTAGGGACTAAGTTGTTTTTTTCTACTGCATGTCATCCACAAACCGATGGTCAAACTGAGGGTGTGAATCGCACTTTAGGCACACTACTTAGGTCTTTAATTAAAAATAATTTGAAGTCTTGGGAAGAGTGTTTACCTTACGCTGAATTTGCATATAATCATGTAGTACATTCTTCTACTAATATGTCTTCTTCTGAGAAAGTTCAAGTTGTCACCACGTGGAGACGGTCCTTTCACAGTTCTAAGTCGTATAAACGACAATGCTTACCACATTGATCTTCCCTGTGAGTATAAATGTTCTTCAGCTTTCAATCTTGCTGATTTATCTCCGTTTGTTGCAGATGAATTTGATCAAGATGATGATCCAAATTTGAGGACGAATTCTCTTCAGCAGGGAGGAATGATGAAGCCGTGCAAGGCATTGAAGGCCTTGAACCTTAGCTGCAATTTAAAGATCCAATGACGCGACTTCAAGTGAAGAAATTACAAGGTTATCTCCAAGTGTTGATTCGCAAGAAGTTTGAAGAGTTGGAAGATGCAAAGTGCAGCCATGTGTTATTTAACTTATTAACTAATAAAGATCAAGATCACACTATGGAGTATCACACTTGAAGAGTTGAAGATAGTATGCACGTGTGCATGAAGAGAATTGACGTGAAGAGTACGACGTGCATGCTTGGGAATTTTCGGTTCTTAATGATTTAATTAAGGGTTGAATTTTATTTAGACTATAATATTTATTTAATTAATTTAGACTATAGTTTAGATCAGATTTTTATTTATTTTTATTACATATTTTCGGTCCTTTTAATTAGGAGTTGACTGGAATTATATTTAAGGCGTATTTCTACCTTGAATAGAATTCTAGTTTAGGTATTTTTCTAGTATAGTTAGAGATCCTTTTTGAATCAGATTTTTAAGCCTTTTTTTCTTCTAAATTTTTCCCCTCTTATGTCCTATAAATAGGGGAACCACGTTACATTCATATTTTAGACATCATTGATTAAATTTGCCTTTTTATTCAATTTGTGTCTCAACCGTTTAAAGCTTTTGATTATTTTCTCGAAAATACTCATTCTTAAAGCCTAGCAAACTTTGAGTCTTATATCAAGGGAATGTTCTAATTCACACGAGGAATTAGAGTGAACTCACTATCCGAAGAACAACTTTGAGATTCATTTTCATCATATAAGATACGACGGGGATTAATCAGGTTGCAATTCAACAACACTTTCACCAATGCCACAATCAACGATGTCCTTCACCATCATCAAACCGTCCGTGTCACCTTCAACCATCCAGTTTCATTCAAGCCATGTTCAAGTTCAATTCAGGTCCCGTTCATATCCTAACTTCCCTAGCTATTCTTACCCATAAATTCACGCCTAAAATAGTGCATCTTTCTAGCCATAACCATCAACCAATTCAGCCCTATCATATTTGGTTTTGTGTATTGTTTTTGTGTCATCGTCTAGGTATCGTAATTAGGTCTAGTTCATCTTCTATTTTGTGTTCGAGTTGTTTATCATTTAATTCAGATTATTCTCATTATTAAAGTCTTTAGAGTAGGATTGAGTCCTTCCAAGTTGATGTGTTCTTTCCTAGAATTCTTCTGCACATTCTCGTATCCTGTATAAATTATCCGGGTTACATCATCATCCAACTTCAGAAGTTATTGGAGATATTCATGAAGGGAGAATGACCAGAAGCAGACTAAGAAAAAAGATGCATGATGAAATATCCAATGTCTGTTTCACATCCAAGATTGAACCAAAAAATGTTCAAGAAGCTCTCACATATGACTATTGGATTGAGGCCATGCAAGAAGAAATTCTACAGTTCACAAAAAATGATGTTTGGGATCTTGTGTAGAAACCTGAAGGAGTCAACATAGTTGGAACTAAGTGGATATTCAAGAATAAAACTGATGAAGTTGGGAATATTACAAGGAATAAAGCCAGACTGGTTGCTCAAGGATATTCTCAGATAGAAGGGATTGATTTTGATGAGACATTTGCTCCAGTCACAAGGATAGAATCAGTCAGACTTTTTCTAGCCATGACCTGTATCATGAAGTTCAAGCTATACCAGATGGATGTCAAGAGTGCTTTTCTGAATAGATTTCTGAAGAAGGATGTGTTTGTAGCTCAGCCTAAAGGATTTGAAGATCCACATTATCCAGAGTATGTCTTCAAACTTAAGAAGGCTCTATATGGTTTGAAACAGGCTCCTCGGTCATGGTATGAAAGACTGGCTACATACCTGGTTAGAAAAGTATACAACAGAGGAGGAGAAGGCATAACGCTATTAATTATAAAGGAGAAGTCACAAGTAATTGTGGTTCAAGTATATGTGGATGATATAGTGTTTGGCTCAGTGTCTGATAAGATGGTCAAGGACTTTATCAGGGACATGGAAACTGAGTTTGAAATGAGCCTAGTTGGAGATTTGAAATACTTTCTTGGACTTTAGATTAAGCAGTCAGAAGAAGGTATATTCATTTCTTAATCCAAGTATGCCAGAAACTTGGTCAAAAAGTTCAAGCTGGAGAATTCTAAGCATAAAAGGATTCCTATCAGCACTACAGTCAAGATTGGAAAAGATAATGCAGGAGCTGAAGTTGATCAGACTTTATACAGAAGCATGATTGGAAGTCTTCTATATCTCACAACAAGCAGACCAGATATACCATAAAGTGTGGAAGTGTGTGCCAGATATCAGTCTTATCTTGAGGAGAGTCACATGAAGGCTGTTAAGAACATCATCAAGTACATCAATGGAACAGCAGACTACGGATTGTGGTATACTTCTTATACAAATTCAAGTATTACTGCATACTGTGATGCTGATTGGGCAGGGTCTCCATATGACAGGAAAAGCACATCAGGTTCTTGTTTCTTTTTAGGAAACAATGTTGTTTCCTGGTTCAGTAAGAAGCAGAACTGCATATCTTTATCTACATCAGAAGCTGAATACATCGCAGCAGGAAACAATTCTACTCAGATCATTTGGATGATGCAGATGATGAAGGACTACGAAGTTTCTCAGGATACACCTATTATGTACTGTGACAATATGAGTGCTGTCAATATTTCCAAGAATCAAGTGCAACATTCAAGAGCGAAACACATAGACATCAGACATCACTTCATCACAGAGCTAGTTGAAGAAGAAGTACTGAAAATTTAACATGTGAAGACTGAAGATCAACTGGCTGATCTTTTCACCAAGGGATTGGATGCTGCTCGATTTGAAAAACTTAAAACATCCCTTGGGGTGTGCTTGGTTCAGTAAAACCAAGAAGAGGGGGTGGGAGTGTGTTTTTTTCAAACTCAACAGGAAAGAACCATTCCTGCACAAAGGGCCTGAACATTCCCATAAATATTCATCAGGATGTACATGAATAATTTTCAAAATCTTGTGTACATCTTTGTCAATGGCTAGTTCTGATTCGATAAGGTCATCTCTGGTTTTTCAGGATTTTCCTCTAGTTTCATAGTCTAATGGAAACCTGAGCCTATGCATTGAATGGAGTACTCTCTTATATATATGTTTAGCCGTTTAGAAAGATCATTGATATGCTCCCAATTTTCACAAATCATAAGCTTTCTCTCTACAAATCTTCTGATTTCTCAGTGATCATCTCTTCATTCTGCCATTATTTTATTTACCGATATTTCTTGAAAAATACCCAATTGTTTTCAATGGCTCCAAAAAGAACACTCTTCCATTCTAAGAACATCGTTAAACCCAGAATGAGGTATGGAAAAGTGACATATTCCAAGCCTTATGACTAGTTTTATGAAGAAGATGAGTTCAATAAACAGGTTCGGGGAGAATCATCTTACAAGAAGCCTGTTCAGAGGACGCTCCGTGATAAATCATCCAGCAAGGATACTAATGAAATGATCGAAACATTTTATGAAAAAGAAGAAGAAGACTTGGAGACAGAAGAATAAGAAATTGTTTGTTCTATAAAGAAATCAAAAACTCAAAGTTTTACAATCCAAGATTTGTTAAAGGAAGCAACCAGATCATACGACGTTAACAAGAAGTCTACTGTAAAGAAGACAAGAACAAAGGGCACTACAGTCAAGAAAATAAAGAAGACTGCAACCCCTTCTGCAAGGAAAGTCATCACAGCACCTGCTGTCCAAGCCATTCAGAAAGAGAAGGGATCTGCTGTTGATGATCCAGTTACACCTAAAGATGTTCCTGATCATGCCAAGGAACATGATATTGAGAAGCACACTATAGAGACTTCAAATCCTGCAAGTGTCATGTAGAAGTCCTCAAAACAACTGTCTCCTACTGAAGGTGATGATGATGATGATAGGGAAGACGATATTCCCTTAAGTGTAAAGATGAAAACATTTACTCTTGCCATTGCGAAAGGAAAGAAAAAGGTCATCAAGAGACCTTTGGTTGCAGAACCCATTGAACAAGAAGATATTCAAAGCTCATCCTCTGAATCTGCTGAAAAGACTCCTGTTCCACAACAGGAGGAGTTACTTGCCTCTGCACAATATGATCCATTCACCAGGTCACCTGTAAAGAAGAAAACTCTACAAAAGAAGGCCTCCACTACCATTGTGCAGCTTGTTCAGAGAACTCCAGTGACAAGAAGACGAGCACTTGCCACTATACCATCCACTACTGCTTCAACCAAGAAGAGAAAAGCTGTTGAACCTGCTCGTCTGTCTAAGAAGGCCAAGAAATCTGCTTAGCCTAGAGATGTACCTAAAGACATTTACTCACATTCTAGTGAACATGAGTCTTATATTCACAAATAGATCATCTATTTTCCAGGTATCTCTAAACAGGCTCTTTTCCGATCTACTAAGCATGCTGAGTTGTGGGAGAAAGTGAAGCAGAGGTCTATGATCTCTTAGAAGACGGTGGACAAAGATACTCTACTAGCTACAGGGGTGTTCACATTGTTGGAGGATGTTGGTTTGCTTGGAACAGTGCATAGGGTGCATGAATTTTTTCCAATGGTTGTCTCAGAATTCTACTGCAATCTAACCAAGGACATTGACGATCCTGAATCTGAAGATTTTCACAAGGTGTTTGTCAGAGGAGAAATGCTGAATTTCTCACCAGAACTCATCAATGAGTTTTTTGGATGCCACATTGAGGGAGAGTATGAGGAGATAGATGACTAAAGGGTGGTTTCTGAAGAACTGACCTAGGGAATCTACTTAAAATGACCATCCAATCCTCAGACTATTCCTACATCCAAGCTGACTCACAAGTATGGAGCTCTATTCAGAATTTTGATTCACAACTGGTTATGAACAAAGCATAGAGCTGTTGTTACTCAAGCTCAGGAGACGTTTCTATATCACCTAGGAACTGGAAAGAAGTTCAATTATGGTGAATTTGTCTTTGGAAAGATTGTAAGCAGCGCAGAGTCTACAGTGGTGAAAGGACCTCTGTGCTATCCTTCTCTGATTTATAACATCATAATGCAACAAAAGAAAAATATCTCTACAAAGAATGATCGTGTCATTCCACCTAAAAATCCTCTGGTGATTAAGGTTGCTACTGAAATAGGAGATCATCATATGCGCCTCCAGTTTAAGCAATTCTTAGGATCAAAGAAAGAGAGTGATGCTATTGCTGAGAAGTCTTCACCAAAGAGTGTTGTGCTGATGTTTCTGGAAAGAAGCCTAAAATTTCGTACTCGCTTGATTTCTGAGCATACTTCTGAGAAAATGAAGATTCAGGCTCTGATTGCTGAACTTTCATCAGGAGAAGAATTTACTTCTCCAACAGTAGATGTACCTAAGAATGTACATAACTTGCACAAGTTGGCAAGTACTGCAGCAACTGCTACTCAGAAGGATTCTCCATCAGCTCCAAAGCAAAGTGAAGCACATTCTGCAGCAGAGGAAAATGATGTTGAAGCAGATAAAGAAGAAACTGCAGAAGAAGATGAGGAGGCTGATGAAGAGGAGCAAGAGGCTGAAACAGGAAAAGAAGCTGAAGCTGATGGAGAGGCTGATGAGGGTGAAGAGACAGAGTATGATGATGCTGAAGAAGGATCTGAAGAAGAAGGAGATGAGCAAGCTTCTGACGAATCCGAGTAGTTTCTAAAATTTACTTCCTTGCCTTTCTCTATGGCAAATAGGGGGAGTGAAGCAATATAAATTTTTAATGTTTCTATTCAAGTTATCTTGCATTCCATGTTTTACAAGATATTTTGTTTTTTAGACTGTAATATCTTTTTGATATTGAACATAATGTTTATCTTCCCTATATGATTCTAATCTGCTAAAAAAATTGAAACTGCTATTAGAAGATAAAAAGAAAAATTAAAATTGCTATTAGAAGATAAAAAGATGATAAAAAATACAATATATCAGAGCAGATATAAGCTGATAAGAAAGTGAAAAATAGCTAAATCATATGATGTTCACAGGAACACTCAAGTACGTTTTAAAGTACACGATCCTTCAGTTTAAGGGTTGTGTTCTTTTAAAATATGGAGCTGATTTGCTACCTGATAAAGACAAATGGGGAGATTGTTAGTGCCATCTGCACTCAAATGTTCGAGATTGTCATGATCTGTATGGCAATATCAAAACAACACAAAAGGTTTTGGTTATTCATGTTCGAATAACATGTTCTGGACATTACTGTGAACATTCTGCTGCCAATCTGATTAAAGATCAATAAATGTACTTAAGAATGTTCTTGAACATGATTATGTACATGATTGTCTAAAGAGTTTGCAAGAAACGCGCCATGCTAGAATCAAAGAGTTAAAGCTGTAGATTCAAGATGGACGTTCCAGAATTGAAGCTGCCTTATTTGTGATGAAGATTAGTAAAGGAAAGCAGGAGTTCTATTCAAGGAAGGAGTCTAAACTAGGATAGTCCAATTCTATTAAGGAAAGTTTCCTTGTTGAATTAGAGTCAAATTAGGACTTCTGATTATCTTGTTAAGGCTATGTCTTTCATCTATAAATAGTCTGGAAATAAAACTAGTTTAGTACGCACGTATACTCGAATACACAGATCTCATTAGTGGGTCCAAAAGACTTCAAGTTTGAAGCATTAAGTATTCGGTATTGTTAGACTATAGTTGATCTTTTGATCGTTATTTTTCTAGTCTGTGTTTGAATCTGTCTCATACACACTTAGAGGAGTCTCGGGAGAGATTTCTTGTGGGAACTAGAGGGATTATAGGTTATGAGGGGAGCTCGCAATTCAGTTCAATTAAAGAGGTTGTAGTGGGTAGGAAAGGGGTCGAGTGACTGGAGGTCTTCGTGTAATAGCTTTTGTAACGATATAACGGAGTAGTTAATTGTTTCTACCGGACTTGTGAAGTCCTCCTGATGTAGATTAGTTGATCAAATAGGGTTACCAACCTCCTGTCCTTTACTTTCTTTCAATTTATCGATTCTGACCACGAATGTTCTCAACAATGTACACGTACATGATGATGAATATGATCGCACAGTTTATGTAACTTCATATGTTCTCAATAATTATATAACAGTATAATACTATGTTCTCATTAATTATACAACAGTATAATACTATCACTCTAGCAAAGACTTAAGTAGATAATTCCTCAAATATTTTATTTAGATATTCTAACCATGAATATCACATTTATAAGTTAATAACTCAAATATAGATAGGTTTTGCAAATAAACTCACCTTGATTAGATCAACTCAAGTGATCAAACTTCTCAATATTCATTTATCAGCTCCTCTGACTGGCTCAACAGGTTCTACAAGGTCAATCTTTATTTTAGGACTGCTGCTCTAATTTTCAGAACTTGACTTTAATTTAATTGGAGCTTTTATTTACTTTAATTATATTTCAACTAAGAATGCATGATTCTAAAGACCTCGTACAATTTCCACGCAGAAGGGAATAGATCTCAAAATATTATTTCTAATTTAATGGGATAAAAATATTTGACAGAGGTCACTTTCCGAAACTTGTCATTTTACTCAATTTTTCATAGCTAACCTCGATTACACTTTTCACTTGTCCAAAAATTGTGAAAATAATTAAGCATGACTCCACATATATCTTTATTAAAGTATACAATTTTTGGAATTTTCTGAAATCACATGCTCTAGTTATAAAAATAATCGCTTGATTAAAATAATCGACTTTAATCAAAACATATCGGAAAATTATAAAATTTGGCAGCCCTATAGGAAATAATATTTCGAGCAACTTTCTAGTTCAAAGTTTTTTAATTTGATGACCCGAAATGAGTAAAAATGGGCAAAAACCGAAACTGATCGGAGCCCCTTTATTTTCAACATTTTTTTGGCATTTTAACTGGTTTGCGGCCCCCGAACGACGACTCACTCAACATACAAAATGAAGTACTATTTAAAATACACAACATATTAAAATTTTAACTATAAAGAATGAGAAATGGACCGAAACAAGATGTCCGAAGCAGCGGTGCGGTGACGACATGACAACGGTGATTTCCGGCTATCCACGGTAGCGGTGGCTCTCCGGCAGCCTTCCAGCGCACGGCAGCTGCTCCCTGACAAGTCCAAATTTTCTCGTGTTTTAATGTCTTTTTCTCGTTCTTTTGTCTTTTGTTTTTTCTGTTTTTTTAGTTGGAAAGAGCCAGAATGGGCACAACAGGCAGCAGGAGGCAGGAAAATCACTTCTGGAGGGCATAATGGTGCCAATGATACCAAGATGAGCAACAACTTCTCAGTGGAAATCTCTCTCTCGATCCTGGCGGAAATCGCCCACCATTCCAGCAAAAGCTGAAGGAGAAGTTTGTGATCGTGCCCACAACAACCCCAGAGTGATTGAGAGGAGAAGGCGAGGAGACTGGGCATAAGGGAGACTAATGCTAGCTACAGCAGGAGCAATGCACCCTAGCCGCCGAAGGAAAGAGGAGCCGCGGAAGGCAAGTTGACGCTTCCAGAAGGATGCTCCGCTCTACAAGGAAAGTTGCTATGTCTGCGCTACTAGGGCACAACATGTACAGATTCTGCGACTTAGGATCTTATAAATAAGGGAAGAATCTGTCAGATATGGAAAGCTTTGGGAATGGTGGTTGCGAATTGGGCTGAAGATCCCCGGCTTGTCAGGGAGTTTACCTTGTGTCTTTGTACTCCTATATATATGTCTTTCATGGCAGAGACCGAACACACATGAAACAACTTTCTTTTACGCTTGTATCAAATAATTTAATTTAGTTTTATTTTTCTTTTCTGCAACAGGTCTCGAGCCTTATGCCCGCAGAACCTTAGGATTTTACTGTTTTATGTTCTTCAATCCAGCGTTGGTGTTGGATTCTTTTGCAGTTTAATATAAGTAAGTTTTTCGTTTATATAATAATCTCTTTTATTTCTTTCAATTATTATTATTGTTCTAAGTCTAGCATGAGTGGCTAGACTCGTTATTCCGGATTGAACAAAGATAAGAACTTAATGAACATGTAAGAACCATGAGACATATGGGCATAAACTGTGTGAATCTGGTTCCATCGTGTAATCATTTTTTTTGTTGCATTATACAGTGGGCTAAGCTAGTTAATTGTGGCTAATCACTCGTTAATTAGTATTTTGTTCACTACATTTATAAATGGTCAATGAATCGTAGTTGTGTGTTGGTCATAAAGGGATGGGATACATCACAGGTACTGAAGGCATAAGAGAGATCTTTGTCTAGGCAAATCTGGTTCTGTCTAGGGCATAATGCTCCTTTGTTGTTTACAATCATATGAGAGATCGGGGTTGGGCAACAAGTTAGGGTTTAGGGGACGAGAAATCACCTCTAAGCTAAACTGAAAAGAAGATTAGGTATGTTGAGAGAGATCCAGTACTTTTAACCAGATAATTAGATTTGCATAAGTAATCCATGTGCCCATGATCGGTCAAGTGTTTGTTAAGTTCGAAATCTAAGTTCTAATCCGAAATACGTTTACTATTAATATTTTTCTTGTTTTGTTTTGTTTTGTTATTTTATTTTACAATTTTTAAATACAAGTACGGAGACCACAACAATCCTCAACCCTTCTGGAAAAGTTACACTGGAAGATAGAATTCGCAGCACATCATGGGATCGACCCTTACTCACATTAGCTTGTTACGCCTTGCTGTGGGCATAAGGATAATTCTCTTTTAAGAATTATTCTGAGCGCGAAACGACCGCGCGTCAGAATTGGCACCGTTGCTGGGGAGCGGGTTCTTGAAATTCTATTTTCCCAACTTATTAGCTTGGCCGGTAGATGCCCAATACCTCTACAGGAGATTGCTCGTACGATCCATAACCTGAGAAGACTCTGAAGAGGAGGAGAGCAGAAGCACGGAGGGCACAACAAGTAGAGAGAGTTGCTCATGAAAGAGAACTGGAGCAAGAAAGAGCTCAAGAAGAACAACTAAGAATAGTCATGATGGCTGAAGAAGAAGGCAGAACGCTAAGGCAGTTAGTCTTTCCGACTAACATGAATTTACGTCCCATGGGCATAATGCTTCCAGTGAGGGTGTGTTGATACCGATTGGTAGTGTATCATAGATTTAGGGATATTTGTTTAAATCGTGTATTTGGAGTTTTTGTCTTTCTTGCAGGATAAAATCTGTTGAGAGAAAATAGGAGCATGTGGGATTTGACCAAGTCCAAAGATCTGCTGAAGCCACAGTTGTTCCGGAAGTTGTGCCGAAAATGTAGGAGTGGAGATCATGGAGATCATGGCTTAGTGGATTGGTTGTTTTGAGTGGGGATCAAACAACGAGCTGTGTATATATAGGGTTCAGATAGTTAGTGTTAGATACGAGTTTTTTAATAGAGCTTTTCAGATATTGTAAAGTTTTGAGTTCTCGTATTTATCCGTTTCTACTAGATATAGTTAAAACAACTTTAGTCCCAACCTTCTGTGAAGGTAGAGATAAAGTGTCTTAATATTTAGTGAGAGTTTATCTGGTAGTGTTTTTGTAATTCACATATTTTATATAGTGAAGATTTCGCCCTGAGGCACTTCGCGAGATTATAGAAATATAATTTCGTGAAAATTTCAATTCATTGTTTCTGCTTTAAATTTCCGTTGCGTATGCAAAGTTGTCTCAACGTTATACACAACTTTGTACACAACTCTTTCAGAACCGAGAGTTTGGTTTTTTCAATTGGTATCAAAGCAGACACTTGATACACTAAGTGGTGATCCTATTTTCGTAAGCACAATGGATTGCACGAACCCGCTGTTCAACAAACCTCCCGTTCTAGATGGCATGAACTATTCCTTTTGGAAAGTTCAGATGAGATCATGCATCAAATCGATTGATGCAAGAGCATGGAATGCGGTTCAAAAAGGATGGACACACCCCAAGACCGTGGATGCTGAAAGAGATACATGCCGTACACCACAGTCAGAATGGAGCAGAGAGCAAAATGAAGAAGCCACCTTTAATGATAAGGCGCTCAACACGATTCAATCCTCCCTACACGTTCAGATGTTCAAACTTATAAGGAATTGTGAGACGGCTAAGGAAGCTTGAGATATACTCCAGCAGCATTGCGAAGGTGATGTTGGAGTTAAAGAATCAAGGCATCGGATTCTCACCACAAAGTTTGAAAACATAAAGATGGAGGATGATGAGTTCGTAGGAGACTACTGCAACAAACTACTGGAGATTGCCAACGAGTGCAATGATTTGGGTGATCCAATTACTAATAAGAGGTTAGTTTCAAAAACTTTGAGAACTCTAACTTCTCGTTTTGACATGAAAGTGGTTGCAATTGATACTGCTACAACTACTGGAGCTCTGGATTTCACCAAACTGATGAATGATCTGAAGACATTCGAGATGGAACTAAATGAAAAGGGTGGACAGAAGAAGAAGAGAATCGCCTTTACTGTCGCGACAACTTCAAAGACAACTTCGGCTTTCGTTGAAGAAGAAGATGAAGATCTTGAAGAAATCACTGAGAAGGATCCAGATTATGCTCTTCTCACCCGAAGAGTGAATTCTCTCATTCGAGCCAACAAAGAAAAACGACAAGTGGGAGGTACAGAACAACGAAAGCCTCGAAATGATGCCTCCGGATCTTTTGTTCTCTATGACAGGCTTATCACACCAGGAAAGGAACCAAAAATCATTAGGCGTGCTGCATCTGATCACTTCCGACCTAAGGAAGTGACGGACTTCTCTACAGTTCAATGCTATGAATGCAAGGGCTTCGGACACTTTGCCAATGAGTGTCCCAACACATTTCGCAAACTGGGAAAGCATGTCAACTTTCTATCCCTTAGCGATAGTGAGCTTGACACCTCAGGGATTTATGTAGAGGAGATTCCTAATGATCCACCAACTGAGCAGGCAGCCTTAACTGCAGTATGTGTTGAAGAGGACAAGTCAAACTACACTGAAGTTGAGATAACTTCAGATAGGTATGATGAGTCCTACTATAACACTCTTTTCTGTTTCAACACTGTTGTGTCCACTGCAGAAAATGAGGAAGAAGTCACGAAAGAGGAAACTCTGGAGTTACTGATAAAGATGCAGGAACTTTACAAGGAACTGTACGTCAAATGGTCCAAACAGTGCAAAGTGGTGGATTCACTAACTGAGGAAGTTTCTATGCAAAAGGCCTCACTACAAAAGCTGGAAGTCATGCTGACAAAGAAGGATGCTGAGTTAGACAACATGAGAATTAAACTCAATCATGCTGATGAAACTTTTAAAAGACTCAACACGGGAACCTCAAAACTAGATGAAGTTCTTTCTCAAACTCAAATAACTTCACATGGCCTTGGGTATGATTCGAGTGCAAGACCAGCCTTCACTCAGATTTTGTCTACTCATGGCAAACCATTTGTGAAAGCCAAGGAAATTCCCACAACTTCGTCAGCAAAGAAAAAACGTAGGAGGTACATTTGTCACTTCTGTTTTCTTCCTGGACACATTAAGCCCTTCTGTCATAAGTTTTTGCAGGAACACCATAAGGAGATGCATCTGAAGAACCAAGCATCAAATCCTATCCTCTCAAACAAAGGTGACAAGTCCAAGAAACTGGTATGGAGACCCAAAGTTACGCCAACAGTTACCTGCCAAGTGGTCTTCACTGCATCGACAGATAATGACTCGACCACATAGTACTTTGATAGTGGATGCTCACATCACATGACATGCTCCAGATGTTATCTATCAAACTATCAAAGAATTAATGGCAGTGAAGTAACTTTTGGAGGAGGATCAAATGGCAAGATTGTTGGACGAGGAACCTTGGACAGTCCTGGACTTCCAAAGCTGGCCAATGTATCACATGTTGAAGGGCTGACTGCAAATCTCATTAGCATTAGTCAACTATGTGATGACAACTTCAGTGTCATCTTTGATAAAGAAAGGTGCACTATGATGGAAAGCAACGGAAATCATGTGATCTCAGGGGTAAGGTCTTCCAATAATATTTATGAGACTAGCAAAAACAGTTGTCTAAGTGCGCAGGTAAATGAAGTGCAGCTCTGGCACCAAAAATTGGGACACACCAACTTCCGCAATATAAAGAATCTTCAAAGACTAAATGCTGTTCTAGGAGTTCCCAAGTTGAACATTTCAAGTCCTAGCCTTTGTGGAGATTGTCAAAAAGGAAAACAAGTCAAAGCGTCGCACCCAGTTGTGACAACTTCTGAGAGACCTTTCACAACTCAAAGCTGCTTCGAACTACTTCATATGGATCTTATGGGACTAGCTGAAGTTGAAAGTCTTGGAGGTAAATGGTATTCCTTTATGATTGTAGATGATCTATCTAGGTATACTTGGGTAAAATTTTTGAGAAACAAGGGTGAAACATATGATTCCTTCTTGGAGTTGTATGCCACGATCAAAAATCTTTACCATGCTTGTGTTAAGAGACTAAGATCGGATCATGGGAGGGAGTTTGAGAATATTCAACTCCTTAACTTTTGCACGAAGGAAGGAATTCATCACGAGTACTCATCTCCAAAGACACCCCAGCAAAACGGTGTGGCCTAGCGAAAGAATAGAACCCTACAAGAGATGGCCACGATGATGCTGCGTTCAAAGAAGTTGGCTAAACGGTTTTGGGCTGAAGCTTTAAACACTGCATTTCATGTAAGCAACCGAGTGAACTTAAGAACCGAAACCACCATGACGTCATATGAGATTCTTAATGGTAAAAAACCCAACCTTAAATATCTGCATGTCTTTGGTTGTGTTTGTTACATTTTGAATGATATGGACTATCTATACAAGTTTGACTCTAAAAGTGACAAAGGTGTGTTCATCGGTTACTCCCTCAACAGTCATGCTTACCGTGTGTATAACCTCATGACCAAAACTGCAATGGAGAGTGTGAATGTAAGGTTTGATGATTTGGCTAGTCTGTATACTCCTACTGATGATACTGACAGTGTTATTGAGATACAGGGAAGTACTGATGCCGCTGATGTAGAACAAGTTGACCCAGAAATGGAGCCCACTTTAGTAACAAACAAGGATACACCCTCCGATGAGCCTGACTCGGATGCTGATCTTGATGATTCAGCAACCCCAGAAGTTATACAAAACAGTGTTCGTCGAGACCCTCCCAAGAGAATTCACAAAGATCATCCAATCGACCAAGTCATTCGAGATGTTCACGAAGGTGTCCGAACTAGAGGTAACACTGTTGTTAACTATAAGGAAATGGTAAGGATGGTGTGTTTGTCATGTGTCATCAATGAAGTTGGGACAATTGTGTTCCTGTCTTTGATTGAACCTAGGAATGTAACTGAAGCCTTAAAAGATGAGTTTTGGATTAGTGCAATGCAGGCCGAATTACTTGAATTTGTGAGAAACAAAGTCTGGACACTAGTGCCCAGACCTTCTGGAGTTAATGTTATCGGGACTAAGTGGATATTCAAAAATAAAACTGATGAGTTTGAAAACATCATTAGAAATAAGGCTCGCTTAGTTGCCCAAGGATACACTCAAGTAGAAGGCATAGACTATGATGAAACTTTTGCTCCAGTTGCACGAATAGAGTCAATCAGGCTTTTCTTTGCTATTGCATGTTATCTTAACATCACTCTTCACCAGATGGATGTTAAGGCAGCTTTTCTCAATGGAATCTTGGAAGAGGAGGCATATGTGGAACAACCCAAAGGATTCGAAGATCCTTCAAAGCCCGATCATGTGTACAAACTACACAAAGCTTTATATAGACTAAAGCAAGCTCTTAGAGCTTGGTATAGTCATTTGACCGAATTTTTGCTTGATTTTGGTTTTTACAGGGGACATGCGGATAGGACACTTTTTCTCAAAAAGGAAAATAACTTTCTAACCATAGCTCAAATTTATGTCGATGACATAGTGTTTGGGTCAACGAGTGAGAAAGCCTTGAAGGAATTTGTGGAAGCCATGTCAACCTTCTTCGAGATGAGCATGGTTAGGGAGCTTAGCAACTTCCTTGGCCTTCAAGTCAAGCAAAAAGAAAATGGAGTGTTCGTCTCACAGACAAAATATGCAAAGAACCTTGTGAAGAAGTTCGGTCTAGAAAGTGCAAAACACATGAGAACCCCCATGAGCACATTTGAGAAACTATCGAAGGATGCAGTTGGGCCTAAAGTTGACCCAACGTTGTACAGATCGATGATCGGAAGTCTTCTGTATCTGATTGCAAGCAGGCCAGATATAATGTACAGTGTTTGTACATGTGCTCGATTCCAATCCTGTCCAAAGGAAGAACACCTGAAAGCTGTCAAGAGGATCATTCAATATGTTGCTGGCACTTGTGAACTGGAACTTTGGTTCACAAAGGACACAACTTCAGATCTTGTGGGGTACAGTGATGCTAACTGGGCTGGAGAAACTGATGATCGAAGAAGCACAAGTGGAGGATGCTGTTACCTAGGCAACAATCTCATCTCCTGGCACAGCAAAAAGCAAAACTGCATTTCTTTATCCACAGCTGAGTCGGAGTATGTAGCAGCTGGAAGTTGTGCAACACAACTGATTTGGTTGAAGTCAATGTTGGATGACTATGGTTTGGAGAGCAATCCCCTAGTAATGCTTTGCGACAATACAAGCGCAATCAACCTTGCAAAGAACCCCGTCAACCACTCAAAGTCCAAACACATCCACTTAAGGTATCACTTTATTAGAGATTTAGTCGAAAAGAAGTTATTAAAGTTAGAGTACATTAGTATATATTCTCAACTGGCTGAGATGTTCACAAAAGCTCTTAGCTATGAGAGATTCTCATCTTTGAGAAAATCTCTTGGCCTATGTTCTATATGAGTTCAAAAGTTGAATCAACTATTGTCACAACTTTTGATATATCATAGTTGACTGTGAAGTTGAGTAGATTCGAGGATGTAAAAGCCTGTAAAAGGTGAAATCATGATCGTTCCTAAAAAACCATATAACTGGGTCAAAGACCTAAGATAAGTGGTTTTTATGAGATTCTCTTGGTTATACATCTATTCACCATCTGCTCTCTTCTTGAAAAGTCTTCTATGATGTGTGAAAAGTGTTCTGAATATTTCATCCTCTATGACAATAGTTGTTTAAAAACAAAATAAAAAATAATAATAATATTAAAAAAAAAAAAAAAATTTGAAAGTCAGTTGAGTGAATTCGGAAGTGTATCTTACTCTATCTTTAATTTCATCTTTGACTATATCTTTAAATTATTAATCCCTATTTTTGTGGCAGGACGAATCTGTTTTGTTAGTCTACTCATTTAAATTTCCCATCTCTATTCTTCTCCCCTAAGTCTGATAAAATCGATCCCTGCCCCACTATTCACAAAACCCTTACTTTTTCACCCCTTCATCTTCCAAAAGCTCTCTCTCTCCCGATCTTTCTCCAAAATGACGCCGGAAAAAATGAAGCAATTGGAGGAATTCATGGCGGACCCTGAAGCTTCCGCTTACCTCCGCCACCTCTCGACGTTTCCGCCACAACCATCTCCTCCCCGTCCTTTCGCATCCAACCCTTTCCGTCTCTTATCACTGGACACCACCCCTCTTCTCCGACCCAGTATCTTGCTCTCGTCTTCATGAGAGAATGCACCGATGGAGATCTCTCATAGGGTGAGAAGCTCGGAGATTCAGTCTCAACCGCTTCCTCTCCCGGCACCAACTTCAATGCCGCCATCTGTCCTGTCTCTGACGACCGAGCAGGCGATTATTGTTGCTCCGAGCGGCATAGTGATGCCATCATTTGACTTTTCGGAGCTCGACACTCCAATTCTTGCCGAAGACCAAGAGGACCTAGTCCATTCATTTGAGAAAGTTGGTCAACAAGGCGGTAGCCCTATTGCCGTCTCGTTCTCTTCTACTGAGCCGGAACCACAGCCGGAGGTCATCCCATCTCCGACCCCCTCACCTCCAACGAAGAAGACCTCCAAAACACCTAGTGTTTCTCCCGCTCGACGTTCCAAGCGTGTCTCTCGACAAAGCCGTCCCTCTCAGGCTCCCGAGGAACCGATCCACATCGATAGTGAAGTCGAGGGTGAGGATCAATTGGGCGCTTCCTCCGACAACTCTGCTGAGAAATCATTCTCTCACCAACTCTCAGATGCCGATGAGGATGAAGAGCTTGAAGAGGAGGTTGCTGCCTCTCGGAAAGAGAAGAGGAAAATGCCTTCCTCGTCGCCGTTGAAGTCGAAAGGCAAGTCAGTCAAGAAGGTCAAACGAGAAGTTTCTCCGACCGAGGCCGACACCGACTCTGACTCCGAGCTTGAGATAATTAAGGCTTTGAACGAATGCTTTTACAATGAGGCTGCTAAGAAGAATTGGGATAGCTTTAGGAAAAGGGAGTTCATTAATGATAGGACATTTGATTTGAAGGATTTTACACAATATAATTTGCTTGATTTTCTGCGTAAAAGGAAAGTTTTGAGAAGTGTCACTTATGTGAAACCCTATGTTGCTGAGATTGTGAAGCAATTTTATTCCAATCTGCCTGTTGATTTTGCTAACCCCTCCTCCAAGATGTTTGGAAAAGTTTATGTCCGTGGGAAGATTTTCTCTTTCACTCCCTCTCGCATGAACAAATTTCTAGCTGCTCCAAATGTTGTTGAGTCTGATGTTGAGATTGATGAGGAGCTAGAGGTTGAGATGGAGAATTTGCTTACGGGTGGCCGTGCAGATGTGTGGACAGTGAACAAAAGGCCTAACCACATAGCTTCGGTCCTCACTTCCCTTTTCTCAACTTTGCACAAGATTTCCGTGTCAAATTGGATCCCTACATCCAATACCACAATTGTACCGTTTGAGCATGTGTGCCTACTTTACAAAGTGTTCAAGGAAGAGAAGTTCAACTTGGGCACCCACATTTTTAATGTTGTTGCTGAGGTTGCTGTGGCCAAGTCCACCAAAAAGTTGATCGTTCCTTCTCTCATCTATAGCATGCTTGTTGAGCAAGGGTTGAAGCCGAAGAAGAAAGATGTCCTCACATCCAAGCTCCCTCTCCAAACTATGCAACCTGCCTTCTTGAGTGAGAAGAGGCACAGAGATCTCCCGTGGATTGATCCCTCAACTGAAGAGGATCCCTCGGTCGAGTTAATGTGTTCTCTACCTGTTTTTGTTTTACAGGAGCAAATAGCCTTCTTTTCCTCGCAGATTGCTATCCTTGAAGGGAAACGAAGGGTGTTTCAACGACTTCTAGCATTTTCTTCCCAAAAAAGGGGAGAAGGCCCTAGCCGTCGCCACGGACCAAGTGATGAGGAAGATGAAGATGAGGAGTGAGGGGGAGAAGCATGAAGAAGAAGAAGACTGCAGTGTGTTGCAGTATTTTGATGATGTTGTTGGATGAAACAAACAAACAACTATTTTATTTGTTGCACAACTTTATGAACAACTTTTATTTTCTGCCTAACTCTTATATATTTTTGATTGCATGCAGATATGGTTGTTTTATGTGTTGTAATGATATTGTGTAGTTTCTGTTTTTATTACAGTCTTGGTGATAGGGGGAGCAACTGTTTAGCTAAAATTTCTCTAATCTTTTCATGGTTGTTGTGATTTGATTGTGTTGCTTCAGGGGGAGTAATTGTAACTCTTATTTTTTTGTTTTGGTTTTGGAAAGAAAGCCAAAAAAGAGGGAGATTGTTGATACCGATTGGTAGTGTATCATAGATTTAGGGATATTTGTTTAAATCGTGTATTTGGAGTTTTTGTCTTTCTTGCAGGATAAAATCTGTTGAGAGAAAATAGGAGCATGTGGGATTTGACCAAGTCCAAAGATCTGCTGAAGCCACGGTTGTTCCAGAAGTTGCGCCGGAAATGTAGGAGTGGAGATCATGGAGATCATGGCTTAGTGGATCGGTTGCTTTGAGTGGGGATCAAGCAACGAGCTGTGTATATATAGGGTTCAGATAGTTAGTGTTAGATACGAGTTTTTTAATAGAGCTTTTCAGATATTGTAAAGTTTTGAGTTCTCGTATTTATCCATTTCTACTAGATATAGTGAAGACAACTTTAGTCCCAACCTTCTGTGAAGGTAGAGACAAAGTGTCTTAATATTTAGTGAGAGTTTATCTGGTAGTGTTTTTGTAATTCACATATTTTATATAGTGAAGATTTCGCCCTGAGGCACTTCGCGAGATTATAAAAATATAATCTCGTGAAAATTTCAATTCATTGTTTCTGCTTTAAATTTCCGCTGCGTATACAAAGTTGTCTCAACGTTATACACAACTTTGTACACAACTCTTTCAGAACCGAGAGTTTGGTTTTTTCAGGGCGAATGGGCAAGAATTTGCTTAAGGAATATAGAGTGAGACATAAGGTGACTACTGCATATCACCCACAGGCGAATGGGCAAGCTGAGGTTTCCAACCGAGAAGTCAAGTCCATACTTCAAAAAGTCATAAACCCCAATAGCAAGAATTGGAGTTTCAAGCTGGATGATGCCTTGTGGGCATATTGCACTACCTACAAAACACCCATTGGAATGTCTCCGTTCCGCTTGATCTATGGGAAGAATTGCTACTTCTAGTAGAGATTAAGCACAAAGCCTTTTGGACAATTCAGAAGCTCAACATGAAGCTCGATAGAGCTGGGATCGAAAGGAAGCTTCAACTTCAAGAGTTGGAAGAGATAAGACTAGAAGCCAATAACAATGCTATTCTCTACAAGGAAAGAATGAAAAGAACCCATGACCAACTCATTCGCCACAAGCCGTTTGAGCGTGGGCAAAAAGTTATGTTGTATAATTCTAGACTGAAGCTATTAGGAGGAGGACTCAAGTCCAAATTTTCAGGACCATATGAGATCCAGACCGTATGCACAAATGGAGCAGTGGAATTATTTGATTTAAGTACTGGAGAGACGTTCAAGGTCAATGGTCAGCGGCTGAAGCATGTCAAAGAACTAATGGTTTTATCTATAGAGGCTCTCGGGCTCCAGCTCGTTAAGTCTATATACATGTGACGCTGAAGAGCATCGTGCCTACGATAATAACTGGGGCGCTAACTGGGAGGCAACCCAGGTTTATTTTTTTTTCTTTCCTTTTTTATGTTTTTTGCAATTTATTTATTTCCTTTTGAGTGTTTATTTTTTTCCATGTTAGATTAGGAGTTGGATTTTACGGCTGTATTTTGTTTTTGGAGTATTTTAGGAAACAAACTTAGGTGAATTTTCTGTGGAAAGAAAGAATCTAGCCAAATTGGATGCTCCAGTATGGAGGGCACCAGTAAAGGTAATTCTGGAAAATTCGGGATCTCTCTGCCCCCGTGGGCACAACATAAGATTTCGTACAAGGAAATCCTAAAAGCCCAAAAGTTGTCTGACGGGCCTGTCACATCAATTCAAATTGAGTGGCTAGGATGAATCCAAGTATTTAACCCTCATCCCTTCCTCGCTAAAAATACACTCGCCTATTTTCACTCCAAAAATTCAAAAAATTACAGATCCCCTCTCTCTGTCTAAAAACTCCCTCTCTCAAACCGCCATAACCATGATCACCAAGGCCCCCAATACTCGCGCTGCCAAGTCCACAAAGAAAAAGGTGGAGTTTACCCCTTCCACTTCACCGAAAAACTCCAGGGATACCACCACCGACGCCGCTGCACCAACCAAGTCGTCGAGCACTGCAGCCATGAATATTCAATCTCTCACCACCGTTGAACCACCGCCTTCACCAGTTTCCAGCCGAGAGTCTGAGAAGGTTGACAAGCCCTCTTTGAAAATTATGGAGAAGACCGCCGACGAGATCGACGAGTAAGAGGATGGTAGCATGCAGCAAGATGTGACCCCCGAGCCGATGCCGGAGCATACCTCTGAGCCCTCTACAATTGAAAAGTTGAATAAGGTGAAGAAGGAGAAAGTAGCCACTGCGAAAGCTAAGTCGCAGACCCTGAAGAGGAAGAAGCAGCCGTCACCGACGTTGTCAGAGGACAAGAAAGCCGATGAGGAGGCCGAGAAAGAAAAAGCTGAAAGCAGTGGGGAGTCGCGAGCCCACAAAACTCTAGATGATCAGTCTCTATCTCAGAAGGAACCCACTGAGGGCACAATAGATGCGCCCTCTGTGTTTGCCAAGGAGAAAGGGAAAGCCTCTGCCAAGCCGTCTGCAAAGAAGGGTAAAACCGTGGTTAGCCCAACTTTTGGAAAAGTCATGCCAAAAGGAGAAGGCGTCTTGCCCACAAGAGAGATCATGCATAGCATAACCATCCACTTCGCATCGCTTGCTGTCTTGGGCATCGAGCGAGAGGTAAGAGAACTCTTCTCTAACATTGGCTGGTCCTTCTTTATTGAATGGGATTGTCTGATTTTTTCTAAGTTGGTCTATGAGTTTTTCCATGATCTGTCTGTGAAGAGTAAGGGGAAGGGAGGCACTTCTGCCAAAATTTTCAAATTTAAAATTTTTGGGAAAATTTTTAATCTTTCTGCTAATGAATTGAATATGAGCCTGAGAATTGTGTCGTTCTTAGATCTAAATGATGATGATTATAAGTCTGCTATTATTGTGGTGCCCATGGATGAGAATGTGGATGAGAAGTGGGCTGAGTTAGGTGATGGTTCCGAATTCAAGTCTGGAACTAGCAAGAGACACATGCTGAAAAGTAATGCCATTCGCTTTTGTCACCGAGTGCTCGCCTACAACTTCTTTAGCAGGAAAGATAGCTCCAACTCCATCACCAATCAGGAGTTGTTTGTCCTCTGGTGTATGGTGCACAAGAAGAGGATAAACTTTGGAGCTGTGGCCATCGCCTACTTCAAGGACACTATGGCCCATTCTAAGAACCGCATCTCCTGTGCCCAACTGATTACCCATCTTGCTGAAAAACTGCATCTATTTGATCCTTCATCCATTAATCTATATTGCAAACATGTTGAGTTATTTGATTTGAATTGCTTGAAACGTATGATGGATGTTTTTGACGATGAAGAGGTGATACCCGTGTTTCGCATACTGGAGCTAGAAACTTCGAGTAGCCTTAGTTTTCCTTTGAATGCAGGACCCAACAAGAGGCCCCAAGGGCACAGCAGCAAGAGCCAGCAGCCACCACCATCATAGCTAGACTAGACTGATTGGAGACCGCCCGGTTCACCTATTTCAAGCACGTAGGATTCAATTATCCGACCACCTTTGATGCCTAAACTGGCATTCTTTCCCTTAGGTTAGGTTTTTATTTTTTATTTTGCTTTTTGTTTGTTTAGGTGTCGCCCATTTCCCACACTTTTCTTAAGACAAAGTGTGTGGGTGTGGGCATTAGGAGTCCTTTTATTTTTATGTCTTTGTTGTTTTTTGTTGTTTTGTGTTTTTGTTTTGTAATTAGATGACCCCCGTACTGACCCACTTTGCTTAAGGCAAAGTGTGTGGGTAGGGGGGCCTTCTAATGTTTCATTGAGTTTGTGGTTAGTAGGATAACCTTCTCGCACCCTCTTTGCCAAAGACAAAGTGTGTGGGTAGGGGTTACTCTGCCTTCTTTGTATTTTTTTAAAGTATCAAGCATGTTTAAATATTTGAACTTAAAAACATGGAGTCTAGGGTCTTGTGACCATAAGGCAGCATATTTTACTGTATTTTCATTTCCGCATGCACATGCTACTACTTATATGATAAATGAACTAAGTATCTTGTGAGGAATTGACCCTGAATTCACAATGCATGTGCTACTTCTTTCTTGTGTGATTTCTGCATTTTTGAATTCAGGTAAACTAGAACTTGCTTTTGCTCTATTCTGAGGTTACAAAAAATTCTGGGTATGTTACTGAAATGCTTAGGCAATTTTCTTTTTGAGCCCACAAAGCCACATAAAACCACCCTGATATTATCCCTTGCGGCTCTTTATGAGCCGAAAAATGAATAAAGCCCTGGAAATGTTCTTTCTGGAAAACTATAAAAAAGTCCATGGGCATGAGGGGAGGATAAATCTGGTGTGTACAAGGCATAAAATGCCAAGAAAAAGAAAGAAAAAGAAAAAAGAAGGGGTTGAAATAAAAAAGAAAAAAAATGAAAAAGAAACCCCAAGAGAATAAAAGTACAAAATGTCCACAAGATAAAAAATCTGGGACATGTGCTTAAATAAAATGGGCACGGTGACAAAGGCCAGTAAGAGTCAACAGAAGTCTCCCTAAGAGAAAATTCGACTAAAAAATGAGCTAGATCCAAATATTTTTTACCTTAAACCCGTAGCCCCATTACAACCTTTAAAGACCTTAGCATAGGTATGCCCATTATACCAACAGTGGTGGAGGAACAAGAGCAATTGCAAGCCTATAGTGACTCTTGGTTCAATTATGTTTTTCCTTGAGCGTAAACACTTAACCAAAACACTTGAGTGAGGAAAGCATAAGCGAACCAATAACTTAGTCATTTTGATTTGCAGTGGGCATTATGTATGTTTTTACTGTTTATATGCTATTAAGTGTGATCAGATACCTAGGTGTCTGTGCCCGCAAGGGATTTGCTTTTACTTGCTTGATTTGTCGTGTCTTTGTCTTGAGTCTGTCTTTTCCTCCTTTTATTTTCTATTTTTTTCTTTTGGGCACATTGTACCCACATACTTGAGGGTAAGTATGACTAAAGTGGGTGGGTGTGACAAGTCCAAATTCTCTCGTGTTTTTGTGTCCTTTTCTTATACTTTTGTCCTTTATTTTTCTGTTTTTTGAGTCGGAAAGAGCCAGAATGGGCACAAGGGGCAGCAGGAGGCAGGAGAATCACTTCTGGAGGGCACAATGGTGCCAATGATACCATGATGGGCAACAACTTCTCAGCAAAAAGCTCTCTCTCGAGCCTGGCGGAAATCGCCCACCATTCCAGCAAAAGCTGAAGGAGAAGTTTGTGATCGTGCCCACAACAACCTCAGAGTGATTGAGAGGAGAAGGAGAGGAGACTATGCACAAGGGAGACTAATGTCAGCTATAGCAGGAGTAATGCACCCTAGCCGCAGAAGGAAAGAGGAGCCGCGGAAGGCAAGTTGACGCTTCCAGAAGGATGCTCTGCTGTACAAGGAAAGTTGCTATGTCGGCGCTACTAAGGCACATCAAGTACAGAATCTACGACTCAGGATCTTCTAAATAAGGGAAGAAACTGCCAGATATGGAAAGCTTTGGGCATGACAGCTGCGCATTGGGCTGAAGATCCCCGGCCTGTCGGGGAGTTTACCTTGTGTCTTTGTACTCCTATATATATGTCTTTCATGGCAGAGACCGAACACACATGAAACACCTTTCTTTTACGCTAGTATCAAACAATTTAATTTATTTTTATTTTTCTTTTCTGCAATAGGTCTCGGGCCTTATGCCCGCAGGCACTTAGGATTTTACTGTTTTATCTTCTTCAATCTAGCGTTGGTCTTGGATTCTTTCGCAGTTTAATATAAGTAAGTTTTTCAATTATATTATGTTTTCTTTTATTTCTTTCAATTATTATTATTGTTCTAAGTCTAGTATGAGCAGCTAGACTCGTTATTCTGGATTGAACAAAGATAAGAACTTAATGAACACGTAGGAACCGTGAGGCGTATGGGCATAAACTGTGTGAATCTGGTTCCGTCGTGTAATCATTTTCTTTGTTGCATTATACAATGGGCTAAGCTAGTTAATTGTGGCTGATCACTCATTAATTATAATTGTGTTCACTACCTCTATAAATGGTCAATGAATCATAGCTGTGTGTTGGTTATAAAAGGATAGGATACATCATGGGTACTGAGAGCATAAGAGAGATCTTTGTCTAGGTAAATCTGGGTATGTCTAGGGCATAATGCTGCTTTGTTGTTTACAATCATATGAGAGATCGGGGTAGGGCAACAATTTAAGGTTTAGGGGATGAGAGATCACTTCTAAGCTAAACTGAAAGGATAGATTGAGTATGTTGAGAGAGATTCGGTACCTTTGACCAGATAATTAGATTTGTATAAGTAATCAACGTGCCCATAATCGGTCAAGTGTTTGTTAAGTTTGAAATCTAAGTTCTAATCCAGAATACGTTTAATATTAATATTTTTCTTATTTTGTTTTGTTTTGTAATTTTATTATACTGTCTTTAAATACAAGTACGGAGACCACAATAATCCTCAACCTTTTTGGAAAAGTGACAATGGAAGATAGAATTGGCAGCTCCTCGTGGGATCAACCCTTACTCACATTAGCTTGCTACGCCTTGTTGTGGGCATAAGGATAACTCTCTCTTGAGAATTATTCTGACCGCGAATCGATCGCGCATCACTCCCGCAGCAGCACCCCCTAAGTGAGAGAATGAGCAAGTGAAAATGAGCTCCTCCCTCCCCTATTTATAGAAAAAAGGGCTCTGGGGTGGGTATAACTTTTTCGGATATAAAATACTGATAAAGTGATTTCCCGATTCAATTAAAGTTGCTTTATTCAATGGCGAGGTCCAAATGTCCTTCATCAAAAAATTTGAAAAATACCAGAAGACTTGTTGGCTGGAGTACTATTGAACCAACTTATCATTGAAAAATGAGGAGGTTGTTTGAAGAAAAATGATGAAAGATTCCCTTTTCAGAAATAGATTAACTATTTTGCCCTTTTTACTGAATCGGTTGACCTCTGATTGAAAATCCAAGAACACGGATGGATTCATTGGGAGATTTTCTATGGAAAAAAATTGTCAAAATAACTTGAATCAATACTTAAGATTTCATAAAGATTCAAAAATCACATCTTTACGGAAAAATACCATTCACAAGACTTTTTTTTAGCTTCTAGATTGAATAGGGTGGCAGCTGCTTTTGTTTCTCCACATCAATATGGTTTTATTCAAGGTCATCAGATTCATGAAGCTATTGTTTTAGCTTTAGAAGGTGTTAATACTCTGAATAGAACTCATGCGAGATGTAATATAGCTTTGAAGCTTGACATAACCAAAGCTTTTGACTCCATGGATTGGTCATTTATTCAATGCGTGTTGAAAGGTTTTGGATTTCCGCTGAGGTTTTGCTCCTGGATTCATAATATTTTATCCTCGGCTAGGCTATCTATCTTGATTAATGGCTCGCCTAAAGGCTACTTTGCATGCAGTCGTGGAGTGAGGCAAGGAGATCCTCTCTCACCTCTTATCTTTGGAATTGCTGAAGACATGTTCCATTATCTCCTGGTTAATGCGGTGGTTAGTAAGAAATTAATTCCCATTACGTATGGGAGGGGCGTTGAATTTTCTACTCATATATTGTATGCTGATGATGTGTTTGTTTTTTTTCCGGGCTTCAAAATCAAATGTTCGTGCTCTCAAAAAAATCTTGGACGGATATGCTTCGGTGTCGGGACAAATTTGTAGCCGGCCAAAATTGAAAGTTTTATATGGTTGTGGGGTTAGGCTGAGAGTGTACAAGTTCCTTCATTTCAAGCTTGCTTTTAATGTGGGGTCTTTTCGAACGGAATATTTGGGTGTTCCTTTATTTGATGGAGTGCCGAATGTTATACATTTACGTGGTTTGGCGGATGCTATTTTGGCAAAATTTGATCGATGAAAATGAATGGTTCTTTCTATGGCTGGTCGGTTATGTTTGATTAAATCAGTGATTATGAGTTCAACAATTCATTCCATGATGATATATGCCTGGCCGACTTCGTTGGTTCAAAAGTTGGATGCTGCCGTGAGGAATTTTCTTAGGAAAGGGGATGTTAATACTCACTCGTATACGGCTGTAAGTTGGGCCAAAAATTGTGCTATGGTTGAAGAAGGGGGTATTGGTGTTTCTTCATTTAAGGAGCTTAATCATGGCTTGTTGATGAAGCTTGCTTGGCAGTTTATTGTTTCTCAATCTTCGGGCTTCAGGATTTTGCGAACAAGATTTTTCTCTTCATCGGCGGTGCCTAAGAGGGTTTATTATTCCTCCATTTGGACTGGTGTTAGTAGGATGACGCATTCTCTTTTGAGGGACTCTTATTGTATTGTGGGCAATGGTTCTTCGATTGATTTTTTGGAAAGATAATTGGGTGGGGTATTCTATTGCGGATCGTCTTGGAATTTCATCTGAAGAGAAAGGTTAACTCCATGACAAGGTTGGTGATTATCTTGTTAATGGAGTGTGGCACCTCACGACGTCTTTTATTCTGGAGGGGATGAGCGTCTTTCGACTAAGTCTTTGCATGGCCATATTACTGCCAAGTTGGCAAGGTTGCATTCTCGAGTTCATTTTCCATCGGTGAGGTGGGAAACTTAGATTTGGAGCTCGTTAATCCCTCTTCGGTGATCATTATTTCTGTGGCGTTTAGTTCTCTCGCGTATTCCGACTATGGGTACGCTGCATGGCTTTGTTGGTCTAACTATTTGTTTCATGTTTCGTGGCGAAAGGGAGATGGTCAATCATCTTTTTTAGTCATGTTCATAGGCATCGGTGGTTTGGCAATAGGTGTTGGACACTTTTCACGTGGAGAGATTTCATGCAGCTTCCTTTCATGAAGCCTTTGTTCATTTTATGGGTTGTTCTTTTGGTTCTCAATTGTTTAGTTCTTTGGAAGGTTGCAGTTGCTACGGTAGTGTGGAGGATTTGGACATTTCGTAACAAAGTTGTGCACGAGGATTTGGTTCCTACTCCATTTATGTTGATTAACACTATGCGTATTGCACTGAAGGAGATGGCTTTCATGAGAGGTAATCATGGATTTATGAGGAATGACGTGAATGCCTTGCTCACGCTGAAGGCTCTCAACGTGACTCCACGGCCAGCCCCTCCAAAACAGTTTATTTTCTGTTATTTGGCATCCTCCGCCATTGGGGTGGATCAAAATTAACACTGATGGTTCATCTTAAGGAGCTCCGAGTATTATGTCAATGGGAGGTGTTTTTCATTGTGCGGATGGCTCAGTTATTAGATACTTTCACACGAATGAAGGAGTGGGATTTGCTTTTATGGCCGAGCTTCTCGCGGTTCTTACAGCTTTGGAATGGACGAACAGTTTGTCTCTGGACTTTATTTGGCTGGAGGCAGATTCTATTTACATGGTTTCTCTTCTTTCAGCTCAGAGTTTACAGGTGCCATGGAACATCAAGGCTCGCTGGCGTGCTATCTTAGATTATATTAGTCATATTCATTTTTGTGTTTCCCATATATATAGAGAGGGGAATCGTGTTGCTGATATTTTAGCCTCTCCTAGTGTCACTTCTGGTTTTTGGTCTTCTGTTATTCCTTATATTTCGGATGCTGTTTTACAGGACTTTTGTGGTCCTGGTTTTTTTCGATCAGTTTAGAGGAGTACTCTTTTTCCCATATAGTTTTTCCTGCAATATGTTTTCCATATGGGTTTTGATGAGGCTCTGATCCCCTGAGTTACCGATTTGTGATTTCTGGGACTTTGAGCTTTGTCACTCTTTTTTCTTTTTATTTATACAACTCAATTTGGAAAAGTACCATTCACAGGTTTTTACTTTACGTTTTTCAATTTCAGGACTCTTATAGAGGTCAGATTAAAATTATAAAAGGACCAACAACTTCCTTTAGGTCGTTACATTTCAGAAAAGACTAATATTGACTATATTCCGGTGGCAAACACAAAATCATAATCGATTTTCATTTAAAACACACAAAAGGTCGCGACTTACATCCATTTAATTTTATTTTAGCTATAATTATTTTCTTTAGTCTTCTAAATAAAATTAGAAAACTTACAAAGATATTCTGAAATTTATGGGATGTTACACCAGCAGTCAGAAAAATTGAATATGCTCTATTCTTGAAAGTTTGTTCTTCAGCAGAGGCACTTGAATCCTTTTCAACTGCTCTCAGAAGTTTCATTTGGTAAATGCGTTTTAGTTTAATCCATATGTGCATCAAGTAATTAAATATCTTATGTTGCTTGCTATGTGAAGAGGACGAGAAACAAATTGTCTTGACTTTAGTGTGATAGTAATTAAATCATCTGCCAATTTGCTTGCTAGTGTGCTTTTTAATTGTTGTTTGTCCTTTGTAGTGAAATAATTGATAGCCTACCTAACTTGTAACTTTGGCAGCCATTACTCTGAGCTGTGGCAGGATAAGAAATGCTCACGTGAGGATATCAATGTTGTTCGATGGGGTCAACTTTAACATCTTTTGCAATCCAATAAACAGAATGTATGACTTCTGGTATCAGCATTATATTAGAAGGCTAAAGAGAATTTGCTTCTTAAAGTGAAAAACTTTTAGTTATTGACCCCTCCTCCATCTAAATGCCCATCTGTAAGTAAGAAACTTTTTTGCCAGTCACATGAATTCTCTTTAATTCTCCATAAAGGATGTATTATTTGTGCTTTGTTTCCATATAAATGTTAGTATGGTAGTTTCTTCATTCAGGTGAAAAAAAAAACTCAACCAAAAAAAAATTATATATGATAATTTGACTAGTTTTTTGAATTGCGTCTTTCTAATTCATGATTGTTCTCTGCATTTTAGATGCTAGGCATTGGTAGTTGTGCTGAACAAATTATGTTCTCCTTCAACTATCCAAGACTTGATTTGGAGGTTTGCCACATGCCACTTTTAAAGTCTTATTTTGGTTTTAGGAAGCTAATACAGTAAATTCTAAATGAGTACAGTCTCAGTATTCAGTACATATTGGTGCATTACGTATTTTGTTTCCATCTCAGGTCTCAACACACATGAAGGTACCTTTCTGCATACACCCGAGAACATGTTTAATTAATATCCCTCCTTATATCTTCAATATATGTTGTCTAGTTTATTCCCATATATAATTGGCAAATAGCTGTTATACTGAATTTCTTATTTTTAATTTAAACATATTATTTCACAATTTTTATTTCTTTCTAGGCCATGTTTGTGTTCACATTGATCCTAAACACTATGAGGATTTCGATCCTTCTGCTATGCCAACTCTTTCCATGGTGAGTAGTCATAAGTTAAATTTATACTCAGAAGAATATTGACTTAGGTGCCTTGGAAATTTATAAAACATTTATGATAGATGATATATAAATATTGATTATGTTGACTGGTAATGTACAATTTTTGAAAATGGATACTACCACTCGTGATCATTTTATTTGTCAAATAATATTGTTGATTGTACTGCTTGAACGAATAATATTGTGATAACTTAAGGCCTTGTAATTAATTACTTGTCTTTTCACATGTTGCAGGTTATTGTGGTCTTTTTATTTCTCCAATAAATTATCGGTGCTAGCTAATGAAACTAGTAAGAACTTTGTAATAGAACTTTGAATTTATGTAGTGGTTTTAAACAAATAATTGAGATCTTTGTAACAATGAATTTTACATTTTGGATGAGATATTGTATTTTGGATAGATATGGTTTAATATAAAATTTTGGATGAGATTTTTGTATTTTGATGATATTTTGTGTATTGAATGATATTTAGTATTTTTGGATGATTATTAATTATATTATTTTTTTAGTTTCAGATTATACATGATAAAAATAATTTAAATAGCAGGGCAAAAAAAAAATAATGACCACGGTTTTTTAAAAAACCATGGTAAATTTACCATGTTTTTATTTAAGAACAGTGGTATATTTACCACGGTTATAATGCAAAACCGTGGTAATTTTACCAAAGTTATAATAAAAATGTGGTTAACTTACCAGATTTAAAAACCTAATCGTGGTAAATTTATGACAGTTTATTCTTAACCATGGTAATTTTACCACGGGCCGTGGTAAGTTTTCCACGGTTTTTTGTAACTGTCTTAAATTAACTACGGTTCTAAAAAACCGTGGTAAAATTACCACAGTGAATAATCGTGGTGTATGAGCATTTTGTAACCGTCGTAAATTAACCACGATTTTGAGAAAACTGTGGTAAAATTACCACGGTGAAAATCGTGGTGTATGAGCGTGCGAAAAGACAATGGTGGCCTAGACCACGGTTGAAATGCCATTTTTTCTTGTAATGCTCGCTCACAGGCGTTTACCTTTCAATAACAAATTATTCTATGATAAAGCCTTGCGAACAACCATTAACAATATAATAATTTAATAAAAACCTAGCATCTTAAAATAAGACTATTTTTAAACAACCCAATTAAAACTTGTTCGGCCATGATTTGTCAAAATTCGATAGTCAATATTCAAAATGTACCAATAAGACCATGACACTTACACATGTCAATAAAATAATTAAACACTCAAAGATCATAAATCGGAAGAATAAAAATTCATACTTATTCACCACAAACTACAGATAATAAATAATTATAAATCATAAAATAGTCAATGAAATAAAAAGTCCCCATTAGTCGTCCTGCCAGCCGTCATCATGTATCTAAAAATATTTTGAAAAACACATGGATTGAATTCCAGAAAACACTCAATGGGAGTTTCAATTTCTGAAATATACAATTGATTATTCAATAAATATTTTACATGCTAAACATATTTACTTTAATGCCCATAAAAATAGTCTATAATCATTAACATATGGAAGATTAACTCAATATGATTCCCTACCATATAAATATGAATTTCACCAAAGTGACATATTTGCATCGTCGTGCCATATTTGCACCATTGTGTCATATTGCACTGAAATGCCATATTCGGAATCCATAGAGTTTAGTATCTTCCAATGAGCCATAAAAATTATTTTGAAGCATGCTTTAACTTAGACATATTTTTATCATAAACATAATACATTTTTGAAATGTAAAGCCACTTTTTGGTTAGAAATAATCCACAACCAAGGGTGAAAATATCGCTATTGCACTAAATATCGCAACTTCATTTTTACGGTTATATCGCAAGATATATCGATATCGCAGAAAATTGAAAAAAAGACGATAACTATATTAAAATTTTGGAAATTTAATAAGAAATTTTAAGAATTATTATAACATATTATTATGTACATATTCTACTCAAAATTTTGATAGAATTATATTTTGAAAACAAACATATAAATAATAGAATATGTAAATATTGTCTGAGACAATACATTTGACAAAATAATGCATAATACAATATAAAATAACTAAATAAACATTATAAAGTACAATTAATTAATACCAAAATGAGCATATGTGAGGTTTAAATATAGTAGATGAAATGTCATCTTGTTCCAAATAATATTGGCACAAACTCATCACATTAGCGTAATTCTGGATATAAGTATGCAAATCCGCTTGATATGTTTCTTGATTTCTTCCAACTGTTTTACCATGAATTGGTAATGTCCACTGACTTAATTATTTTGTTGATGTATATAATTTTGTCCTCCATACACATTTTCAGCATAGTTTTTGTTTATAATTATTAAATAAATAATACACCACTTCTCAATGTCTCTGTTGATGTCTTATGATTCACGTTTGTGTCTAGAAAAATATTCTAAATTAAGACAATATGAACCCCCACCATTTATGTCTAAAAAAATAAATATATTGACATATGTGGAAAGATTTATATATATATATATATATATATATAGGGGGTGGATCCGGTGGGAACCCTCTCCCATGTGGGAATAAGGAACCCATCCCATCCATCCATTCATAGATTTAGATGGCTAAGATTAAAACAGATTATCGATGACAAACTTGTAAATATGTTGAACTTTTTAAAAAAGGCAGTGGCACATTAGTAAATAAATTGAACTTCAAAAGTAGGGGGTTAATTTCTTTCCATCAAAATATAGAAGATGATGTCATCATATTTATACAAATATTGTAGAAACATTAAGCAATCATAACTTGCTTGTATTTAATCGGATTTACGCAAATCATTTATCAAATTAAAGCTCTTTTCATACTCTTTCATTTAAGATCCATATTGTATATGTGTATTTGAAAAAAAATAGATGAAAAATACAAAAATCAATTTTCAGGCATATTTTTCATACAAAACAACCCCAACTTTATATTATCATGGGGTGTATAATATTTTAGCACGACCTATATAGCGTTTTAGCATGACCAATTATAATTCACATAATTACGTTTATGATATTTTAGCATGATATTACTCGCATAATAGCATGATATATATGACATTTTAGTATAATCCGTAACTCATATCAGCATTGTGTTCATGACTTGCTCGTTTTAATCAAATTTACACAAATTATATATCAAATTAAAGATATTCTTATTAGATTGGGGTGAACTCATTTGGAGACATGTTATTAAAATTCTTATTTTAGCATGTTGTGTAATACATTTTAGCGGGTGATATTATGAATATTTTTCAAACAGTTTTATATAAACACCTAAACCTATACAGATACTACAAAATGAAAAAACACGACTTGATGATAAAGAAGAAAAAAGAATGAGAAAGTGAAGCAACGAAGGAAATGACTGACAAGTAAGAAAGAAAATGAGAGAATATTTTCCGAAATGAGATAAAGTTTATGAGAGCAAAATATGTACTGCAATTCTAAGTATAGACAGTAACATACAAAGTGAAAGGAACAAAGCTGAGGAAAACCTACACTACAGGCTCTCATGTGAAGATGGTCCAATTAATGTTGAAGCATTTGTTATGTCAAAGTGATTTGTACTGTTAATGAAATTTCTACAAGTACTATTAGTTTCAAGACACATTTCTTATGAATATTAGTTTATGTTCATAAATATTAGTTCAAGTTGAAGAATATTAGTTTAAGTTGATGAATATTAGTTTCAGACATTTGTTATCAATATTTGGAAATGTCATTGTTAGCGTGAATTTTTCTTTATACGAGAATGATATTGTTATTTTATTAGCATCATACAATATTTCATTTTAGCATCATACACTATTTCATTTTAGCATCATACATCCATCATTTTAGCATGATCTTCTATACCCTAATAGGGACACAATAAACCCTAATCGAACTGGGACACAAAATTTAACCTCATTCTGACTTCATTTTAACCTGATATTATAAACAATAAACCATAATGCGATGTAATAAACTCTAATGGAAATGTCATAAACCCTAATGGGAATGTGACAAAAAAATTAGCATGCTACTTCCCTCATTTTATCCTAATACTTACCTCATTTTAGCATGATCTACTAAACAGCAATGGAGGATCTAGAAAATCGTAATACGAATGTAAAAAACGCTACTTGGAAATAATGAACCTTAATGGGAATGTTATAAATCATAATTGGAATGTCATAAATCCTAATTGGGAACAATGAACCCTATTGGGAATGTTATAAATCATAATTGAGAATAATGAACTCTAATGGTAATGGGACATCAAATTTAGCCTTATTCTTCTATCATTTTAACCCGATACATCCCTCATTTTAGAAAGATACTATAAACAGTAACAGATCATGCAATAAACCCTAATTGAGAACAATGAACCCTAATACAAATGTAATAAACCCTAAGTGGGAAGAATAAACCCTAATGGGAAGGTAATAAACCCTAATTGGGAACAATGAACCCTAATGAGAATGTGATATCAAGTTTAGCAAGCTACATCCCTCATTTTAGCCTGATAATTTTCTAATTTTAGCATGATTTGATAAAAAAAATAATGGGGGATGCAATAAACCGTAATGGGAATATATTTAGCCTCATACTTCTTTAATTTAGCATCATATTCTAAACAGTAATTGAGATTGATAAATCTTAATATTAATGTAATAACCAGAAAGAGAATGTCATAAACTCTTTGAGAAAAAATCATATATATATATATTCTTAAAATAAAATAAAATAAGCTATAAAAATGAATATTTTATAATTTTCTTGATATTTCTTCGGATAAACAAAGCCATGTGAGATCTTGAATGAAATAGTATGAAAAAAATATATAATTTGATATATTGTATAAAAAAAACATTGCGTTTATGAATTTTTAGCATTAAATTACTCTCATATTAGCATAGTGTATAAGATATTTTAGCATGACGTTACATATCAGTATTATGTTTATACGTGGATGAAGTTATTGTTGTTTAATTGAAGACATTGAGTTTATTGTGAAATTTACCAACATGTAACTCACATCAGTAGTATTTATCACACATATCAGAAATAAATTTGAATGATATCATCAATATCAACATAAGTCATATGATTTTAGCATGGACTATGAACCATTCTAGCATGATGTATATGTCATTTTAGCACGAACTATAATAATAATAGAATCATTGACGAAAAAATAAAAATAAATACCTAAATAAGAATTGGACGAGATAATTAAAAAAAGATGAATACGTGAATCAACAACATTATATGAAAAAGTTGAAACAAGGTAGAAATTTAATTGGGATAATTTAGACAAAAAATAGCATTTAATCCAAAAGGAATAATAACATTTATAAACAAATCAAGAAATACTAAAAATTTAAAATGTGCATGTGAACGTCAAAAATATAAAATCATCAAGAATTCAAAATCGTGTCTGAATCGGCAAAATCAATTTCGAGTTTTTGCATAAAAAAATCCTCTTAACCATATATATATTTATAGGTATAATATTTTATTATTTTAATAAATTATTAAATTATCATAATTTTTTAATTTGTGTTTAGTAAATGGTTTACAAAAATAAACAGTGAGAGGGAGATTAAATAGGTTAAAAGTAGAGAGAGAGAGAGAGAGAGAATGAGAGAGAGAGAGAAGTGCACAAAGAAATAAAATCTTGAGTGTTAGAGAGAAATAAATGGAGAGGGGAGATAATCATGTTTCAAAACATAAGAATTATTGAATAACCATAATACCCTATTTTACTTTAAGTTATAAATAATTACAAGCATGCCACCTTACATTTGACCAAACTTTGACTGGATTGTGGCTATTAAGATCTAAGTAATGTAGGAATTAGATGGGTTCCTAGTTCCTACATGGAGGAAGGGTTCTCATTTGAACTCTTCCCTATATATATGTATGTATATATATATATATATATGGTGGATCTGGTGGGAACCCTCCCCCTGTGGGAACAAGGAACCGTCCCATCCACCATTCATAGTTTTGGATGACTAAGATTAAAACAGATTATCGTTGGCAAACTTGTAAATATGTTGAACTTTTTAAAAAAAGTTGTGGCATATTGATAAAAATATTGAACTTCAAAAGTGGGGGGTTAATTTCTTTCCGTCAAAATATAGATGATGATGTCATCATATTTGTACAAATATTGTAGAAACTTTAAGCAATCATAACTTTCTCGTTTTTAATCGGATTTACACAAATCATGTATCAAATTAAAGCTCTTTTCATACGTTTTCATTTAAGATCCATATTGCATATGTTTATTTGAAAAAAATAGATGAAAAATGTAAAAATCAATTTTCAGGCATATTTTTCATACAAAACAACCTCATATTTATATTAACATGGCGTATATAATATTTTAGCACGACCTATATTGTATTTTAGCATGACCAACTATAATTTACATAATTGCGTTTATGTTATTTTAGCAAGAAACTACTCGCATAATAGCATAATATATATATATATATATATATAATTATATATATATGACATTTGAGCATAATTCGTAACTCATATAAGCATTGTGTTCATAACTTGCTCGTTTTAATCAAATTTATGTAAATTAAAGATATTCTTATTAGATTGGGGTGAACTCATTTGGAGGCATGTTATTAAAATTCTCATTTTAGCATGTTGTGTCATACATTTTAGCAGGTGATATTATGAATATTTTTTTAACAGTTTTATATAAAGACCTACACCTATACAGATACTACAAAATGAAAAACACAAGTTGATGATAAAGAAGAAAAAAGAATGAGAAAGTGAATCAACAAAAGAGATGGCTGACAACTAAGAAAGAAAATGAGAGAATATTTCTCGAAACGAGATAAAGTTTATGAGAGCAAAATATATGCTGCAGTTCTAAGTGCAGACAATAACATACAAAGTGAAAGGAACGAAGCTAAGGAAAACCTACACTACAGGCTCGCATGTGATGATGGTCGAATTAATGTTGAAGCATTTGTTATGTCGAAGTAATTTGTATTATTAATGAAATTTCAACAAGTACTATTAGTTTCAAGACATATTTCTTATGAATATTAGTTTATGTTGATAATATTAGTTCCAAGTTGAATAATATTAGTTTAAGGTGATGAAAATTAATTTCAGACATTTGTTATGAATATTTGGAAATGTCATTGTTAGCATGATTTTTTCTTTATACGAGCATGATATTGTTATTTTATTAGCATCATACAATATTTCATTTTAGCATCATAGACTATTTCATTTTAGCATCATACTTCCGTCATTTTAGCATGATCTTCCATACCCTAATAGGGACACAATAAACCCTAATCGAACTGGGACACCGAATTTAATAAACAATAATGAGGGATGCAATAATCCATAATGAGAACATATTTAGTCTCACACTTCTCTGATTTTAGCATCATATTCTAAATAGTAAATGAGATTGATAAACCTTAATATTAATGTAATAACCATAAAGAGCAATAAACTCTTTGAGAAAAAATCATATATTCTTAAAATAAAATACAATAAGCCCTAAAAATGAATATTTTATATTTTTCTTCATATTTCTTCGGATAAACAAAGCCATGTGAGATCTTGAACGAAATAGTATGAAAAAAATTATAATTTGATATATTATATGAAAAAACATTGCGTTTATGAATTTTTAGCATTAAATTACTCTCATATTAGCATAGTGTATAAGATATTTTAGCATGATGTTACATATCAGTATTACGTTTATATGTGGATGAAGTTATTGTTGTTTAATTGAATACTTTTAGTTTATTGTGAAATTTATCCAACATGTAACTTACATCAACAACATTTATCACACATATCAGAAATAAATTTGAATGATATTATCAATATTAGCATAAGTCATATCATTTTAGCATGGACTATGAACTATTCCAGCATGATGTATATGTCCTTTTAGCATGAACTATAATAATAACATAATCATTGATGAAAAATGAAAATAAATATCGAAATCATAATTGGATGAGATAATTAAAAAAAGACGAATATGTGAATCAACAACACTATGATAAAGATGAAACAAGATAAAAATTTAATTGGGATAATTTAGATAAAAGATAGCATTTAATCCAAAAAGAATAATAGCGTTTACGAACAAATCAAGAAATCCTAAAAATTTAAAATGTACATGTGAACGTCAAAAAAATAAAATAATCAAGAATTCAAAATCGTGTCTGAACCGACAACATCAATTTTGATTTTTATAAAAAAATCCTCTTAATCATATATATATTTATAGGTATAATATTTTATTATTTTAATAAATTATTAAATTATCATAATTTTTCAATTTGTATTTAGTAAATGATTTATAAAAATAAACAGAGAGGGGGGAGAGGAAATAGGTGAAAAATAGAGAGAGAGAGAGAAGTGCACAAAGAAAAAAAATCGTGAGTGTCGAAGAGAAATAAATAGAGATGGGAGATAATCATGTTTCAAAACATAAAAATTATTGAATTACCATAATACCCTATTTTACTTAAAATGGTAAATAATTACAAGTATGCCACCTTACATTTGACCAAACTTTGACTGAATTGTGGCCATTAAGATATAAGTAATCGAGGGATTAGATGGGTTTCTAGTATAGGAAATTGTTGGTCCCGGGACGAGTCAGAATCAGTTTAACGGGGGGAGGGGTGAATAAACTGATTACAAAACTGAACTTAGATGTAGAATATTCAGGGCCCGTTTTGACTCCTAAATATTATCCGTGCTATGTAGAGATCAGTTGAGAAGATCTGCTAGCTCGGAGTGTTGTGTGTGCTTATAGTGTGCAGTTAAAAACATGCAACTGAACTGAAATTTAAAGCAGAGCACACAAGCAGTTTATAGAGGTTCGAAGCTTAACTTCTACGTCCTCTCTTCCTTCCGTAGAAAGGCAATTCACTATGCAAGTGTAAAGTTCCTTTATTACAGTTACACAGTGAAGACAGTTACTGTCCTGAAAGCTGCACTCTCAACTTCCTCAACCGGTACGTCGACAGCTCACACTTGCGATCCCCAACTGCTCGCTGGAGAGATAAGGTGTTATTGCCCGTCTTTTCATGATTTTAGATCTCTCTCGATCTTCAAGAGTACAGTCTTGAAACAGGTATCAACTGGGTTGCTCCTTTGCGCGTCTGCGTCTGAGCTTGGGTAGTTGATCACTTAAGCACGGTGACTGAGAGAATAGCACTGGATGGAAATCTTCAACAGCTAGCTCGAAGAGTGTTAAGGCTCATTCTCATCAGTTGGAACTTTTAATTTTCTGAGTTCTTTGAGCGTGAGGCTTTAGTGCTTCGGCGAACGTCTTCGCGGAAAGACTTAACTAAAGTGCTCTCCAAATTCTCAAAAGTCCCATAGTCTTCTCTGGGGTAGCTCACCTTTTAAAGATAGATGAGTTGGTGACCGCTGGTAATCACCGTTGGATCATAAATGATAAAGCCAGTTGCAAGGCTTTCATTTAATGGGGCTGTTAGGTTACCATTGCTTTTCTGACGAGCTTTTACTTCAAGATCTCGGTTGCATTAACTTCAAGATCTTCTTTAGCTTTATCTAAATTTCAGTTGCAGCTCTCTTCTTGATCTTCACTTCTGAGCTTTGTCTGGCAGCTGAAATCTTCAGTTCCTTTGTCTGTCAGTTCTGCGTGTCCCTTGTCAGTTTGGAAAGCTTCAGTTGAGATCATCTTCAGCTGGCATTTCTGGGCTTGGGCTTGATGCCTTCTGAGCTCCAGTTTGCTTCTGCTTCAGCTGGCAGTTTGAACTAGTGTTCTTTAGCTGGTATTTTGGACTTGTGTCCCTTCAGTTTGAACTTTCATGGACTGGTCTTCAGTTCGGTTGCTGGCGCTTTATCAGTTGGACTTCAAAACTGATGCGTCTTCAGCAGGGGGTTCTTCGAACTGGTGCTTCATCAACTGGAACTTAATTCTTCAACTAGTATTCTTTGAGCTGATATTTTCCATCAGCTTGTACCTTAGTCTTCTCTTCAGTTGGTATGTTCCTTCAACTGGAATATCCTAAGCCGGTGTTTCCTTCAGCATGGATCTTTAGATTGGGTACATTTCTTCAGCTGGAATATCTTGAGCTGGTATTTTCTTCAGCTTATGATTGTCATCTCTTCGGCTGGCAGTCTTCATCAGTTGATGTCATCATGGACTGGCATGTTCATCAGTTCAAACTGATGTGCTCTTCAACTGGTATTTATTCAGTCGGGAATGATCTAGAACTGGTATGTCCCTCAGTTCTTCTCTTTCAGCTGGTATTCCCTTTAGCTAGGAACTTACTTTGACTAGAACATTTATTCAGCCGGTATTGGACTAGAACTGGTATGTGCTTCAGTTCTCTTCAGCTGGGACTTCCCTTTAGCTGGTGGTGGCCTAGAACTGGTATGTGCTTCAGTTTTCTTCAGCCGGTGGCTATCTAGAACTTGTATGTGCTTCAGTTCTCTTCAGTTGGAACATCTCTTTTGCTGGTGGCTGCCTAGAACTGGTATGTCCATCAGTTCATCACTTCAGTTGGAACATCTCTTCAGCTGGTGTCGGCCTTGAACTGGTATGTCCATCAGTTCATCACTTCAGCTGGAACATCTCTTCAGCTGGTGTCGGCCTTGAACTGGTATGTTCATCAGTTCATCACTTCAGCTGGAACATCTCTTCAGCTGGTGTCGGCCTTGAACTGGTATTTCCACCAGTTAATCACTGTAGACTGGTGGCAGTTGGTACATTCTCTCTCGGGTACCTGCAACTTTCAGTTTGCCTTGCTAATTATTCTAGCAAGCTACAGTGTTCTTTTTCTCTCCATTCTTCTCTCCTCTTTCACACGAATTGATCATATCTGTTAGCTTTGACAGCTTTCACTCTGTGTGATCATCTTTAGTTTTCTGCTTGATTTCTTTTCAGTTCTTTCAAGACTGTTTTCATATTTTGACATATTTTGACATCTCATCAAAACCCCTTGTAAGAAAAACCTTGATAGTTTTTCCTAACAATTTTCCCCGTTCTGATGATGTCCAAAACATGGCAAAATTGAGCAATGATGGAAGAACTGATTGAGAAATTTTTAAACTGTGTAGCAAGGACACTATCAAGCCAGAAAACTTGTAACTAAGAAACTGCTTATGTAAACCGATTAGATATCTTTCAATATACAACAGTTTGTTTTTCTTTTCTTTTTCTTTGAGTTTTTAGCTCTTCAGCTGCTGCGCTTCTTTAGCTGGTATCTCATCTCCTTCTTCACCTATTCCACCAATTGCTAGGCTCTCCTCTTTCTCTGGCACTAGCATTTCTCCAGACTTCTCTCCAGACTTTTCCCTGAGACAAATATCCCTAGACAGCTCCCAATATTCCCCCTGAGGCTGATGCCTCTCTTCTCGAGCAGTTCCTAAAGTCCTTACTACTTCCCCCTGAGGCTGTACTTTATCTTGAAACTGCGAGGGTTCCCTTTGAATCTCATCCCAGAGACTCAAAAACTATTTTCCATCATTTTTCTCCTTAATTTCTCCAATCTCTTCCCCCTTTTTGACATCATCCAAAAGGGTGTGCATGTGTAGATCGAAGAATGGAATGGAAACATGTGGTAACAAGCTGAAGATTGTAGCTAAGTTACCTTCAAATAGAGAAGGGAATGACTGTTCTCTTAGTGGTGAGGGTTGCCAGTTTGAGGCTTCTTCAGTTGGCATGAACTGCTGTAGATCTGGCAGTGGAGGCTGAACTTGTTATTTAGTTGTCCTCATGGCTAACCTTGGGAGTAGTTCTTCAGTTGGAGGTGGGTGGCATAGGTGTGGAGGACGAGTTGGATGGCTCTAGAAACAACAGTGAGCGGCGACAGGTACTCCATTTCGGATTCTGTTGATCATTGAATCCATAATCTTTGAGAGAGTTGGAGTGGCCGTCGATGGATAATTTATCCAGTTTCTGCTCCAATGTTCTTCTTGACTCTAGAAAAATCATCCCTTCCTGTCAAGCAGTGTAAACATAACTGCTTCATCAACATGATATCTCCAGAGTGACCATCTGAGATATCTTTTCAGTTGATTGAAGAGATTGGAGTCGTATCTCTCGATAAGCTGAAAACTGCTAAGCAGATCAACGAGAGTGTTGTTGAAGCTTTCTTCAAAACAATCCATGCAGTTGGTTTCAGCAGTATAGACTCAGCTGGCACAGTTGATTATGTTGTCATATCTTCATCTGACATGAGCTGCTTTCCTCGATTATATGAAGTCGGTTCAGTCGAAGTGGAGGGGTTTTCTTCTGCAGTGCGCTATCTCCTTGATCGCGGGCTAAAAGGTCTGAGATTCTTTCTTCTTTTGACAAAGATTGTGGGAAGATAATTTCTCCTGCCCAGCAACTCGTCTCTCTGGTTGAGAAATTGGATCTGATCAGTGATGATCATGCTGATCCTGTTAAGAAACCCCAGTTTCTCTGTGAATGTTCCAGTTTGATGGTTAAACTTGACCCTGCGAATATGTTGGCATAGTTGTGATAGTACATACGATGCCCAGTCAACTCTTCATCGGTTGTAAATGAGTGCCATCAGGTGAGCATTGTCGGTGCTGAAGTGAGTATAGTCCAGATTACCTCTCAGTTAATGGATGACTATATCTTGGAGTTTAATGAACTCCGGCCGAAGACTGTCCTTCAGTCTATGAGAGTAGTCATTATGCTCGACTCCTGGATTCATCAATTGATGCCACAATTCTGCATGGTTTGGCGTGACTATTGTGTCTGCCTGTTCACCTGTTCCAGGAAGATGGAATGACTCCATCACAACTTTCTTGGTGATCATAATCGGATTTTCTCTGACTGTTGAGATTATGTTTCCATCTTCTGTGATGTCGGAGAAGATATAGAATTCGGCAACTGCCTTAGAAAAGCATCGTCCAAGTTTTGGACCTCGTGTGAGAAACTGAAAGAGTCCAGTTTCCTCCACTACTGAGATTAAGCAATGGAACAAATCAGACTTACGTCTCTCCATCATGTAGTCCAGTTCTATGAACTTGTCTCTTTTGAGGTTGAGAGCAAGTCTAGCTAGGTCGATGTATTGACCGGGCAGTTCCATTCTTTGATAGAATATTTGAGAGAGAATGAATGGAGTAGAGAGAAAGATGCAAAGCAAATGCAGTGAGGGTTTGAGTTTGATCTGAAGCTTGGATCAATATCCCCTTAGCATTTAAAGAAGCTTTGCATGCTTGTACTTTGAATTATAATCGAGTACGCATCAGCTGATCAGTTTAAATAGATTTGACTGATTTGCAGCTGGCATAAATGAGATGATCATCTCAGCCGTCAACAAGTTTAGCTTCAACTTGTAGATCAACGGTTTAGATTTCATCCATTTGGAAATGGGGTAGTTGCCATAAATAGGAAATATTTTGTGCAGGATTTTGCTATTTATATCCTTCAGGCTATCAACTCACTTTCCACTTTAGTGATTGATTTTGCTCAGTAGCATTAAAGACTTGCTAGCTTGAGAGATCTCCCATTTGAAAATAATGCCCGTTAGATCACGATGGCATTAATGTGATGAGGAACAACATTTAAAGATTTTAATGAATTTAAACTTTTCCTTGGCAGTTGGGCTACCCCATCTAACTGATGACTTTTTGGTGAACTGATGATGTGGCAACAGATCAATCAGTTCTAGTCATATCTTCTTCTTGGCCTTTGGGACTGATTCATCACTGAACTGATGAGATCAGTTGTTGAACTGTTGGATTATATCTCAGTCAGTTTTCTCTTCTTGAGGGGCCGAACTGGATACTCGTCACTGCTCTCGTCAGCGCAGTTTGACCTCTTTGTCTTGGAGGTGGATCCAGCTCCTTCAGCAGGCTTCTATGGCCTTGCTTTCTTCACAGATTGACTCCGGTGCTTAGCTTCAGCAGATGTGACCCTTCGCCTTCTGATCAAGTTCCTTCTTGAGGATGACTTGTGCTGAAATTCCTATAGGTTCAGTTGGGTGGCTGTCTTGTGGCTTGAAGCAATCAGTGGGGTGACATATCTCTTTGATAAGAGATTGGGTGATATGGCAGTGTCTTCATCATCACATAGTCGACTCACTGCAACTGGGGTGAGAGGTGACTGTCGTTGCTCCTGTGTAGTTGCAGGTTCAGTTGGTCGATTAGGCTCAGCTAACTGATTTGGCAGACTTCTAAAATTCAGTTTTCTGAGGGCAGGGCTGATTGTGCAAGTCTCTTGCTGGTTGGCTCCTGCTTCTTCATGAGCCTTGATGTCACTTCCCAATTCGGCAAGTAGGGCAGTTGGAGGAATTTTCTTGGTCAATCTATGACTCATAATCCTCTGTACTTGAACGATAGTTCGAGAGAATGGATTTGCAGACCCTATCCGTTTCAAACTCCAAACTTCTTCTCTTTGCCAAAAATTCATGTCGTGATAAGCAGTGATCAAGAAATGAGACTGGATGGACATTGAGTGTCTCCAATTGTACTAGTAGAAGTATCGGTTTAGCAGCTTAAAAAGCTCTTGATCTTGCTTGGCCACAAATGTAAATTGAGTAAGAAGTAAATTTGTTACCTCTTTTTGTGCATTCTTGGCTGCATATTCACCACTATAGAAAGTGCGAATATCTTTTTCCATCAATTGGAGAGAGGGAAAAGCTCTCCTGAAGTAGTTAGCCCCATAGTTTGAATGAGGAATTCCGATGAATAAAATAAACTCATCTGGATTGGAACAGTCTTAGAAGTCCGCTGTTGATCCATTCTTGGAGACTGATGACGGGACGACATTGGCAGTTGAGGTATTTGAGGTTGTGGCATTTCTATTGCCAATTCCTAGCCTTTTCTTCTTGAGTGAGTGCAGATGAATGCTTCCTCTCTTGGGAATCTAGTCTGAGATGAGGACTGGTAACACATCATCATTTGGCAGCTTCAAGATGTCTTCAATCATCTTGCTCATTCTGAGAACAAGTCCTACCATGGACTCAAACTTTCATGTTCTCTTTGAGTTGAAAGCCTTGAGAACTTGACGCTTGAGTTGTGAGAATACAAACTCTGCCCAGTTTATCTCGTGTCCTTCAGCTAGGTGTATCATCACCTTGTACCTCTCCTGGGTAAGCTGGCTTAGGCTTCAAATTGCTCTAAACATCATCTTGTTTATGATGTCAAGCAGAACTCCATACTCCGGTCTTAGATCAGTTTTAGCTGTGGAAAAACTGAATGCCTTTCTGCAGGTAGGGGTCTTCTACCTTTTCCAGTATGGTTCAGCTGCTTCACTCAACTCTTGAATGGTTGCGCCTTGCCTTGGAAGTTGAAAAACTTTAGCAACTATTCTTTCATTTATATTGATTGGTCGGCCATGGATAACTGATGTAATCTCGTTGCCATCAGCGTTGATTTGTGCTTGGAGAAGAAATTCACACACCTGACTTTGTCTGAAGAATCTGGGTGGTGTTTCCAGGTAGTAAAGAATCTCTATCTTGTGAAGAGAAATGAACAGGTTTTGGCCGTTTAAATTTTGAAGAATATCCTGGAATTTCTTCTTTTTAAGGAATTCGTCTCTCATCATTTGTTTCTTAAAAGAGCTAGAGGAACTAAGTAATTCATCCATTGAAGAAAATTTAGCTAGAATTCTTGAGAGAGACGAGAGAGAGAGAGACTTTTTGAAAGAGATTGGGAAATGAGTATTTCTCTTCTCTTTTTGCAAGGGAGTGGGACTAGATCTGAATTGATTTATGAGTAATGAATGAATACTCATATATCTTTGAAAAATTTGTGTCCCTTGCTTTTGTTGTTTATTTTAAATGCCTTTGTCAGATTTTCAACGTTAGGAATTCAAGTGATTTTGCTGACGTGGTATTTTTATCAATAAAATATTTATTATTACAGAGCTTAATTACAAGAAGAACACTTAGAGGTTCTAATCAGCGAAGCTTGATCAGTCTCTCATCCTTCTTGTGCTCTGTCTTCTGTTTTTTAGCAGGTGGCTCACCAGTTTTGTCGTGGCTGGATGGTGTGGCTGCAACTTGTTGAGAATTCAGTCGATCTTGTAGCTGTTGGATGAGCTATGAGTAAAGCTTTAGCTGCTTCTGAATGCTGTGAAACTGCTCATTGTGCTGATCTGTGCACTGAGCAATGGAGCTTTCTGGTTGCTCTTGAAGCTGTATTTCTGCTACTCTGTTTTCATGGAGGATGAGACCTTCAAGTGGTAGTTCATCATCTTTTGATATGGCTTCATCTCCATCTTCTGGTTCACTTAGCTCATCGCAGGGGATTGTCCTGGTCTGTTCAGGATTCCCTAAGCTCTCTATTTCGCCATAGCTTTTCTCTGTTGGTGGCAACATGATTTCTGATGTCTGCTGGTTTGGATCTCTGTACACCACCATAGCTAGTGAGCATGTATAGCCTTGAGGTTGTTCTTCAATCAACTGATTAGTCAGATTTTCTAAATCTGGCACCTCATCAACACGATCAGTTATTATTTCTTCAGAAATAGGTTTATGAGTTGCTTCATCAAGAGGTATTTGAACTGTAGAATTATATTGAGGGATTAGTTTGGCTTGATCTGCAAACAGTAGTTGACAATCTGTTTCATTCTCAATTTCTTTAGTGAATTGAGCTTCTTGAACTGGCTCTGTAGTAGAAGCATCTTGAGATTCCTCTTGGTTCTTTTCAGACTCAGTTGGCCTTTCAGTTGGCCTCAGTTTGACCCTCTTCTGGTCTAACTGGTGAATTTAGCAACTCTTCAAACTCCAAGTCAGTGATGTACTTGTGATTTTCTTCAGTGAAAGGTACTCTGTGCTCTGGAGAGTCTGTAATGATGTTGATATTGTCTCCTTCTTCCTGAGGAGTTTCTTCAGATAGTTTTGAGTTTTGAGTTTGGACATATTGCAATGGATCTTGAAGTTGAAGCTTCAGTTGTTGTTCGTTGATCATGAGCTTGTTGATTTTGCCTTTGAATTCTTCCAGCACCTTGTTGCTGTTGTTGAACTCTGATTTTGTAGACTTCATTTAGAACCCAGCACTGATGTACTTGGGGATTATCCTAGAGGTCTCTTTCTTCTTGAGTTTGTAGTGCAGGTAGCTCAATCTTTGACCAAATTATAAGATCATTCATAACATTAGCCAGTGTTTGTTCTCCTGGCTTTGAATGACATCTTCGAAGATCTAACATTCCTCTCAACACACCAATTGGGTTTTGTTTAGGGCTCCTTTGTCCTGCCCATTGTATGCTCCATTTTTCATCTCTTCTCCAGAAACTCATTCCATGTAGAGCTGTCAGAAGAAAATGGGTCTCTAAATTGAGACAATGTCTCCATAAGTACCAGTAGCAGTACCTTGTAAAGACTCTGTGCAGCTCTTCTGAATCCACCACAAATTCATAAAAGTTTTTCTTGATGAACTCTACTACTTCTTTGTCGGCTCTTTGCTTTGCCATCATTTCTTCTGAGTGAGCTTTTCTGTTCCTGGATCTCCTATCTAGTGGAGGACATGTCATTCTAAAATAGTCAGCTTTAGAGCTTTGTGGTGGGACTCCTCTGTGTGGCACTATTGATTCCAGAGTCGGTGTCATTTCAAACACCTTGATGCCGAGAGGGGGTAGCTCTAGTGGATGTGGGAGTTCCGTTTCATATTTTCTTTGTCTCTCCTTCTTGGATTGTCCAGCTCTGTTCCTATTTTGAGTTGATCCCTTTGTTGCTCTCTTGTTACGAGATATTTCAACTATCTACGGGCTGTCTGTGATGAAAGCAACCTACTGTAAAGGTTGAGCCCGAATTTGTATACAAATCAAACGATAGAGTGGAAGGTGATCCTCTGAGTCTGAGTTGTTTTGATAAGGCTCTGCATCAATCTTCTTTTCTTTTCCTTTTCTGCTGACTATTTTCTTGCTCTTCTCCATATTTTTGAGACTTAGATTTTTCGATCCTTGCTTCCTTCGAATGACTGCTGGGATAAGGTCAGTCTCTTTTATTGAGAGTGTATCAGTTTCTGCAGCTGTGAAGCTGAGTTCTTCTTCAAGTAGTTTGCTTATTCTGCAGGGGAAGTACATGTTCTGCTTGAACTCCTTGTCGCTCCAATTTTTCTCAACAACATCTACATACTTCTTGATTTAATCATAGAAGTATTGAGCCCAATTCACTTTGATCCCTTGGAATATTGCCCAGCACACTTTGTATTTGATAGTCGTCATTTTTGAGTGACTTTAAGTAATTCCAACGATAATTCTGTTAGTAACTGATGCTAGAATCCTGTATTCTTCTTGGTAGCACCTAATGGAAGTGGTTTTCTTGAAGGCTTCTTGACATTCAGCATATTTTCAGTTGTCGTAGATCTCCAGTGGATCAATTTCCACTTCTTCTAGCCTTGTTCCCTCAGTTGTGAGATAGAATATTTTTCCTAGTGATTCTGGAGTGATCTCCAGTTGTACTCCTCTCACTTTTGTTGTGATTCTATCACCGTGCGCTTTTGAGTTTAGATAGAATTCACAGACAGGTTCTGGATGGATTTTGGTCGGTGTGCTACAGGTGAACTCTTGTAACCCAACTTGGTTTATTTTGGAACTTTTGAGATGATTCACTAGTTTCTCTAAAGTTGAACTTTCGTCGAACAGTTTGGGCGCTTTTCTTAGCCATGGAGACTTTTATGGGGATTTTTGGGGCTTGGCCGTTGATTGGATTTTCTCAGTAGAAGATCTTGGGTAATTTATAAGTTCTATGACAAGTAGAGTGGATTTCAGCTCTTGGGACAGCAGGGTAGCTTTTGGCGATTCAGCTATCTGTTGTGAATCGACGATTTGTGATATTCCGATGCTTTGGTTTCAATGGTAGAATGAATCAGTCGCTTGATATTACAATTTATCTGTTGAGAGTAAATGAAGAGAGATAGAGTGGGTCCAACGGTAACAATTGTGATACACATCATTTTACCGTTCCACTTGATCAAGGTAAATTTAAACTTATCTGTTTGAAGTTCTCTCTTCTAGTGCTTCCGCGTGGCTTTGAGCTGCTGACATCAACAGATGATCTGGTTGCATCTGCCAATCTCCAGTTGGCATGACCGTCTTCAACTAAGATATTTTCAGTTCAGCTCTTCATTTTGCTGAGTTGGCTTTCAGCTCTCCTTCCAGTACAGTTGCTTGCTCCAGTTCATCACGAGCTCTTTTCTCCATTGTGAACTGATTGAGCATCTGATCAGTTCTTGCCTTTTGATTTCTCAGCTTCCACGCTTTTCATCAGTTTGCAAACTTTTCAGCTTGCATTTTGTTTTAACTGATGATATGAGCAATTTTGACATCTCTTGCTGATTGAACTGATGCACCTTCAGTTTCAGTTTCTACTCACTTTTTCTGTTTTCTTATTAGCTGGGGTTGCCTTTTGCATTCTCCCATTATTTTCTTGATCATCTTCATCTTGTGATGCGAGTTCCAAAAGCCCCAATTGGATACATAACTTGACAGATTTTGCTTCAAAGGCTTTGTGATGTGAAATATTTTACTCTCCACAATGATTTCAATATTTATAAAACTTGTGTCATGCCTACAAGTGTATAAGCATATGATTGTAGATATGATGATACGAGGTCGATCCATAGGGAAAAGGAATTAAATGTGAAAATGCAAGTACCACGATGATAGATTGATGAAATATCTAGACTATGAATAGATGAGGGGTGATTATCATAACACAAAACCAACACATAAACTAAATAATGCAATACCAAACAACAACAATAAACAATCTAAATAGAATGCAAGAAACAAGATCAACAAAGGAGAGAGATTTGAAGATAAATTTAGGCAAGACTCTAGGATATGGATTCACAACATTCCTCTTGATCAAACAACAAGGGTTAAACACACAATTATGCTAAGTTCATAGATGGGAAGACCACGAATATAGAAGGAGCATCTCTCTAATATCTCCTTAATTATGAATGCGACAAGGATGACTATCTCTAACACATTCCAAGGTCGCACCTACCAAAGGCTCTAAGGGGTCACATTTCCTTCCACATATCCGACATTCAACGAAGTGTACAAATACATAGATTCAATCCATACATGCTTATGATCACAAGATTGACTAGATGCATGTGATTCAAACATTTGATGTTAAATGAATGCCACTTCAAACAACATCATACAAGAACTAGCAAAGATTGAAATCTTGACAAAACACACCCATAGATTAAACCCTAGTCAAGAACAAGATTCACATTGTTTCTCCACATCCTAGTGCCCTAAGGCTCTAGCCAACCATATTTACAACAAAATCAAGAATACAAAAGGAAGAATCAAAATCCATTCTAAGTACAAGAGTAAAAGAGGGAAGGAGAAGATAAAACTCAATGTTGAACAATCTCCTTCAATCCCTTGGCTTGAATCCTCAAATGAATGAATGGATCTTCCTTCTTCTTCTTGATCTTCAAAAATCCCCAAATGTAGTGTTTCTTCAAGTGTATTTTGAGTGGGAGGAGTGTTGGTTTCGTCCTTTGAAATCCCCAATAGATATATAAAGTAATGGACCAATAATTGGATGCCAAAAGTCAACTTTCAATTCCATGAGTCCAAAACGCGACCCCAGGTGCTAGGGCTTTGGGGTCGGGCTTTGCAGTGTATTTGAAACGCGACCCCAGGTGCTAGGGCTTTGGGGTCGGGCTTTGCAGTGTATTTGAAACGCGACCCCAGGTACTAGGGCTTTTGGGTTGGGCTTTCAACAAATAAAAACTCCTCTCTGAATTGCTCTACAATGCGACCCATGAGTAGCTTTTTGGGGTTGGGCTTTACAGTGTATTTGAAACGCAACCCCAGTTGCTAGGACTTTGGGGTCGTGTTTCAGCTTGTGTCTTGGTTTTCTTGTCATTTGCTCGTCTTTGTGCTACCTTTTCGATCCAATTCACGAACTTGACTTATTTTACATTGTTTGAACCCAAAAACTCCCTAAATTGGTCACATTACACCAAACATAAGATTTAAACAATATTAACAATATTTACAACATATATACATGATAACCAAGTGAAAATGCACTCAAAATGAGTACAATTTATGCACTCATCAACTCCCCCAAACTTAAATATTTTATTGTCCTCAAACAAAAACAAGAGTAAAAGAGCATAGTGGAATCAAGATGGCATTTTGCTTCAAAAATCAAGACATAGACAATGCATAGATGATATTGGCAATCAAACATAAACAAAGAACCTCAAAATCATCATGATACAATTAATGAAGTTCAAGATCTCTCAATGATCAATAAACGCTCACTCTCGAGTGTATAGGCTAAATGTGTATCGCTCAAGGTCAAGAGTGCACTAGAATCCTACCATATGCTTGCAAAGTGACTACAATCTCCACTACTCCACATGTGTTCTCAAACAAGAATCATTAAGGGCTTTTCGGGTTGTAGTGAAGGCTTTTCGGAAGGGTAGGAAAAATATTTGGTAAAGTGGCGTCCCAAAATACCAAATCAATACATTATCAACCAAGTAGAACCACAAAAGTCCTTTTTACCCTTTTTATTTCACAACCCAGTCTCTTTGATATTTTTCCAAATTTTTTATCATTTCTTACTCTTTTTGTTTGTGATCACAATGTGAACATCTCTATTCTTTTCTTCAATTAAGGATTTTCAATTCAAATCAAGATAATTCACTTCTTTTTAATCTTTTCATCACAAGAGTATTTCAACATTTTACCTTTTTCCAATTACAAGATTTCTCAAAAGTTCCAATTGAAAGAATATACACAACTTGTCATTTATTTCATTCCCAACCCAACAAAATAAAGAATATTTCAAGGCTCAAAAAGGGCTTGCAAGGGATTCAATTTGTATTGGAAAGAAAAATATTTGGATTATCATGAGGTAAAACAACAAATAGCCTTAAATCCTTTTCAAGATATCAAACACACAATTGTAACCTCAATTAAGTCACCAAGCAAGTTCTAGAGAAAGACTAGTGCACCAAGAAGACCATCAATCACTCATCAAAGAAAAATTACACTTGTGTAATCTTTGGATCAAAATATTTCCAAGGTAAGTTTTTCCTTCAATAATTGTACTTTTGAGATACGAAAAGAACCTTGTTTACATTATCATGCTATAAAATTTTTCCTTTTATCAACATTTTTCAAAAATTTTGAACATAAGCTCATGCTCATCAACGATTCCCATTTCATCAAAAACATGCTCTCATAACTCCTATCTTGTTACAAGAACATACACCTATTTAAGTCAAAATATCCCCAAGCCACAAATCATAAGGCAATTGAACAAAAACATAGATAAAGCATCACATGCTCATGAAGCAAAACAACATGTAATCAAATATCCATCAATGCCTCCATCCAATCAATCCAACATAAAAACTTAAAAAATCAAGCATAATCCAAAGCATAAATAAAATAAGCATGCTCAAACATCCGAACATGCTCCAATATCCGAAAACATAAATAAACTAACTAGAGAATTATTTAAATAAAGCGATAAAATGAGCAGAAAAGACCCTTGCCACCATAACTCTCTCCCCCTCCCCCAAACTTATTTTGATCCAAGAGAGGAAATAAGTTTGGAGGCAAAAAGATGGTGGCAAGGCTCACTAACGGCTCAGTAAGGTGGATAGCGTGGATACTAATGTGGCAATGGCTGAGAAGATGATGACAACATGAACTGGGATTGGTTTTTGATCTTCGAGAACGAGGTCGGGCTCGGCTCTCATACTTTGTTTCTTAAGTTTTGAGCTCCGTGTTTTTAGCTTTTGAGCCTTTTCCATGCTTCTTTTGACATCTCTTTTCGAACACTTATGCTCTCCCGTCATTCAACTCAACTCCCTGCATTCATTTCACTCCACAAACATAAACATTAATTATCAACTTTCAATCAAAACACCACTCTTATAAACAAATCTAAACTAAACAGGATAAACAAAATAAGACAACAAATCAAAACAACATAAAAATCATTGGGTTGCCTCCCGACAAGCGCTTAATTTAATGTCGTGAGCTTGATGGGATATCAATGGCCAATAGTCAACCAAGAAGATATGGTGGCTTCCTATGCCACACAAGAGCACCTTCTTGAATTCTCCAAGGCATTGTAATCAAGTCCGGTTCAAAGATTTTAAAATACTCATCGGGAATATCTTCTTCACTCTTTTCTTGACAAATCATCTTGCCCAGTTTGACTTTTCGAATCACCTTGCACTCCTCCGTGTCCTTAGACCCATCTTCTTTAGGAACTTCTCTTCTCTCCTTTAATTGATACATGATCGACAAGTTATGAACCCTGAGAGTAAGTTTACCTTTTTTCCATATCAATTAGGGCCCTTGCGGTACTCAAGAATGGTCTTCCTAGGATGAGTGGTATTTCTTCATTCTCCTTCATATCGAGTACCAAGAAATCAACAAGAAAAATGAATTCGCCTACTCGCACAAGAACATTCTCAATGATCCCCTTTGGATGAGTAATAGAATGGTCTGCTAATTGCAAGCAAACATTTGTCATCTTCAACTTTCCAACTTTTAGCTTATGAAAGAAAGAAAGAGGCATAAGGTTCACACTTGCTCCAAGATCACAAAGTGCATTCACAATCAACTTTTCGCCAATATCACATGGGATAACGAAACTCCCCGAATCTTTTAACTTTGGTGGCAACTTTTGTTGAAGGAAGGTACTACACTCCCCCGTGAGGCTCAATACTTTACACTTCCTCAACCTTTTCTTTTTTGAAAATATTTTCTTAAAGAATTTTGCGTAGTTTGACATTCTTTGCAACAAATTCACATGAGGGAGGTTGATGTGGACTTTTCGAAACACCTCCAAGAATTTCTTGAATTGTTCATCTTGCTCATTCTTTCGCAACCTTTCAGGATATGGAACAACAACGGAGAAGGGAGGCAAAGTTGATAAAAGTAACTTACTTGAAGTTTTCTCCATTGACTTCTTCTCAATTCCAATTTCACAATCCTTGGCTTTCAATCCATTTTCAACTTTTCGTTCCTCAAGATTTATACGAGAAACCTCCAATTTTTCCACTGACCCAACATTCAACACATGTATAGCCTTACATTGCTCTTTTGGGTTGATGGTTGTATTGCTCGGGAACTTGCCTTATTGGTGTTGATTCCCTATGATTATAGCAAGTTGGCCCATTTGCTTCTCTAGCATATTCACTTGGGTGCCAATCGCTCCCACATGATTCTCCAATTTTTCAAAGCGAGATTGTGTCTCACCCATGTATTTTTTCATCTTTCCCATGAATGCCATCAAGAGATCATCCATTTTAGGTTTCTTTTCTTCATCTATCACACTATTGGTAACTGAGAAACCGGGAGGTGTTTGAATGGTGTTGTTTGGATTACCATAGGATATGTTTGGATGTTGTGCCCTATTTTGATAATTTTGATTTCCACCATATTGGCCTCCATATTGTGGTGTGTACCCTTGATTGTATGGCCTTTGTTGATTGGAATAGCCTCCTCCTTGATTCACATAATTAACTTTCTCAAATTGACTTTGAGAAGTCTCGGCTTTTGCATTGGTGAAGGCTTCGATTCTTGAGTTTAGAGTTGATACTTGAGCCGCCAATAGCTCAAGTGCATCTGAATTTGAGGTAGATGCAACTTTCTTAACAAAATAGGTGGCTCACCTCTAGATCGAGTGTGCATACACTACCTGTCAAAGAACAAGGAAATCAATGCAAATCTTAACAAAATAAAATAAAATGTCTAAACTAATCCACACAATCGTTATCACAATATTGCATATATCAAATTAATTCACAATTCCCCGGCAACGGCGCCAAAAACTTGGTGTGAAATTATTTTACTCTCCACAATGATTTCAATATTTATAAAACTCGTGTCATGCCTACAAGTGTATAAGCATATGATTGTAGATATGATGATACGAGGTCGATCCACAGGGAAAAAGAATTAAATGTGAAAATGCAAGTACCACGATGATAGATTGATGAAATATCTAGACTATGAATAGATGAGGGGTGATTATCATAACACAAAACCAACACATAAACTAAATAATGCAATACCAAACAACAACAATAAACAATCTAAATAGAATGCAAGAAACAAGATCAACAAAGGAGAGAGATTTGAAGATAAATTTAGGCAAGACTCTAGGATATGGATTCACAACATTCCTCTTGATCAAACAACAAGAGTTAAACACACAATTATGCTAAGTTCATAGATGGGAAGACCACAAATATAGAAGTAGCATCTCTCGAATATCTCCTTAATTGCGAATGCGACAAGGATGGCTATCTCTAACACATTCCAAGGTCGCACCTACCAAAGGCTCTAAGGGGTCACATTTCCTTCCAGATATTTGACATTCAACGAAGTGTACAAATACATAGATTCAATCCATACATGCTTATGATCACAAGATTGACTAGATGCATGTGATTCAAACATTTGATGTTAAATGAATGCCACTTCAAACAACATCATACAAGAACTAGCAAAGATTGAAATCTTGACAAAACACACCCATAGATTAAACCCTAGTCAAGAACAAGATTCACATTGTTTCTCTACATCCTAGAGCCCTAAGGCTCTAGCCAAACATATTTACAACAAAATCAAGAATACAAAAGGAAGAATCAAAATCCATTCTAAGTACAAGAGTAAAAGAGGAAAGGAGAAGATAAAACCCAATGTTGAACAATCTCCTTCAATCCCTTGGCTTGAATCCTCAAATGAATGGATGGATCTTCCTTCTTCTTCTTGATCTTCAAAAATCCCCAAATGTAGTGTTTCTTCAAGTGTATTTCGAGTGGGAGGAGTGTTGGTTTCGTCCTTTGAAATCCCCAATAGATATATAAAGTAATGGACCAATAATTGGATGCCAAAAGTCAACTTTCAATTCCGTCAGTCCGAAATGCGACCCCAAGTGCTAGGGCTTTGGGGTCGGGCTTTGCAGTGTATATGCAACGCGACCCCAGGTGCTAGGGCTTTTGGGTCGGGCTTTTAATAAAGAAAAACTCCTCTCTAAAGTGCTCTACAATGCGACCTATGAGTAGCTTTTTGGGGTCGGGCTTTGCAGTATATTTGAAACGCGACCCCAGTTGCTAGGGCTTTGGGGTCTTGTTTCAGCTTGTGTCTTGATTTTCTTGTCCTTTGTTCGTCTTTGTGCTACCTTCTCGATCCAATTCACGAACTTGACTTATTTTGCATTGTTTGAACCCAAAACTCCCTAAATTGGTCACATTACACCAAACATAAGATTTAAACAATATTAACAATATTTACAACATATATATATATGATAACCAAGTGCAAATGCACTCAAAGTGAGTGCAATTTATGCACTCATCACTTTGCGAAGATGATGTCAACTATCTGCTTTCGGCGGCCAATTTCTATTGTCACCATGAGCTCTGTTGCTCTTATGGTATGGCCAATTGGCAAATCAGTTATAGTGAGGGTTGATTTTCAGTTCATTCCTTGAGTCCAGATACTCGCTATACTGTGTTGTGAAATCCGTTAGAGTGAACTTCTCCAGAGAGATCTGAGAATGTTGACGTGCTTCATATGGCATTGTGGGCACATTTCTTCTTGGGTCAACTTCTCTTCCAGGTTGACTTTCTGGATGTCTTCAAGGCTGAGCTGGCTGACCAGTTCTCTCCTGAACTGATGCCCTATCCCGATGAGACTGCGGTCCAAACTGAGTATTTCTTCTTACTTCAGTTGGCCAGTCAGTTTTGTTTACCATAGGCCGGTTTTGAGGTTTGGGCCTTTGAAAATTTGATGATCTTTGTTGAACTGACTGTCTCTGATGAGCTAGAGGTCTTGGCTAAACTGACAACCTATGTTGATAGACTGGATGCCTTTGCTGAGCTGGTGGCCTTTGCTGATAGGCGAACTGCCTATTTTTAGCTTGTGGCCTTCTTTGAGATGGCTTCCTCTACCAAACTGATGGCTGGACTGCGTCTTTTAGTTGGGAGAATTGTGTGGACCTTTTAGGTGGATCTGTAGGAATATCTTCAGTTCCCTCACCTTCAGTCTCTTCAACTGGTTGGGTTGGTGCAGATCTGACAAAACCAGGAAATGTTCCTTCATGACTGGTTTGAATAACTGTCTTTCCTTGCTCCGAGGTAGTGTACATATTGTATCCTAACCCTGTACTACCAGTTTTAACTCTTTGATGTCTTAGAATCTCATCAAGAGTTTGAGATCCCTTTTTAAATTTGAGAGAAATCCTCTATCTCTTTCATGGACCTCTTGCCATAGCCTATCATTCTCAGCTCTTAGCTCTTCAAAACTAACCTATGACTTATCACATTCAAGTGACTAAGTCTCAAGTGATTCAGTTCTATCACGATCACTTCTCAGTCTTTTGACCTCATCTTTTAGGTCATCATTTTCTTCCCTCAATTGTAAATGCATGCTTGAAATAACAGCTAACTAGTCCTCTAGCATTCTTAATTGTTCATTTATTTTATTGCTAGTAATGGAAGATTCATGAATATGATAAAAAGAGGTTAAGGAGTCGCTAGTGCTAACCTCTTCTTCATTGTCAGCTATGAGGCAGAACAATACCTCTTCTTCAGAGCTATAGCCATCGGAGTCGATTCCTGATGGATAATCTGAGTCATCCAGGATGGCATTCTCTGAGTTGGCCATCATAGCTTTTCTTTTGAAAAAGCTTCTTTTCACCTTGGCCTTCCTATCTTCAGGGAACTCTGGACACTCATACCGGTAGTGTCCTTGCTTGTGGCAATGGAAGCATTCTCCTATGCTTTTGTTGGCTACCCTAGTTTGTTTAGCAGGCGGTTGATTTCTCTCGTCTCTGGGCTCATCATCAGTTTGAAGCATAACTGATGGTTGATCTCTGATCTGCTTGAGCTTTTCTAGCAGCTTGGCAACTGACTGGATTTGATCATTGATATCTTCAGTCAGGCTCTCCTTCTTCTCCACTGCTTCTCTTCTGCGATCAGTTGAGCCGCTTGGTTGTTCTCTGCCTTGACAACTTCTAGGCTGGAAGATATTTCTTCATCGAGTTTCTCTAAACTGATTTCTTTCACCGTAGAAGGCTGCATCCTGGGCTGATGATGTGGATGCTTCTCTTTTTCAGTTTAGGCTATACTTCTGATCCTTAAGAGAACCAAAGAGTTCTCTTGGGTGATGCTGGTTAAATCTCTTCACTCTTTTGTAGCAATCACCTTCATATCCCATTCCTCGGTGAGATTATCTAAAATTTTGGAGTTCATCTCACTGTTGGGATATGTTCTTCCCAGATTGTTCATCTCACTGATGATGTCAAGAAATCTTGTTTCAAGGCTGGAGATGGTCTCATCTAAGTGCATCTTGAAGTACTCATATTTGTTGACTGCTAGCTGGAGTTTGTTTTGTTTGATAGCTTCAGACTCTTTGCATAGATTTGCAAGTAAGTCCCATATCTCCTCGGCAGTTTTGCAATTCTTTGTGTCCTTCATGTGATCTTCATCTAGAGTTTGGAACAACGTGGCTTGGGCCACGAACTTTAGGTTCTTTAACTTCTTCTCTTCACTCGTGAGAAGATAAGTTGGCTTCGGGATCCTTGCTGGTTGGTTGACATCAGCAACGTGGGCTTCATTATCCATCATAATCATGATTGGACCATCCTCGATAACTTCCCACATATTCTCATGGATTGAGCAGAGATGCGCCCTCATTCTCCTACTCCAGTTATCGTAGTTCTCAACTGAAAAGATGCGTAGCTTATGGTTCCTCATAGCTTACAGATTAGCACAAATGACTAGATCTGATTCAGTTGACCTGCAGAAATGGCTGATCTTTAGAATCAACCGCTTTGATACCACTTGTTTGTCCTGGGCTAGTTAGAATCAATTTAGAGGGGGGTGAATAAACTGATTACAAAACTGAACTTAGATGTGGAATATTCAGGGCCCATTTTGACTCAAAAATATTATACGTGCTATGTAGAGATCAGTTGAGAAGATCTGCTAGCTCGGAGTGATGTGTGTGCTTATAGTGTGTAGTTAAAAACATGCAACTGAACTGAAATTTAAAGTAGAGCACACAAGCAGTTTATAAAGGTTCGAAGCTCAACTTCCACGTCCTCTCTTCATTCCGCAGAAGGGCAATTCACTATGCAAGTGTAAAGTTCCTCTACTATAGTAACACAGTGAAGATAGTTGCTGTCCCGGAAGTTGCACTCTCAACTTCCTCAGCCGGTAGGTCGACGACTCACACTTGCGATCCCCAACTGCTCGCTAGAGAGATAAGGTCTTATTACCCTTCTTTTCACAATTTTAGATCTCGCTCGATCTTCAAGAGTACAATCTTGAAACTGGTATCAACTGGGTTGCTCCTTTGCGCATCTGCGTCTGAGCTGGGGTAGTTGATCACTTAAGCATGGTGACTGAGAGAATAGCTCTGGCTGGAAATCTTTAACAGCTAGCTCGAAGAACGTTAAGGCTCATTCTTATCAGTAGGAACTTTTCATTTTCTGAGTTCTTTGAGCGTGAGGCTTTAGTGCTTCAGTAAACGTCTTCGCAGAAAGACTTAACTAAAGTACTCTCCAAATTCTCAAAAGTCCCACGATCTTCTCTAGGGTAGCTCACCTTTTAAAGATAGGTGTGTTGGTGACCGCTGGTGATCACTGTTTGATCATAAATGATAAAGCCAGTTGTAAGGCTTTCATTTAATGGGGCCGTTGGGTTGCCATTGCTCTTCTGATGAGCTTTTGCTTCAGGATCTCGGTTGCATTAACTTCAAGATCTTCTTTAGCTTTATCTAAATTTCAGTTGCGGCTCCCTTTTTGATCTTTAGTTCTGAGCTTTGTCTAGCAGCTGGAATCTTCAGTTCCTTTGTCTATCAGTTCTGCGTGTCCCTTGGCAGTTCTGAAAGCTTCAGTTGAGATCATCTTCAGCTGGCATTTCTGGGCTTGGGCTTGATGCCTTCTGAGCTACGGTTTGCTTCTGCTTCAGCTGGCAGTTTGAACCAGTGTTCTCTAGCTGGTATTTTGGACTTGTCTCCCTTCAGCTTGAACTTTTATGGACTGGTCTTCAGTTCGGTTGCTGGCGCTTTATCATTTGGACTTCAAAACTGATGCGTCTTCACCAGGGGTTCTTCAAATTGGTGCTTCATCAGCTGGAACTTCATTCTTTAGCTGGTATTCTTTGAGCTGATATTTTTCATCAGCTTGTACCTTAGTCTTCTCTTCAGTTGGTATGTTCCTTCAACTAGAATATCCTAATCTGGTGTTTCCTTCGGCATGGATCTTTAGACTTGGTACATTTCTTCAGCTGGTATTTTCTTCAGCTGGAATATCTTGAGCTGTTATTTTCTTCAACTCATGATTGTCATCTCTTCGGCTGGCAGTCTTCATCAATTGATGTCATCGTGGACTGGCATGTTCATCAGTTCAAATTGATGTACTCTTCAACTGGTATTTCTTCATTCGGGAATGATCTAGAACTGGTATGTTTCTCAGTTCTTCTCTTTCAGCCGGTATTCCCTTCATCTAGGATCTTTCTTTAACTGGAACGTTTCTTCAGCCGGTATTGGACTAGAATTGGTATGTGCTTCAGTTCTCTTCAGCTGGGACTTTTCTTCAGCTGGTGGCGGCCTAGAACTGGTATGTGCTTCAGTTCTCTTTAGCTGGAACATCTCTTCAGCTGGTGGTTGCGTAGAACTGGTATGTGCTTCAGTTCTCATCAGCTGGAACATTTCTTTAGCTGGTGGCTGCATAGAACTGGTATGTGCTTCAGTTCTCTTCAGCTGGTGGCTGTTTAGAACTGGTATGTCCATCAGTTCATCACTTCAACTGGAACATCTCTTCAGCTGGTGGCTTCCTTGAACTAGTATGTCCATCAATTCATCACTTCAGCTGGAATATCTCTTCAGCTGGTGTCGGCCTTGAACTGGTATGGGTTAAATCACTCATTGATAAATCAAAGCATTAGACATAACATATATATGTCCACCACTATATATGGGTTAAGAACCTGGACTATGTGGATCTTTATTCTCTCTCTTTCAGGTTAGAACAGAGAACAATATCCTATCGTGATCCTCCTCAATACACACACCAGTGTATCAAAATAATCAGCTAGTTAAGATAAACTAACTATCAGATTATTCTACGTTATACAATGGTTGGGTCAGGACCATCTAAACCGCGAGCCTTTTAATACTTTGCAAGGAATCCGATGATATGATCTTTACCTTGTGTTCACCCACACCATATCATCTACAATGTAAGTATATGGAAACATACATAAAAATATAACAATAAATAAAAGCACAAATAGTGACTGCAATTATTATTCAATCTATATCATCTTAATATTATTTAATGTATACAAAGACAAGCTTTCCTGTATACAAAACCAACACATAATTTTCAAAAATTATGTTATGGTGTTCTATCATTTTTTGTCTCCCTTCGTATGGTATATATAGGGCTACAACAGGGATCTAGAAGGATAATTAGGGTTAGGCCTCCAACAGGCCTTAAGTTCTCCATGTCTGGCCCGAACATAACTTAAGCCCATTAATATTAATTTAGTCCACTAAAGAATTAATATTGCACTGTCGCCCCAATTCCATTATTACGGATATGGCTCATTCGACTCAATTAATTCCTCATGTTTAAGATATCGAATGTCCACTAATTAAATCGAGTATACTGACAACTCAATTTAATTAATTGCTTATCCGTGAGTTGTATTACTCAATCTTTATTATCATGTCAGATTAAAAATCCACTTTCAAGATTTAACATGATAATCTTTTTTGAGCTCCTCAAGGGACATCATCGGCGCACCAAGACATTGTTTCCTTATATAAATAATAACCCATCATATATAGAAATGCCACTACCCAATCTATCGGGCTTATTGATTATTTAATTAGAATATCACGCATTGATAGGTTAAAGTAATGCACATTAAAATATACATGTCTACTATTGTACAAGGATTAAGAATTATAAGTATCTGAGATTTGTATTCTTATGTGCTATCAGTCCATAATAATTATCTCACAGTGATCCAGTTCAATACACTATAAAAATGCATTAGTATGATTCGATAGCCAAGATAGACTAATCCCAAATGGCACTACAACTATACCAATGGTTCGTCTAACTCCATCTAGGTTGTGAACTCTTCTTATACTTTATAATAAACCGATAATATGATCTTCTATATGCATTCCACAAACCATATTATCTTCAATACTAAGTATATGACGATTTGTATTATTTATTAAAATAAATGCAAAAGATGGGAACATTATTCTCATTCATAATTTAGAGAAATAATTATATATATAAAAGACATGCTTTTAGTATACAATCCTAACACCGAGTTCCTATATGGAGGAAGGGTTCTCATTTGAACCCTTCTATATATATATATATATATATATATATATATAGAGAGAGAGAGAGAGAATGGATCAAATGAGAACCCAAGCCCCATGTGAAAACTAAGAACCAATTAGAGCCGTAGATCTTTATTTTTGAGCGGTGAAGATTTGTACCCAAGTTTGAGTTAGGCGGTGACATTTTTGTAATATTAAGCTTATTTTAATGAAGTGGTGGTATTTTTGTAATTTAGAAATTCTGTTCTATTTAGGCCGAATCCTTTTAGCATTATTATGATAGGTTTTAGTATTGATGTAATTACTTTTAGCATTACTTGTTGGGATTGTGTACTAAAAGCATGTCTTTTATGTATATAATTATTTTTCTTAATTATGAATGAGAATAACGTTCATATATTTTACATTTATTTTATAAAATAAATAATGCAAATCATCCTATACTAAATATTCTAGATAATATAGTGTGTGGAATGCACACATTGTTTCATGTTCAAGTTCACTCAAAAGAACTACGAACCAACCCATAAAAGGATAGGGTCGATTGTAGGGCGGTGAGTCAACCCAAGTTGTACTCTCAAGGAAAGCTTAACAGGGAAATTGTTCCTTTCGTGTTATACACAAGAATTTAAAGACAATCCTAAATATTCTAAACCAATGATTTGAAGGATTTAAAGTAAAATCTACTAAATCAAATAAGACATTAACGAGAAAATAACAAGCAAATAACTAAGAAGAATTAAACGATTGTGAAACGGACATTAGGGTATAGATTCTCTCTTTAGTTTCTCTCCTAGCTTCATTCAAGTTGATTTCGTTAACCATAAACATATAATATACTCCACAAAGAGGATTAACTTCAATAACTTTCACTTCAATCCATTAAACCCCTAAGGTTAAATTATACGATTAAGATTAACAATTAGGTATGTGTTTCCAGTCAACCTAATGTTGAAAGAACTCTAGTTGGGTAGCAGAATCTTCTATCGATCTTATCTACTATCTAGCAATATTGAATATTGGCCAGACACTCAACATAAACAAGTTCAATTCAATCAACGTGAAATCAACCATCATAAGTAAGGATCGAAACCAAATCGATTACCCACCCCTAATATATGGAACTAGCCCCTCATCATGTAAGACAACCAACAAGAATCACACAAGTTCTTTATCTTAAATAGCAAAAGATAGATAAAAATACAAACTTACACAATCTTGTTTGTCTCGACAATGTTTGGGACAAATCCCCCAAATGAAACTGAAACTGAAAAAGAAAAATAAGGGAAGGTCGTGATCTTCTTACAAGCCTAGCTGGTTAAGCCCTGGCCTACACTGTAGATCCCTTCTCAAGCCTAGCTCATTAGGCCCCAGCTTGAGCGGCAGATCCCTTTTCAAGCCTAGCTGATTAGGCCCCAACTTGAGCTGTGGATACCTTCTTCTTTTTCTTCTTCTTCTTCTTCTTCTTCTTCTTCTGCTCCAAGCTTCTCCAACCTCTCTAAAACTGCTCGATCTGATGGTGTCACGTCCCTCAAACCGATCATTCTAATGGTTCTTCTTCTCTCTCAAACTGATTGGGAGATGTTCTTTTTTTCTCTCCTCTCCACGTGAAGTGAACGTTAAATGGTTAAATGGTAATATTGTTAAATGTTATGTCTTGTATATGAAGAGATATTTAAGAACCAACCAATAAAAGTGATCCATCAAATAATTTTGAAAATACCTTCAAAGCAGGACGAAACTCCGCCCAGCACCGGCTGGGGACCTAGCGCTTGCTGGGCCCTTTTCCCCGAGAGGTCTGCCCAATGGCGGCTGCGGTCCCAACGATAGCTGGCCTCAGTCCGTGCTTCCTCCATTTTGATGCTTCCGTTCAGGCACAGTGCGAGCGCAGTTCAGCTTGTGCTAAGTTCAACTTATTCCCAGTTCAGCTCAGCTTGTGCTTAGTTCTGTTAAGCTTGTGCTTAGTTTAGCTCATCTTGTGATTAGTTCAGCTTATGCTTAGTTCAACTGGTGCTCAGTTCAATTGGTGTTAAGTTCAACTGGTATCAGTTCAATTGGTGCTCAGTTCAGTTCAGCTTGTGATCAGTTCAGCTTGTGCTCAGTTCAACTAGTTCTTAGTTTGAGCCTTCAGTTTGAGCCTTCAGCTTGGGCCTTTAGTTTGAGCAATCAGTTTGTGCCTTCAGTTTAAGACATCAGTTTGAGCCATCCGTTTAAGCCATCAGTTTGCACCTTCAGTTTAAGCCATCAGTTTGAGCCATAAGTTTGAGCCTTCAGTATGAGCTATCAGTTTGAGCCATCAGTTTGAGCCATTAGTTTGAGTCTTCAGTTTGAACCTTCAGTTTGGCTTCAGTTGGGCTATTGGATTTTCCACCTTTTATGCCATAAAATCACTGCTTTTGGATTAAAAGCTCAAAGTCTACACAAATTTGGCATAACTCACCAAAAGATCAAAAGTGAAGGTAACAACATCAAAACAACACAAAAATAACGGAAACATATGCACTAAAGACATAAAATTCTTATAAGAAAACATCACAAATAAACACTAAATAACTCCTTCACAGTTAGAATTTTATTTGTCCTCGAGCAAACACAGTCATTTAAGATATGAAGCAAGAAAGAGTCGCTCTCAAGCAGATCATGCATAATCACTCATTCCACAAAACTTCAAACTAGAACACTTATTATCGAAGAAAATGAAGATCATCAAACCAGGTATGTGGCTCATCCAATGAGAATATGCAAGACATATTGTTCTTGAAGTAATATGAAACAAATAACCTTTTAAACATTCTTCACACGAACTTCCCTAATCAATTATTTAAGTTTAATTCGGGGATGTAATCATAGGAAAAAATTCATTAGGTTAAATCATCGAACTTAGCCGAGCTTCCTAACGTGGTTTTCCATACTCATTATGCAGAATTTCATTGGAAATGGCACACATGATAGGAGTTATTAGTGCCATCTGCACTCAAGTGTTTGAGATTGTCATGATCTGTATGGCAATATCAAAGAACACAAAAGGTTTTGATTATTCATGTTTGAAGACCATGTTCTAGACATTACAAAGAACATTCCGCTGCCAATCTCATTGAAGATCAATAAATGTACTTGATCATGTTCATGAACGTGATCATGTACATAGTTGTTTAGAGAGTTTACAAAAGAAGTGCCATGTTAGATTCAAGGAATTAAAGCTACAGATTTAAGATGGACATTTCAGAATAGAAGTTGCTTTGTTCGTGATGAAGATCAAAGAAGAAAAGCAGGAGTTCTATTCGAAGAAGGAATCTAAACTAGGGTTGTTCAAATTAATTAAGGAATGTTTTCTTATTGAATTCAAAGTCAGATTAGTACTTCTGATTACCTTGTTCAGGCTATATCTTTTCTTTATAAATAACCTGGGAATCAGACTAGTTTAGATGACGAGAGTTTTATGAATACACAAAGGGTAGAGAGTCTAAAAGACTTCATCTTTGAAGCATATAGTATTCGGGTAGACTAGGGTTGATCCTTGTGATCATTATGTGTCTAGTCTGTGTTTGAAGCTTAATTCATTCGCATCTTTAAAGGAGTCTTGTGAGAGATTTCCTGTGGAACAAGAGGGATTCTTGGTTGTGAGGGAAGCTCACAATTCAGTTCAACGAAAGAGGTTGTAGTGGGTAGGAAAGGGGTAGAGTGACGGTAGGTCATCATGTAATAGCCTTTGTAACCTTGCAACGTAGTAGTGAATTATTTCTCACGGACTTGAGAAGTCCCCCTGACATAGATCAGTTGATCGAACAGGGTTATCAACCTCGTGCCATTTACATGCTTTCAGTTTATATATTCTAACCTTACATGTTCACAATAATGTACGTGTACATAATGTTGAACATGTCCGCATAGTTTACATAACTCCAATTAGTACCAAAGTGGGTCGCCTTTGGTTTTAGTGTGAAAAGTGTCATGAAAATTACATATCTGCGTGAAGGTTTTGGTTGAAATTCATTCATAAGTTCAATTAAAGAAGGAGGATCTATGGTTCGACCACCATTACTTGAAGGTAACAACTATCCTTATTGAAGAGCAAGGATGAGGACGTTTCTGAGATCAATAGATGAGCTTGCATGGAAAAGTGTCACTGAAGGATGGGAAAAGCCAACTGTTGTCAAGGAAGAAAAGCATGTAGAGATTGAAAAAGGAGAGTGAACTGTGCCACAGAAGAACTGGTACAATGTCAACTCTAAAACTCTTAATGCAATATTCTCTATAGTGGATCTTGAGACAGTCAGCTTGATCTCAACTTGTGAGACTGCTAAAGCTGCATGGGATATTCTAGAAACTAATTTTAAAGAGACCAGTTCTGTAAGGTTGTCAAGGCTTCAAAACCTTACCTCGAAGTTTGAAACCTTCATAATAGAGGATACTGTGTTTATAGGTGAGTTTAATGCTAGACTGAGAAACATATCAAATGAGAGTTTTGCTCTTGGTGAGCCTATCAGCAATGAGAATCTTGTAAAGAAGGTTCTCAGATCTCTTCCAAGGAAATTTGCTTACAAAGTTGCTGCAATTGAAGAAGCCAAAGATATCAAGAGTATGAGACTTGATGAGCTAATGGGATCATTGAGAACGTTCGAGATAAATCTGGAAGATGAAGATAGTAGCTCAAGAAAGAAAGGTATTGCTCTTAAAGATAAAGTTGCAAAAGATGTACCTGAACATGTACAAAAACAAAAGATTGTACTTGATTTAGATACAATAAACAACATGGTCCTAACCACCAAGAATATCAGCCGCATATTTAAAAGAGTCAACAAGCAGTCTTCTAAAAGAGCCAACAATAGAAGACAATGTCCAGGAAATTTCTCATAAGAAAGAAACTCGAGCAGTGAGCAGAAGGAGTTTCAACCCTCAAATTCCAGAAGATGAATTCAGTGCAGAGAATGTGATGGATTTGGGCATATTCAAGCTGAATGTGCTAATACACTGAAGAAGAATAAAAAGAATTACAATGCCTCTCTCAGTGATAATGAGTCTGAAGAAAGTAGTAGTGAGTCAGAAGAAGAGAAATTTACTTTTACAGCAAAAATCTCTGGATTCTAGGATCCATTCAAACTTGCAGAAGATGAAAAGACTCAGACAATGAAGAATTCTGCCATGAAGAATTTGTCAAGACATACAAAGAGATGTATGAAAAATGGCTGGAAGTAGTAGAGATTAACAAAACTCTACAATCTCACAACAAGGGTCTTCTCAAAGAAAAGGAGGAATTGATCAGATCTGATGCTGAACAGAAGATCACTATTCAGCAGCAAAAGAAGGAGATTAAAGAATTGTCTACAAAACTCAAATCTATTAAAAGGAATGTCAACATGCTAAACAATGGAACTAAGAATCTTGATAAGATTCTTACTACTCCAGGACATTCAGGAAAGAGTCATCCAGGTCTTGGATATAGTGGTGGATAGTCCAAGACACTGTTTGTCAAATAAAGTATAAGCCAGCCAGTGTATGTACAAAATAATGTTCAGAACATCCAGAAGAACATTAACAAGAAGATGACTGCTTATAATGGCAACATAAAAGAAATAATCTACTGTTACTGTGAAGAGAAATAACACATTCATCCACATTGTGAGAAGTATCTTTTTGATCTAAAAAGGATGAGAATGAGGTTTGTGGCTCAGCATTCTAGCAACAAGGATAGAAGACCAGCTACACAGAAAAAGAAGAAGCCTGCACAGAAGAAGCAATGGGTTATCAAGCAAACCAGTTTGATTGCTCACACATCCTTAAGAGTTGAAAACAAGAGCAACCGATACTTTGATAGTGGTTGTTCTAGACATATGACTGGAGATTGCTTAGTTGTGCAGAACTTAAAGGCCTGTTCATCTGACTTTGTTACCTTTGAAGATGGAAAAAGGGGAAAAGTAATGGGTAAAGGTGAGTTAGTTGTCAAAGGAATGTCTAAATTGAAGAAGGCTATGCTAGTTGATGGACTTCAAGCAAATCTTATCTATACCAGTCAACTATGTGATGATAACATGACAGTTGTCTTCACCAAAGAAAGCTGCAGGGTAATGAATAAGAAAAATGACTTATTCATGGAAGGAAAATGATCACCTGATAACTGCTATCAACTACATGTTCCTGCACAATGTTCTTTAACATGTCAAAGAACATCTATAGAAGAGTTAGTGATCTAGCATAAAAAACATGGACACATCAACTTTAGGAATCTCCAGAAGATCATCAGCAAGGAAATTGTCAAAGGACTTCCACAGATCAGAATTGACAAAGACAAAGTATGTGGTCCTTGTCAGATTGGGAAGCAGTCCAGATCTCAGCATAAAGAAGTTAAGACAGAACTTCTAAAAGGATTTTAGATCTAATTTATATGGGTCTAATGGGGCCTATGGCTGTGGAAAGCTACGGAGGAAAGAAGTATGTTCTCGTCTGCATTGATGATTTCTCAAGGTTTATATAGGTAGAATTTCTCATAGACAAGAGTGAAGCTTTTAGGGCATTCAAGAAACTAGATTACAAGATTATAGTTGATAATGATCAACACATTATCAGAATTAGAAATGATCATGGCAAGGTGTTTGAGAATCAGTACTTTGATAATTTCTGCAGTGAGAATAGAATTAGTCATCAGTACTCAGCCACCAAGACTTCTCAATAGAATGGAGTAGTTGAAAGGAAGAACAGAACTCTTCAAGAGATGGCAATAACCATGATTGTTGCTAAAGGAGTTGCTACTATGTTCTGGGCAGAAGCCATCAATACTGCATGTCATATCAGCAAGAGAGTTCATCTCAGACCAGGTACTTTCACTACACCATATGAGATTTGGAATAAAAAGAAACCTACAGTGAAGTACTTCTATGTTTTTGGTACTACCTGCTACATACTCAATGATAGAGAGTATCTCAACAAGATAAACAACAGAAGAGTTCAAGAAATGTTTGTCGGATACTCCAAAAATAGTAAATCATATAGGATTTACAATAAGGAGACAAAGGCTGTCATAGAATCAGTTAATGTCAGATTTGATGATCAGATCGATGTTGTCAATACCTTTGAAGAAGATGTACATACAAATGTCTTTAAACATCCTGAAGTACATGATGATACAAATAGAGAATCTGAAGAACAAGAAGTGAAGCAAAGGAAGCCTTCACGAAAAATCATCAAGGATCATCTAACTTCAGAAGTTATTAAAGACATTCGTGAAGGTAGAATGACCAGAAGCAGACTAAGAAAAATGATGCATGATGAAATATCCAATGTCTGTTTCACATCCAAGATTGAACCCAAAAATATTCAAGAAGCTCTCAAAGATAACTATTGGATTGAAGCTATGCATGAAGAGCTTCTACAGTTTAAGAAGAATGATGTTTGGGATCTTGTGCAGAAACTTGAAGGAGTCAACATAGTTGGAACTAAGTGGATATTCAAGAACAAGACTAATGAAGCTGGGAATATTATAAGGAATAAAGCCAGACTGGTTGCTCAAGGATATTCTCAGATAGAATGGATTGACTTTGATGAGATGTTTGCTCCAGTCACGAGGATAGAATCAGTTAGACTTCTTATTGCAATGGAGGCATCATGAAGTTCAAGCTGTATCAGATGGATGTCAAGAGTGCATTCCTGAATGGATTTCTGAAGAAGGATGTGTTTGTTGCTCAACCTAAAGGATTTGAAGATCCTCATCATCCTGATTATGTTTTCAAACTTAAAAAGCCTTATATGGTTTGAAACAAGCTCATCCAGCATGGTATAAAAGACATGTTACATACCTAGTTAGCAAAGGATACAATAGAAGAAGAGAAGACAGAACACTATTCATCAGAAAGGAGAAGTCACAAGTTATTGTGGTTCAAATATATGTAGATGATATAGTGTTTGGCTCAGTGTCTGATAAGATGGTCAATGACTTTATTAGGGACATGGAAACTGAGTTTGAGAAGAGCCTAGTTGGAGATCTGAAATACTTTCTTGGACTTCAGATTAAGCAGTCATGAATAGGTATATTTATATCTCAGTCCAATTATGCCAGAAACTTGGTAAAAAAGTTTGAACTGTAGAATTCTAAGCATAAAAGGATTCCTATCAGCACTACAGTCAAGATTGGAAAAGATGATGCAGGAGCTGAAGTTGATCAGACCTTATACAGAAGCATGATTGGAAGTCTTCTTTATCTCACAGCAAGCAGACCAGATATAGCATACAGTGTGGGAGTGTGTGCCAGATATCAGTCTTGTTCTAAGGAGAGTCACATGAAGGCTGTTAAGAACATCATCAAGTACATCAATGGAACTGCAGACTATAGAATATGGTATACATCTGATACAAATTCAAGTATTACTACCTACTGTGATGCTGATTGGGTAGGGTCTCCAGATGACAGAAAAAGTACATCAGGTGCTTGTTTCTTTTTAGGAAACAATGTTGTTTCTTGGTTCAACAAGAAGCAGAACTGTATATCTTTATCAACGGTAAAAGCTAAATACATTGTAGTAAAAAGCAGTTCTACTCAGATTATTTGGACGATACAGATGATGAAAGACAATGAAGTTGCTCATGATACACCTATTCTGTATTGTGACAATATGAGTGCTATCAATATATCCAAGAATCCAGTTCAGCATTTAAGGATAAAGCACATAGACACCAAACATCACTTCATCAAAGAGCTAGTTGAAAAAGAAGTACTGAAGATTGAACATATGAAGACAAAAGACCAAATAGCTGATCTATTCACCAAGAGACTGGAAGCTGCTCGATTTGAGAAACTTAGAGCATCCATTGGGGTGTGCTCAGTTTAGTAAAACTAAGAGGAGGGGTATGAGTGTGTTTATTTCACACTCAGTAGGAAAGAACCATTCCTACACAAAGGGACTAAACATTCCCATAAATATTCATCAGGATGTATATGAACAATTTTCAAAATCTTGTGTATATCTTTGTCAACGGCTAGTTTTGACTCGATCACGTCATCTCTGGTTTTCTAGGATTTTTCTCCAGTTTCATAATCTAATGGAAACCTAAGCCTATGCATTGAACGGAGTATCCTCTTAAATATATATGTTTAGTCGTTTAGAGAGATCATTCATACGCTCCCAATTTTCTGAAATCATAAGCTTTCTCTCTATAAATATTCTGATATCTCTGTGACGATCTTTTCATTTCTGCCATTGTTCCCTCTAGATCTTTCTCAGAAAATACCTAAATTCTTTCAATGGATCTTAAAAGAAAACTTATCCGTCTAAATAAAGCCGTAAAACCCAAAATGAGGTATGGAAAAGTGACATATTCCAAGCCTCAGGACCAGTTCTATGAAGAAGATGATTTTGATAAACAGGTTCAAGGAGAATAGTCTTACAAGAAACCTATCCAGAGGACTCTCCATGTTGAAGTATCCAGCAAGGACACTTAGGAGTTTATAGAAACATTCCATGGAGAAGAAGAAGAAGAAGAAAAAGATTTGGATACAGAAGAACAAGAAGTTGCTTCTTCTGCAAAGAAATCAAAAACTCAAACTCTTGCTCTTCAAGATTTGTTGAATGAAGCAACACAATCATACGACATAAATAAGAAATCTGCTGCAAAGAAGACAAGAACAAAGGGATCAGCAGTCAAGAAATCAAAGAAAACTGTAACCCCTTTCTTGAAGAAAGTCATCACAACACCTATTGCCCAAGCCCTTCAGAAAGAGAAAGGATCTGCTGCTGATGATACAGTTGTGCCTGAAAATGTTCCTGTTCATGCTAAGGAACATGTTTCTACTAAGAAGAGTATTGCAGAGACATCAATACTTGTGAGTACCATGAAGAAGCCATCAAACCAACCTTCTGCTGCAGAAGGTGATGATGTTTCAAGGGAAGATAATATTCCCTTGAGTTTGAAGATGAAGGCAATTGCTGCTGCTATTGCAAAGGGGAAGAAAAAGGTCATTAAGAGACCTTTCGTTGCTGATCATGCTGAAAAAGAAGAAGATGTTCATAGTTTATCTTCAGAGTCTACTAAAAAGACATCTGTTCCTCAACAAGAAAAGTTGTTTGCCTCAGCCCAATATGATCCGTTCGCCAGGTCACCAGTGAAAAAGAAAACTCCTAGAAAGAAGGCCTCCACTGCTATGGTTTAGATCGCTCAGACAACACCAATGACCAGAAGCTGAGCATCTTCCACTCCACCATCTACTGCTGCATCAACAAAGAAGAGGAAAGCTGCTGAATCCGCTGGTCCATCCAAGAAAGCCAATAAATCTATCTAAAAAAGAGATGTACTTGAAGATGTTCACTCACATTTAAGTGAACATGATTCTGAAATTCACAAATAGATCATTCATTTACCAAGTATCTCTAAACATGCTCTTTTTTTATCTACAAAGCATGCTAAGTTGTGGAAAAAAAGTGAAGCAGAGGTCTATGATAAGAAGAATGTGGATAAAGACATTCTTCTAGCTACTGGAGTTTATACTCTGCTGGAGGATGCTGGTCTACTTAGAACTATGCAGAGAGTGCACGAGTTTGTTTCAATGGTTGTTTTAGAATTCTACTATAACTTGACCAAGGATATTGATGATCTAGAATCAGAAGTCTTTTATAAAGTCTTTGTCAGAGGAGAGATGCTGAATTTCTCACTAGAATTCATCAATGAGTTTCTAGGGTGCAACATTGAGGAGGAGTTCGAAGAGATAGATGATTGGGGGATGGTTGCTGAAGAATTGACCCAGGGCATCTACACAAAATGGCCCTCCAATCCTCAAAAAATTCCTTCATCCAAGCTGTCACACAAATATGGAGCTTTGTTTAGAATTTTGATTCATAACTAGATGCTATCTAAACACAGAGCTTCAGTTACACAAGCTTAGGGAAGATTTCTGTATCACCTAGGAACTGGGAAGAAGTTCAATTATGGTAAGTTCATTTTAGGTAACCTGTGAGCAGTGCAGAGTCTATAGTGGTGAAAGGATCTATGTGCTATCCTTCTCTGATTTACAGCATAACAAAGCAACAAAAGAAAAATGTCTCTACAAAGAATGATCGAGTCATTCCACCCAAGAAGCCTCTAATAATCAAAGTTGCTCCTGAAATTGGAGATCATCACATGCATCTCCAGTTCAAGTAGTTCATTGCATCAAAGAAAGGAAGTGATGCTACTGCTGAAGAGTCTTCACCATAGAATGCTATGTTGATGTTTCTGGAAAGAAGCCTGGAGTTCCATACTCACTTGATTTCTAAGCATACTTCTGAGAAGATGAAGATTCAAGCTCTGATTGCTGAACTTTCGTCAGGAGAAGAATTTGCCTCCCCAGCAGCAGATGTACCTGAAAATGTTTATAATTTACACAAGCTTGCAAGTACTGCAGTAGCTGCTACTTAGAAGAAATCTCCATCGGCTCCAAAGCAAGGTAAAGCACAGGCTGATCAATCTGCAGAAGAGGAAAATCAAGATAAAGCAGAAAAAGAAGAATCTACAGATGAGGCACAGAAGGTTGATGATTAGGAGCAAGAGACTGATGAAGAAGAAAAGGCTGATGAAGAAGAAGAGACATATTATGATGATGCTGAAGAAGGATCTGTTGATGAAGAAGGAGAGCAAGCTTCTGACAAATCTGAGTAGTTTTAGTGTTTACTCTCTTGCCTTTCTTGGTGGCAAATAGGGGAAGTAAAGCAATATAATTTTTTTTATTTTTTCTGTTCTGATTATCTTGCATCCCTATTTTTCCAAGATATTTTGTTTTTGCTCTAATTAATTGTAATATCTTTTGATATTGAATAGAACTCTATCTTCCCTATATGATCCTAATCTGCTAAAAAATTGAAACTGCTATTAAGAGATAAAATGATAAAAAATATAATATAGCAGAACAGATATAAGCTGACAAAAGAATGAAAAAAAACATCATGATTATATGATGTTCTCAGGAACATTCAAGAACATTTTAAGGTACATGGTCCTTCAGTTTAAGGGTTGAATTGTTTTAAAACATGGAGCTGATTTGCTACCAGATAAAGACAAAGGGGGAGATTGTTAGTGTCATCTGCACTTAAGTGTTCAAAATTGTCATGATCTGTATGGCAATATCAAAGAACTCAAAAGGTTTTGGTTATTCATGTTTGAAGACCATGCTCTGGACCTTACAAAGAACATTCCGCTACCAATGTGATTGAAGATCAATGAATGTACTTCATCATGTTCATGAAGATGATCATATGCATGGTTTTCCAGATAGTTTACAAGAGATGTGCCATGTTAGATTCAAGGAGTTGAAGCTGCAGATTCAAGATGAACATTTCAGAATAGAAGCTATCTTGTTCGTGATGAAGATCAAAGAAGAAAAGCAGGAGTTCTATTCAAAGAAGGAATCTAAACTAGGGTTGTTCGAATTAATTAAGTAATGTTTCCTTATTGAATTCAAAGTCAGATTAGAACTTCTGATTACCTTGTTAAGGCTATATCTTTTCTTTATAAATAACCTAGGAATCAGACTAGTTTAGATGACGAGAGTTTTACGAATACACAAAGGATAGAGAGTCTAAAAGACTTGATCTTTGAAGTATATAGTATTCAGATAGACTAGGTTTGATCCTTGTGATCATTGTGTGTCTAGTCTGTGTTTGAAGCTTAATTCATTCACATCTTTAAAGGAGTATTGGGAGAGATTTCCTGTGCGAACTAGAGGGATTCTAGGTTGTGAGGGAAGCTCACAATTCAGTTCAATGAAAGAGGTTGTAGTGGGTAGGAAAGGGGTCGAGTGATGGGAGGTCATCATGTAATAGCCTTTGTAACTTTGCAATGGAGTAGTGAATTATTTATCACGGACTTGAAAAGTCTCCTTGACGTAGATCAGTTGATCAAACAAGATTATCAACCTCGTGTCATTTACTTACTTTCAGTTTATATATTCTGATGTTGTATGTTCACAATAATGTACATGTACATAATGTTGAACATGTCCGCACAGTTTATGTAACTTCAGGAGTAGGATCCAGAATGCAACCTCATTTATTTAGACAATTATTAGGAGAACGTGGATCAATATTCACAAGGTTTAGTCCTTAGGGATAAAATCCTCAGTTCTCTTGCATGGTTTCCCATGCTCATTGTCAACTTAGTTGACTAGAGGAGCAGAATTCCTTATTATCCTCATTTTTATTTAATCATTTCAACATTTTTTTTTCATATGATAGAAAGTTAGAGGAGATAATGATTTTTTGAGAATAATTGACACATTTGTTAAGGGAACTAAGCATGCCTTCTAATTCTTAGACGATGAGACCCCACAACACAAATCATCTAATCATAATCATCCTCATGACAATTTATATTCTAGAATTAAACAATGGGAACAATCTCATGTAGCATGATCAACTCAACAATAATCCCTTGAAGATTCATATCCTAAATCACATAGTTTGACAAGTTAATAGGACAAAGAATGCTAAGTGCAAGACAAAACACATAATACACAACATGATCAAAACATAAATCAAAAGACAAGACTAAAAGGTAAATAACAAAATCTAAAATATCACATAAAACATAAAAACATAAGTTCACCCCCACACTTAAAACATGCATTGTCCTCAATGTATGAAAAGGAATTGCGGTAAATAAAAGGGAGAAGAAACATCACAGCTTGTAGAGGACCAGCAACTGGCGCAGGTACCTACAAAATTCAAACAACACAAAATGAAAAATGAACAAAAATAATATAGAAACTGAAAAATAACTAACAACTCACACAGAACACGAAAATACATAAAAATACAAAAATAACTTCACTAATCCGATGGTTGGTAAGGTGGTGGTGGAGAAGAAGGGGCTAGAGCACCCGTTGATGAGCTAGCACCCGCTGACATGGCTCGAACACCCAGTGACTGCTTGGTGGCCAGCGCTGGCTGGTGGTGATTTTCCAAAATCCTACCTAGTGCCCGTTGGGTGGTCCACGTCCGTTGGGTTGCATTTCCAATTTTCTTCCCAATGCTCGTAGGACTCCAGCACTGGTTAGCCTAAAATGCCAAGAGCCACCCCGAACGTCGGCTAGGTTGGGCCAGCGACGGTTGGATTCTTCAACTTTAAGCATTTCCTTCATCAGTTCATTTGAGTTTAACTTAAAGAACTGAAACACTCCCCTGCGAGATAAACACTAAAATACAAACACACAAAAGTAAAAAAAATTGAACAAAATACAAAAGTAATAAAATCATGGGTTGCCTTCCATGCAGCACTCATTTTAAAGTCCCGAGCTGGACATAGTCTTAGTGGGCATTCAAGTGGGGTTGTTGGGCATGATCGGTTTGACTCTATTCTCTCGGGCCTGGTCTTCAAGATATGTCTTGACACCATGCCCATTGAACTGGAATAGTACATTGTCTATGAATCTTGGTTTGCCAGGGAACAACCTGCTACCGGTGTTAGACACAAGTCTCTTAATGCCTTGGGCCACCTTGTTCCTTGCAGTGTATTTGTCAAGGAACTTATTCACCTTATCTTTTTCGATCTTGTTACACTCACTTCCGGGTCTATTTCCCTGCACAAAAACTTTCTCGGGCAAGGCATCAATAGCATCACTGGGAGAACAATTTTTGATTAAGGAGTTAACATGCATATGATCATTATAAATAGAGAAAGATACAGTTTTCTCCAAAACAGACATTTTCAATGTTCCATGCTTGACATCTATGAGGGTATTTATGATAGCCATGAAAGATCTTCCCAAAAGCAGAGTATGTTCTTTTCCTATCTCTTGGACATCCCCTACATCTAAGAGAACAAAGTGAATGGAGACTATCAACCCACCCACTTTCACAATGATATCCTTAACAATTCCCTTAGGATATCTAATAGATCTATTAGCAAATTGCAAACACACTTTAGTAGGTTTCAAGTTCCCTAACTCTAATTACTTAAATATATATTAAGCCTTTAAATTTATCCCTGTCCTCAAGTCTAGCATTCAACATGCTCCCTTACCATTTCCCAAAGCAATTTTCAGATTAAAACTACCTAGGTCACCGAGCTTGGAAGGTAATTGATGTTGCAGGATTGCACTTACCACATGCTCCTCTTCTTCGACAATAGCTCTTTGAAAATTTTCACATAGGTTGGCACATTTTGGATGATGCTCAAGAGAGGAAGATTGACATTCACTTTTAAGAAGAGTTTGCAAAACTCTTTCAACTATCTGATAGGTTGTCTTTTACTTATTTTTATTACTATCTTTTGATGCATTTTCTCCTAATTAATTGCCCTATAGTTGTGGATATTGGTAGAATGATGTGTTTGTTGAGTTGTGTAGGGATGTGTTTCAAAGATGAAGAAAATGGCATGTTTTTGGTGCAAAAAGAGGCTAAGGAAAACATAGAGCCAATTTCAAGTCTGAGCAGATCAAGCAGAAAGGCCTTGCAGCTGGAAAACTGGAGCAGAAATTCTAGAAGCTCGGCTTGGATACGCGTTTTGGGCTTTTTAAATCCAATTCTCGGCCCAAGTTTAGACCTGGGCACGGAAATACACCTCTTAACCGCCTTAAGGAGTCTTTTGCATGGGAATTACCATATTTATATAGATTAGGATTTTATTTCCTATTAGAACTCTATCTTTTTATGGTTTGTAGATATATATTAGGATTCTAGTTTTAATTTGCGACACACACACTATGATGCGATTCTGGAACCCCAGGACTTGTATCAGATTGCCAGAGACAGAATCCTCGACCCGAACTTCTCAACATGGACCAACTATAGGTATATGAAACCTATAACCCAGCTATGATTGGAAATAAGAACCTTGGATGAAAATCGAAGACGCCACAAACAGTTGTGATGTACTATTTGATAAGTCAGATGAACACGACACACGGTTCAATAAAATCTCCAGAGAGAATTCTCAAATTTAATATATCAAAACTGTCTAATGAAATATAATGCAAGCCCTTATATAGGTGGGCAAAATAAAACAACCCTAAAAGTCAAAACCTAATCTAAAAAGGAAATAAATAAATAGAAATCGGATAAATCCGCAATAGTCCAAATAGGCGTGACTCGGGCTCACTCGCGCCCCTGGTCGCGCTGTAGCTCACGCCAGGCTCAGTGCAGGACATGTCGAGGGCGCGATCTGCTCGCCCGTGCCACCACTCGCGTTGTGACTCGCGCTCAGTCCAAAGCCAAACACGTCTCTGGCGCGACTGGTTCACTCGCACCAAGTCTCGCGCTGCCACTCGCGCCAGCCTTCCCGAACACTTGAACTCGATCATCGGCATCCCGTCCAGGATCGTATCACACTAGACGCGAGGAAGGTAGCAGCTCGAACAAGTTTTAATTCAGATTCTTATTTTCTCTTCTTCCTTCGAATCATTACTTGGCTTCGAAATATTTCTGTTGCTAGATTTAAGCATGCAAGTTAGCTAATATACTTATATTCTGCTGACGACGATGAAGCTCCACTTATACAAACTGTGAGATCTAATTTGTCCGTTCATAAGTAGTTAATGCATGTACCTATTGTTCTTGGATTTCGAATTGATAATTATTCTAAGTCTATTGAATAGTTGCAAATATTCGGTAGGTTGAGATTAATTACAAGCCCGTTAAATCATTCATACGTAATTGTGGATTAGGTTTAAATAGTGGTAAAACGGTTGCTCAAAACTAGGGGAATAACAGAGTTAATTTCACAGTCCTGCTTCGGAGTCTGTAAGATTAAGAATCGGGTCTCTCTTGTGTTCATTGCTTTCGGTTCATTAAACTTAAAGAGCGTCTTTTACAGTTGTCAACCGATTAGAGAATAATTGATGAAGCGTCTTCTTAATTATCGAAACAGTATGGAGAGATTAGGTCATGTCAGAAGCGTCTTCGATGGCTATAACGGATTTGCATGGTTTGATTAATTAATTCTTGCATCTGTGATCAGTCTTTATAAGTGGAGTGGAGTTTGTTGGATCCGAAATACCTTTCTTTATTGATTTCAAATTCGTTCTCTCTGCTCAACTATTTTCACTGGTTGTTTATTTAATTATTTAATTTATTTTGCTGTATAAATCATACAAAACCCCTTTTGAAGATTTAGTCACGCAGATTGAAGGTCAAGAGTAGTTCTCACCGGTCCTTTAGGAGACGATTCTGCTCGTCACTGTACTCTGCAGTGTGGGCTTACCGACGAAAGTCGAAACATTTATTTTTGGTGAAAAACGACACACCAAATTTTGGCGCTGTTGCCGGGGATCAGTTCTAAAGTAGTGATTACTCTTGTTTTTCAGTTTGTTCATTTATTTTGTTTATTTTTTTTTAATTTTTCTGGTGTATGACCCGTTCCTCTCAGGAATAAGAATTAGTGTACGATCCAGAGCTAGAGAGAACGCTACACCGATTGAGGAAGACTGCTCGGGAGTCGAGGGAGGCCTTGGAGTCTAAACAAGAAGATTTTGGTATTGATCTATTATTCAACATAGCAGATAATCCACGAGGAGGTAATGTCAATCCACCGAATCCACCGAATCCGCAAGACCCGCCTGCCAATCAAGCCCTAGTCAATGTTAATGAAGCTGCACCAGAAAATGAGCCTGAACCGCTCATCAGAGAGCTAGGTCGTCTTCGAAGCAACCGTCCCATCTGCATCGTGCTGCCGCCAATCATAAATAATGCAGAGATCCGACCTGCATTCATTCAAGTGTTGCCGAAGTTTGGTGATTTTTCAGGAGAAAGTGCACACAAGTACTTTCTGAATTTGATCTCGTGTGCTCGACTTTGAGACCTACAGTTTTTACTGCTAATAACTTGAGGTTACTGACTTTTTCTCACACTTTCCAGGGAAAGGCACGAGATTGGTTATTTGATTTGCTAACGGAGTCTATCACCACATGGGCGGAATTAGAAGGACAGTTCCTGTGAAAGTTCTTTGCTGAGACTCGAGCTACCAATCTGAGAATAGCTCTCAGCAGCATCAAACAAAAATCGAATGAAAGCTTAGCTAAATACTGGAAGAGATTTCAACAACTCTGCCGCAAATGCCCGGACCATGGATTCACTAATTATCAGCTTCTGATTAATTACTTTTACCGTGGCATGTCTTCTTTTGATAGAAAAATCATCGATGCTGTCAGTGGGGGATCTCTTACCAGCAAAACCCTCGGCGAGGCCAAACAACTCATCATAGACATGGCTTCTGGAAGACAGCAGTATGAAGAAGAAGACGACAGCAAACACCGACCTGTAAGGGCAATCGACCGAGCTGAAGGATTGGGAGTGAATGAAAAGATAAATGCCCTCACTTCTCTGGTCTGCGGACTTGCTGTGGTGCAGATAAGGCCAAACCGCTGTGGAGTCTGTTCTGAAAATGGACACTTCACCGATGAGTGTCCATCCTTGCATGAGCCCTCTACTCAACAAGCTTGTTATGGATCGGGCGATGCACATTAAGATGCTTTCAGAGGAATCAATTATGATGCTCCATGAGGAGAGAACTTCCGGAGAAAGGGGAACCATGACCCTTACTCCAACACATACAATTTCGGATGGAAAGATCATCCCAAATTTTGTTGGAGACAACCTGGAGACCCACCACCAGCTGGGGATTTTCCACCGAGGCCACCACGGGGTGAACCGTATGCCCACGCAGACCGCTCTGCACCGTCTATGAGTGATATAATGAAGAGTCTGGAGCAAAGCACTAACCTAGTGAATAACCTGGCGCAGAGCCAAAAGGCCTTTCAACAAGAGACACAAGCTGCTCTGGGTAGTATGGGCACACAGATCACACAACTCGCTACCCAAATGCACAAACTGCAAGGAAATCAAGGGAAATTACCATCTCAAGTTGAGCAGAATCCTCATGGCAATGTCAGTGCAGTGACACTTCGGAGTGGAAAAAATTGATCGAAGTTGAGCCGAAGAAGAAAAACACCAAGCTGTGTGGGCCAACTGCAGAGGCTGAAGACAGACCCAGCACAGAGAGCACATAGCCTACTGCACCATCTTCTCCTAATGAGGTACGAATTTTGTCTAGAAATTCTAATCCTATTGATGCTGCTCCTTTTCCTTCCAGGTTCGTGAAGCACAAAAAAGAAAAAGATGAGAAGGAGATATTCCAGCTTTTCAAGAAAGTCAAGATCAACTTACCTCTGATCGATGCCATCAAGCAACTCCCAACATACACGAAGTTCTTGAAAGAACTATGCTCTAAGAAGATAAGATATAGAAAAGATGCAAAGATCAAGGTTGGTGAGACTGTTTCAGCCGTTATTCAACGGAAGTTACCTCAAAAGTGTCGAGACCCAGGTATGTTCACTATCCCTTACATCATTGAGAGAAAAATAGTAGAGAAAGTCATGTTAGACTTAGGAGCGTCCATCAATGTCATGCCTTTTTCCATTTACAAGGAATTACCGTTGGGTCCTATGAAAGATACTCGAGTCATCATTCAATTAGCTGATAGGTCCAATGCATACCCTAGAGGTGTAGTAGAAGATGTCTTAGTTAAGGTGAATGAGTTGATTTTTCCTATCGATTTCTACATCGTAGATATGGATGATGCTTTGTCTGCACATAGATCCTTGATTCTGTGAGGCCGTCTATTTATGAAAACTGCACGAACAAAGATTGATGTTGATAAGGGAATGATGAGTTTCGAATTTGATGGGGATGTTGTCACATTTAATATATTCAAAGTAATGAAGCATGTGGAAGATCCTGAGGCTCTTTTTATGGTTGATATTATCGATTTCATTATTGATGATTTTGTTGAGTGCAATTTCAGGGATGACAAATTAGAGCAGGTACTCTTTGGAGGAATACCCGAACACATTGCAGATTCGGAAGAGGAAAAAGAGATCTGACAAATCATACAGCAGCTTTATGCAGCAGAAGAGTTTCCTGTCAGAAATTCGACAGGCCGTTTCCCCTTACCGACCAACACAGAGCCCATTCTTCCATCTCATGTGAAGGTCCCGACTCTGGAATTGAACATTCTTCCCGCGTATCTGAAGTATGCATACCTAGGGAAAGCAGATACATTACCCGTAATCGTGAGTAAAGACCTTACCGCAGAGCAGGAAACATAACTAGTTACTATTTTGAAGAAGCACAGAGGTGCTATCGGCTAGACTTTCACCGATATCAAGGGGATCATCCCCGACATCTGCATGAACTGAATATTTCTTGAAGAAAATTATAAACCATCACGAGATCCTCAGAGGAAGTTGAACCTGGTGATGAAAGAAGTGGTATTAAAGGAGATTCTGAAGTTGCTCCAATTGTAAATCATTTACCCCATCTCCGACAGTGTTTGGGTTAGTACAATGCACGTTGTTCCAAAAAAGTTTGGATTTTAGCTCATGAAGAATGAGAGCAACGAGTTAATAACGATGAGATTGCAAACAGGTTGGCGAATGTGCATCGACTTCTAGAAATTGAATGATGCTACACGCAAAGACCACTTCCCATTGCCCTTTATTGATGAGATGCTCGAAAGATTAGTTGGGAAATTCTATTTTTGCTTCCTTGACGGCTACTCAGGCTATTTTTAGATTTTTGTGGCCCAAGAAGATCAGGAAAAGACGACCTTTACTTGTCCATTTGGGACATTTGCTTGCCGAAAGATGCCATTTGGATTGTGCAACGCCCCGGGCACTTTCCAATGGTGTATGATGAGTATCTTTTCTGACTTGATAGAGAGCTGCATCAAGATTTTTATGGATGATTTTACAGTGTATGGAGACTCCTTTGAGCAATGTATGGAGCATTTAGACAAAGTCCTTCAAAGGTGTGTTGAGACCGACTTGGTCTTGAATTTCGAGAAGTGTCACTTTATGGTGTAACAAGGAATTGTGCTCGGGCATGTTATATCTGCGAAAGGCATTGAAGTTGATAGAGCAAAAATTGACTTGATCACGAAGCTGCCGTACCCATCCAATGAGAAAGCGATTCGAGCCTTCTTAGGCCATGTCGGCTTTTACTGTCGCTTCATTCAGGATTTCTCGAAGATAGCTCAACCAATGACTAAGCAGCTACAGAAAGATGCTCATTTCGTCTTTGATGATAAGTGTAAGGAAGCTTTTGATTTGTTGAAGGAAAAACTGACCTCTGCACCGATAATTCAGCCACCACAATGGGGACTCCCGTTTGAGCTCATGTGCGATGCCAGTGACTTTGCCTTTGGAGCTGTTCTCGGGCAAAAGCTTGAGAAGCAGAGTCACATCATTTATTATGCTTCAAAGACTCTCAACCCCGCACAATGGAACTACACAACTACAGAAAAAGAACTCCTAGTTGTGGTTTTTTCTTGTGAGAAATTTGAATCTTATCTTGTTGGATCAAAGGTTGCGGTGTACACTGAGTATGTTGCCCTCAAGTATCTACTGTCCAAAAAGGAGTCTAAACCACGGCTAATTCGTTGGATTCTCCTTCTGCAAGAATTTGATTTGGAGATTAAAGACAAGAAGGGAGCCGAGAATAATGTCGCTGACCACTTAAGTAGGATGTTAACAGAATCCGATGGTATGCCCATACCGGATGATTTTCCAGATGAGCTTCTGCTTGCAGCTGCGGAAAGGGCACCCTGGTATGCTGATTTGGTAAATTTTCTCACCACTGGCATTTTTTCCAAAGGCATGGACTCTGCCAAAAAGAACAAATTAAAGAGTCAAGCCAAGTATTTCATTTGGGACGAGCCTTTTTTGTGGAAAACTTGTGCTGATCAAGTTATCCGATGATGTATTCCTGAGGAGGAGATTCCATCTATCCTGAGCTTCTGTCATGCCCACGCATGTGGCGGTCACTTTGGGCCGAGAAGAACAGCCCGTAAGGTCTTAGACTATGGGTTTTATTGGGAAACAATCTTCAAGGACGCCTACTTCTTTTGCAAGAACTGTGATCGTTACCAACGCCTTGGTAACATTTCTTCAAGGAATGAGATGCGTCAAGTTCCTATCCTAATCTGTGAGATTTTCGATGTTTGGGGCATGGATTTAATGGGCCCGTTCCCAAGCTCTTTTGGCAACTCCTACATACTTTTAGCGGTTGATTATGTTTCCAAGTGGGTCGAGGTCAAGGCTACTCAGACAAATGATTCTAAGGTTGTTGCCAAATTCCTCAAGGCTCAAATTTTCCAACGCTTTGGTGTCCCTCGAGCTATCATCAGTGACCAAGGCACACACTTTTGCAATCGGACCTTAGAAGCCCTTTTCAAGAGGTATGGAGTCACCTATCGCGTTACCACGGCATACCACCCACAATCCAATGGTCAGGCTGAAGTGTCAAACCGTGAGATTAAAAACATTCTGGCGAAGATAATATGCCCAAACCGCAAGGACTGGAGTCTGGGATTAGATGATGCAGTATGGGCATACCGCACGGCTTTCAAAATGCCTATCGGGATGTCCCCCTACCGACTGATTTTTGGGAAATAGTGTCACCTTCCAGTGGAACTGGAACATCGAGCTTTTTGGGCTGTGAAACAATTTAATTTGGACCCTCGACTGGTCAGCCATGAGCGATGCTATCAATTGCAAAAGCTCGAAGAAATCCGTTTGGAAGCCTATGACAGTGCAAACTCCTACAAGGATCGTACCAAGCTGTTGCACGATAAATATATCCGGAGGAAAAATTTTGAAGTTGGTCAGAGAGTGTTGCTATTCAATCCTCACCTACGCTTCATGCCCAGCAAGCTCAAATCTCACTGGATGGGAGCCTTTGAGGTCGTGAGTGTCAGTCCACACGGCGCTGTGGAGATTCGCAGTCTGGATACTCAGAAATTGTTGAAAGTAAACGGCCAATTGCTCAAGCCATATTGTGCCGAGACAACCTTTGCAAGTTTTGATGGGGTTGATCTTGCGACCCCGATGCTGCACAACTAACTGCCCCACCCCATCGAGCCTCCGATGTTAACTAACGGCACTTCTCGGGAGGCAACCCGATCTTTTTCTTTTATTCCTTTTAATTCTTATTTTTCTATTCTTCTTAATTCATTTATAACAAAAAAAAAACACAAAAAGAAAACGGGGGATAGCTTTGCAGTTGACCGAATAGTTTCCAAGTATGGGGGGTGACTATTAGATTGCTTTTCTGTAGAGACTAAATTACAAAATCCTCACAGTTAATTTGGGGATTTTTCACGTGAAAACCCTAACCCCCAAATCTAATTTATAGCAGTTACACCGCCCCTTCACCTTCCTGCCTTCCTCGAAGCACCAGCACCGCCCTCACTTTCCGACCACCGCTTGCCATGGGGAAAAAACACATGTCGCACTCCAAGAGAAAGGCCGTCTCTTCTTCTGCCACGGCCGCACCTCCACCGGCACCAACTGAGGAACCGTTGTGGATTCCCTCACCACCACCGACTACTCCACCAGTCGCTACGCCTCCACCATTGCCTGCCGCGACTATTTGGGAGCTTAATGCTCCACCGCATTTCATACGCCAATTGAAGCGCCCAGCGGTGACAAGCTCTTCCTCTACCGCCAAACGGAGCCACCTTACGGACTTTGCTGCTAGTCCGTCTACTTCTCCCTTACCGTCGCGAGTGCCTACACCTCCGCCATCTCTGTCTTCCTCCCTACCAGTGATCGCCACCACTCCACCTTCTACTCCGGCCAAACCCTCGACGAAGGGGTCCAAAGCCAAGACGCCAAAAGCCTTTACGAGCTCTGCCAGTCGCCCCTCCTTTCTACCATCGGATGAGGTACAGCGCCACACCACCGTGAACACTCACCGTGTTCTCGTCGGTGCGCGCCTTTTCGATTGGGAAAATATATCTGTGCTTCGTGTTAATAATAAGATTAGGGTGTTGTTTGATGGTATTGGATGGTCCAAATGGCTTGATGTGTCTGTCCCTATGCATCGTACTTTGATGTTAGAATTTTTGTCGTCTTTTGATTTTGATGCATCGAGGGGGCTCAATGATAGGTGTGCTGTGTTGTTCTCTCTAGGTGGTAGGCAATTTCACATGTCTGTTACAAATCTGAATATTGTGCTTGGTTTTGAGTCGGATGAATCTGTGCTTGAAGAGGCATATAAGTCCTCCTTCTATGAAGTGCCGAAAACTTTTTCCCAAACCGCCAATGAAACCTGGGCTGTGCTATCTATTGATGAGCCCTATAGCTCTCGCTCCTCTAAAGGAGCTCATTTGAAGGATGATGCCCTTAGACTTTGCCATAGGTTTTTAGCTGCAAATTTGTTTGGCCGTTTGGACATGATGAGTGTTGTTACTGTGCAAGAATTGTTTTTACTTGATTGTTTGCATTCTGGGTCTAAAGTGAATTTTGGGTTTTGGCTTGCTAGACAGTGGTACTTAAGTGCCAATCAGATGCTTTGTAGAGCCCCCATAGGCTGTTTTGTGACTTTGCTTGTCGAGAGGCTTCGCATTCCTCTGGCTGACCCCGACCCTTTGCCTGCCACTCTATTCCGTTTGGAAGATTATGCTGCTATGAAATTAATCTTTATGAATGACCAGGGGCGTTACCAGCTCACTCAATCGGGCATTGAAGGCCCGTATCGCTCTATTTCTGTAGGTCCTGCTACTACCTCTCTCCTCCCGGAGATTAAGGCATTGATCACCACTGCTACTGCCCGGATTGAGGCCAGTCTCGGTGAACGGCTGGAAGAAATTGATGGCCATCATGATGTAATGGAGCAAGTGATCCGCCACCTGGCGGATCAGAGTTAGTCCTCTATTTTCCTCTTTTTAAGTCACTGTTTGTCCTTGGGTTGTTTATACATATTTTGGCTTTTATTTGTGTGTTCCCTAATCTTGGTTTCTCCCTTTCTCACAGTGAGGACACTGTGTCTTTCAAGTGTTGGGGGGACGTTTTAGTGATTTCTTTTTATAATAAAATAAAAATATAAAAAAAAAATTGAGTTGTTTGATTGTGATTTTGCTGGAAAGTTGACTGAGTTGGCTGCTTGAATTGATGAGTTTGAGGAGTTTGGGCTGTGATGGGTTTGACTGGATGAGAGGTTGATTTTTTGTGAATGGAATATGCCATGTTTTGGATGAAGTCTTGAATGATGAGTTATGCTTTCGATCAAAACTTTTTTAGCCTACAAAATTGTGAGTTCTTGAGCCTATGAGCATACATAAATAAGAGCTCGAAGTTTTTTCTTGATGAGTGTTGTCTGATTATGTTATTTGATGCTTGAATTGCTTTGTTGCCACCCTTGTTGCCACCTCTGATTTCATGCACAAAAGTGATTAAGGCATTTAGGGGTACCCGAGCTATTGGCCCAAGAAAACACCCTACCCGTACATTGCCAAATAATGAGCCAATTTGAGCCTAAAAGATCTAACTTTGTTGATTGCAGCCACTATAAATGAGCCTTAGCCTTTGTTTGGCATGCTTTTGTCCTTGGAAACATGCAAGTATTGTATGAATTGATGTTTGAGCTGTACTATTGAATGAATTGAGGGTTAGATATAAAAGAAAGAAACATGAATACTCACATCCTGCTCCTCCGAAAAAAAAAAACCTCAAGAAAAAGATTGAGGAGTAGGATGTGAAGAAGAGCAAAAATCAATGTGCTCACACTTTGGAATAAGCCCCATGTTGGTTTGAAAATCTGGCTGCAGCCGTGCTCCACAGAGATATTCTATCTTATACTAACATTATTCTCTCTTTACTTAGCCACTTTAGCCAAAAATATCCTACCCCATGAACCCGAGCCCCAATACAACCAAGGAGGAAAAGACCTTTTAATTTGTGATGAACTTGAAAAGTGGAAGTTTTGGTGACATATGAGCAATTCTATGCTGAAGATAACTAATCATGACTTTTGAGTGAATAACTTCCTGACCTGATTTCTTTGAGTGATGATGAGTGAATCTCGATGAGGCTGGATTGATAAGCATGATTTTAACTTGATTGACAAAATATTGGCATGTTCTTAAACAAAATCGGTTGGTGGTTTGTGGATTGGTTTATCACAGCTCATACTCTGAATTCGCATTGATTTGAGGAGTTGACACTTAGTCGTTTATCCATTTTGAGTCTGTTTTCTGTTCTTATTTTTGTTGCTCAAGGACGAGCAAGGTTTAAGTGTGGGGGGCTTTGATAGGTCGTCTTTTACTTGTTTTTATTACTATCTTTTGATGCATTTTCTCTTAATTAATTGCCCTATAGTTGTGGATATTGGTAGAATGATGTGTTTGTTGAGTTGTGTAGGGATGTGTTTCAAAGATGGATAAAATGGCATGTTTTTGGTGCAAAAAGAGGCTAAGGAAAACATAGAGCCAATTTTGAGTATGAGCAGATTAGGCCGAAAGGCCATGCAGCTGGAAAACCGGAGCAGAAATTCTAGAAGCTGGGCTTGGATACGCGTTTTAGGTTGTTAAATCCAATTCTCGGCCCAAGTTTAGACCTGGGCGCGGAAATACACCTCTTAACCACCTTTAGGAGTCTTTTGCATGGGAATTACCATGTTTATCTAGATTAGGATTTTATTTCCTATTAGAACTCTATCTTTTTATGGTTTGTAGATATATATTAGGATTCTAGTTTTAATTTGTGACACACACACTAGACGCGAGGAAGGTAGCAGCTCGAACAAGTTTTAATTCAAATTCTTATTTTCTCTTCTTCCTTCGAATCATTACTTGGCTTCAAAATATTTCTGTTGCTCGATTCAAGCATGCAAGTTAGCTAATCTACTTATATTCTGGTGACGACGATGAAGCTCCACTTATACAAACTGTGAGATCTAATTTGTTCATTCATAATTAGTTAATACATGTACCTGTTGTTCTTGGATTTCGAATTAATAATTATTCTAAGTCTATTGAATAGTTGCAAATATTCGGTAGGTTGAGATTAACTACAAGCCAGTTAAATCATTCATATGTAATTGTGGATTAGGTTTAAATAGTGGCAAAATGGTTGCTCAAAATTAGGAAAATCGGGTCTCTCTTGTGTTCATTGCTTTCGGTTCATTAAACTCAAAGAGAGTCTCTTACAGTTGTCAACCGATTAGAGAATAATTGATGAAGCATCTTCATAATTATCGAAACCGTATAGAGAGATTAGATCATGTCAGAAGCGTCTTCGATGGCTATAACTGATTTGCATGGTTTGATTAATTAATTCTTGCATCTGTGATAGGTCTTTATAAGTGTAGTGGAGTTTGTTGGATCCGGAATACCTTTCTTTATTGATGTAAAATTCGTTCTCTTTGCTCAACTATTTTCGCTGGTTGTTTATTTAATTATTTAATTTATTTTGCTGTATAAATCACACAAAGTCCCTTTTGAAGATTTGGTCACGCAGATTGAAGGTCGAGAGTTGTTCTCACCGGTCCTTTAGGAGATGATCCTACTTGCCACTATACTCTGCAATGTGGGCTTGCCGACGAAAGTCGGAACATTTATTTTTGGTGAAAAATGACGCACCACTGTCGCTCCTGCTTTTCATCCCTTAGCCGGCTCGGGTAAAGAATAGGAGTTCTATAAAGGTTCTCAACTTTGTGGAGAAGAGATTTCTTCTTTTAAGCTTCCGTTCACTCATTCTTCCCCTCCTCATGCCGAGGAGCCCTTTTATTCTCTAAGGCAACTTCATTGAAGTTGGACTCTCCAACCTTGTTCTTACTTAAGTTGCCACTTCTGAGGATGGTTATAGCATGCACCTGTTTGGACTGACTTGGCAATTTTCCGATCTTGATCTACTTAGACAAGTTACTCACAGTGTCCGCAATTGACCTACTTAAGTCTCGATCCGCTTGGCTAAAGATTCTACACACTCAAATCTTTGTGGGATAGCCTGCATAAAAGCTTGCAAAGTGTCTTCCAAGGGTGGCTTCGCATGGCAGTTCGGCTGATTTGTATACTGTTGGTCGTGGAGGTACTGTGTGGCTTGGCTTCCTCCAGATTGTTGAGAGAAAGGTGGCTGCAGAGGCGGTTGTTAATATGGTTGCTAAGGTTGCTTCCCTAAGAAATTAGGATGATTTCTCCATCCCAGATTGTATGTCTGGGAGTAAGGATTGTGTTGTTGTTGAGGTTAGAACCCTTGTAGAGCATTGACTTGCTCTTGGAGAGCAAGGAATTATGCCTTAACACTAAAGCTTGACTCTACTTGCCTTTGGCATACATTGGCTCCATGTCCATACTCTTCACATACTCCACATGTCTCAATAGCCATAGCTTGTCTAGGTGGGTTTCTAGATGATCTCAACTTTTCCACCTGACTAGTTAGCTCGGCTAACTATCTCATCACTTTATAGATAGGGTTAGCTTCATTCACTGAAGCTTGTTTTCCCCAAGCACTCTTCTGTTGAGATGTGGTAGCCATGGTCTCAAATATGTTAGAGACTTCATTTACTGTGGAAGACTTTTAAAGGACTCAAACAACTTCAGCGGAATGAAGGTTCCAACCCGACTAACTATACAAAATAAATGAATAAAACTAGGACAATATGACTCGATTATGATCTGAATTAGACTCGATAAAATAAACAAATAAGACACCTAGATTAATAACTCAACTAGAATAAAACACAACAAAAATAAAATAGATGATCGGCGGATGGATAGGTTGGACTTTGAAGATGAAGATGTTGGGGTTTTTTCCAATTGAACCACCGCAGGATCTAATTGGATGTTCATTAATCCAAATGTCATATAGATCATAAATTCATGCATCTCATGTGTTTTAATTAACCGAGTTCAATTAACATGCAAATCCGGTTTAAATGATTCTACTAAAGCGGAAACATAGAAATCGAAAAACCACTTACAAATTAAACGACGGGTTGAGGACAAGATTAAAGATCTAATCTTGTTGTTGTGTATGATGAAATTGGCGTCCACTAATGTTATTCCACTCCTTGATCTTTTGTTGTATTCCCGGACTGAATCTAGTTTCAGGGTGGGCTGAAATCTACTAGATCGGTATGGAATCTGTGGAGGTCAAGAGAACACGAGAGGGTTGATATTTTTATGACATAAATTTCGTGCCTCCACCCTCTTATTTATAAGGGGGTGGGCGAAAGTGGTGTCCCAGTTGGACTGAAATTCTATCTCTATCTCTTGTTCTATCTCCAATTTAATCCAGTCTCTTTTTGGGCTACAACAGGGATCTAGAAGAATATTAAATTGGCCCATTAATTTATTTAATATCCAATATCCAATAAACTTAGGATATAATTAAATAAATTGAGTAATATTTTTATTCCACTAATGAAATAATACTGACCTACCAATTTAATACATATTTCTGAATATGCTTTTTCCTTTAGTCCAGCCATTCCCATGTTTAAGATATAATGCCCATTAATTAATTATGTAAGCTTCTGAAAACTATAATTAATTAATATCTTTTCCTTGAGTAGTACCACACAAGCTTTAGTCATGCACGTAATAAATTCCACCTGCAGGGTTTCAGCATGAACTTGCATTTCCTCAAGGGGACACCATCAACCTGGCGCACCAGGACACAGTGCCCCTACATATTACACGATCCATCATAAGTGTAAATGTCACAACCCAAGATATCGAGATTATTGATCCTATGAAAGAATCTCACCCTTTGATAAATCAAAGCTGCAAACACTACACGTATATGTCCGCCAACATATAGGGGTTAAGATCCCGAACTCTGTGGATTCTTATTCTCTCATTTAAGGTCAGAATAGAGAATAGAATCCTAAGTAGATCCTCCTTAATACACTCGTCCGTGTATTAGAATAATCAGTTAGTCAAGACAAACTAACTATCAGATTATTCTACGGCGTACCGATAGCAGGTTCAGTGCCATCTTGACCGTGAGCCTTTTAATACATTACAAGAAAGCGATGATATGATCTAACCATGTGTTTACCCACACCATATCATCTATAATGTAAGTATAGTGAACATGCATGTAAATTTAACAATTTAGATGCAAACAGTGACTGCAATTATATTCATTCTATATCATCATAAAACCATCATCAATAATGTATACAAACGACAGGTCTTCTAGTATACAAAACCAACAATCTCCCACTTATACATGAAGCATGTCTTTCAAATATAAAACAAACTGGAAAACTCTCCAACTCTAACTAAAATCTTAAACGGCAACCTCGGCTTTGAATCTCACTCCCATTTTCTCCGCGTGACCGTAGAAGGTCTTAGCTGGAAGGCTCTACATGAATGGATCAGCCAAATTATCCTCCGATGCAATCTTGACCACTGCCACATCTCCTCTCTTAATGATTTCTTGTATAAGATGGTACTTTCTCTCTATGTGTTTACTTACCTGATGGGCTCTGGGTTCCTTCGAATTTGCCACTGCACCCGAGTTATCACAATATACCATGATACTCTCAGGCAAATCAGGTACCACGCTTAAGTCCGACAAGAAGCTCTTGAGCCAGACAGCCTCTTTTGCAGCCTCAGAGGCAGCTACATATTCGGCCTCCATGTTGGAATCTGCAATGCATTTCTGCTTAATGCTCCTCCATACAATGGCTCCGCCTCCCAAGGTAAACACATAGCTCGAGGTAGATTTACTCTGATCTTTATCAGATTGAAAATCTGAGTCCGTGTAACCTAAAGGCACTAGACTATTAGAGCGGTATACCAGCATATAATCTCGAGTCCTTTTCAGGTACTTGAGTATATTCTTAACCGCAGTCTAGTGACCTTGTCCAGGGTTAGACTGATATCTGCTTACCATGCCAACTGCATAGCATATATCAGGTCTAATGCATAGCATAACATACATAAGGCTTCCGACAGCCGAAGCATATGGAACGCCCTTCATCTTATCTATCTCAGCCTGTGTGTGGGGACACATATCCTTAGATAGATGAATTCCATGCCTGAAAGGTATAAAACCTTTCTTTGAATCCTGCATGTTAAACCTAGCTAGCACTGTGTCGATATATGTCACCTGGGATAAGCACAACATCCTTTTCTGGTGATCTCGAATTATCTTGATGCCAAGGACGTGTCCGGCTTCTCCTAAATCATTCATATCAAACTGCTTGGACAACCACACCCTTATGTTAGATAATACTTTCTTACTGTTTCCAATAAGTAAGATATCATCAACATATAGCACGAGGAAAGCCACCACGTTTCCGTCACTTTTCTTGTACACACAGCTCTCATCCGGACATTGCACGAATCCATATGACTAGATAACCTCGTCAAACCGGATGTTCCAAGACCTTGATGCCCGCTTAAGTCCATAAATGGTTCTCTTAAGCTTGCACACTAAGTGCTCTTGGCCTTTAGCACTGAAACCCTCTGGTTGTTTCATGTGGATGTTTTTCTCAAGACTTCCATTCAGGAAAGCCATCTTGACATCCATCTGCCAAATCTCATAATCCAAATGAGCGGCAATAGACAAGAGAATCCGGATTGACTTAAGCATGGCTACCGGTGAGAAGGTTTTCTCATAATCGATCCCTTCTTTCTGAGTGTACCCTTTCGCCACCAATCTTGCCTTGAAGGTTTCAACCTTCCCGTCAGCTCCTCTCTTGCATTTGTAAACCCACTTACACCCAATGGGTTTTACCCTATCTTGTGGTTCTACAAGCTCCCAGACTTAATTGTGATCCATAGATCCAATCTCAGACTCCATTGTAATTTTCCAAGAATCTGCATCTTTGTCTTGGATCGTTTCATCGTAGGTCCTAGGATCTAATTCATTTAGTCCTTCAGGGAAATCTGAAGATTCACCCAAACAAATGAATCTGTCAGGTTGGCGTACAACCCTCCTGCTGCGATGAGACAGTTCTTGTACTTCTGTGACACATTGTGCAGTAATTTATGGTTCCTCTTCTTGTACTGTTGGTGTCAGATTCGAATTTTCCCCTCCAAGTTCCTAGAGTACTATCTCATTTCTTGGCCTGTGATTTATCACATAGTCTTCCTCTAAGAATCGAGCATTGATACTCACAATGATCTTCTGATCCTTAGGACTATAAAATAAACCAACTTTCGTTCCTTTGGGATATCCAACAAACAATCTAACATCTGTACGTGGTGCCAGCTTATCAGCTTCCTTATCCAGCACATGTGCTGGACTACTCCAAATCCGAAAATATCCAAGAATGGGCTTTCATCCAGTCCAAAGTTCTGTAGGAGTGGATGGAACTGATTTTGATGGAACCACGTTAAGATATAGGCTGCCGTTTCCAAGGCATATCCCCAGAATGAAATGGGCAGATCTGAATAGCTCATCATCGATCTAACCATCTCTAACAATGTTCTGTTCCTTTTCTCCGCCACGCCGTTCTGCTGTGGCATTCCGGGCGTAGTCAACTGGGATGTAATCCTATTCTCTGCTAAGTATTCTCTCTGGTTGGCTCGGCTACATGTATTTCTGGCTGATGAGCTGCTCCATCTGGTTGGACAGGTTGGCCTTGAACATGTGGTATAGGAATTCGAGCAATAAGAAGCTCGACAGTGCCATCATTTTGGCCAATGAACTATCTAGCTTATGCTCCAGTTCTTGATGATGGTACTGGGCATCCCACGGTTGTGGCATCGATGAAGCCGCGTCTGTAGGAGTACTAGGCTTTACGGGTGCCTTATTATGTGTCTTATTATAACCGTCTCTGGATTCCATTAATACCTACAAAACAAATAAAATAAAGAAAACAAAAGAAATAGGACCTCACTTTTTTTAGCTCTCGTGTATATCACTCAACTCTATGCTTCAAATCTTCGATAGAACTGATGCTAGTACCTCCAAATCTAGTCAAGAGCTGGAACTTGTCTTCCAAAGTACCACGGGATATTCAAAACACCACGAAGTAGGCTACAATGTGGTCAGTTTCAATGTATGGGTGGAAAATAAAGGAAATTCGAAGAAACGGAAAAATCGGAAAATATTCACCAGATAGTTTTACCTAGAAGATTACCGAATTTGGCCAAAAGTACAGTTAGGTCATAGCAAAGCGGTGAGTTTTGTCCAGCTCGTTGTTCCACTTCTATAATGATATTATGGAGAAAAATCGGACTTCGGGAGCAAAATTGATGGGTAAAAGATGGAAAACCGAAACTAGGAAGAAAATTAGATGGTGCGATCGGCTAGCGGCTAGGACATGTATATGGTGGATTGATTTGGTGTGGATAATGTGGCTGGAAATTTGGGATGGAAGGTGGATGAATTTTTGGATAAATATTGTACCAAAACAAGAGCAATAATCCCACAAGGAAAGAAATTGAATTCAACTAGGAAACTAATAAGACAACCCAAAACCAATCCTAATAGAACTAGGAACACTAAAATTTCGAATCCCTCCTATGATAAATACCAAGAGACAAAAAATTAAACTCCCCACAATGCAATGTGACGTCCCCAATTGCTATAAGACGAAGAACGGCAAATCGCGACACAACACAAGAAAACAAAGCACAACTACCCAACTCAACAATGATCAACGAAATAAGCAAGAAACTCAAGAAATAAATCAAGAATAATGGTAACACAATAGAGCTCGATCAATTTAATTTTTTTTTGTTCTTTTTTTTATTGAATTCTCTTTTTTTTGTACGAATTTTTTTAAACAAAGATCGAATCTCCTTTTGCCCCTACTGTGTCACGAATTTGGATTGAACCACATCAATTCGGAAGCTAAGGAAAGAACACACGACAACTATATGGTTGATTCAATCCAAAAATACCAAATGAAATAAAGAGTACAAATATGATAAATAATCTGACCTTATAAATTGATCTAAACACCCAATAAAATTCGAACAAGAATTAAATAGCAAAACCCCAAATTTAAGCCTAAGAACCCTAGAAATTGATTCGATCAATTGACCTAGCTCACAATGTCATATTAAGCTCAAATTTTATCACAAGGTACAATCTGAAGTGATGAATAACATATCCAAAAATCAGGAAAAACGCACGAGTATTTTTCAGTTTGGCATGGAGGTCAAAGTTCAGACTGTTTAGGTCTTATAAATGGATCTATAGCTTGTATGGATGGATTCTGGACTTGGGATGCTATATGGACGAATATAGTGATACTAGGATGGGTATGGAATGCGTATGGAGGTGTGGTCGTGGCTGGAACAAAGATGGATGAATGGAAAATGAAAATAGAGATGAATCTTACTCGAAAAAAACCCCGGATCGATGAGAATCTGAAACGCACCTATGGAGCAATCTTCGTGGTTGCCTAACCCGTACACTACTAGATACACGAATGGGACAAAAGATTTCAAGCTTGGAGTCGCCAACTACAAACTCTACCAAAGTATCGATTTGTTTGTGAGACAAGAGAATAGCATAAAGCTATTTTCATTCAATTAAGTCTGCGTAAACAATGTCTGGAATAATCTTAAATACCTAAGGGGTGAAATTATCAAGTGTTAGGCTGGATAATTTTGAAAATAAAAACAAATAACTAAAGGCCAAATTTTCCTAACAATAATTTGGGCTTTTAATTAAATTAAATACTGGGTCCAATTAAAATAAAACAACTGAATTAAAAATATGGACACACGTTCACATGCGTGGCCGCCACTTCAATCACCCTCCTCGATACCCGTCAACATCACCAACTTGTGCTGTCTAAAATCAGCTCCATCTTCCAACTTCTTTTGAACATAGCACTAGAAGTAACCTTGCAACTTCTTGGCTCTTAATCTCATCACTGGACCTCTCAGCTGCAACTCTGGATTCAAATCCCCAGTGCTTGTCTCAATCTCATCAGGACTCGAACAATGTCAGTGAAATGAAGGATTCAATCCGACTAACTATACAAAATAAATGAACGAAACTAGGACAATATGACTCGATTATGATCTAAATTAGACTCGATAAAATCAACAAATAAGACACTTAGATTAATGACTCAACTAGAATAAAGCACAACACAAATAAAATAGATGATCGGTGGATGGATATGTTGGATTTTGAAGATGAAGAAAGCTCGATTATGGATTGATGAAAGGATGAATAATTCGGACTTACTTGGAAGGAATGAGGATGGCGAATTGTGGCTTATGGAGGTTGGTGTTGGCGGCGGCGATGGTGGTTGATAGTAGGATTAGAACTTCACTTAATCCCAGCTTCAATGAGACGAAACGCAACTACTTCAATCTTTTCCGGATTTGTTAGCACTTCCCCTTAGAACTCAATGGAACTAAAAAGTTGTTTGAGATAGGACTTTAGATTTGCTAAGGTGTAAAAAATGTGTATATGTGTGATCAATCAAACGATCGTGACACAGTTGAAAATATAACTTCAAATATTAATCAATGTCTAAAGTAAAATAGTTCACAAGGTTCCCTATTTATAATATAGGGTGGATGAAAATTACTAAGGCCAAAAGACATGATATGGCCGAAAATTTAGAGTTCTAAACTAACTAGGATTGTTTCCTTAATTAAAAATCTGTTTTATGGATAAATCCAAAAATACCAAAAAATAGGATAATGAAAATCTAATCTAGATAAAAATAAACCCAATGGACTTGGGCCTTCAAAACTTCAATTTGGACTTGAATTATTTCAAAGATTAGGCTAATTTACTTCTCAAAATCGGCGCCCAAGTATTGATCCAAAATAACACCATGCATGCAAATTCGAGATCCACTGTTTCCCATGTAAATTTCCATGCACACGTCTAAATTGTTGCAAACCTCTTCCTAAGCACTCGAACGCCCTCTTTCATCTTCAATGGACGTGAGATTAATCCATCTTGGATGTCAAGGCTCGATCAATTACTCCTTAAACTTCTTCCTCACAATGCCTTGCAAATAAGCTTGCAATCTCTTTGCTCGTAGTTGTGTAATTGGACCCTTGAGCTGCAACTTGACATTATCTTCATCATTTCTAGGCTACTCGTATGCATCATTCTCCCCCAACTGAAAAGAATTCATCTTCGAATTCTCGGACTCATCGTGCTCGAACTCATCTGCAGAATAGGGAGAAAAATCAAAAACATTGAAAGTAGATAAACACTTATACTCACCAGGTATATCAATGTGATACGTATTGTCGTTGACTCGGCTTAGAACGGTGAATGGTCCATCTCCTCTAGGCATCAACTTGGATTTCCACAAGTTAGGAAATCGACCAGGACCAAATGAATCCAAACCCGATCTCCCGGATTGAAGATCATCGGCTGAAGATGTAAGTTACGGGCAATGGCCATTTGATGCCCATATTGCTCGATCCGAGCTTGCACCTTCTTGTGCATATCCTTAACTTGTTCATCTCTTCTTGTACCTTTAACACTCGTTAGATGCTCAACAGATAAAGGTAACAAGTCAGTAGGTGTTAACGGATTGAAACCATAAACAACTTCAAACAAGGACATATTAGTAGATGAATGAACAACACAATTGTATGCAAATTCAGCAAAAGACAAACAATTTTCTCACAATTTTAAGTTGTTTTTAACTAGAGATCGAAGCAAAGTACCTAAAGTCCTATTTACTACCTCCGTTTGACCATCAGTCTGCGGATAACATGCAGTAGAAAAAAGTAACTTAGTACCTAGATTTCCCCATAACACACGCCAAAAATGTTCTAGAAACTTAGAATCCCTATCACTAACAATCGTTCTAGGAATTACTTAACAACATGCACAAAAAATAAGTTGGAGATTTGGACAACATCATCAGTTTTTCGACACACAATAAATTGTGCCATCTTTGAAAATGATAAACCACAACAAAGATAGAGTCTCGAACAGACCTAGACCGCCGTAATCCTAGGATGAAATCCATAGACAAATAGATCCACGGTGACGATAGGGCTGGAAGAGACGTGTATAATCCAAACGGGTATGAAGTAGACTTAGATTTTCTATATGTAATGCATCTACTACATACTTTCTCTACATCACGCTTCATACGTGGCCAATAAAAATGCTCATGCAACAAGTTCAATGTTTTCGATACTTCAAAATGACCCATTAAACCCCCCGCATGTGCTTTAAGAACTAACAATTCACACATAGAAGAAACATGAATGCACAACTTAGACTCCTTGAAGAAAAAACCATCATGCATGAAATATCCATCTATAGCACGAGATTTTGGTAAACAAGAGGCATATATCGATACAAAAGTAGGGTCACTCAAATACAACTCCTTGATTGTGTCAAATCCCATCATCTTGGCATGCATAAGGTTTAAAAAAATATACCGTCTAGAGAGTGCATTAGCTACCACATTTTTCTCACTTTTCTTGTACTTGATGACGTACGGAAAGGTCTCAATGAATTTCACCCATCATCTATGGCGCTTGTTCAGATTTTGTTGGCCCTTCAAGTGCTTCAAACTCTCATGATCCGTGTGAATCACGAACTGTTGGGGTTTTTTTTAATTAAACCACCGCAGGATCATTTGGTTGTTCATTAATCCATGTTCATGCAAATCATAATTTTATGTCACATGCATGTTTATCACGTCATGCACAAAACCATGCAAAATGAATCTAATAATGTGGAAGACATAGATTTGAATTACTTACAATTGTTAGACGGTCTGAGGACAAGATTAAAGATCTAATCTTGCTGTTGAATGAACATAGTAGGCGCCCCTTTTTCTGCAGAAAAATCGGCCACTTCACAATTCTACTCCAAGATCTTCAATTGTATTCCCAGACTGTATCTAGATTCAAAGTGGGCTGAAATCTACTAGATATGGTTGTGAAATCTGTGGATAACTTTGAGAGACAAAGAGGGGCTAATTTCTTATGCTCTAATTTTTGAACCCACCTCCTCTATTTATAGGGGAGGTAGTCGAAAATAAGTCTCCCAACCCTACTGGGTTTGGGCATCTATCTCAAGTTCAATATCCAGTCCACTATCAGTCAATTGGGCTACAACAGGGATCTAGAATAATAATAAATTGGCCCACTAATTTATTTAATATCCAATATCCAATAAACTTAGGATATAATTAAATAAATTAAGTTTTACTTTTATTCCACTAAAGAAGTAAAACTGACCTACCAATTTAATACATAATTACGAATATGCTTTCTCCTTTAGTCCAACCATTCCCCATGTTTAAGATATAATGTTCCTTAATTAATTATGTCAGCCTCTGACAGCTATAATTAATTAACATGTAAAACCTCGAGTAGTACCACACAAGGTTTACTCATGTACGGAATAAATTCCACCTGCAGGATTTCAACATGAACTTGTGTTTCCTCAAGAGAACATCATCAACCTGACGCACCAGGACACGGTGCTCATGTATACTACTCGAGACATCATGTATACATTGTTATTACCCAAGATATCGGGTTTGATCTACGAAAAGATCTCACTCATTGATAAGTCAAAGTAATAGACAACGCACACATATGCTTGCCAATATCACATGAGTTCAGAACCCGAACTCCGTGGATCTTTATTTTCTCAGTAACTGGATCAGAGACAGAGAATAGTATCCAATTGTGATCCTTCTCAATACACTAATGAGTGTACTAGAATAATCAGTTAGTCAAGATAAACTAACTTATCAGATTATGCTACGGTGTACCGATGGTGTGTTCAGGACCATCTAAGCCGGGAGCTCTTTAATACATTACAAGGTTCTAATGATATGATCTTACCGTGTGTCTCCCCACACCATATCATCTATAATGTACATATATGGAACATCGCATAAAATAATTATAGAACATAATCTAAATGCAAATAGTGACTACAATAACTTTCATTTCATATCATCATATCATCAGAAAAGTATACAAAGACAAGTCTTCCAGTATACAAAACTAACACGAACTCCTTTTACCAGAAATAGTGTTGCCATATCTCGAGAGCTCTTTTGAGTGTGTACAGCTCCTTGTCGTACGTCAAGTACCCAAGGGCTGCATCGTGGAACTTCTCACTGAAATACTAATGAGACCAGGATGAGCATTGAGGAACTAAACCCGGAGTTGTAGCTGAGAGGTCCAGTGATGCGATTACGTGCCAAGAAGTTGCAAGGATATTTACAATGCTATGTTGGAAAGAAATTGGAAGATGATAGAGTTGAATCCCGACAGCACAAGTTGGTGAATTTGACGAGCATTGAGGAGTGAAGAAGCTGCAACCATGGATGAATTAATTTATTTAGTTATGTCTGTGTATCTCTTATTATTTATTAAGTTGTTTTATTTAATTGGATCCAGTATTTTAATTTAATTAGAAGCCCAAATTATTGTTAGGAGAATTGGACCTTTAGTTATTTATTTTATTTTTTGAAATTATCCAGCCCAACACTTGATAATTTCACCCTTAGGTATTTAAGATTATTCCAGACATTTTTTACGCATACTTGAATGAATGAAAACAGCTTTTACGCTATTCTCTTGTCTCACACAACAAATCGGTTCTTCGGTAAAGTTTGATTATCAGTGGATTCAAACTTGAAATCTTTTGTCTCATTCTTGTATCCAGTTGTGTATGGGTTAGGCAGCCATGAAGATTTCTCCATAGGCGCATTTTGGATTCTCATCGATTCGGGGTTCGTTTTGGATAAGATTCACTTCTATCTTTCATTTCCATCATTCCACTTCGTTCCAGCCACCACCACGCCTCCACACATACTCCATACTCATCCATAACCATCCTAGCATCACTAATTTCATCTATAAAGTTGTCCAAGTCCAGAAACCATTTATATAAGCCGTTTAAGCCCTAATTAAGACCTAGAAGTCAGAAAATTGACCTCCAAGACAAATCGAAAACCACTCGTGATTTTTTACTGAATTTTGGATATGTTTTTCGTTACTTCAGATTGTACCTTGTGTTAAAATTTGATCTTAATCTGACTTTGTTTGCTTAGGTTTTCAGTCACGTCATTATTTTAGTTTTTCAGGTTAATCTGTGTTGATTTAGGTTGAATCCTTGTTCAAATTTTATTGGGTGTTTAGGTCAAATTAGTTAGCATATTATTACTCTTAATTACAATGGTTATTTGGGTTGAATCAATCTTGTAGTTGACGTGTGTTCTTTCCTTAGCTTCCGTATTGATTGGTCGTATCATAAATTTGGTATCAGAACCACGTCAACTTCGGTTGGTCGTGGTTCAATCCAAATTCATGCGACACAGTAGGGGCCAAAAGGAATTAAAAAAACAGAATTAAAAAAAAAACTGAAATTGACCGAGCCTTATTGTGTTACCATTGTTCTGCTTTGTTTTTGTTGATCATCATTGTTGAGTTTGGGTAGTTTTGTTCTTATTTTTCTTATGTTGAGTCACGATTTGCCGTTCTTCATCGTATGGTGATTGGGGACGTCATATTTCATTGTTGGAGAGTAAAATTTTCGGTTCTTATTGTGTTTGTAGGGGGGGACGTTTTCTACACTTCCTAGTTGCATTAGGATTGGTTTTGGTTAAATTCCTAGTTGGTATTGGTTTTGTTTCCTTGTTGGATTTTTGGTCTTTTTTTGGTACAATACTCATCCAAAAATTCATCCACCTTCCATCCCAAATTTCCAGCCACATTATCCGCACCAAATCTGTTGGTTCCGGACGAGTCGATATCAGTTTAGAGGGGGGTGAATAAAATGATTAAAACTTTTACTTCAAATGCGGAATGACAGGGCCCTTTGACTCGCTTAATGAAACTTATCTATGCACAAAATTATTGAACAGTTAAGACAATTTGAGTGCCGCTTGTGTGATATTGTGTGCAGTTCAAAGATATGCAATAATCAAAGTGGTGCAGCACACAAGCAATTTATAGAGGTTCGAAGTCTCAAACTTCTATGTCCCCTCTTCCTTCCGCAGAAGGGAAACTTCACTATATAACTTGAGTTTCTTTACAAATTATACAATGAAGGACAATTGGCTTAACCTGGTAACTGCTCACTACCTCAGCGGGTCGACGACTCACACTTGATGTCCCTAACTGCTCGCTAGGAAGGTAGGTGCTATTGTCATCTTTACAAGGTTTTAGATCTCTTTCGATCTTCAAGAGGTTAGTCTTGAACAGGGGCTATCAACTGATGTGCTCCTTCAATTGAGCTGAGTAGTTGATCGTTGTGTTGCTGAAACTGAGAAGACTGCCCTGGCTGGATTTTCAATAGCTGGCTGATTATCTTGACTCTGTGAATTTCTTCTTCTTAGTTGAACTCTCGCAGTTTCTATCAAATACTGAACTTAAGCTTGAGTGGGAGGCAGAAAGAAAATCTCTTGCTTGTATATGCGAAAGTTGTGTAGGCGAAGGATTCTTCTTGGTTCTTCTTGAGAGAGTTTTTTTAAACTCTGATTCACTCATCTTTTATAGAGGAGTGATTTTATGACCGTTGAGTTCCATTGTCCATTGATCGGTGGCTCTGTTGGCTCATCAATAGAGAATGATCGTTTTAAGCTTTTGGTTTGAAGTAGTCGTTACTCTGCCAATCGATCTTCATTGGATATTTAATTCCAGGATCTTTGTTGAAGCATTTATTCCAAGATTCGGCAGTTTGAGCAATAAACTCCAGGGTTCTCTGGCTTCAGTTTTCTTGGCAGCTTTAAGTTCTAGTTGACAGTTCTGGACTTGTCAACTGAGTTTGACTATTGCTCCAGTCGGCAGTTTTGAGCTCGTCAGCTGAGTTTGGCTATTGCTCCAGTTGGCAGTCTTGAGCTTGTTAGCTGAGTTTGGCTATTGCTCTAGTTGGTTATTAGTTGGATACTTTCAGTCTTCAGTTTAAACTGATCTCTTATCAGTTCCCTTAGTTGACTCTTTCTCCCTTAGCTTAGTTAACTTAGTTGTCAGTTTGTTTCGACTGTTCAACTTCTTGACTTTTCAGTTCAGTTGACTTCTGACTGAATGACGTATCCTTCAGCTTGCAGACTATGATTGGAAAACTTTGACTTTGCTTGATTCCCTTTTTGATGATGCCCTGGATTAATTAGCTCCGATCTGCAACTTGAATTTTAGTCAGTTTTTCACAAATAATTTTGACATCTCATCAAAATCTAATCTAGGGGTTCCTTGATAGTTTTTCCTAACAATTTCCCCCTTTTTGATGATGTCAAAACCCTGTTGATGATGATGGAAAAAGCTGCAAATGTAGCAAGTTTGCTTAAACAGTTTCAGAGCAAATTCAGAGCAAGTTTGAGAGAAAATTTGATTTATGATTTTCATTCAAGTATCAGAGCATTTTTCATTAGCATTTGTCATTCATACTGTTATTCAGGTATTAAAGCATTTAATATATGCATGAAATTCAAGTATTAGAGCAATTAGACTTTAAGTTTCAGAGCATTTTCTCATTCTTTCACTAGGGGCATGTTTTCATTCCAGTATTAGAGAATTTTTCATTCAAGCATCAGAGCATTTAACCATTTTTCATTCAAGTATCAGATCATTATCAGAGCATTTAACTTGATCATACTTGAAGTAACAGAGCATGAGCATTATAAGCATGGTCGAAATGTATATTACATATATTCACTTTAAAGCATATTATATTTTCAAGAGTAGTTAAGACTACTAATATATTCCCTGAAAATTGCTTCTTTGCTCCTTTTCTTTCTGCTCGATTCTCCTTTTCTTGAGCTCCTTGCATCCTCCATGCTTCCCCCTGAAGCTGATCTTCCCCCTCATGATGAATTTCTCTTTGAATTTGATCCCAAAGAGTTAAGCATCCATCACCTATATGTTCTTCTTCCTCCTTTTTGGCATCATCCAAAAGGTGGAATAGATCGCATGACGGTAGTGACAAGTTAGGCAGGAAGGTGAACGTAGTTGCCATATTGTCATCATGAATTGAGGGAATTGAAGGAATTTGCATGGGTGAGGAGAGCCATGCATATGCTTCTTCAGTTATCATGAACTGACTTGGAGCAGAGGTGAGAGAGACTGCTTGCTCTCTGAAGTTCATCGAGGCCAAGTTGTTGAAGATCTCATCTGTTGAAGGGATGGGTGGATCATCAACGAAGGGTGTGCATGAGGATTTCGCAGGTTCGTTGTCGGGGAGAGAAGCATCGGCTGGTATGCTCAGCTGGATTCGCTTGATCATCGAATCCATTATCTCTAAAAGCGTAGGTGGCGAGGAAAGTGGATGATTCATCCAGTTTCTACTCCATGTTCCTTCGTTGATCCTGAAGGTGGAGCCACGGGTGTGGATGAGGTGGAACATTGTTGACTCATCCAGTTGAAATCGCCATATATGGTACTGCAGATACCGCCGCAGTTGGTCGAATAGAGAGGAGTCTGTGTCATTAACTTATATAAAATAAATAAATAAGCATAGTCAAGTTGGCACATATATATATATATATTATTGTATCTTGATCTTAAAATAAACATATATGAAATATATATAAACACATAAATTGTAACAACTAGTGAATTGTGAGAAGCTTGGGCATTACAGTTGAGCAAGGATGAAAGAGGCCCAGTTGGCTTTACATCCGTAGTATAGAGCGGCTGTGAGATGGGCTTTGATGTCCGAGAAGTGGACTGTCTCAAAGTTGCCATGTAGGAAATGACCGGCGATATCTAAGAGTTGGAGGATATCATTTGGCATACTCTCCTTCAGCGTGTGTGAACAGTCATAATGGTTGACTTGAGGAAGCTTCCAAGCATTCCATAGTACGTATTTGCAGGGCAATTGCAGGGTCATAACGTCTGGGCCGTCGCCTGAAAGGTGAAGGGTAGACATCATCGTCTCTTTCATCACTATGATCGCCTTGCTCCGGACGGTAGAAATGATGCTGTCGCCAGAGATTGTTGCGTTGTAGTAGAATTCAGCAACATGAGAAGGTAAGTTCTTGAGTGGCACGATCGTCAAAAATGGTAGCAGTCCAGTTGCCTCCAATGGCCTATAAATCCTTTGAAAGTTTTCGGAGCCGAGGCGTGCGTTAAGATACTCTAGACTTAGAGTTTTATCTTTCTTCAGCTTCTTAATAAGTATATTTGCATCGACTGTCTGAAATGTGGGCTTTATATTTGCAAAAAGATGTTGTTTTAGTTTAGAGAACAAGTGTTTAGGAGAGAGAAGACTTAGCAGATGATCAAAGCAAGAGAGAGAAAGGATTTGCAGATGATCGGAGCCTTCATCTCTGTGCACATATTTATTTAGCTTTGCATGCAGGAATTGAGGGCACTCGATTGCTTTTCTTAGCTGATCAGCCATCCGATTTGATGGAGGATTAGCTGAATTAATGAGGATTACATCTCAGCCGTTTGATGAAGAAGTAACTTTATGATCTTGTGGCTGAGAAGTAGCTTCTTTGAGAATGGGGTAGTTGCCATAAATAGCAAAATATTTTCTACAGATCTTGTTGTTTATATCTCAGTAAGAAAATATTTTCTTTTTCAAGTTTGAAGGGTTGATTTAATATCAACGTAGAGATATTAATTGCAGCATTGTGAGATAGAACCCTATTTTCAAATTGCAATCGTTGAGTATAATATAAGAAATTTCATAATCACAACGGTAAGAATGTAATTATGATAATCTTTGAAAAATAAAAAAAATAAAAAACTTATCCTGATTCAGTTGGGATACAGTCCAATTGATTTGACGGCTTCGGCGGTTGAATGATCAGTTGAGTCTCGCTTCTCAGTTGTCGCTGAAGAACTAGCTGAAGTTGAAGCTGTATTCGAACTGAATTGATCAGTTGGCTTGATCAGTTGCTTGGCTCTTAGTAGATAGTTTCCGCTTCTTGAAGGGCCTAGCTGGACTAGCTGCACTGCTTCCTTGGGATGCAGTTGTTGTCTTTGGCAGTTCAGGCCTTGCAGTTCTTCGGGCTTGGTGAAGATGAAGCTGGATGGCAACTGATGAGTTTTTCATCTTTTGACTAAGGGATTGGGAAGTTCCATTTGGCGATGATCGAAACTGATCATTTTTCACAGGCAATTGCATGCCTTTTGAGCTAAATGTGAGCAGTGGAGTGACATAGCTTTTGGATATGAGGCTTGGTGATGTGGCAGTGTCTTCATCATTACTATCGCTCTCGTTAGCACGCCTTGGAATCTTCTAGGTAGCCACAACTTCAGTTTGTAATAGATGTGCTTCTATCCTTTCAACGACCGGGGGAGTTTGTCGTGAGGGCTCAGCTGACTGACTTGGTAGATTATCAAAGTTCAGTTTTCAACAAAGCGAGCCAGTTGGGCAGTTGACTAGTTGATCTACAATTCCAACTGCTTGAGGCACGATGTTGGTCTTGATTTCTACTAATAAGGCGGTGGCTGGAATCTTGTTGACAATCCGGTGACTCGTGATGTGTTGAACTTGCACAATGGTTGGAGGAAATGGATTTGATGAACCTATCCATTTGATGCTCCAAGTTTCTTCTCGCTGCCAATAGCTCATACAGTGAAAGGCAGTTAGCAGAAAATGAGACTAGATGGACATAGAATGTCTCCAGTTATACCAATAGAAATATCGGTGGAGTTGCTTGAACAACTCTTGGTCACGTTGTGCAAGAAAGGCAAAGTGATTGAGAAGGAGATTGCTCACTTCCTTTTGTGCACCTTTGACCGCATATTCACCACTATAAAAAGTGTGAATATTTTCTTCAGTCAGCTGGAGAGGAGGGCATGTACTTCTGAAGTAGTCCGCTCCGCAGTTTGGATGAGGGATTCTAATGAATGGAATAAGCTTATCTGGATCAGAGAAAACCTGGAAATCAACTGGTGATCCGTTCTTTGATTTTGGAGACTGAACGGCGTTGGCAGTTGAGTTGCTCGATGAGTGGTTGTCTGTCTTGGCTTTGGCTTTTCTCTTTTTCTTTAACGACTAAAGATGAGCAGTTCCTTTCTTAGGAATCCAGTCAGAGATAAGAACTGGCAGTGACTCATCATTTGGAAGCTTCAGTAGGTCTTCAAGCATTTTACTCATTCTTAGAACAAGTCCAATCTTGGACTCAAATTTACCAGAGTTCTTTGAGTCAGAGGCCTTGATGACTTAATGCTTGAATTGTTGGAAGACAAATTCTGCCCAGTTCATTTGTCGCCCTTCAGCAAGGTGAATCATAACCTTGTATCTTTCTTGGGTGAGTTGACTCAGGCTTCCAATGGCCCTGCACATCATCTTGTTCGTTATGTCAAGTAGAACTCCATACTTGGGCTTCAGGTCAGTTTAGCGGTTGTAAAACTGAATTGCTTGTCGCAGGTTGAAGCTTTTCATTTTCTCCAGTATGACTCTGCAGATTCCTTTAGATCTTGAACGGATGAACCTTCCTGTGGGAGTTGGAACACTTCTGCAATTGTCCTTTCAGTGATTTGAAGCGGCCATCCTTGAATCATTGATGACACTGTCTTTCCATCTGCAGATAATTTTGCTTGAAGCAAAAATTCACTCACCAACTTTTGTCTAAAGAACTTTGGTGGTGTTTCCAGGTAGTAAAGAATTTATGTGTTGTGAAGATTGGACAGAAGGAGTGGGTTGTTTGATTCATTTAGAATCAATTGAAATTTCTTCCTATTAAGAAATTTATCTCTCATAAGTTGTTCTTTGAAGGAATTTGAAGATCTGGATAATTCGGCCATCTTTGGGGTTAGCTGAGATTTTGGGAATTTAAGATCTTTTGATAGAGAGTTTTTGAGATTGTAGAAGGAGGGGGCTTTTTGAAAGGTTTTGAAAGAGAGGGGTTGTTTATGAGTGTTTAGACAGGCTTATAGATCTGATGGTTGGAATGGTACTAGCCTCTGGTCTCTTTTGGTCGTTGGCAATTAATGACTTTCACACATGTCATTGTTTTGCAATGGTAAAATTTTAAAATAAATGTGAGGCTTAACATTTATTTGAAAAAAAACTTTTATAAATATATCAAAAGATATAATTACAAACTGATTAACAAGAAGTACACTTAGGGCTTTTCTAATCAGGTTTTAACTTCATCAGCCACTTAGTCCTTCTTGTGATCAGTTTTCCTTTTCTTAGCCTTTCTGGATCTGTCTGGCATGTCCTCATTGGAGGAGACTTCCTCTGAGCTTTCTGTTTCAGTGTGTGCTTCCAGCTGTAGGATTGATTCAGAGAGCAGCTTTACCTGGACTTTCATGTTTTCGATCACTTTCTTGAATTGTTTTGATGCCTTGCTTGATTGCTGCTTCTTTGTTTGTTTGAAATATCATTGAGTCTTTTCTGCATTTGGTTGATGCTCTCTAATCTCTTGATCTGCATCCAGCTGATGCTCTCCAATCTCATGATCTACATCCAGCTGATGCTCTCCACTTTGATAATTAGCAGCTGGTTTCTCAACTGTCTCAGATTGAGTTGGTGAAGCTGCTTTCTGCTCAGTTTGACCCTTTCTAGAGTCATTTTTATCATTATCTCCTTCGGTTGATGACTTGTATCCCTGAATCATGCGAAGGATATCATCTGAGTCGGAGTTTGATTGAACCTCTGACTCCACCATTGTAGCTTTTTCTTTACCCCTTGTTATTGGAGTAGATGGGATTAGCTTCTGCCTCAATTTTGGTTGTGATTCCCTGATCGTTAGTGGAGGTAGTGCAGTTGTATTTATTCTGGGGATAAAGTCGTCAGGATTAATCTGTTGAGAATGAGTCTCCTTAATCATCTCATCAGGAAGAAGGTACTCCAGAATGGAGCTTACTTTGTTGAGAAAGTTCATCTTTTGTGGAAAGCGCCCTGAGCCTTTGGTTCCAGTTTCCACATTGTCTACAAGCTTCTTTAACTGTCGAAAGAAGTATAGAGACCAGTTGACTCTCTTTTCTTCCCAGATTCCATTGCAGATTCTGTACTTTATTTCTGACATGCTGGATTGATCTTCACATGATGCTATCATCATCCTCGTAGCCACTGCTGCTAGTATTTGAAATTCTTTTCCAAAGTTGAACCTAGAATGGTTGATGTGATATCTTCCCTCAAAGTGAATCGTTGTCCATCTGTCGTAGCAGTCGTTAGCATCAACTTCTATTTCTTCAACATTATCTCTTTCATCTGGGAGATCAAATACCCTTTTTAACACTGATGGAGTGATTGTGATTTCTTGCCCTCGAAGCTCTGTTTTAAATTCCAGAGAGTTCTCTGTGCTCGTTGAGTTGAGAAAAAACTCAGCAACTGGCTCTGGATATGTCTGAGCGGGTATACCCTCAGTAAATGTCTTTAGCACAGAATTTTCAATTGACTGAATGATTCCTTCACAATAGCTGAGAATATTGGAGAATTTCCTGAAGTTGTCTCTGCTGAGTATCTTATCATGATACAGATCTTTGCAGAAGACTGTGGAGTCTTCTCTGGTGACTTTGAAATTGAACTTCCTTCGATGAGGATTGGTTGAGAGTAGAGTCATGATTTACGAATGTGTAATTTTAGGGGTGGGGAGTTAATCTGGAAGGCTTTGAGCTTTTGGAAAGAGATGAGATAGAGAAGACGGTAGTATACGGTGTGAAGCTTATCTTGAAGATTTAGCCGACCTTTTTATAGAGAGATTGGGCTCATCCAACGGTTGTGTCGCTTCATATGCCAAATTTCAACGGTCGGATTTAAATCAATCGACCCGTCGATTGGCCTTTCGATTCTGTCTGTTGGGGATAAATGAAGGAGGAGAGAGAAAGTTCAATGGTAATATTGTGATGACACGTGTTTTTAACGTTTCTAATATTGAAATTTGAACTTATCTTTTCTCTCTAGCAGCTTCTCCTTGGCTTAAAACTGATTATGTCATCAGTTGGCTTCCACTGTAACTGATGATCCTTTTGTTGATCAGCTTCAACTTAGATGTCTTTTCATCAGTTCAGAACTGGTCTTGACCTGCTTGGACCTTCATTCAGCTGCTTCCCAGTTCAGCTGTTCTCCTTCAGCTGGTCTTTGAACTGATATCTCCTTTTGATTTGACTTCAGTTCTTAATATTTCTTCATCAGTTTGATCAATTTTGCAGCTTGTATGTTCTGCATAACTGACTAGATCATCAGTTTCAGCAACTTGAACTGATGATTTAGTTGAGCTAATGGAGTAAACTGATAATCTCCAGTTTACTTTTCTCTCAGCAGCTTCTTGTCTTTACTTCAAACTGATGACTTATGTGGCCAACTGATCAGTTTCTCATCTTTTTGATTCAGTTTCTCTCTTCAGCTGTAGTGGTCCCTTGGCCTTTTTCCTCCAGTTTATCATCTTCATCCTGTGATGCTAGTTCCAGCAGTCCCAACTGTATGCATAGCTCCATAAACCTTGCTTCAGGCAATGGTTTGGTGAAGATGTCAGCTATCTTCTTCTCAGTGTTGACATATTTGATGCATATGTCTTTCTTCTCGATGTGATCTCTGATGAAATGATGCCTTTATGTCAATGTACTTAGTTCTTGAATGCAGAACTGGATTCTGAGATATCGCAATTGCACTATTGTTGTCACAGTAGATAGGCACTTCTTCAGTTTCAACTTTGTAGTCCATCAACTGTTGCTTCATCCAGAGTATCTGAGCACAGCAACTTCCAGCAGCTATATATTCTGCTTCAGTTGTTGACGTGGCAACTGAGTGCTGCTTCTTGCTAAACCAGGATATCAGTTTGCTTCCCAGAAACTAACATGTTCCACTGGTACTTTTTCTGTCGATTTTGCATCCACCAAAGTCTGAGTCTGAATAACCAATTAGGCTCAAACTGTCATCTCTGGGATACCATAGTCTAAGATTTATGGTTCCTTTCAGATATTTGATAATCCTCTTAGCTGCTTCGAGGTGGCTCTTCTTTGGATTAGCTTGAAACTGTGCGCATAGTCCGACTGAATAAGAGATGTCTGGTCGGCTAGCTGTTAAGTAAAGTAGCGACCCAATGATTCCTTTATTATATGTTTGGCTAACTAATTCTCCTTCTTCGTCGAGAGTTAGCTGAACTGATGTGTTCATAGGAATCTTGAGAGTTTTTTCTTTGCTTACTCCAAACTTCTTGACTAGCTCTTTAGTGTACTTCGCCTGGCTCATAAAGATTCCATCTTTCAGCTGCTTCACTTGGAGTCCTAGGAAGAATGTCATTTCTCCCATCATGCTAATCTCAAATTCGCTTTGCATCAGTTGAGCGAATCGTGTGCATAGATCTTTGATTTTTGATCCAAAAATTATGTCATCCACAAAAATTTGAATCATTAAGATCTCAGTTGATCGTTCTATTCGAAATAGAGTTCGATCAATGACTCCCTTTTGAAATCCATTTTTCAGCAAAAATGTTGTTAGAGTTTCATACCACGCCCTAGGAGCTTGCCTCAGTCCGTACAAAGCTTTCTTCAGTTTGAAGACTTGATCACCAATTTCGAAGCCTGGTGGTTGCTCTACATACACGTCCTCCTTGAGCATTCCTTGAAGAAAAGCACTCTTAACATCCATTTGGTAGACTGTGAAGTTGAAGTGCGCTGCTTAGGCTAGGAACAGTCTGATGGCTTCCAATCTTGCAACTGGCGTGAGTATCCTTTGGCTACCAGTCTAGCCTTGTTCCTTGTGATCACTCCTTGTTCGTCCAGTTTGTTGCGAAAGACCCATTTTGTACCAATGACCTTTTGGGTTTTTGGCCTATCAACAAGAAACCTTACGTCATTTCTTATGAACTGGTTCAGTTCTTCCTACATAGCTATAATCCAGTCCGAGTCTTCTAAGGTTTCTTTGACATTTGCTGGTTCAGTTTGAGATATGAAGCATGTGAATAATGCATGCTCAGTTGAACTTCTGGTCTGGACTCTACTTCTTGGATCACAAACTATTTTGTCAGTTGGGTGGCTTCGGAGCCATTTGGGCAAGATAGCTTCAGCTGGGTCCTCAGCTGGCTCTTCTGTGGTGACGTCATCAATCACCCTTTCATCAGCTGGTTCAGCATTTTCATCAGTTTTTCCCCATGTTTCAGTTGTGGGGTTTGTGGTCTCAGCACGATTTGTGTCTTCATTGACCAAGTTGTTCTCAACTGGTTTTGTGCCAGTTTCATTGCCTTCTTCTAGTAAAACTTCAAACCACTCTGGAACAATGTGATCCACATAGTCCTGCGAGTTCTCAGTTTCACTAGGTAGTACTTGAACTGATGTGTCTATTCTTTCTTTGTTCTTGTACTCATTAGCAAATTAATCAAATACCACATGACATGTTATTTCCACAACAAGAGTTCATTTATTAAACACTCTGTAGGCTTGTGCATGAGGTGAGTTATACCCAAGAAATATACCCTCATTAGCTTTAGCACTAAAAGCTTTCAATTGAGTCTTGCCATTGTTGTGAATATAACATTTACAGCCAAATATTTTAAAATATGAGATATAAGGCTTACGACCCTTGTACAGTTCATAAGGTGTCTTATCATGGGCTACTACAATGGCACTTCGATTTTGAGTGTGGCAAGCTGTGTTGACTGCTTCAGCCCAGTACCCTTCAGCTATGTTGGCATCAACTATCATTGCTCGAGCTGCTTCTTTGAGTGTCCGGTTACGCCGTTCGGCTACACCGTTTTGGTGTGGAGTTCTTGCAGCTGAGTGTTCATGAATGATTCCAAGCTGGTTGAGAAAGCTGATCATGTGTTGATTTACAAATTCAGTTTCATTGTCGAAACGAATCCTTTGAACTGATCTTTCCTTCTCAGTTTGTAGTCTTCTGATCAGCGCCGTTAGCTTGTCATAAGTTTCATCTTTGCTCCGCAAGAACTCCACCCATGTATATCTTGAGAAATCATCAACTACTACGAGAGTGAATCTTTCGGTTTGTAGTCTAACTGGACCAAACAAATCCATATTTAGCAGTTGAAGACAATCAGTTGTTTCTGGTGGGTGACTCTTATTCTTGAAGGATGACTTTACCTGCTTCCCTTTTTGACATGGTCCACATACACCTGTCTTCTTGTATATTTCCTTGGGAAGCCCCTCATCTAACTCTTTCTTGGCTAGGTAGTTGATTGTTTTCAAGTTGAGATAATTCAGTCGTCGATGCCATAGCCAGCTTGCTTCAGTTGATCCTTTTGAAAGGAAGCAAGCTTCTGAGTAGCCGGTTGACCAGTCAACAATGTACATGTTGCGTCTTCTTATGGTAGTTAGCAGAATTACTCCAGTTGAATTGTCTCTTATGTTGCAGGAGTTTTTGGTAAAGTCAACTGAGTAGCCATTATCACACAGCTGGTTGATGCTTAGTAGTTTGTGTTTTAGTCCATCCACGTGGGAGACTCCATTCACAACCACTTTTCCCTTGACTACGAACCCTTCTCCAATGGTTCAGCTTTTGGAATTGTCTCCAAATGTGATAAGTGGGCCTTTGATTTCTTCATAACTGTCGAGATCTTCTCTGTCTCCGGTCATGTGCTTGGAGCACCCGCTATCTAGAGACCAAATGTCTTTAGTTTTCTTCATAGATAGGATGCTCTTGTCCTGCAAGGAAAGGATTAGCATTTAGGGACCCGTTTTATATCGGGTCCTTGTTGATTCATCAAGCTTTTTGGAATCCAAACTTGTCAAACTTTTGGCTTCTTATCATTCAGAGATCCAACTGACTTGGATCGCCTGATCTGTTTATATTTTCTCTCAACTCTTCTATTCTAATTTGAATCCATTGAGTGATACCTGCGTTGAGAGTTAGTTGGATAAAAAAATTCAACTAAAACGCTTTAGTCTTGAGACCTTTGAGTTCTGTGATCAGACCAGTGTTTTGTATGTTTCCAGTTTATTGGAATGGACCTTTTTGGCTCATTTCTGGAATCTAGGTAATCATTATAATGATGGTAGGGTTCAAACTGGTTTCTTTGATCTCTCCTATAGGTGTTCTGATTGAAATTCTTGGTAGGATAGGCTTGAGATCCAAACTGATCTTTCTTTCTAAAGAGGGCTGATCTATCAGTTTGTCTTGGGGACATTCTGTGTTGGTATGATGGTCTTTGTTGAACTGGAGGCTTTGAACAAGTAGATTGGCTTGAGTGAACTGATGATCTTGGCTGGAAGTTGGGCTTCAGTTGGCCTGGTGTTTTTGTTTGGTAAAACTGACCAGATTGTCTAGGTTGAGTTTGAGGATTTTTCAATATTCCTTTTCCTTTGGTTGACTCAGCTAGCTGATCATGAGATTTAGTGAACCCTTTTAGGATTCCCTTATCACTGGGTTGGGCAACTGCTTTTCCCTTTTCTAAAGTAGTGAACTTGCTATATCCAAGCCCTGAGCTGCCAGTTCCAGTTCTTTCATGGCTTAATATTTCATCTAGAGTTTGAGATCCCTTTTTGAACTTTAGATTTACCTTTTCTTTTTCAAGGATCTCTTGCTTGAGTTTTTGGTTTTCAGCCTCTAGATCAGCATTTCTCAGTTTCAACTTCTCAAATTCTATAAGCTGAGATTTAAGATAATTTAATCTTTAATGATCAATGCTCAGTTTCCTAACCTTGTTTCTCAGTTCATCATTTTCATCTTTCAGTTTAACATGCAAACATTAAATTAAAGCTAATTGGTCTTCTAGCATCATAAGTTTCATATCAAGTTCATTACTAGAGATAGTTACTTCATTTATGTGATAAAAAGAGGTTTGAGAATCAGCTGTACTAACCTCTTCATCATTGTCAGCCATAAGATAGAATATCGCTTCATTATCTGAGCTGTAGCCATCAGAATCGATTCCAGAAGGATAGTCTGAATCATCCAGCACGGCATTCTCGAGATTTGCGACCATTGCTTTTCTTTTGAAGAAGCTCCTTTTTACCTTGGCTTTCTTGTCTTCTGGCAGTTCTGGACATTCAAACCCGTAATGCCCTTGTTTATGGCAATGAAAACATTCTCTAAGATTTCGGTTGCCACTTCTGAATGGTTCAGCTGCCCATTCAGCTGGTTGGTAAGTTTTCTCAACTTTTGGGATTTCATCAGTTTGAGGTGAGACTGATTGCTTATCCCGAGCTCTCTTCAACTTTTGTAGCAACTTGGTAACTGATTGGATCTGATCATTGATGTCATCAGTTAGATTCTCCTTCTTTTTAGTTGCTTCTCTTTTTCATTCAGTTGAAGATCCACCTTGGTTTTCTTTGGCTGGTGAGCTTCTAGGTCGGAAGTTGTTTCTTCCTTGAGTGTCTCTAAACCTGGTCCTTTCACCGTAGAAAGCTGCGTCTTGAGCTGATGATGTCGATGCTTCCTTTTTTCGGTTTAGACTGTACTTATGAGCTTTAAGAGAACCAAGTAGTTCCCTTGGAGTGATGCTATTTAGATTTCTTGATTCCTTTGTAGCTATCACTTTCATATCCCATTCTTCAGTAAGATTATCCAATATCTTGGAATTCATCTCAGAATTGGGATAAATCTTCCCGAGATTGTTCATCTCACTGATGATGCCTAGAAATCTAGTTTCAAGGCTTGAGATGGACTCTTCTGCCTGCATTTTGCAAAGACCTGCGAGTAGGTCCCATATTTCCTTGGTAGTTGTGCAGTTCTTTGTATCCTTCATACGATCTTCATCTAGAGTTTGAAATAATGCGGCTTGAGTAACGAACTCTAGATTCTTTAACTTCTTCTCTTCACTAGTGAGAAGATTAGTTGGCTTCGGAATCCTTGCAGGTTGATTGATATCAACTATGTGAGCGTCATTGTCCATCATTATGATGATTGGACCGTCTTCGATGACTTCCCACATATTCTCATGAATTGAGTAGAGATGAGCCTTCATTCTCCTGCTCCAGTTATCATAATTTTCAACTGAAAACAAAGGTAGCTTATGGTTTCCCATAGCTGAAATGTTAGCACAGATAAGTAGATCTGATTCAGTTGATTTGCAGAAATGGCTGATCCTTAAAATCAACCGCTCTGATACCACTTGTTGGTTCCGGGCGAGTCGATATCAGTTTAGAGGGGCGGTGAATAAACTGATTAAAACTTTTACTTCAAATGCGGAATGACAGGGCCCTTTGACTCGCTTAATGAAACTTATCTATGCACAAACTTATTGAACGGTTAAGATAATTTGAGTGCGACTTGTGTGATATTGTGTGCAGTTCAAAGATATGCAATAATCAAAGTGGTGCAGCACACAAGCAATTTATAGAGGTTTGAAGTCTCAAATTTCTACGTCCTTTCTTCATTCCGCAGAAGGGCAACTTTACTATATAACTTGAGTTTCTTTACAAATTATACAATGAAGAATAGTTGGCTGAACCTGGTAACTGCTCGCTACCTTAGTGGGTCGACGGTTCACACTTGAAGTCCCTAACTGCTCGCTAGGAAGGTAGGTGCTATTGTCATCTTTACAAGGTTTTAGATCTCTTTCGATCTTCAAGAGGTTAGTCTTGAACAGGGGTTATCAACTGATGTGATCCTTCAATTGAGCTGAGTAGTTGATTGTTGTGTTGCTGAAACTCTGCCCTGGCTGGATTGTCAACAGCTGGCTGATTATCTTGACTCTGTGAATTTCTTCTTCTCAGTTGAACTCTTGCAGTTTCTATCAAATGCTGAACTTGAGCTTGAGTGGGAGGGAGAAAGGAAAGCTCTTGCTTGTATATGTGAAAGTTGTGTAGGCGAAGGATTCTTCTTGGTTCTGCTTGAGATAGTTTTTTTAAACTCTGATTCACTCGTCTTTTATAGATGACTGATTTTATGACCGTTGAGTTCCATTATCCATTGATCGGTGGCTCTGTTGGCTCATCAATAGAGAATGGTCGCTTGAAGCTTTTGGTTTGAAGTAGCCATTCCTCTGTCAATCGATCTTCATTGGATATTTAATTCCAGGATCTTTGTTAAAGCATTTATTCCAAGATTCGGCAGTTTCAGCAATAAACTCCAGGGTTCTCTGGTTTCAGTTTTCTTGGCAGCTTTGAGTTCCAGTTGACAGTTCTGGACTTGTGAGCTGAGTTTGACTATTGCTCCAGTTGGCAGTTTTGAGCTCGTCAGCTGAGTTTGGCTATTGCTCTAGTTGGCAGTCTTGAGCTTGTCAGCTGAGTTTGGCTATTGCTCCAGTTCGTCATTAGTTGGATACTTCCAGTCTTCAGTCTAAACTGATCTCTTATCAGTTCCCTTAGTTGACTCTTTTCTCCCTCAGCTTAGTTGACTTAGTTGTCAGGTTTGTTTCGACTGTTCAACTTCTTGACTTTTTAGTTCAGTTGACTTCTGACTGAATGATGTATCCTTCAGCTTGCAGACTATGATTGGTCGACTTTGACTTTGCTTGATTCCTTTTTTAATGATGCCCTGGATTAATCAGCTCCGATCTGCAACTTGAATTTTAGTTAGTTTTTCACAAATAATTTTGACATCTCATCAAAACCTAATCTAAGGGTTCCTTGATAGTTTTTCCTAACAAAATCAATCCACCATAAATACACCCCTAGCCTCTAGCCAATCTCACCATACAATTTCCTTCCCAGTTCCTGTTTTCTATCTTTTCCCCACCAATTTTGTTTCCGAAGTTCGATTTTTCTCCATAATATCATTCCGGAAATGGAACGACGAGCCGGACAAAACTCACTGCTTTGCTAAGACCTAACTGTACTTTTGGCCAAATTCAGTTATCTTCTAGGTGAAAATGCCTGGGGAATATTTTCTGAATTTTCCGTTTCTTCGAATTTCCTTTCTTTTCCACCCATACATCGAAATTGACCACATTGCAGCCTACTTCGTGGTGTTTTGAATACCCCGTGGTACTTTGGAAGTCAAGTTCGAGCTCTTGACCAGAGTTGGACGAGCTAGCATCAGTTCTACTGAGCATTTAAAGCATAGAGTTGAGTGATATACACGAGAATTAAAAAAAAAGTGAGGTCATTTTTTCTTTTATTTTCTTTGTTTTATTTATTTTGCAGGTACTAATGGAATCCAGAGATGGTTATAATAAGATGCATGATAAGGCACCCAAATTGCCTAGTACTCCTACAGACGCGGCTTTATCAATGGCCCAGTCATGGGATACCCAGTACCACCATCAAGAACTGGAGCATAAGCTAGATAGTTCATTGGCCAAAATGATGGCACAGCTCGAGCTTCTTACTGCTCAATTCCTGTACCACCAACTTAATGCCAACCTATCCAACCAGAAGGAGCAGCTCAGCAACCAACAGCAGCTCATCTGCTAAAAATACATGTAGCCGAGTTAGCCAAAGCGAATACTAGAGCACCACAAGCTCAACATCGCCAACCTCAAGTGCAGTTTAATGATCCATTTGATCGTGATGCTGACGAATATTTTAGAGATTTTGCAGAGGAGTTAGAGGCCGAGTATGATCCATTTCAGAGACATGACCGACCATGTCAGCCTTATAGACATGCAGTCCGACGTGCGGATCCTGACAGCTTGTTAAATAACATCAAGACAAGCATCCCGGAGTTCGAAAGACTACATGATCTAGACCTTTATCTCGACTGGGAGAGAAAGGTTGACAAGATTTTCGACTGCTATGATTTTCCTAAGCAGAAAAAGGTCCAGTTAGCCTCGTTAGAGTTCAGAGGATATGCAGGCACCTGGTAGGAGTTCCAGCAGAACCGGTGATGACGAGAATGCCATCCGTCTATTGATTCGTGGCATGAGATGAAGGATGTCATGAGAGGACACTTCATTCCGATACATTATGAGCGTGACCTCGAGAAGAGACTGAACCGAATAAAGTTGGGTACACGTTCTATAGAGGAGTACCACAAGGAACTCGAGATAGCCCTTAATCAATTTGGAAAGAAGAGATGTTGGTTGCTACAATCAACCGATACATTAAGGGAATGAACCCAGACATCGCCTGTGAAGTCGAGTTGAAGGACTTCACTAGTATTGAGTCCATGGTCTACTATGCCTCAACTGTAGAGCGGCAACTCAGAGATGGCCGCAGGAGACCATCATAGTCGACACCAGTACAGACACGGTGGGGTCGAGATGAGACTTCCATGCTTAGGACAGTCCCTACACGTCCTCAAGGCCAGCCATCATAGTCTGCTTATCGTTTTGAGTAGTCTACATCTCAGCCGAGCCGCAGACCTGAGTACAATTCTCCTGCACCAAATAGAGGCAATCCAAATGGAATAGTGCAGCCCAGTCAGTCTTCGAGTAGTACTCCAGGGAGAGCACGTGACATTCAATGTCATAAGTGCAGAGGATGGGGACACTTCAAAGCCTAGTGTCCGAACCGCCAAGTTGTTTTCCTTACCAGACAGAATGAGCTGGAGTCAGCAAGTGAGGAAGAGCTCAATAAAGCAGAAATAGAAAGAGGCACCGAACAGTCCCTTGACCATCCACCAGTGGATATGTGATACCCCGACCCTTTTTGCTAAATTATAAATTATAATTTTAGTAAATGATTTCGAATTAATATCGTTGAATATTGATCATGTGAGTATGTTTGCATGTTATGCCGTTATTTTATTGCAGGTTGTCTCACTCGAGCCGATACGTCATAGCACAGTGATGTTATACTGAGTGTATAACACAATTTAAATTTTAATACTAATGTGTCGAGTTATATGATTATGAATGAATGTTATTGCATTTAATTTTGTTATTGCAATCTGGGTTGTTGTCGATAGGTTGACCAAGTCTGCTCATTTTCTTCCGGTGAAAATGACGTTTAGCATAGATTGATTAGCTCAGATTTATATCAATGAGATAGTACATCTTCACGGCATTCCTGTATCGATAGTGTCAGATCGTGACACAAGGTTTACGTCCAAATTTTGGCGAAGTCTGCAAGAAGCTATGGGAACTCAATTGAAGTTTAGCACAGCGTATCATCCTCAATCCGATGGTCAGTCTGAGCGGACCATTCAGACATTGGAGGACATGCTTCGTGCATGTGTTCTTGATTTTGGTGGAAGTTGGGAGAGCCACTTGCCACTTGTGGAGTTTGCTTACAATAATAGTTTCCAAGCATCGATTGGAATGGCCCCGTACGAGGCTTTGTATGGGAGAAAGTGTAGATCTCCTATTCATTGGGATGAAGTGGGAGAACGTTGACTCTTAGGCCCCGAGATCATTGAGAAGACGGTGGAAGTAATTAAGAAGATAAGAAGAAGGATCAAGGTAGCTCAAGATCGTCAGAAATCCTATACCGACGTAAAGAGAAAAGATGTGAGCTTTAAGATTGGTGATAAAGTGTTCTTGAAGATTGCACCCATGAGAGGAGTGGTTAGATTTGAGAAGAAAGGTAAGTTGCAGCCACGTTATGTGGGACCGTTCGAGATTCTAGAGAAAGTAGGTGATGTTGCCTATCGTCTAGCACTACCTCCGGATTTGGCGGGCGTGCACGATGTTTTCCATGTGTCATTGCTAAGACCATATGTGTCTGACCCTAGTCATGTCATTTCATATGGCACGGTGCAAGTTTCTAAGGACTTGACGTATGAAGAAGTCCCAGTTGCTATGTTAGATAGAAGAGTTCATACTCTTCGAACCCGTGAGGTTCCTTTAATAAAAGTGCAGTGGAGTCGGCACGGACCTGAAGAGGCCACTTGGGAGAAAGAAGTTGATATCTTAGCTCGATATCCAAATGTAACAGAAATGTTAGGCTAATTTCGAGGATGAAATTTTTAAAAGTTGGGGAGATTGTGATACCCCGACCCTTTTTGCTAAATTATAAATTATAATTTTAGTAAATGATTTTGAATTAATATCGTTGAATATTGATCATGTGAGTATGTTTGCAAGTTATGCCGTTATTTTATTACAGGTTGTTGGTGTGTCGTTTCCACCAAAAATAAAAGATCCGACAGCAGTCGCTTTGCCCAAGCTGCACAGTACAGCGATGAGCGAGATCGTCTCCCAAGGGACCGGCGAGAATTATTCTATACTTTCAATCTGCAGAAACCAACTTTACAAGGGGGGGAAATTCATGGGTATAAACTGTAGTGCACGAAAATAATTAAATAACAAGGAATTAAAATACACACACGAGAAACGGGTTTAAACAATTAATTAAAAATATTCCGGATATCAACTACTCCACTCTGGCACAATTATACTGATCCTCGATTCAAGAATACAATTAATTATCACATGTAAATCAGTTGCGGATGCCGAAGACACTTACTGACACATCCCTATTTTTCCGTATTTTCTCGAATGGCAGGAAGACACTTTACCACACATTTTCTCTAATCAACTAACAACCCAAAAGAGACACTCTTATAGATTTAATTAGCCGATTGCCTTATGCTCGAGAGAAACCCGATTCTAATCTAGCGAACTCTGACACAGGATCACCAAACCAGATTATTATCCCCACAGTATTAGCTACTGATTTTACCACTAATTAATCCTAAACCACGATTACGTATGGCCGAACTAATTGGCTAGTGATTAATTCCTATACTCCGAATATTCACGACTACTCGATTTAATCGAAACAATCACGACTCGACTTACAGAGGATAATAAATACACATGCATGAATTAATCGAGAAAAAACGTTTAGATCTCACAGATTTAATTGGCCAGAGCTTCGTGAGTTGATCCCGAAATAGGAGAAAGTCTAGCTCGAATTCATAATTGAATTCGAACTACAATAATGGTTTTAAAAATATATCGATGAAAAGAATGAAATAGAAGAATAAAATCTGCTTTCCGCGTCTCTCTGCTCTGCTGCGTTGCGGCGTTTCTCAGATGGATAAATCCTAATCTATGTTAATATCCTTAAATAAAATAGTATCCAACATGGAAATAAATCTTCTATATCTAGACTAGGAAGTTTCCAAGGATAGGACTCCTTTTAGGCTATGAAGATCATAAATCCGCATCTAGAACTTGGGCTGGATCAGATTTTCGCACAAAACAGGCCCAAGTCGCGCACAGCTTCAGTTCTAGAATTTTCTCGGCCCATGCCTCTGGCGGCTTGCCCAAACGGCCTGTATTGCGAGCTGCTTGCTTGCATTCTTCAAAAGATGAAGCATTTCTTCACTTCATTCCTTCCACCTGCACATCTCCTAAAAACACATCAAATCTTTCCAAAACATGCAATGAACGAGTGGTTAAGGCATGAAATAGCATAGATGAGAACAATTAGAATAAGCCCGATCAGTTGTCTCACTCGAGCCGATACGTCATAGCACAGTGATGTTATACTGAGTGTATAACACAATTTAAATTTTAATACTAAAGTGTCGAGTTATATGATTATGAATGAATGTTATTGCATTTAATTTTGTTTGCCAAAACCTTGAACACCCTAACGCTGAGTTGATCAGCGAGTCGGGGGTTCGAGGGGTGAAGCGCCCCGATGGGGGCTAGGGGGCAACGCCCTCTGCTTTTTCGGTATGTATTAAAAGTGCTTTGAAAAGTTAAAGGAAAATGGAGTGGTTTAAAATAAGGGGATGACTTTGGCATGTCGCGCGCTCGCGAGGAGGTGCGCGCCCGCGGGGCCGTGCGCGGTCGTGGGAGACTGCGCGCCCGCGGGGGCTGCGCACTCGCGGGGTGCCTGGGCCGAGAACCCCCTCGCGCGGTCGCGGGAGGCACGCGGTCGCGCGGGTCCGGGGACTCTCCTACCTATAAATACAACACTTATCCCTTTTCATCTTCATTTCATTTCTCTCCTTGGGCCATTTCCTCCACCCCCCTCTCAAGAAATCCTTCAACTTTTGGAATGGGATTCCTCCATCATTATCCATCATCTAAGGTAATCTAACACCACTTTCCTCTTGATGATTAAGCTCATTTCTTGTTGATTTGGACCTAGGGTTTGTTACCCAAAATTAGGGTTCTTCGATTTTGTTGATCCTCTTGCCTTGACATCTTAAACATATGGTTTATTTACCTCCTTGAAGCTATATGTGAAGTTATATTGGATTCCTATGGTTCGTTGCTACTAGGGTTTGAACTTTTGCCCTTATTTCCCCTTGTTTTGTTGATAATTGTATGAAGTTGTTATGAGGGTTGTATGGGGTTGAGTTTCATGTATGTTAGAGCCCTAGGATGAAGGTGTTTGTATTTGAAATGTTGGGTCTAAAGGATTTAAAATGAGTCATGAGCATGTGGTTTAAATGTGTGCCCGCAATGTGTTCGATCAAATGCTTCAAAGAGTTTTAGTGTGTATTTTGAGTCCAAAATCATAGTATGAGCTTGTATATACATGGTTGTGTATGTGAAAATATTTGAAGACTGTAAAGCAAAGTATAGTATGAGTTTGGTCTAAATTATGATTAATTGAATAACTCGACATCTAAAATGAAAAGATGATTAAAAAGGTGCTAGGCGACGTGTTGTGGCTCGAGGAGGACAACTTGTGCACGGCAAAGGAGTATTCAAGGTTAAAAGGATTCAAAAGCGTCTTTTAAGGTGGGGTAACTCTAAACTGTGAACACGTGTAAGGTTATAGTTATTGTTGTGCTTTGATTGTATATGTATGAAGGGTCTTCAGACCAGTAAATGAGAGAGATGCTTCGGGGTCCACAAAGAGACCCTTCCGGGCAGAGATCCTTCGGGATCGATAATAGACTCGTTAATGTCCTTCCTGGGGGGTAGGATGTCTGCGGGCATCCCTACAGGGATAAAGATGTTCATTGACGGGGGCATCATGATGTTTGGGCCCTACGGGGTTGAGACTAGTCTCCACAAAGTAATGAAAAGTCCATATGTTATATTTTCACTTGTGCAATTAGCTATAACTGTTTAGAGTGTTCCCCACTGAGTATGTTGTTAAATACTCACCCCATTCATTCAATGAATTTCAGGTTGAGGAGTCGAGGCCGGAGTAGGAGCGTTGTGAACACAAGAGAACCCCACAAGCTTGTGTTTATCTTTTGCATGCTCTTCTTGTGATAACACTCATATTATTATTGTTATTATTACATTGATCACTCTTTTGCCTTATGATCGATGATTATTGGGGATGGGAATAGCCCGATCTTTTGTAGGCCAGAATGTATATATAACTTGATATTATGTAGAACAACTTAAAGGCAGGTCGTTTGACCTTGGAGCCTTCTATGTGCGAATTATGTCGATGAACCCCTATATTATGTTTGTTAATTTAGGGTGCTAGACGGGCGGGTTGTGTAAACCTATAAGCTCGATAGGTTAGATGATTGCATGCTTAATAGGACAAAATTTATATTGAAAACTATGATGCCTTACCTCATCATGCTATGTGGATTATCATATTTTGACCTAAGCTTCCGCTCATATTAAAATAAGCACACAAATTATGTAAGTGAACTGTATGTTAAGTGACGTGGCCAAACGGAGTAGTTTGGGGCGTTACAGGATAAGATTGAAGATGAAAAGCCAAAGCAAGCCCATGTCAGTCTTGTCTCAATCCGAGCACTAAGCCTGATTCAAGATGAGGATCAGAATGACCAGCGTGAGAACATCTTCTATGCGCGCTATGAAATCCAAGATAAGACATGCTCGCTCATCATTAATAGTGGCAACATCGTGAACGCAATCAGCCAGTAAGCAGTGGGGAAGTTGAATATGATTCCACAAAAGCACCCCAAGCCGTGCCATTTGTGGTGGCTGACTGACGGAGGAGAAATCCGTATTGGATATCAGGTAAGTGTTACATTCTCTATTGGTCAATTTGTTGATACTGTACTTTGTGATGTCATCCCTATGGAGGCATCGCATATTCTTCTTGGTCATCCTTGGTAATTTGACAGGAAAGCTATTCATGACGGGTTTGCCAACACATATACGGTGACCCGAGATGGATGGACCATCTGATTATGGCTACTGACACCCAAGGATGTTAATGAAGATCAAAGGAAAATGTAGGAAAAGTTTAAGGAGGAGAAGGAGAAGGAGAAAGAGAAACAGGACGAGAGCAAATTCCAGGCTCCAACTGGCCAATCAACGGCCGACCCCAAGAACTCCAAGGGGACGGTGCCAGCTTGCAAGGGGGACACCAAGGTTGCCCATTTGGCCACCTCGTCGCCCTCCAGTACCGACAATTCCGATCTTGTACACTAGAATTTGTTTATTACTGCAAAGGGAGTTCAAAAAGTAATCAAAGTTGGTAAGCCTATTGTTCTAGTTAATTTTAAGGCTTATGATACTCCTAATATTGTTCTTCCTTCTGTTTTGCAGCCGTTGATGGAGAAGTTCAAGGACGTGTTTCCTGAGGAGATTCTGAGTGGTCTGCCACCAATTTGAGGAATTGAGCAGCAGATCGACTTCCTGCCTAGATCAGTCCTTCCAAACCGACCAACTTATCGTACTAGTCCTGAGGAGACTAAGGAGATTAACCGCCAGGTCAAGGAGTTTCTGGAGAAGAAGCGGATCAGAGAAAGCCTGTCACCGTGTGCAGTGCCCGTGATACTCATCCCCAAGAAGAATAATGAGTGGCACATGTGCATGGATTGTCGGGCCATTAATAAAATAATGGTAAAGTATTGCTTTCCCATTCTCTGATTGGATGATATATTAGATGAGTTGTCTAGAGCGTCTATCTTTTCAAAAATTGATTTGTGTTCTGGATATTTCTAAGTGAGAATGAGTGAGGGGGATGAATGGAAGACTGCGTTCAAGATGAAGCATAGATTGTATGAATGGCTTGTTATGCCATTTGGGTTTAGCAACGCCCCTAGTACATTCATACATCTCATGAACCATGTCTTGAGAGACGTGATAGGAAAGTATGTAATCGTTTACTTTGATGACATGCTTATCTACAGTACTTGCGTTTCTGAGCATGTCAGACATCTTAGGCATGTATTTGAGCTGTTGCGTAATCTATTAAATTTTTGTTCAGATTAAAATGACTTGGCAAAAGCAATGTCTCTTTGCATAATATGGATTCCAAACACTCTTGTATGCTAATTTGTCTAAATGTACTTTTTGCATGGATGAGGTTGTCTTTCTGGGATTTGTCGTGAGTGGTTGTGGAGTCGAGTTAGATAGGACAAAGGTGAAGGCCATATAGGAGTGGCCGACGCCTAAGTCTTATGCTGATGTTCAATCTTTTCATGGCTTAGCTAGTTTCTATCACCGCTTTGTGTGGGATTTTTCTAGTATAGCTACTCCATTGACTGAGTTAAGTCATAAGGATAGAAAGTTTGAGTGGGGCAAGGCCCAAGAGCATGCTTTTAATTTACTAAAGTCAAAATTATGTAATGCGCCTGTGTTGGTTTTGCCTGATTTTAATAAGATGTTCGAGATGGAGTGTGATGCCTCTAGTATAGGCATTGGTACTATTTTGATCCAGGATAGGAAGTCGGTCACCTACTTCAGTGAGAAGCTGAATGGCGCAGCTCTGAGGTATTCTACATACGACAAGGAGCTGTATTCACTGAAGAGGTCTTGGAGACTTGACAGCACTATCTGCGCCCGAAGGAGTTCGTGATTCACACTGATCACGAATCACTGAAGCACGTGAAGGGAAAGTAGAGCTTGAGCTCATACCATGCTCGATGGGTGGAGTTCATAGAGTCATTTCCCTATGTGATCAAGCACAAGAGGGGAGAAGAGAACGTGGTTGCTGATGCACTCTCCCGTAGGTATGCCTTGATTTCTGTTATGCATGCACAGTGTTTAGGTCTTAAGCATATTAAGAGTTTTTATATGAGTGATCCATTCTTTGGACCTATATTTGCATCGTGTGATGAAAAATCTAGAGTTATTGATTCGTACTATGTGTCTGAGGGATTTTTGTTTAAGGATTAAAAATTGTGTGTTCTTGACTGTTCTATGCGAGAGTTGTTTATTTTGAAGTCGCATGCAGGGGGTCTTCTGGATCATTTCGGTGTTAATAAGATATTAGGTCTCTTGTATGAGCATTTTTACTGGCCTCGCATGAAATTTGATGTTGAGAGAGTCTGTGCTATATATATTACTTGTAAGAAGGCAAAATCCACATCTAGTCTATTCGGTTTGTACACATCTTTATCGACACCTACTACTCCTTGGGTAGACATCTCGATGGACTTCATTTTCAGTTTGCCTCAGTCAAAGTCTGGCAAAGATTCTGTGTTTTTGGTAGTTGACATGTTTTCCAAAATGTCTCATTTTATTACCTATAGAAAAATTGATGATGTTGTTAATATCGCAAATATGTTCTTTCGTGAAGTAGTTCGTCTACATGGCATCCTTAGGACCATTGTTTCTGATAGGGATTCAAAAATTTTGGGGCATTTCTTGCATGTGTTGTGGGGAAAACTGGGTACTAAGCTTTTATTTTCTACTGCATGTCATCCACAGACAGATGGTCAGATAGAGGTAATAAATAGGACGCTAGGTACTCTATTGCGTGCGTTAGTAAAGAATAATCTGAAGTCGTGGGAAGAATGCTTGGCTTTTGCTGAGTTTGCATATAACAGAGTCGTGTATTCTTCTACACATATGACACCTTTTGAGGTTGTGTATGGTTTTAATCCGTTGACTTTAACGGATCTTATTCCTTTGCCTATTGATCATCATTCGAGTTTGCAAGGTATTCGTAGAGCTGAACAGGTTCGAGAGATGCATGAAAAGATGAATATGAGGATCGAGCTTCAGGGAGTTTGAAATGTAGCAAAGGAGAACACGCCCCGTAAGCAAGTGTTATTCAAACCCGGTGATAAGGTTTAGGTTCACTTCAGCCGGAACGTTCCCCTAATTTGAGGAAGTTGAAGCTGATGCCTCAAGGAGATGGACCATTTACTATGGTTGCTCGAGTCAACGACAAGGCTTACTGACTTGATCTGCCTGGTGAGTACAAATGTTCTTCCACATTTAATATCTCTGACCTATCTCCTTTTCCTGCCGTGATTTTGTTGATTGTTCGGCAATCCATGCACATGTGCCATTCATTGTTCTTTTTTAGAACCAAGATAACTAGAACGGTGCAGGGGCTGAGCGATTCACGGATTTGTTGCTTCTCCAATAACTCTTTGACTTGACTATCAATCTCCTTAGTCTCATCGGGAGATGTCTTATAGGCTGGGTGGTTTGGTAGCATGGCTCCGGGTATGAAGTTGATTTCATGCTCAATTCCTCGAATTGGCGGCAAACCACTTAGGATCTCTTCCGGGAACACGTCACTAAACTCGTCTAGTAGGGGCTGCACATCACTAGAAACACAAAAGTCGTTAGTAGGACTGCCCTTAAATGTAAGTAAGATGAGTGGCAAACCTGCATTCACGGCTTTTTAAACTCATTTTACAGAAATAAACAAGCTGCGTTGTTTAGGTGTTTTTGCAGCTGTTCTGGATGTCAAATCCTTCTTTGAAGAGTTAAGAGAAGGAGGAAGGGAAGGGGAAGGAATGATGGACCGATCGGAGACCGGTGAGGGGCCGCACGGTCCGTACAAAAGGCCCTCGGTAGTACATGGTCCATGCGGGAGGTTCTGGTCCATTTTTGAAGACCCTGCTTGGGCCGTGTGGATGTGTTGTGGCTCTGCACGAACCATGCAGAGCTGGCTCGTCCCTCGGCCTGTTTTGCTGCTGCGATTGTTGTCTGCTTCTTCATTTCTTCTTTAAACTTTTCTTGCATGTGTTGATGATCCTCCTCAACGTCTTTCGGGGCCAATGGCTTCAAAATACAAGTACGGCCATTGTGTTTCATGGTGTACGTGTTCAGATGTCCATCATAGACTGTATACCTGTCAAACTATCACGGTCTTCCTAACAACAAATATGCCACATCCATAGGGATAACGTCACAAAGAACAGTGTCAGAGAATTTTCCAATTGAAAATTTGGCACTAACCTGATATAGTACTCGAACATCGCATCTTTCTATAAACCACTGCAATCTATATGGCTTTGGATGCTTCTGTGCTATAAGGGTGAGTTTAATGGCTGCATATTGACTAATGGCGTTGATGACGCTGCCACTGTCAATAATCATGGAACACGATAGTTTCTTGATCATCACACGGGTGTAGAAGATGTTTTTCCGTTAATGATCTTGCTTTTCATCTCGAATGATGCTAAGGCTATAGATTATAATTAAACTGACGATTGGCAAATCCGGGGTGATTTCTTTAGGATCAGCATCATCTCTTGGTTCTTCCTTAGTGGTGTTGACTAAGGATTGCTCCAATTCATCCTCAGTGGCTGACTTGAGTTCATTTTGCTCTAACATGACTAGAACTCGCTGGTTTCGACATTGGGCTTGAAAGTTACCCCAATCTTGGCATTTATGACATTGAATGTCACGAGCTTGTGAAGGGAATGCATTAGGCAGCTGCACTGGAGGGTTTGGCTATGTAGGTGGTGGTCTGGACTGTGTGGGTGGTATAGACTCGGGGTCTACAGCTTGGTTATGGTGCAGTGCGATCAAAACAGTGAACGGGCTGCTCGGTAGCAACTCTCGGCCGTGGGGCCTCATTGGACGGCATGGATGAAGTGTTTTGACCCTAAGATGGTTATGTAGGAGTTCAACCATGCATAGATCGGTGCCGATCAACTCTCAGTTGCCTCTCAACAATTGATGCATAGTGAACCATCTCCTCAATGCTCGAGACAAGTCTCTTAATTCAACTTCACATGCTATATCCGGGTTCATGCCTTCAATGTACCGGATTATAGTGGCATCGAGTGTCTATTCTTTCCCAACTCGATTTAGGGCTGTCTCGAGTTCTTTGTGATAATTCTCTATCGAATGGGTTCCTTGCTTTATTAAATTCAACTTTTTCTCTAGCTCTCGCTCATAGTGCACTGGAATAAAACGTCCTCGCATGATGTCTTTTATCTCTTGCCATGAATCGATAGGCAGATATCGTTCACGACGTCTTCTAGCTTGTTGATTTTCCCATCATGTTGCTGCGTATCCCTTAAATTCAAGGGAGATGAGTGGTATCTTTTTCATCTCGGGAAACTTGTAGCATTCAAAGATCTTGATGACCTTTCTCTCCCAATCGAGGTACACGTCTAGATCATGTAGCCCTTCTGTAACAACCCAGATTTTTAGAATATGATTAAGTAATTTCTAATTTTAATTAGGAAATATTAAGAGGGAATTTCAAGCATAATAAGGATGTTTCGGTTCTAAGCCGCGATTTTAGGATTTATTTTTCATGAATTGTCTTTTCGAAAATTTTGATTCGAGATCAGTTATAGCCGATTTTCATTATGTTTGAAAGGTGTTGACCCAAGGAGGATGCTTGTGCTTTCGGATTTTGAATCTGAAGTCGTTTGAGTTCCCGATGTTTTTTTAATGAGATATGAATAGTGTTTTTCTGTAGGAGCGTGATCATTAGAAATTTGCGAAATCTCGTGTGTTGATACGAGCCTTGATTTTTTAAAGCCTACCCTATAGCAAATTTCTCAAGGAATCCGTTGGCATTCCCGGATTATTATTCTTAGGTCAATTGAACGCTTGAGAATTTTATTTATCCCGTTCGTGGAATAGTAACTTTTTTTTTAAAAAGAGAATATTTTCTCATTTTCCTTAAAACGATTCGTTCTTTATCCCAAGTTAAGTTGGTTCAATAGTACTCGAGCCAACTAACCTCCAGTTATTTTCGGATTTCATGTCTGAGGTCATTTGGGCCTAGACATCGAATAAAGCGCTTTTTAACCGAGCATGATATTTTTAAAGCAGTATCGTTGCACTGCAGAAGCTTCTCGAGGAAGCCATTATTTTTCCTATAAATAGATCCCCTCCCCCTTGCATTTCTCGCTAATTCATTTCCGCATCCCATTTCTGTAGTAGAGAGAGAGTAGAGAGGGAGCCCTCTTCATGAGGGCACCCCAGTGTTGAGAGTGAGTGTGGAGAGGAGGCCCCGCAGCGCATGGAGCCTCGCGGCACTGGGTAGCGCCGGCGCGCGCAAGGAGCCCCGCGGCGCTGGGTAGCGCCAGCGCGCACAAGGAGCCCTGCGGCGCTAGTGCTGTTTGGCAGCTCCGGCACATTTTCTTGTGGAGGTCATAACTTTCGCCTCGGTTGGAACCAAGAGGCCCGTGAGTACTCAAATCGAAGCTCTTTCGAAGTTATACGAGGTAGCAGTGGCTGATCATCCAGAATATCGATCGTTCAGGTCGGGTTTTCAGTCCCCATTTGTGGTAATTTTGGATGCCTTAATCATTTAAATTTTCATGTTTTAAGTTATAGTTAAGGTTCAAGGGTTTAGATATCATTTCGATGTCTTATTAGGAGCTTGAATAAGGTTTCAAGTCATTGATTAACTTTTGTAAAGAGGAGATGAATCTCGAGGAGGCCCGAGGAAAGATTTTTAGCTCGTTGCTTTGTCTACGTGCTCGTTATCGAGATGCTCATCATCGAGGTGGGTGGTTCTAAATCAAGTATAAGGTTTGAGCTATTAAGCTCTAGAAGCATGTTAAGGCAAGGAAAATATCCAATTAAAATATTTTATGTTCTGCATGTTTAGTCTCTGTACAAGGAAGAAAATATCCAATTAAAATATTTTGAGTTTGATAAGGTTAAGGAAGTTATTATAAGTTAAGTGAGCTCTCAAGTATGTTTAGATATGCTAGAATTGTTTATATACAATTTATGCTAGCATGAGGTGTTTAGAATTGCTTTATTGCAATTGAAGTTTATCCGCGTTCTTTTCCTCGTATTTGAATGTTTATGCTTTGTTAAAGCTTGTATAGTTAAGGATTAAGTTTTACCTTTTAGGATAGGTCATAAATCCCTTATACTCCGAGATCGTGGGCAATTAAAGAATTAGCCTTAGACGATTGCTCTAAACTTGGTATTGCTAGCTAAGTCAAGTAGGTAAGGAATGAGGTTAAGGTTAAGTGAGGAAGGTTAAGGTTAAGTAAGAAAGGAGGTAAAGGAAGGATATAGCTTCTATTGTAAGCAGGTTATCGAGCTCAAAGAACAGTTTATTTGCATTATCATGCCGTGACCTTCGAGTCACTAATATTGAACATTTGAAAGTAAAGGGAGTCACTGCTAGGTAATCCCCTCGCATACTCAGAGGACACTTGAGGTAACCCCTCTCTCATCCTAAGGCATAAGGGTACAGTAGACAGCAGGTTTGAGCCAGAAAAGGTGCCAGAAAGGAAGTAAAAGTTTTTGCGGATATGGAGGAGGCTTTTGTGTTTTGCTCTCCATATGTCGTCAGTTTATAATTGGATATTTCAAGGTTTATTAAAGAGTTTTCTCATAAAACCCCACTGAGTACATTAGTGCTCACACCCTCTTTTTCAAATGTTTTCAGATTGAGATTCTGAGGCCGGTGATGTGCTGCTGGTGGGGTTGTCTGAGTTCTCTGAGGTTTCAAGTTTGTTACTCTATATGGTTACATGTTTTCTTCCGCTAAGTTTCTGCTAAGTACTCTGATATTAGTATTTAGTCTTTAGATGTGTAACTTGATTCTTGATAGTAGCATGTTTTAAATGCTATGAATCCTAGTTATCAATAAAGTCTTGAGAAGTTGAAGCATGATCTTTTGACACCCCAGTTATTCCTTCATTGATTCCGAGTTAATTGAAGAGTCAATTAATGAGCATTCTGCTATCTGTTTATTTTCAGTTGACTTGTGAATAAGTCTTACACGGTTGTTGTTGTTGTTCACCTATGAATGGGCTTTTCTTTCAAGCATGTTTCTGTCATTCAAGTTAAGCTTGAGTTAGTTTCTTGTGTGGTCCTACGAATGGGACATGCAGTATGATTTATTTGACTCCGACCTTTTTTAGGTCATAGCCATTGTGGCCTTTGAGGAAGGCTTGCTCAGATATAAAGTCGAACTCCTATCTGTTTATCTTTGGATTCTATTTAAATTTCAGTTGGCTTGTGATTTGGCATTTCTATTCACTCGATTGAATCCTTTGACCTTTTTGATTCGTTGAAGTAATAGTTCTTCCAAGTGATGAAGTTAAGTTGCCTAAGTTCTTGAGGCACTAACTTAGTTTAATTCTAAAAACACCCCCCTGGATTTTCGATTAATCAATCTATTTTCTTCGGCTTTTACGCCTAACACCCCGTCCCCATCAAAATGACCACCTAAGGGACCGGGCTGTTACACCTTCAAACTCTGGGATGGTGTTTTTGATGTTACTCATCATGTCAACATCCTCAAATCTCGGCCTCTCAATGTGGAATGCGTGTCGGTAAGGTGCGCGGAGTCGATCACGTTGAATGCCCCGTCTCTATGGTATAAAATCAGCTTTTTACTCACTAGCAGCATCAGACTCGTGTCCATAATCAATATCTCTCTCGAATACGTGCATAACTGGCGGCCTTTGTGCAGCTCTTTGACGTTCAGATTGGCCTGCTGTAGCTCCTTGAGGCTCGAGTTGCCTTGTTGTATTTTCTTGAGGCTCAGGTTGCCTCGTTGCATTTCCTTGAGGCTCGGGTTGTCTCTCTACATTTCTTGAGGCTCAGGTTGCCTCACGGGATCTCCTTGGACCGTTTGTGATACAGTCGACTGGGTTATGAGCCTCACAAACTCCTTTTACAACTCGGCTACTTGGTTGCCAAGTTCGTCCTTCAGTAGACGAGTCGGACGCTCAAAATGTTTCGATAGAGCATCAAAATTGTATTTAGCATCCCACGGTGTATTAGATGAGTAGGACGGGTCGTCAAGTGTGTTTGGTGACCTCAATTCCTTAGGTTTTGGAGTCGATGATTCTGGATTGGTATCCCTCTTCATTGTACCTACAAAATGAACAAACATGAAAGGAAACAAGTAATGAACCTCACAACCTCATGGTCACTCGTATTTTCTCTCTAATTTTACCGCTCGTGTATAACACTCAAAGATAAGTGCACGTGTGATGTGGTATAGGTAATGTTGATCGAATTCTTGTGCTCTTTGATCAGCTCCTCTGGGTCTTCTCGCAAGCTTAAATCAATCAATCAAGAACCACGGTGGAATGCTATAGTGAATGAAGTATGATCAATGTACATGGTGTATGAAAAATGGCTACTTAGTGTAGGTAGACCGGCTGTAGTGGGTGTTCGAAGTTGGTGTACGAGTGTAGGGTACGTGTGGTGTACGTGTGTATTGGATCGGGTAGTGTATGGATTGTGTAGGTAGTGAACCGGGTGTATGTAGACTAGGGCTATAATTTTCAAATCCTAGAAGTGGTAGGAGTCAAAAATAGGGGTTATGGGAAGGATAAGGTAGGTGGAAAGAGATTAGGACAAAACTAAACTAGATAAGGAAAGAAAGAATATAGATAAGGTAGTATCTATTTAGATGTGTTTCACCTAGATAGACACAATCTAAATAGTCTAAGTTATCTATTAAGAAATGAAAGACTCTAAAACAACTAGAAAAGAATAGGAAAATCGAAATCAAATATGACTTTTTTTTTCGGCGATCTGTTCTTTTTTTTTGTACAGATCTTTTTTTTTACTAGGATAAAGTTTTGAAGATCCTTTCTCTTTTTTATTAATGAATAAACAAATTACAACTCGATGACACATAGACAGAAAATAAAAACACGTAGGACAAAAATATGACATGTCAGATTGAACCACGGCCAGCAGAGTTGACCTGTCTCTGATGCCAAATTTATGATATGACCCAGAAAATTAATCTAAGCCAAATCTAGAGAACATAGCGTAAGACTTTTAAAGGACTCTAACAACGTTAGCGGAATGAAGGATTCAACCTAACTAACTATACAAAATAAACGAACGAAACTAGGACAATATGACTCGATTATGATCTGAATTAGACTCGATAAAATAAACAAATAAGTCACCTAGATTAATGGCTCAACTAGAATAAAACACAACATAAATAAAATAGATGATCGGCGGACGGATAGGTTGGATATTGAAGATGAAGATGGCTCGGTTATGGATTGATGAAAGGATGGATAATTCAGACTTACTTGGAAGGAATAAGGAGGGCAAATTGTGGCTTGTGGAGGTTGGTGTTGGCGGCGGTGTTGGTGGTTGATAGTAGGATTAGAACTTCAGTTCAACCCCGGCTTCAATGAGACGAAACGCAACTACTTCGATCTTTTCGGGATTTGTTAGTTACTTTGAAGGAATGAGAAGGGCGAATTGTGGCTTGTAGAGGTTGGTGTTGGCGGCGGTGTTGGTGGTTGATAGTAGGATTAGAACTTCAGTTCAACCCCAGCTTCAATGAGATGAAACACAATTACTTCGATCTTTTCAGGATTTGTTAGCACTTCCCCTTAGAACTCAATGGAACTAAAAAGAAGCTTGAGATAGGACTTTAGATTTGCTAAAGTCTAAAGAACGTGTATATATGTGATCAATCAAAGCATCGTGAGACAGTTGAAAATATAACTTCAAAATATTAATCAATGTCTAAAGTAAAATAGTTCACAAGGTTCCATATTTATAATATAAGGTGGACAAAAATTACTAAGGCCAAAAGACATTATATGGCCAAAAATTTAGAGCCTTAGTTGGGTAGTAGAATCTTCTATTGATCTCATCTACTATCTAGCAATGCTGAATATTGTCCAAACACTCAAGATAAAGAAGTTCAATTCAATTCACGTGAAATCAACCATCACAAGCAAGGATCGAAACCAAATCGATTACCTACCCCTAATGTATGGAACTAGCCCCTCATCATGCAAGACAACCAACAAGAATCACACAAGTTCTTCATCTTAAATACGAAAAAGATAGATAAAAAGACAAACTTACACAATCTTTGTTATATCGACAATGTTTGGGAAAAATCCCCCAAATGAAACTGAAACTGAAACTGAAAAGGAAAACAAGGAAAGTTCATGATCTTCTTACAAGCCTAGCTGGTTAAGCCCCGGCCTACACTGCAGATCCTTTCTCAAGCCTAGCTGATTAGGCCCTGGCTTGAACGGTGGATTCCTTTTCAAGCCCAGCTAATGAGGCCCCGGCTTGAGCTATGGATACCTTCTGCTTCTTCTTCTTTTTTTTCTCCAAGCTTCTCCAACCTCTCCAAAATTGATCGATCTGAGGGCATCACATCCCTTAAACTGATCATCCTAATAGTTCTTCGACTTTCCCAAACTGATTAGGAGATGTTCTTTCTTTTTTTCTACTCTCCACTTGAAGTGAATGATGAATGGTTCAATGGTAAGATGGTCAAATGGTAAGTCTTGTATATGAAGAGACATTTAAGAACCATCCAACAAAATTGATCTATCAAACAATTCTGAAAATACCCTCAGAGGGAGACAAAACTTCGCCCAGCACCGACTGGAAATCAGAATCCTAGCGCTTGATGGGGGCTTAGCGTTCGCTGGGCCCTCTTTGCTTAGAGGTCTACTCAATGGTGGTTGGGTTCTTAGCGATGGCTGGCTTCAGTCCATGCTTCCTCCGGTTTGATGCTTCAATTCGGGCACAGTGCGGGCTCAGTTTAGCTTGTGCTCAGTTCAGTTGAGCTTGTTCTCAGTTCAGCTCAGCTTGTGATTAATTCAGCTTATGCTCAATTTAACTGGTGATCAGTTCAACTGGTGTTTAGTTCAACATGTATCAGTTTAACTGCTGCTCAATTCAGTTCAACTTGTGATCAGTTCAGCTTGTGCTCAGTTCAACTGGTACTCAGTTCAACTAGTATTAGTTCAACTGGTGCTCAGTTTGAGCCTTTAGCTTGGCCCTTTAGTTTGAGCCTTCAGTTTGAACCATTAGTTTGCGCCTTCAGTTTGAGACATCAGTTTGAGCCTTCAATTTGAGCCATCAGTTTGAGCCTTCAATTTGGCTTCAATTGGGCTTCAGTTTTGCTTCAGTTGGGCTTCCGAATTTTTCACCTTTTATGCCATAAAATCACTACTTTTGTAATAATAGCTCAAGGTATAAACAAATCTGGCATAACTCACCAAAAGATCAAAAGTAAAGGTAACAACATCAAAACAACACAAAAATAACTAAAATACACACACTAAAGACATAAAATTCCTAAAAGAAAATATCACAAATAAACACTAAACACACATAAGATCATATTATCGGTTCCTTATAAAGTATGAGAAGAGTTTCACAACCTAGATGGAGTTAGATGAACCATCGGTATAGTTATGGTGTGATTTAGAATTATTCTATCTTGGCTATGGAATCATACTAGTGCACTTTCGTAGTGTATTAAACTGGATCACAGCGAGATAATTCTTATGGACTGACAACACATAAGAATATAAATCTCAGATATTGATGAGATATGTTTTTTACTTCCATAAGTTTTAAAAGACATATCTCACGTTACAAGTGCACAATCCAGTAGCAAAGCGAAATAAGGTCAAACACAAGGAATTTATGTAATTAAGAGCATACAAGCATCATCACTCAAATTCTTTCACTATTTAAACCATATAAAATTTTGAGGAGTTTTATACTAGGCATGAGAATGCAAGAAACAACACAATTAAAAACAAGAACATAAAATTGACCAACTAAAATAATTTAATCAATAAGAAAAAGGAGTCATAGGGCAATGCTCATTAATAAGGGTGTAATCTTTAAATATGAAAAATATGTTATTCAACTCACATAGAATTGACAAGAAATTAGTCCAAGAGCTTTCTCAAGATACTCATAATCCAAATGAAACAAACATCAACAAAAATGAAATTCATAGATTAGGATAATATTAATCCCGAAATGTGCAATACAATCTTCCAAACATCAACTTCTTCACACTTCCAAAACCTTAAGAGCAAGAATCCACAAAATGAGCTAAAAGGAGTAAAATTATGGGGGCTTGCCCTAATTTTTGAACTAAGATTCCTATTTATACCAGGGAAAATTACATAGGCTAAAATTAAATAAAAAATGGAAAGAAAAAGCAAAAATCCAGAAATAGGATAAGGAGATGCGAGTGGGGTCTTGCACGATCGAGATGGTCGTGCCTCCCTTCTCTGACGCTGATCGCGCCCAAACACGGCTTTTTGGGCCTCTATGTAAACATTCACTCGTGCCTCGCCTGGGCACGGGTCGCACCCCATTTTGAGTTCATCGGGCCGCACCTCCTGGCGAGAGTGTGTAGCTCGTACCACATTTATGCTCGGGTCGTGCCTTTAGCTTGATGTTTCCCGAATGCTCAATCCGCTCGATTCGACCCTCAAACATGAGTAATTGTGTAAAAAGCACTTATTATAAAACATAACTATTTTGATGAGAAAAGCAACGAAACATGGATAAAAATATAAAAGAAAACAAGCTAAGATGCTCGGATTTAGGGTGAAAATCCCATTTGTCAGATATTCATAATTCTTAATCCTTGTATAATAGTAGACATATATTTTAATGTAGATTACTTTGACCTTTTAATGGGTGAGATTCTAATTAAAGAATCAAAAAGCCCTATAGATTGGGTAGTGACATGTCTATATATGATGAGTTACTAATTATAGAAGGAAATCGTATCTCAGTGTGCCAAGTTAATGATGTCCCCTGAGTAGCTCAAAAAGGATTATCATATTAAATCTTACAAGTGGATTTTTTTTTAATCCAACATGATAATAAAGGTTGAGTGGTTTGATAAACCTGGGGTTGACATGCATTTCAGGTGCTATTTTGTGTTCATTGGGTGTCGATTGCATGTAATTTGTCGTATAATTACTTGTATTGTGGAGTTCAGGTTTCGTCACGGATTTATCAAGTTTTGGCAGGAGAAATAGCTTTCTTGAGGAGATTTTGAAGAGAATGAAATAGGAGAGTGGTGGGAGGTGCCCAAAAATGGTTTAGAAATGGTTTAGAAAGTGAAACGGGTCAAAAAAGTGAAGTTCCGGGCGAGAGGAGAAGTGCACGGCCCGTGCTCCACAAAGACCATGGTATCAGAGTGTTGCAGAAGAGCACAGACCATGCTCCTGTCTCGACAGAGCAGTGGAATTTTTGTGAAAAGAGCAAGGACCGTACTCTAGGGAGCACAGATCGTGCTCTAATCGGCGATCGTTAAGGATTTCTTTTTTAGACCAGTCTCTCTTTTCTTCTGTGGGCTTCCACTCCATATACTATTTAAGGGGTCACATTGGATGAAAAATATACACACTTTTACCCCATATTTTAGCAGAGAAGAGCAAAGGCGACAAAGGATTACTGCAAGTGAAGATTCAAACATTCAGCATAAGTTGTTTTACAATTTTAATTTAATTTCTTCTTGAATTTTGTAATTCGTATTTTATTTTTATTGTATTGTAGTTCTATTATGAGCAGCTATAACCTTATTAATTCTAGGGTTTTGGCCACTATTTTATTAGTAGTAAAAATAACCGCAAGTGTATGGTGCAATTGTAATACGTAGCGAGCAACAATATCGTATCCACAGGGATTGTGATGGCAAATAATATTATGAGTACTGAAACATAGACACCTTATTAATATCTAGATACTTATACTCAATTGAGAGTTCGAATAAAGTAATATGCAAATAAAAAGAACATGAAATAATATAAAGTTCAAATAAAAGAAAATAGATCCTAGGGAATGCTTTTCCTAGAATGTCATCTATGCGAGATCAATCAATTCAATAAACCAATTTAATTCATATATGGTGGAAGATAACAAAGATATTAAAAACCTCTCTCTCGAGTAAGTTTGTAAAGTCGATTAATAAATTACCTATTCACCTTTCGATCCTTCTAAGTAATTTAATCACTCCTAAAAGCACACATGATCATAATTTCCTATGAATGTTTATTCACTTGGTCGGTACTTCTAAACATTCACAATATAATATCTTATTTAATCTAGCATGCATAAGTGGTGTCCAAACAATCATACATGAGAAATTAAAACCAAGATTATAAACCAATATATGGAATGAACAATTGAAAGATTAATCAAAATATAAAATCCATCGTAGTTTTATATCACTAGAATCTAAGAAAAATTACCTATACATAATCAAAGAAAAAGGATAAAAATACAACATGGTAAACAAAATATTGTTCAACACAATAAAGAACCCTGGGGTCTTCAATCTTATTGTAGCCTCTAAAGCATTTGTTGTGCCTCCATAATTATGTCCACCTCGGTACGTCTTATGTTATACTTTGTATAATCTTTTGTACGCCTCTTTTCTAATGAGTAGAGACGGTATTTATAATGTTGGAGGGAACCTATAACAGCCCGGTCCCAAAAATTAGAATAGGGTCATTATGTAGAAAAATAGAAGGAAAAATGTAGTTTAATTGGAAATCCAGGGGGTGTTTCTAGAATCGAACTAAGTTAGCGCCTCCAAAATTTAGGTAGCATACCCTTATAACTGAAAGGAAATCTACGTTTTCCAACATATTAAAGAAGTCAAATGGTTCAATCAAGTTAAAGGGATGCCTATTCATAGGCCAATCAGAATTTAAACAGAATCCAATAACTAACAAATAGGAATCCAGCTCTTTAAATAAACAAAACCTCTTCATAGGTCACAACAGCTAATACCCATCAATAAGTCAGAGGCAAATAAATCATTTTGTCTCAATCATGGGGCAGAAGCAAGAAAACAACTTAATATTTGCTATAGGTCAACTAAAAGTAAGCAGGATCAACATGATTTAAAAGTAAAGCCTCTTCATAGGCGAAAGACAAATTAACAAACATGTTCATTAAAAGGTGAGACTTTTCCTTGAATCAATTATATAGTTAAGCATATGAAACATGCTAACTAGAAAGTCAACAATTGTTCATAATCAAAGTAGCAGAATCGTAACAACAAGTTACCATTAGTCATCAGAGCAACAAGAAATAGAGTGGGAATAATGGTAGTAAAACACGATCTCACAGCCAACCTACTTTCACAACCACCATCCACCTCTCCATCTCAACCTGAAAAATATTGGGAAAATAGGGCATGCGTACTAATGCACTCAGTTGGGTTTTATGAGAAAGCTTTGTAAAACTTTAGAAATATCCAATATTAACTGGCAGCATATGGGAAGCAAATCGCAAAAGCCTTTCCCATATCTGCAAGACCTTTTACTTTCTCTGGGCCCATCCTAACTCAAACCTGATGTCTACTGCACACTGAGGCATGCCTTAGGATAAGAGAGGGGTTACCTCAAATATTCCACTGAATATGCGAGGGGGTTACTCAGCAGTGACTCTCTGGTGATCAAAAGATCACAACATAGTGACCCTAAACCACAATCTGGTAACCCGAAGGCTACAATGAGTATGCGAGGGGATTACCAGTAGTGACTCTCCTTAAACTCATCAATGATTCTTCTTTAGTGACTCGAAGGTCACAACATGATAATGTAATAACATTCTTCCCTAAGCTCAAAATCCTACTTAACAATAATTAAATCTCATCATTCAATTCTCAACATCAAAACCTCAACATTGAATTCTCAACATTCAATCCTCAATGTTTAATCCTGTTAGCATAGATCATAACTTAGAATGAAACATCTAGAGTACATTCATTAATCAATAATATAGCCTTAATGCCTATAAGGGGTACTATAATCAACCTATAAGGCATCATTTATCTAAATAACATTCTCATCAATAATATCAATACCAAAGTTAACTTATGATCATGATCATCTATACCTCATATCAATCAGCTATAAGATATCACATCATATCAAATTATATCATCCAATATCAACTCAAGAGCTCAAACAACAATTAACATAATCATGTCACATAATAACTTCCTTCCTTTGTACAGAGACTAATCAGGCAGAGCATGAAATAATTTATTAGATATTTCACTTTGCCCTATCATGCTTCTTAAGCTCACTAGCTCGATCCATAGATTAGGTTTAGAATCACCCACCTCGATGATGAGCACGTGACGGCACGATAATCTCGAAAATAGCTTCATTAATCCTAACAGGCTCTACAGGTCCTACAAGGGTCGATATTCGACTCAGAACAACTATTATATTTTTGGGATTTAATCTACGAGAAATAGAGCTATTATATAATTTTAATCTCTTCAAAAATAGATTGCGCGACTCTAGAGACCTTGAATAATTTCGACAAAAAATAAATCAATTCTAAAACGACATTCTTGATTTAATGGCACCAACTGATTTGACATAGGCCTCTTTCCATAACTTGCCATTTTACTCAGCTGACCTTGATTGCGCTTTTCACTTGCCCGAAAATTATGAAAATAATACGGGACACTCTTATACATGTGAGGACTAAATTTTGTGACTTTGAGAATTTTTTGATAACCCATGCTTCCGGCACAAAAATAACTGCTTTAATTAAATAATTGAAATTATTCAAAACTCGATACGAGATCATGAAACTCGGCAGGCCTGTAGGAAATAATTTTTGGAACAACTTTCGAGAGGAAACCTTTTTGATTTAACAACCCAAAATAGGAAAAAACAGGGAAAAACCAAAACTGATCGGTGTCTAATTACTATTCTTATTTTCTAGCAATTTGGCCGGTATTCGGTCACCGGATGATGACAGACTCAACATACGAAATGAAGCACTGATTAAAATACACAACATATTAAAATTCTAACTTGATAAGGTAAGAAATGGATCGAAACGAGATGTCTGAAGAGACGGCACGGCGTTGGCGACGACTCTCCGGTAGCCCTCTGGCGTTTGGCAGCTGCATCCGCAGCACCACCCCCAAACAAAACTTAATCTGGGCCCGCATGCCCGATTTACTCGGTGTAGGCCTAGGTTTTTCATTTGTCAACATGAACTTAGTGAGAGAGAGAGAAGAGAAGAGAGAAATGAGCAAATGGAAATGAATCCAAGGCCCGTCAGTTTGATTAGAGCTAATTTGTCTTTTGTACTTTAGCCCTTAGCTGGGTTATTTTCTGACTGATTGACGCATCCTCTCAGCTGGGTTGACCATGCTCCGAAGCGGTTGACTCTTGCTTCAGTTAAGCTGCTTTAGGAGTCTCTTTTTGGTCAATTTCATACTTCAAGCTTGGAACTGCTACAGTTTTTCAGAACATGTTTCTACATATTTTGACATTTCATCAAAACTAAAATTAAGGGTTTCTTTGATAGTTTTTCCTAACAATGAATAAATAGATTTGTCAAAACTTCCTATCATACTGAAGCTCTCAATCTTCCAACAACTAGGTCGATCTTCTTTGGGTCTTTTTTCTCTAAAGTATCACACACATTCCTCTTTACGAGGTTGCTATGAAATAGCACGAGTTGACTGGACTTTAATTGGTTGTGCCTAGCTTGGAAAGCCATAACTGTGGATCACTCTCTTCCTACTGAATTAAAGGGTTTGTATCTGGGGGAACGAATCTCTATTCCTTGTAACTGCAACTGGATCATAAGGTAAGACTTCTGAACTAGAAGCTGGAGTAGAGCTTCCCCGATCTTATAGTATATTTGCAATCTCATAACTAATCTTTAAGTTGACTACTCATTTCCTTGCTTCTGGCATGAAGTCAAAGCATCAAAAACTTGTTCTTGATTCTGCTAGAATCTTGGAACTCTTTAACCTTCTCATGAATACCCTTGCGATAAAATGTTTTTTCGAACAGTTGTATTAAACTCTAGCTCCTTGAGAGGGAACTTATTCAATCTAGCTTCTTGAGAGAACCTAAAGGGAATCTTAGAATTCTCTTTAATTCAAGCTAGCTATATTCTATGTTCTGGCTATATTCTACATGCCTCATTTGTCCTTAACACATCCTCAAATCCTTTCCTTATGGGAAGTAGACAAACCTTTATCACAGAGAAAATTTTTAAATCACCTTTCAAACTTTATAACTTACCCAAAAATTTTGATGGTCCAAAATGACCGAAATAGTTTGAGTATATGCAGAAAATAATATTCTGAAAAGATTTGCTGCATGCTCGAGTCCATAATGACTTAAAAAATTTTTTTACAAAATTATTGATCTAGAACTTACTTCAATAAGTTCCACCTTAAACTTTGGTATAACAAAAAATTTCTTTCATAAAGAAATAATCTTCGATTTTCATTTAAGAAAAATCGACTAGCCTTACCTTACTAAAAATTCTTCTCGTCATCATGTACTTTAGAAGTTATACCAAATATAATCAAAATACTTTAACTCAATCATACCTTAATTTTGTTGAAGATGCAAGGGTGATGGTGAGATGTGTGTTGCTGATTAATACCTTTGAACAATTCAATATTCATATAGAATTCAATCAATCATTTCAATAAGAGACAGGTCTGCAGAGTTGTAAGCCTACTCTGATACCATCTGTAACAACCCGATCCGAAAAATTAAGAAGGGGTCATTATGTAGAAAAATAGAAAGAAAAAGATAATTTAAATGGAAATCCAGGGGAGTGTTTCAAGAATCGAACTAAGTTAGCGCCTCAAAAATTTAGGCAGCATAACCTTATAACTGAAAGGAAATCTACGTTTTCCAACGTATTAAAGAAGTTAAATCGTTCAATCAAGTCAAAGGGATGCCTATTTATAGGCCAATCAGAATTTAAACATAATCCAATAACTAACAAATAGGAATCCGGCACTTTAAATAAACAAGACCTCTTCATAGGTCACAACAACTAAGACCCATCAATAAGTCAGAGGCAAATAAATCATACCATCCCATTCATAGGGCAGAAGCAAGAAAACAACTTAATATTTTCTATAGGTCAACTAAAAGTAAGCAAAATCAACATGCTTGAAAAGTAAAGCCTCTTCATAGGTGAAAGATAAATTAACAAACATGTACATTAAAAGATGGGACTTTTCCTTGAATTAATTATATAGTTAAGCATATGAAACATGCTAACTAAAAGGTCAACAATTGTTCATAATCAGAGTAGCAGAATCATAACAACAAGTTACCATTAGTCATCAGAGGAGTAAGAAATATAGTGGGAATAATGGTAGTAAAACACGATCTCGCAGCCAACCCACTTTCACGGCCACCATCCACCTCTCTATCTCAACCTGAAAAATATTTGAAAAAAAGGGGCGTGAGTACTAATGACTTAGTGGGGTTTTATGAGAAAACTCTGTAAAACTTTTGAAATATCCAATATTAACCGGCAGCATATGGGAAGCAAATCGCAAAAGCCTTTCCCATATCTGCAAGACCTTTTACTTCCTTTGGGCCCATCCTATCTCAAACCTAATGTCTACTGCACCCTGAGGCATGCCTAAGGATAAGAGATGGGTTTCCTCAAGTATTCCACTGAGTATGCGATGGGGTTACCCAGCAGTGACTCCCTTGTGATCAAAAGATCACAACCTGGTGACCTTAAGCCACAATCTGGTAACTCGAAGGTTACAATGAGTATGCGAGGGGATTACCCAGTAGTGACTCTCCTTAAACTCATCAATGATTCTTCTTTAGTGACTTGAAGGTCACAACATGATAATGTAATAACATTGTTCCTTGAGCTCAAAATCCGGCTTAACAATAATTGAATCTCAACATTCAATTCTAAACATCAAAACCTCAACATTGAATTCTGAAAATTCAATCCTCAATGTCTAATCTTGCTAGCATAGATCATAACCTAGAATGAAACATCTAAGTCGCATTCATTAATCAATAATATAGCCTTAATGCCTATAAGGGATACTACAAGACATCATTTATCTAAATAACTTTCCTCATCAATAATATCAATACCAAAGTTAACTTATGATCATGATCATTTATACCTAATATCAATTAGCTATATAATATCACATCATATCAAACCATATCATCCAATATCAACTCAAAAGCTCAAACAATAATTAACATAATCATGTCACATAATAACTTTCTTACTTTGTATAGAAACTAATTAGGTAGAGCATAAAATATTTTATTGGATATTTCACTTTTTCCTATCATGCTTCTAAAGCTCACTAGCTCAAACCATAGATTAAGTTTAGAATCACCCATCTCAATGCCGAGCATGTGACGGCACAATAACCTCGAAAATAGCTTCATTAATCCTAACATGCTCTACAGGTCCTACAAGGGTCGATATTCAACTCAGAACAACTATTATATTTTTAGGATTTAATCTACGATAAATGGAGCTATTATTTAATTTTAATCTCTTCAAAAATATATTGCGTGACTCTAGATGCCTCGAATAATTCTGACACAGAAGGAAATAAATTCCAAAACATCATTCTTGATTTAATGGCACCAACTGATTTGACATAGGCCTCTTTCTATAACATTCCATTTTATTTAGTTAACCTCAATTGCTCTTTTCACTTCCTCGAAAATTATGAAAATAATATGGGGCACTCTTATACATACGAGGACTAAATTTTGAGACTTTGAGAATTTTTCAATAATCCATACTTCCTGCACAAAAATAACTGCTTTAATTAAATAATTGAAATTATTCAAAACTCGATACGAGATCATGAAACTTGGCAAACCTATATGAAATAATTTTTGGAATAATTTTCGAGAAGAAACTTTTTTGATTTGACTACCCAAAATAGGTGAAAATGGGAAAAAACTGAAACTAATCGGTGCCTAATTACTATTCATATTTTCCAAACCGGCCACCGGAAGATGACGAGCTCAACATACGAAATGAAGCACTAATTAAAATATACAACATATTAAAATTCTAGCTCGATAAGGTAAGAAATGGACCGAAATGAGACGTCCGAAGAGGCGGCACGACGGCAGTACGGCGGTGGCACAGCGGCAGTAGTGGCTCTCCGATAGCCCTCCGGCGTTCGATCGCTGCTTCCGCTACACCCCCCAAACAAAACTTAACCTGGGCCCGCATGCGCAATTTACTCTGCGCAAGCCCAAGTTTTTCATTCGTCAACACGAACTTAGAGAGAGAGAGAAGAGAAGAGAGAAATGAGCAAATGGAAATGAATCCAAGGCTTCCTATTTATAGGAAAAAACTTGTCTTGCCCGATAAGTCACTCCGGATATAAAATACTAATAAAATTATTCCGGACTTGATTAAAAATTATTTTATTTAATGGCAAGGTCAAAATGACCTCCAACACAAAATCCGAAAATACCGGGAGATTCATTGGCTCGAGTACTATAGAACCAACTCGACTCGGGATTATGAAGAAGTTTTCTAATGAAACATGAAGAAAGATTCTTTTTTCAAAAATAGATTTGCTATTCCTTTCGTACGACAGGTAACACTCCCGAGCATTCGCTTGGCCTCAGATTGGAAATCTGTGAACGCAAACGGATTCCTTGGGTCGAATCCTATAAAATAGGCTTAACGAGGCAATCCTTGGATCATCAAGCAGGATTTCGCAAATTTTCGAAATTCACGCCATCACGGAAAAATACTATCCACACTCTTACTTTATACGTTTTTCATCGCTAGGACCTCAAATGATCTCGGATTAAAATTCCAAAAATACCAGCGCACTCCTTAGGTCAATACCTTTCAAACAAGACTGAAATTGACTATATTCGAATTGTGATAGAATATTTTTTATAGACGATTTTCGAATAAAAGACAACTAACATCGCGACTTACATCCGAAACTTCTTTATTTTAGCTCCAATTATTTTCTTTAGGCTTCTAAACAAATTTAGAAAACTCCTAAGATATTCTAAGTAGAGAAAAGTCTTGAAAATCCTGAACTGGGTCCGTCCGGGTCGACTGGTGGGTCGGGTCTATCTTGCGCACGCAGGCTTCACTAAAACGGCTCATTCTCACTTATTTCAACTTGGACAACACTCCTAACTCGATTCTCCATCTTCCCATACTCTTCAAACACCCATTTGGACTATGCTGAATTATTCTCATTAATTATAGTGGGCTTTACTTTTTAAATCCAGTCCAAAGGCCTAATTGGTCCATCCTTTAGCTTTCCAAGTGCATACTTGATCATTTTGCATCAAATAATGACCAGATTTACCACTATCACTGTAAAACTCACAAATACATCAAAATATCCCAAATTATAACATAATGAGCACAAAATCTATGAAAATCACACAACTTATCAACTTAAACATCATCAATTCATATCCAAAAGTTTTGTAAAATACACAGCTATCAGGTTTGCAAACATGTTGAAGTTATGAACTAATTTAATTATGTTACATTTTTCTTCTGATTATTGAGTTTAATTTGTTCAAGTGCTATTTAATTTCATTCAGAGATTAGTGTCCATAATCGATGTATGCTAACTAGTTAATTTGAGGCATGGCGGAAATAATTAACTAGTGGGATTAATTAAACATAATTGATACACATTCTGCGAAATGTGTAGGAGGTTTAATCTGATGCTTTAGGGAGTTAACAAATTAATCTAGAGATGAGAGTGATAGTTAATTTGTTAATCCACGACTACTTTTAGACCTGACGGAGATAGGTTGCAACATTTCTGATCTGCCACCAATAATCAGATTAAAATTGAGAATTGTTAGAATTGAATTAGTACATAATGGATACATATGCATGCATTTCCTAGGATTAATCTTTTAATTGATTGTTTGATTTTGCTAAGTAATTTAGTTTGTTTAATTTGTTTTCATCTATTTCCTAATGAATTGTTTTAGTTTGAATTTGAATTCGTGTCTAGGATTAATTCAACCCAAAGAAATTGGTAGCCTGAATAATAGAAAACTATTGGCTTTGTGCTTAGTGTAATCAACATTACAGTATCTATGGATACGATACTCGATTCACTTCCTTTATTACATTAACCTGTGTAGTTATAGTTATTGCATATAAAAATATAGAGCATCAACTTTTTGGCACCATTGTCGGGGACTGTATTTGATTATACATTGATATTATTACTGAAAAAAAAATTTATTACTTCAAGTAGTTTATTAAAATAAAGTCTACAAGTAGAGCCGATTCCTAATTTCCTTGACCGAGCTCATCGACAGATGAACAAGGAGCGAAGAAGACAAGAGAAAGAAATGGCAGCCAACAATGAGAATATTGATGTGGAAGTATTGGGTAGGTGGCTTCGAGAGATGGAGCAAAGACTTGCTCGATAGGCTAAGCCCGAACAAGACACAACACCTCTAAATCACCTGTATCAGGCACCTACTGATAGGTACCTTGGTGCCAGATAGGGTGGCAGCATCGCTGCAAATAACTTTGGATATCTGCGACACAATTAAGATTAATGGTGTAAATGACAACATCATCCGGATGCAGATGTTTATCTTTTTCTTGAGGGATCGAGCTAAAGAATGGTTTTCAGAGTTTAGATAAGAAGTCCATCACTACTTGGGATCAAATGTGTCAGGCATTTCTCGCTAAGTATTTTTCCCCTTTAAAAGCCCAAAAAATCATTGTTGAGATCACCTATTTTTCTCAGATGGGTCATGAATCTATTTATAAAGCTTGGGAGAGGAACATGGACTTGCTTTGGTCATGTCCATAATATAGGTTCAGTGTCGACAGACAAATTATGCACTTCTACAGTGGGTTGACCTACAACACAAAAAGATTAGTAGACACCTCAGCTGGAGGATGCTTTGTGAATAGAACTACTGCTGAAGCATTACAGATTATCGAGGAGATAGCGGCTACCAATTATCAATGGCCGATGGAGAGGAATCCAACAAGGCCAGCAGCTGCAGTATCTTATTCCAGAGTGGGTTATTTGGTGGCTGAGGATGAGCTTTTAAAAAAGTAAGTTCTTGATGAGCATCGCTCATATATGGATGTTAATGCCGTGCAGCAGCTGTTGGGGTTTTTTTGAATTAAACTACTGCAGGATCTATTAGTTGTTCATTAATCCATGTTCATACATATCATAATTTTTATATATCTTGTATGTATTAATCTCGCCTAGTTCAAATTTCATGCATAGCATATTCGAATCTAATAAAGTAGAAGGAAAGATCACGAATAATACTTACAATTTGACAGATGGGTTGAGGACAAGATTACAGATCTAATCTTGTTGTTGAATGAACACTGATCGGTACCCCTTTCTTGCTATTCCACTCCAAGATCTTCTGTTGTATTCCTGGACTGAGTGTTAGATACAGAGTGGGTTGTATTCTACTGATATGGATGTGGATTCTATGGAGAACAAGAGAACAAAAGAGAGTTGAAAATTACTTGTGTAATTTTCGGCCACTCCCTATAATTAAATAGGGAGGTGGCCGAAAGTTGCAGCCCTAACCCTACTGGGTTTAGGCCTCTGGCTCATGTTCTATCTCCAGTCCACTTTCAGTCTAATTGGGCTACAACAGGGATCTAGAAGAATATTAAATTAGCCTACTAATTTATTTAATTTCCAATATCCAATGAACTTAGGATATTATTAAATAAATTAAATATTACTTTTATTATACTAAAGAAGTAATACTGACTTACCAATTTAATACATATTTGTGAATATACTTTCTCCTTTAGTTCAGTTATTCCCCGTGTTTAAGATCGAATGATCATTAATTAATTATGTAAGCCTTTGACAGCTATAATTAATTAATATTTAAAACGTTGAGTAGTACCACACAAGCTTTATTCATGTATGGAATAAATTCCACTTGCAGATTTTCACATGAACTTGTGATTCCTCAAGAGAACATTATCAACCTAGCGCACTAGGACACGGTGCTTATATATATGGCACGACACATCATATATGCAAATGCTACTACCCAAAATATCGAATTTATTGATTCTATAAAATAATCTCACCCATTGATAAATCAAAGCAATAAACAAAGCATATATATGTTCGTCAAAAATTATAACTTAAGAACTCGAACTCTCTGGATCTTTGTTCTCTAACTTATAGTGTCAGAGTACAGAACAGTATCCTATTGTGATCCTCCTCAATATACTAACACGTGTATTAGAATAATCAATTAGTCAAGATAAACCAACTATCAAATTATTCTATGGTATACCGATGGTGTATTCAGGACCATCGAAGCCGTGAGCCTTTTAATATAATACAAGGATCTGATGATATGATCTTACTGTGTGTTTACCCACACACCGTATCATCTACAATGTAAGTATATTGAATATACATAAACAATTATATAATAAAGTAAATGCAAACAGTGACTGCAATAAAATCAATATATATCATTATATCATCATAAAAGTATACAAAGACAAGTCTTCCAGTATACAAAACTAACAATCTCTCACTTATACTTGAAGCATATCTTTCAAGCATAATAACTAACTGGCTAACTCTCAAATCAAAAAAATAAACTCAAAATGCGCCTCCGGGTCTGCATCTCACTCCTATTTTCTTCACGTGACCATCAAAGGTCTTAGCTGGAAGGTTCATCATGTATGGATCAGTTAGATTGTCCTCTGATGCAATCTTGACCACTGCCACGTCCCCTCTCTTAATGATTTCTCATATAAGATGGTACTTCATTTCTATGTGTTTACTTGCCTTATGGGTTCTAGGTTCCTTCAAATTTGCCACTGCACCAGAGTTATCACAGTATATCGTGATACTCTTAGGCAAATCAGGAACCACACTCAAGTCCGATAAGAAGCTCTGGAGACAGACAACTTCTTTTGCAGCCTCAGAGGCAGCTACATATTCAGCTTCCATGGTAGAGTCGGCAATGCATTTTTGCTTGATGCTCTTACATGCAATGGCTCTACCTCTTAATGTAAACACATAGCCTGAGGTAGACTTACTCCGATCTTTATTGGATTGAAAATCTGAGTCTGTGTAACCCAAAGGTACTAGACTATCAGAGCAGTATACCGATATATATTCTCGAGCCTTTTTCAGGTACTTGAGAATATTCTTCACCACAGTCCAGTAACCTTGTCCAGGGGTAGACTAATATCTGCTTACCATGCCAACATCATAGCATATATCAGGCCTAGTGCATAGCATAACATACATCAAACTTTCCACAGCTGAAGCGTATGGGACTTTCTTCATCTCATCTATCTCAAACTGCGTTTAGGGATACATTTCCTTAGATAGATGGATTCTATGCCTAAAAGGTATAAAACCTTTCTTGGAATCTTGCATGCTAAACCTAGCTAGCACTGTATCGATATAAGTCATCTGGGATAGCTAGCGCATCTTTTTCTGGCGATCACAAATGATCTTGATGCCAAGGACATGTCCGGCTTCTCCCAGATCTTTCATATCGAACTGCTTGGACAACTATACCCTTATGTTTGATAATGCCTTCTTATTGTTTCCAATAAGCAAGATATCATCAACATGCAGTACAAGAAAAACCACTACATTTCTATCACATTTCTTGTACACGCAACTCTCATCCGGACTTTGCACGCATCCATATGACTGGATAACCTCGTCAAAATAGATGTTCCAAGACCTCGACGCTTGCTTAAGTCCATAAATGGATCTCTTAAGCTTGCACACTAAGTGCTCTTGGCCTTTAGCAATGAATCTCTCTGGGTGCTTCATGTGGATGTTTTCCCCAAGACTTCTAATCAGAAAAGCTGTCTTGACATCCATCTGCCAAATCTCATAATCTAAATAAGCGGCAATCGATAAGAGAATCCGGATTGACTTAAGCATGGCTACTGGCGAAAAGGTTTCCTCATAGTCGATCCCTTCTTTCTGAGTGTACCCTTTCGCCACAAGTCTTGATTTGAAGGTTTCAACCTTTCCGTTAGGTCCTCTCTTGCATTTGTAGACCCACTTGCACCCAATGGGCTTTACCCCATCTAATGGTTCTACAAGCTCCCAGACTTGATTCTGATCCATAGATCCAATCTCAGATTCCATTATAGATTTTTAAGAATCTGCATCTTTGTCTTGGACCGCTTCGTTGTAGGTCCTGGGATCCAATTCATTGAGTCTTTCAGGGAAATCTGAAGATTACCCAAACAAATAAATCTGTCGGGTTGGCGTATAACCCTCCCACTGAGACGAGGCAGTTCTCATGTTTCTGTGACACATTGTGCAGTGTCTTGTGGTACCTCTTCTTGTACTACTAGTCCAGGATTCAATCTTTCTCCTCTTAAATCCTCAAGGATGATTTGACTCCTTGGTTTGTGGTTTATAACATAGTCTTCTTCTAAGAATCGAGCATTGGTACTAACAATGATCTTCTGATCCTTAAGACTATAAAATAGACCACCTTTCGTTCCTCTAGGATATCCAACAAACAACCTCACACCAGTATGAGGCACCGGCTTATCAGCTTCCTTGTCTAGCACATGTGCTGGGCTACCCCAAATCCGAACATGACCTAAACTGGACTTTTGTCCAGTCTAAAGTTCTGTGGGCGTAGAAGAAACTGATTTTGATTGAACCAAATTAACAATGTATGCTGCTGTTTCTAGGGCATATCTCCAGAACAAAATAGGCAACTCCGAATAACTCATCATCGATCTAACCATATCTAAAAAGGTTCTATTCCTTCTCTCTACCACGCCATTCTGCTGCAGCATTCCCGACGCAGTCAACTGGGGTGTAATCCCATTCTCTGCTAGGTAATCCCTAAATTTGCTTGAGAGTTACTCACCCCCGCAATTAGAATGCAGTGACTTGATACTTCTACCCGTATGTTTCTCCACTTCAGCCCTAAATTCTTTGAATTTATCAAAGCATTCAGACTTGCGATGTGATAGGTAGATATATCCATATCTTAAGTAATCATCAATGAGTGTAATAAAATACTCGTCTCCTCCTCGAGCTTGAACTGATATAGGGCCACACAAGTAAGAGTGATTTAAATCTAATATCTCATCGGATCAATTTCCTTTAGCTTGAAAAGGATGCTTGGTCATTTTTCCTTCCAAACAGGATTCACACAAAGGAAACAATTCTAGGATCAATGAAGATAGAGGTCCATCATTTATTAGCCTTTGTTTCCTCTTAAGGTTAATATGGCCTAGCCTTAGATGACAAAGATAGGTTTGATTCAATTCTAAAGGTTCTTTCCTCTTATTAGGGTTTGTGATCGATGTATTCAGTAGTTGCTTTTGCGTAGTGTTTCACATAGGATTAAGTAAATAAAGATGTCTATCCAATGTGTCAGAACAGATAAAACATTTACCACTAAAGATAACAACCTTGCTATCAAAAGAAACTAAATATCCATCCATAAAAAGTTTAGAAATGGAAATAAGGTTTCGCCTAAAAGCGGGCACATAAAGACGGTCTTTTAAAATTAAACTCCTATCACTACTAAAAGAAAAGGTAATGCCTCCTATTGCAGTTGCCGCCACTCTTGTAACATTACCCATGTAGATGATGATCTCCCCATCACTCAACTGCCTTTTTACCAGGAACCCCTGTAAAGACATGCAAACATGATCAGTAGCTTCAGTATCTACTACCTAAGACTGAGTAGAACAAGTTGCTAAACATATTTCAATGAAAAGAGTGTGAGACATACCCTTCTTCTTCTTGTTCAGACACACCGCCTTCCAATGACCTAGCTAGCCGCACTTGAAGCACTTTGTCTTCGACTTGAATTCCTTGGGAAGAATCTTTGCCTTGGGCTTCTTCACCTTGGGCGTCCCACTTGCAGCTTTCTTAGGTGTGTATCTCTTCTTCTTTTTAGTACTAGAAGAATATGCCTTATTTTTAGTTAGGTGTGCCTCCGGATTTCCCTTCTGAAGTAACTCAGCCGCCTGAAGATCCATGAGCAGTTCAGATAAGGTAACATTCTTCTTTATCATGTTGAAGTTCAATCTAAACTGCTCAAACTTCGGGGACAGACTGTGAAGCATGATGTCTATCTGAGACTCGGTATCCAGATCTCTGCCCAAGGTCTCGATCTCAGCAAGATAACTCATCATACTGAGAACGTGATCTCTAACAGGTGTGGAGTCATCCATTCTCGTGCTCATCAAGTTCTTCATTACCAAATGGCATACTGAGTAGTTCTAGTAACCGAAAAGCTCCTTAAGGTTGTACATGACATCATAAGCAGTCTTCATAGACTGATGTTAGTTTTATAGGACATTTGACACAGAAGCCAAAATGTAGCAGCGTGCAATCTCATCAGACTTGACCCACTTAGCATAGGCCAATCTTTGCTCTTCGCCAGAATTCTCATCTCGCTTCTGAGGACATTCTTCTTCAAGTACGAATTTGTGTCCTTCAGTACTTAGGACGAGGTTAAGGTTATGAATCCAGTCATTGTAGTTTTCACCGATTAACTTGTTTTCTTTGAGTATTGAGGATAGATTCGAGAGTGCCATGATGATATAGAGTAACTGAAAAATAAACATGCAGTGCAGTCACAATATTTAGGATAAATAGTATATAATCGAAAACCTCATAAAAATTATATACCTTTCCACCGACATTTTAAAAATGTTTTCTATAAGCTACCATAGTGTGGACATTTATAAAATTCATTTTTAAACAGGTTATCAAACATTTAATTTGCCTCCAGTTGAATTTCCTTACAACAAGCAGCTTAATAGCCAGAAACCAACACGGTTATGTAATTTTCTAATTAATAAGCCACGATAGTGTGGACATTTATTAATAAATTATATCTAAATGTGAACACCATCATATTCACCCCAAGTACACTTGTTTTGAATTTAATTGCTCCAGATGGAGGAGTCAGTTAGTTCTAACAGTGTTCTATAGCTATCTTTTTAAAGAAGTTTAATATCTAGAGAATTCTATGATATGACACATCTGATATGGAGGAAGACCTATTGTCAACGCGCATGCCCATCATTTCTCACTTAAACCAAATTAATGGAGACCGTATGAGATTTCTACATACTTTTGTATGAATCTCTCCCACTTAGTTATTTATGATTGAGGTTTCATTTTATCCCATTTTAAAAACATGCAAACATCACATAAAATGATAAACATTCATTGCATGCTTCAAACAACATAATAAGTAATAATACTAAACCAACTATCATGGCTTATATCTCATGCTGATCAATGAGATAAAACAGGAAAGTTAGCTCCGGAACAGGGACAGGGCCGTCGCTCCCTTCACCGCGCCTCGCCGACAACCTTAGCTCCATATAGGGTTTCGGGACGTGAATCGGTGATTCCTTCCTTCTTGGGGCTACACCGTACTACTTTTCTTCTTTGAGTTGATCTCCGATCTTTATTCAATATAGAATATCTATTCCTAAAAGGAAAAATTTAATATTTCTAGAATAAAAAATACAACTCAAAACTTTGTGATTTTCAAAAATCACTACTAGGTCTAACAATTTTATTACTATTACATTAAAACAACATAAAATAAAACCTAGACCCAATCAATAGATTTCACATGGATTAAAAATCACGTAGCCAAACCGGCATACGACCAACCATTCATTCAACAATAATTAAAACTTACATTGGAGCCATGATAATTGCTACAACCTGCAAACAAAAATAGTCTACAAAATCAACAATCATATATATGACATACATAAAATAACATATGATATCCATACATGACATTAATTTTGAAAATTTCAATTAATTAAATTAATAATTTCAAAAAATACTACAAGATATAATTTGAAAATTAAAATAATTATCTACCAAATTCAATCTTGTTAATCACGAAAAATCCATAAAAATAAATTTAGAAATTTGTTATAATTATCCACCATATTTATTTTTAATTTTCGAATACACCCTAATTAATTAATATTTGGAAATCTTGATATAGATCAAAAATCTATCCCAAATATCTCTTAAGGGTCGAAAATTACAAATAATAAAATCTGAAAATTTGATCCCTTTCAAACTCTTTCCAAATTATATTCTAATTTTGAATCCTATTAAAATTGGACTTTGATAATTATTTAATTTATATCAAAAATACCTTTTCCAATTTTCAATCATGTAGATTTCGAAAATAACCAAATAATAAATCTGGAAATTTGATCCACTTCAAACTTTCCATAATTTAAAATTCAATTCCAAAATCTATTTAGATTAAAATTAGGTAAATCAAGATATACATGAAATAATACGATATCTAATTCCAAAAAATATAATTTTCGACCATCATCATTAAATAAATCTGAAAATTTGATTTTCATCAAAATCTTCTCCAAATTAATTTAATAAAATCGAAAATTAACACATTAAAACTTAACATATTTGAAAATTTTGATATTAATCAAAAAACTATTCCAAATATTTTAGCATAGGTTTTGAAAATAACAAGAAGAATAAATCTGGAAATTTTGATCCCTTTTAAAAATTACCAAACTTATAATTCTATTTCCGAACCCATTTAGATTAGAATTAGGTAACTTTTGATATACACCAAAAATTACCTAATCTTATTCTAATCACTCCAAAAATTTGAACCTATCAAGAAATAAATCTGGAAATTTTGAGGTTGATCAAAAATCCATCCAAACTCAATTCTATAGGACCGAAAATTCAATGAACAAATTAGGGAATTTTAGAACATCAATTTTTCGAAAATTGATCTTCGAAATTTTCGAACATCACAAAATGAAATCTGAAAATTTGAAGAACATCAAATATCATTCCAAATTTTTTATCACGACGACTGAAAATTCAAGCAACCTCAAAACTAGGATTTTCGAACCAAAACAAAAATCCATCTAAGTTTTGAACACATAAAAATCGACACACGTGCACAGTTAAATTTGAAAATTTAATAAAAATAAATTTAACATCAAATTTAAATAAATATGTCAAATTTATGCTTGGATTAATTCTAGAAAATTGCCAAAACCCGCTTTGATACCAATTGTTGGGGTTTTTTCGAATTAAATAACTGCGGGATCTATTGGTTGTTCATTAATCCATGTTCATGCATATCATAATTTTTATGCGTCTTGTATGTATTAATCTCGCCTAGTTCAAATTTCATGCATAACATATTCGAATCTAATAAAGCGGAAGAATAGATCTCGAATAATACTTATAATTTGACAGACGGGTTGAGGACAAGATTACAGATCTAATCTTGTTGTTGAATTAACACTGATCGGCGCCCCCTTGCTTGCTATTCTACTCTAAGATCTTCTATTGTTTTTGTTGGTTTTGTATACTGAAAGACATGTCTTTGTATACTTTTTCTGACAATGTGATGATATAGATTGAATCTTTTTGCAGTTACTATTTGCATTTACATTATTATAACTCTTTATGCATATTCAATCTACTTACACTGTAGATGATATGGTGTGGGTAAACACACAGCAAGATCATATCATCATATCCTTGTATAGTATTAAAAGACTCACGGCTTAGATGGTCATGAATATACCGTCGGTATACCGTAGAGTAATCTGATAATTAATTTGTCTTGACTAATTGATTATTCTAATACACGAGTTAGTGTATTGAGGAGGATCATGATAGGATACTGTTCTCTACTCTGACACTATAAGATAGAGAACAAAGATCCATAGAGTTCGGGTTCTTAACTTATATTTATTGGCGAACATATGTATGCTTTGTTTATAGCTTTGTTTTATCCATGGGTGAGATTCTCTTATAGAATCAATAAACTCGATATCTTAGGTAATAGCATTTGCATACATGATGTGTTGTGCAATATATATAGGCACCGTGTCTTGGTGCGCCAGGTTGATCATGTAAAGCTTGTATGGTACTACTCAATGTTTTAGATATTAATTAATTATAGCTGTCAGAGGCTTACATAATTAATTAATGAACATTAGATCTTAAACACGGGGAATGACTGAACTAAAGGAGAAAGCCTATTCACAAATATGTATTAAATTGGTAGGTCAGTATTACTTCTTTAGTGGAATTAAAGTAATATTTAATTTATTTAATAATATCTTAAGTTTTTTGGATATTGAGAATTAAATAAATTAGTGGGCCAATTTAATATTCTTCTAAATCCCTGTTGTGGTCCAATATGACTTTAATGGACTGAAGATGGAAAAAGTGACTGAGGCCCAAACCCAGTAGGTTTGGAACCCTGTATTTTCGGCCACCTCCTTATAAATAAGGAGGTGGGGATCGAAAATATTGACATAGAAAATCAGCCCCTCAGTTATCTCTTGATCTCCACAGTATCCATAGTTATCTAGTAGATTTCTGTCCACCCTAAATCTAGATACAGTCTGGGAATACAGCAGAAGATTAAGGAGTCGAATTACTGTGCTAGGGACGCCTATCATTGTACTCTCAACAGCAAGATTTGACCTTTAATCTTGTCCACAACCCGATGTTCAATTAAAAGTCATTTTTCGGTATTCTATGTTTCCATTTTTAGTAGAACCGGAAACTGGATTTGCATGTTTAATTCGACTTAGTTAATTAAAACATTATGTTGCATAAAATATGAATACATGATATTAGGATTAAAGAACAACCAAATAGATCATGTGGTGGTTTAATTCGGAAAAACCCCAATAATTGGTATCAGAGCGGGTTTTGGCACTGTTATAGATTTAATCCTAGGATAAATTCAAAATATATGTTTAGATTTGATGATGAATTTATGGTGCATAAATTTTCAGATTTAAATATGTAAGTATTTCGATTTTTATGTGTTTTAAACTTGGATGAATTTTTGATGAAATTCGAAAATTCTAGCTTTGGAGAACACTGTAATTTTCGATCCTTGCTTAATTAGATTTGGAATGATTTTTGATGTTATCAAAATTTCCAGATTTAATTAGTGTAAGTTTCGAAAATTGTAGATTCAAATTCGGATGTAATTTTGATTTTTATCGAAAATTCGAATTTGTGATAATCTATGAAATTTTCAATCATAGTATTATTAAATATGGAATAGATGTTGATCAAGATCAAATTTCCAGATTTAATGAATTTCATGTTCGAAAATTTGATCATCAAAGTTTCGAAAATTTGGATGTTTAAATTCCCTAATTTTTATAGTTATAATTTTCGATCCTATTACAATAAATTGGAGAAGTTTTTGATGAAAATCAAATTTTCAGATTTATTTTGTAGGAGGTTTAAAAATTAGGTCCTGTGACGACCAAATTTTCATAAATAGAAAATAGCTCATTTATTTAATTAAAGAATTTAATACAGTGGAAGCAATATTTAAAATAAAATAATATTTAATTAATCTTGACCATCACTTCATCTACACATCATCACCCGAGCTTCAATAAATTTTGGGCTTGTCTTGAAATACTTGATTTGGGCTTAAAAAAATAAGAATCTTTAATAATTAACATATAAAAAAAATATAAATGATGTAATAAACTTTAAATATATATATATATATATATATATATATATATATATTACTAGTTATATCGGTGTGACTTATAAGAACATAACAAAATATCAAAAATTTATTTGAACAACTATTCTTAGAAAGAAAAATGTAACGATCAATTTAAAATAATTTTGGGTCGTTACAGACTATACCACTTAAAGAAAATTTCGTCCTCGAAATTTTGAAATCTTATCTTCGCAAACCTGAAAGGGCAAAACACTTCATTTTTTTTTCGAAATCTTACCTTCGAAAACCTAAAGAAAAAGTAAAACACTTTTAGAAATTTCGAAATATAATCTTCGAAAACCGGAAGAAAAAGTAAAACACTTTTAGAAATTTCAAAATCTTATCTTCGTAAACCTGAAAATAGTAAAACACCTTTAAATCGTTATTTCGAAAGATGTGAATAGAAAGTCACCGGCATAAGAAAAATATTTTAAACCTCTTTTACCTTTATTCGGTGCGATGCGACAGACAAGTGATGGTATTTTTTTTAATAAATCAATTTTTTAACAAGTCTGCAGAAACGTAGACCCGCTCTGATACCAACTGTGACGCCCAAATTTTCATAAATAGAAAATAGCTCATTTATTTAATTAAAGAATTTAATACAATGGAAGCAATATTTAAAATAAAACAATATTTAATTAATCTTGACCATCACTTCGTCTCCATGTCATCGCCCGAGCTTCAATAAATTTTGGGCTTGTCTTGAAATACTTGATTTGGGCTTAAAAAAATAAAAATCTTTAATAATTGATATATAAAAAAATATAAATGATGTAATAAACTTTAAATGTATATATATATATATATATATATATTACTAGTTATATCGGTGTGACTTATAAGAACATAACAAAATATCAAAAATTTATTTGAACAACTATTCTTAGAAAGAAAAATGTAACAATCAATTTAAAATAATTTTGGGTCGTTACAGGTCCATTGGAATTAGTTTTGGTATTTTTGATGTTTATCTTAAAGTTACTTAATTCTAATCTAGATAAGATTTGAAAATAGAATATTAGATTTGGATAGAATTTGAAGTGGATCAAATTTTTCAGATTTAATCTTCTTGTGATTTTCGAAATCTATATAGATTTGAATTGGATAAGGTAATTTTTGATATATATCAATAGTTATCTAATTCTAATCCAAAATGATTTTAAAATAGATTTTAAATTTGGAAGAATTTGAAGTGGATCAAATTTCCATATTTATTATCTTGATATTTTCGAAATTAATGTAGATAAGAATTGAACAGTAATTTTTTGGTATATATCATAAATTACTTAATTCTAATCTAGATAGATTTGAAAATATAATTTAAATTTGGAAAGAATTTGAAGTGGATCAAATTTTCAGATTTTATTCATGTAATTTTCGAAATCTAAGAAGATAAGAATTGGGAAAAGTAATTGTTGGTGTATATCATAAATTACTTAATTCTAATCTAGTTAGAGTTGAAAATAAGATTTGAATTTGGATAGAATTTGAAGTGGATCGGATCAAATCTCCAAATTTTATCTTTGAGATTTTCGAACTCTATCCAAATATTTGGGATAGATTTTTTATCTATATCAATATATCCAAATATTAATTAATTAGGGTTTATCCAAAAATTATGAAATAAATTTGGTGGATAATTTTAACAGATTTTCAGATTTATTCTTATGAAATTTTCGAGTATATCAAGATTTAATTTGGTGGATAATTATTTTAATTTCCAAATTATATCTTGTAATATTATTCGAAATTATTAATTGAATTAATTGCAATTTTTAAAAATTAATATCTTGTATGGTAATCATATGGTATTTTATTCTAATCATGTAATTATGATTGTTGGCTTTGTAGACTGACATGTTTGCAGGTTTACCAACTATCATGGCTCCTTTAATTATGTGATGTATGTTTTAATTTTATGTTGAATGTATGATGGGCCGTATGCCGGTTTGGCTACGTGTTTTTAATCCATGAGAAAATCCATGGATTAGGTCTAGGTTTTATTTTATGTTATTTCAATGTAATAGAAATAAAACTGTTAGACCAAGTTATTGAGTTGTATTTTTATTCTAGATATATTAGATTATTCCTTTTAGGAATAGATATTCTACATCGTCTTTCAGGAGAATTCTGTGTATACACACTGCAGGGCTTATGAACTTGATATCGGCCAAAGTCCATCCCATTGCTTCTTTGTAAATGCGTAGCAACCTCAATAGCCAGTTTTCTTCAACAAGGTTCAGTCCTTTACTTATGATAACCGGCAATGTCTCATTCTCCCCAAGATAGGCATACTTTAAGTGGTCAGAGAGATTCTTCAATTCTAGCTTTGGTGCCCTCTGCACCAATGGAAACATCCTGTCTGTCTGCGTCGTTGTGGGCAAATTGAAATCCACCACTCCATGCGGTAATTCTTCCAGAGAGTACAGTATCATGATAGCGTCTCTGGTATCCTCATATTCATCGAGGGCATCATAGTCAGTTAACCCAGCTTGGAATGCTCATTCTAGAGGTTCTTGGTTGTTCATGTGTCTCAGAATGGCTTGAGATTGGGCATAGCAGTGGTTCACGAGGTGGACTGACTCCGGGTCTCGTGGGTACTTCATGGCTTCATAGATGTTGAACACAACTACCTGGCCATCGAACTCACTTGTCAGTGTGCCCTCATCGACATTGATCTTGGTGTGAGCAATTTTCATGAAAGGCCTCCCTAACAGTAGAACGGATGTAGATAGTGTCGTTTTGCTCATGTCCAAGACATAGAAATCTTCTAGGAAAAATTAATTTTCCCACTTTCACCAAGACATCTTCTATTAGACCTTCAGGGTAGACATTTGATCTATCTGCCAACTAGATGATCACCCTTGTCTCCTTGAGTGGTCCCAGATTCAATTCTTCATAAATCATCATGGGCATGACGTTTATGGATGCACCGAGATCAAGCATCGCCTTTTCAATCTTTTTGCTCCCAATCATGCATGGAGTGACAAATATGCCAGGATCTTCACACTTCTTTGGCATCTGTTGTAGCACTGCAGAGACATTTTCTCCCATGAAAAGTCTCGCATCATCTTCAAATCGCACCTTCTTGGTGCACAGTTCTTTTAGGAAACAGGCATAATGAGGAACCTGCCTTATTGCATCCAATAGTGGAATATTGATTTGCACTTTTCGAAAGACCTTGACAAGTTCCTTCATCTCCTCGTCTTTCTTGTCGTGGGCAAGACGCTCAGGAAATGGAGGTTTCTTCTTTGTTTCTTGCCTTGTGGGCTCAACAACCTCTTCCTGTGTTTGCTTTTCTTCTTTCATTATGCCTTTAGTGTCTCCTTTTAGTTCAGCTTTCATCACTTCTTCTTCATTCTTTGTGGTCACAACGTTGACCTGTTCTTGAGGATTTACCATCTGAGATGGTAATTGGCCATTTCTTTCCTTCAGTTGGGCAAGGTCTTGAGCTAGTTGGGAAATTTGCTTGCTCACATGTTGCAGACCAGCCCTTGTCTCTTGTTTGAACCTTTCATTCTCCTGCTGTGACTTCACATTCTCTTTGGTCATCGCATGGACTAGTTCGGCCAAGCTGGGTTCTTCACGTGCCCTCGGCGGTGGTGGTGGCAAATCTGGTTGGTGGGCATCATTCCCCTTCTATCTGAAATTCTCATGATCCCTCCATCCAGGATTGTATGTTTGAGAGTGGGGATCATATAACCTGTTATTGTTGTTATGCCCAGTAAGAGAGTTGACTTCAGCGACGTCCTCCTCTTGCAGTGTTGGGTATTCATCGATGAAATGGGCCACCCTCTTGCACACTCCACATACTCTTTTCTTTGGTGCTCCAGTATGGTTCATAACTTTCTCCATCTGGTCTAAAATCCTTTCCAGTTTGACCTCAAGGTGCGTTGATTTCCAGTGTCTAGAACTGTCCTTGTGCCCTCGGCACTCTCATCTCTATTTTCGTCAGCCATTTCTGCTAGGATTCAGAAGGCTTCAGTTAGTAGCTTGTTCAGGATAGATCCTCCACATGAAGCATTGACTATGATCTTGTCCTGTGGTCTCAACCCAAACACAAAGTATTGGATCAGATCGTGATCTGTGATCTGGTGTTGTGGGCATTTTGTCAACATGATCTGGAATCGACACCAGTACTCATAGAAACTCTCATTTATACCCATCTTCAGCCTCTCTAATTCTTCACCTCATCTCCTGGACTCGGGATGTAGGAAAATATTTCTCCAGAAATTTCTATTGCAGTTGTGCCCATGTGGTTATACTGCCAGTTGGAAGGGTGTATAACCAGTCTCGTGTCCCGTCATGAAGAGTGAACGGGAATGAGACAAGACGCACATATTGTTCCTTTCCTCCATCCGTAGGTTGAGTTTGACACACCACTTCAAAATCTTGAATATGCCTCTGAGGGTCTTCTCCAGTCATCCCATGGTATTTGGGCAAGATTTGGATGAAACTTGCCTTCAAATCTCAGCTTCCAGTAATTGCTGGAAGTGTTATGCCCATGGGACGTAAATTCATGTTAGTCGGAAAGACTAACTGCCTCAACGTTCTTCCTTCTTCTTTAGCCATCGGGACTAACCTCAGTTGTTCGTTCCTTTCCAGTTGTACTCTTTCTTGCTCGAATTCTCTTTCACGAGCAAGTCTCTCTACTTGTTGTGCCCTTCGTGCTTCTGCTCTCCTCCTCTTCAGAGTCTTCTCAGGTTCTGGATCGTACGAGCAATCTCCTTCAGAGGTATTAGGCATCCACCGGCCAGGCTAACAAGTTGGAAAATATAATTTCAAGAACCAGCTCCCCGATAACGGCGCCAATTCTGACGCGTGGTCATTTCGTGGTAAGAATAATTCTTAAGAGAGAGTTATCCTTATGCCCACAGCAAGGCGTAGCAAGCTTTATGTGAGTAAGGATCGATCCCACGAGGAGCTGCAAATTCTATCTTCAGTGTCACTTTTCCAAAAGGTTTGGGGATTGTTGTGGTCTCGTACTTGTATTTAAAGACTGTAAGATAAAATAACAAAACAAAACAAAACAAAAAAGAAAATATTAATAGTAACGTATTCCGGATTAGAACTTAGACGTCAAACTTAACAAACACTTGACCGATCATGGGCACACTGATTACTTATGCAAACCTAATTATCTGATTAAAGGTACCGGATCTCTCTTAACGTACCCAATCTATCCTTTCTGTTTAGCTTAGAGGTGATCACTCGTCCTCTAAACCCTAACTTGTTACCCAACCCCGATCTCTCATATGATTGTAAGCAACAAAGCAGCATTATGATCTAGACAAACCCATATTTACCTAGACAAAGATCTTTCTTATACCCTCAGTACCCGTGATGTATCCCATCCCTTTATGACCAACACACAGCTACGATTCATTGACCATTTATAGAGGTAGTGAACATAATTCTAATTAACGAGTGATCAGCCATGATTAACTAGCTTAGCCCACTGTATAATGCAATAAAGAAAATGACTACATGACGGAACCAGATTCACACAGTTTATGCCCATAAGCCTCACGGTTCTTACATGTTCATTAAGTTCTTATCCTTGTTCAATCAGGAATAATGAGTCTAGCCGCTCATGCTAGACTTAGAACAATAATAATAAATAAAAGAAATAAAACAAAACATAATATAAATGAAAAACTTAATTATATTAATTAGCAAAAGAATCCAACTCCAACGCTGGATTGAATAACATAAAAATAGGAAATCCTAAGTGTCTGCGGGCATAAAGCCCGAGACCTATTGCAGAAAAGTAAAATAAAACTAAATAAAATTGTTTCGTGCTTTGGTACGTGAATTCTTAAAAAGAGTGTTCTTTGTTTGCTGCCATCAAATCTACTTATATAGGAGTACAAAGACACTAGGTAAACTCCCCGACAGGCCAGGGATCTTCAGCCTAACACGCAGCCGCCATGCCCAAGACTTTCCATATGTGGTAGATTCTTCCCTTATTTAGAAGATTCTGAGTCACAGATTCTGTACTTGCCGTGCCCTAGTTGTGCCGACATAGCAACTTTCCTTGTACAGCCGAGCATCATTTTGGAAGCGTCAACTTGCCTTCCGTGGCTCCTCTTTCCTTCGGCGGCTAGGGTGCATTGCTCCTGCTTTAGCTGGCATTAGCTTCCTTTGTGCCCGATCTCCTCTACTTCTCCTTTCAATCACTCTGGGGTTGTTGTGGGCACGATCACAAAATTCTCCTTCAGCTTTTGCTGGAATGGTGGGCGATTTCCGCCAGGCTCGAGAGAGAGCTTTCCGCTGAGAAGTTGTTGCCCATCTTGGTATCATTGGTACCATTGTGCCCTCCAGAAGTGATTCTCCTACCTCCTGCTGTCCCTTGTGCCCATTCTGGTTCTTTTCGACTCAAAAAAATAGAAAAACATAGGACAAAAGAACGAGAGAAAGATACAAAAACACGAGAGAATTTTGACTTGTCAAGTGTCAGATATAGAGTGGGTTGTATTCTACTGATACGGGTGTGGATGCTATGGAGTACAAGAGAACAAAAGAGAGCTAAAAATTACTTGTGTAATTTTCATCCCCTCCCTATAATTAAATAGGGAGGTGGCCGAAAATTGCAGCCCTAACCATACTGGGTTGGGCCTCTGGCTCATGTTTCATCTCCAGTCCACTTTCAGTCTAATTGGGATATAACAGGGATCTAGAAGAATGTTAAATTGGCCTACTAATTTATTTAATTTACAATATCTAATAAACTTAGGATATTATTAAATAAATTAAATATTACTTCTATTCCACTAAAGAAGTAATACTGACTTACTAATTTAATACATATTTGTGAATATGCTTTTTCCTTTAGTTCAGCCGTTCCCAGTGTTTAAGATCTAATGTTCATTAATTAATTATGTAAGCCTCTGATAGCTATAATTAATTAATATCTAAAATCTTGAGTAGTACGGCACAAGCTTTATTTATGTACGGAATAAATTCCACCTGCAGGGTTTCACATGAACTTGTGTTTCCTCAAGAGAACATCAGCAAACTGGCGCACGAGGACATGGTGCTTCTATATAATGTATGACACATTACAAAATATCGAGTTTATTGATTCTATAAAAGAATCTCACCCATGGATAAATCAAAGCAATAAACAAAGCATATATATGTTCGTCAATAAATATAAGTTAAGAACCCGAACTCTGTGGATCTTTGTTCTCTAACTTATAGTGTTAGAGTAGAGAACAGTATCCTATCGTGATCCTCCTCAATACACTAACACGTGTATTAGAATAATCAATTAGTCAAGATAAACAAACTATCAGATTATTCTACAGTGCACTAATGGTGTATTCAGGACCATCCAAGCCGTGAGCCTTTTAATTAAATATAAAGATCTGATGATATGATCTTATTGTGTGTTTACCTACACCATATCATCTACAATGTAAGTATATTAAATATGCATAAACAAATATATAATAAAGTAAATGCAAACAGTGACTGCAATAAAATCAATCTATATCATCATATCATCAGAAAAGTATACAAATATAAGTATTCTAGTATACGAAACTAACAGCAGCAAGGTTCAGAATCCACCGCAGTTAAAGGTGTCAATTTTGTCAACCAGAGGAACTATAATGGTGGGAATTACAATAGAGGAAATGAGGGATTCCAGAACAACATGGTGTACCATCCAAATAATAGGAATCATCTAAGTTTTTCCTATACTAATCTCAACAATGCCTTGTAACATCTAGGTTTTGTTGCTCCAGTTGTAGGTCCTTTTGAGTTAAAGAAGTTCTCAGTTGAAGAGATGTTCAATCAGTTGATGGTGAATCAAAACAACCTTATTAGTGCCATGGGTACAAAGATTACCCAGATTGAAGTGACTGTGACTGCTTTGTCCAAGAAAGTAAGTATGCTAAAAGTTCATGTTGGTCAAATGGCTAATAATTCCTCTACTCAACACAAGCCAGGACAATTTCCAAGTCAGTCAGTGATCAAGCCCAAGGATCAATGTAATGCCATTCATCTGAGAAGTGAAAAGGAGTACACAAATCACAAGCATCTCTAATCCGAGATGAGGGAGTTGAAGACATGATTGAGATAGTGGATTATGAAGCCGTACTCGCTACCGATATTCGCCAAATGACACCACCTATTAAGTGGCGTCTGCCACCACCACTCCTACTGTGCCTACCAGTTCCACTGTCCCATTTTCTGCTTAGCTAGCTAAGGTGAAACATGATCAGAAGATGGAGAAATTCATGGAGATCTTCAAAAAGGTAAACATTAATATACCCCTTTTAGATGCTTTACGAGATATGTCTAGCTATGCAAAATTTTTTGAAGGATGCAATATCCAAGAAGAGGAAGTTGGGAAAGTTTGAGGTAGTGAATCTATCTGAAAAGTTCAGTGCAGTCTTCCAATAAAAGTTGCCACTCAAGCAGAAAGATCCGGGTAGTTTTACTATTGCGTGTGTGATTGGAGGACGTACTTTTTGAAATGTGTTGTGTGATTTGGGGGCTAGCATCAATTTGATGCCTATGTCGATTTTCAAGACTTTAGAGATTGGTGAGATTAAGCTGACATCTATCGCCTTGCAAATGGCGGATAGATCAGTTACCTATCCTCGAGGAGTTGTAGAGGATGTGCTTGTGAATGTGGAAGATTTTATTTTCCTTATTGATTTTGTGGTTCTCGACATGCCAGAGGACAAGAACATTCATTTGATTCTTGGTAGACCATTTCTAGCCATATACCATACTTTAATTGATGTGCAAGATAGCCAACTGACATTCTGGATGAATGATAAGAAGATCAATTTCTCTCTGTATGATGCTATGAAGAGACCATACGAGAGTGAGTTTGATGAGTGGAGGATGAGTTTGCTTGCATGGATGTTCCAGTTGCCTTAGAGGATCCATTGCAACACTTATCCAACATTTCATTTATTTTGTTGATTCTTTTGATTATCTTGATTATGTGTGTGATGAGATTTTTGAATATCTTGTTGTTTTAGATTCTATGCAGGGATAACCACTAGAATCGGTGCAATATTTAAAGATCAAGGATCCAAAGCAAGGTGAAGTCGTGAAGAATGAGACTCCAATGGCCAAATCGGTGCCTCCACCACCAGCGTTGGAGTTGAAACCACTCCCTGATAATTTATGTATGCTTTTCTGGGTGAAAATGATACATATCTTGTGATTGTGTATGATTTTCTATTTGCTGTGGAGTTAGATAAATTGTTGAGAGTTTTAAGAAAATACAATTCGGCTATAGTTTGTCAAATCTCTGACATAAAGGGGATTAGCCCGTCTATCTGTATGCATCGTATTTTACTTGAGCAGGATTATAAGCCAAAAGTACAAACTCAAAGGAGATTGAATCCAGTGATGCAAGAGGTTGTGAGAAAAGATGTTTTAAAGCTTCTGGATACCAGGATGATCTATGCCATATCGGATAGTGAGTGGGTGAGCCCGACTAAATGTGTTGCAAAAAAAGGAGGAATAATAGTTGTAAGGGATGAGAGGAATGAGATGATCGCTACTCGACTCATCACTGGATGATGAGTTTGTATTGTCTACCATGCTCTTAATGCAGCCACACGTAAGGATCGCTTCTTCTTTCTTTCATTGACCAAATATTGGATAGACTTACAGGGTACAAGTATTATTGTTTCTTGGATGGCTATTCGGGTTACAATCAAATTATGATTGCACCGGAGGACCAACACAAGTCGGCATTTACCTATCTATATGGTATTTTTACATACCGATGTATATCATTTGGTTTGTGCAATGTTCCAGCCACCTTCTAGAGGTGTATGATGGCAATTTTTCATGGATTCGTTGAGAACATCATCGAGGTAATTATGGACGACTTCTCAGTCTTTGGTTCCTCTTTTGATAACTATTTGGAAAATTTATCTCAAGTGTTACAGCGTTATGAGGAGACTAATTTGGTTTTGAATTGGGAGAAGTGTCATTTTATGGTACGTGAACTGTGAGGTACTTGGTCACAAAGTCCCTGCAGGTAGATTGGAAGTTGATCCAGCAAAGATCATAGCTATCAAGAAGTTACCCCCTCCAACATCTATGATGGTGGTTCATAGTTTCCTTGGCCATGCCGGATTTATAGGAGATCATCAAGGATTTATTCAAGATCTCCAAGCCACCGTGTTCTTTAACGGAAAAAGATGTGAAGTTTGTGTTCGATGAGAAGTGCATGGATGCATTCGAGAAGTTGAAGTTGGCTCTGGTAAGTGCTCTAATTTTCATACAACCTATTTAGACTGAGCTATTTATTTTGATGTGTGATGCTAGTGATCTCACCGTTGGAGCCGTGTTGGGGCAAAAGAGGGATAAATTCTTCCCTGTGATCCACTTGTTGGGATTGTAAAATAAAATCATGTCTTTTAAGTATATAATTATTTCCCTCAAATTATGAATGAGAATAACTTTCACAAATTTTACATTTATTTTATATAATAAATCATGCAAATCATCCTATACTTGATATTGTAGATAATATGGTGTGTGGAATGTATAGAGAAGATCATATTATCAGTTCCTAATAAAGTTTGAGAAGTGTTCACAACCTAGATGGAGTTAGACGAACCATTGGTATAGTTGTAGTATGATTTGGGATTAGTCTATCTTGGCTATGGAATCATACTAGTGCACTTTTGTAGTGTATTGAACTAGATCGTAGCGAGATAATTCTTATGGACTGACAGCACGTAAGAATATAAATCTCAGATACTCATAATTCTTAATCCTTATATAATAGTAGACATGTATATTTTAATGTACATTACTTTGACCTATCAATGGGTAAGATTCTAATTAAAGAATCAATAAGCCCAATAGATTGGGTAGTGACATTTCTGTACATGATGTGTTAATAATTATAGAAGGAAACCGTGTCTCGGTGCGCAGATGTTCGGTATTTATTTTCACCTAAACTGCAAGTGTACATCGAGGCTTATAGGATAGCGGTGAACAAGGTCGTATCCACAGGGATTTAATAATTAAACTGCTAGTTATCTAATTTAATCCCTCGTAGTTATCTAGACTATAAAACATGGTTCGATTTAACTAATTAAAAACTAAAAATAATAAATAAAATAAATCACCACAACAGAAATCAACACAGATTAATCAAACACTGGAGAAAAAGATGTATTCTAGGATTGGATATTCATTATTTAATTCATTCTCTTAATCAATTCATTTAATGTCTATGTTGAGATTTAAATCATGCTAGAACAATCACTCATGTATTCTAAACCTTCTCTCGAAGCTCCTAGATTGTAGATCACACAACAAATATTAACGTGTCCGTTCAATACCTATTATGCAACTCCTAATGGTTCCAAAGATTTATTGTTCTCTAAATTAATCGCAACTCTCTCGAGTGATATTGACTAACCAATTAATTATTCTAGATCTTGTGTTAAAACTCATCTCTCGAATTATGGATTAACACATCAGATTGCATCATTTAGTGATCAGGTAAATAATAATACAGAGAAAAGCAGGAATAATCAAAACAAAATCAAATCATAGACACCAAATAAAATGAATTAAAAGAACTTCATAAATAACTTATAATCCAACCCTAGAATACTAGGGTTTTAGCTATCCATGTCAAAATAAAGAACTAAAACAATCCACAAAGTAAGCATTGAAATTCTAAGAATAAAGTAAATAAAACCCGGAGATTCCATTATGGCTTTGGTCTTGAACTCTCTTAAATTCTTTGGTCTTGTTCTTCGCGTCTATTTTTCTCTGGTGGCAACTTTTGGGTAGGTGGAATTGTGTGTATTTTCGTGCATCAAAACCCTTATATATCAAGTTAAGAAAAGCCCAAAAATAGGTCAAAAATCGAACAGGCCCGCTCAATTCGCGACCTTGTTCGCGACCAAGTCATCCGCGACTCAGGTCGCGAGTCCACGTGGCGCTGATGAGGCCAAAATTCATGACCAGATGCCCAAATTTGTGACCGGGTCACGGGTATTTCAAAGGAGAACCCGGCCCCTATTGCGACGGTGCAGAAAATTGCCCAGGGGGTGATTCACGACCCCGCAGTCGCGACCCGGTCGCGACTCCGGTCGCGAGTCCACATCAGCTCCGGCAGCCTCTCACTGTTTTACTTCGTTCTCACTCGTTTCTCGTCTGATCGACCAAATTCTTTTTACAACGCATTCCTAACTTGATTTTCTATATTTCTAGAGTATCCCCAAGCTCATTTGAAGTTCACACAAAAAATGACTTTAATTCCCTTCACAATGAACAAACACGTGACATTGCACAAAACATAGAAAACTATGCAAAACTCAACACTTCATGCATGCAATGCCAATCAAATACCACTCAAATGTACCTCAAAATACATGTAAAATATGAGGTTATCAAATCCCCCAAACTTAAAACATTGTTTGTCCCCAAACAAAGAACAAAACCAAACTTAGAATTCAAACAATACATAACTCCACAATTTATAATCTAGCACCTATAACCTCAAAATTCTAATCAGGGAAATGACAAGAAGAAACACAAAACTCAAATCATAAACACATGTGATAGTTTTCAACGAGCAAATATCAGGCCAATAATCCTCACCGGTGTGTGTTTCGCTCAAACACTCAAAGTGTGATAAAATAAGGTTAAGCACTCATCGAAACATTGCACTATACATTTGATCTACCATAGGCTTGCATGCAATCTCAACTCTCTACTGACAAACAAATTTGCTCAAAATTAAGATCAAATAGGACTTAATTAAGGTTGTAATGTAGGCTTGGGTCAAGGTTAGGAATTTTTGGCTAAAGTGACTCACAATTGTAGAACCAATTCACCACTTTTACTTTCTATTGCCCACTACTTTGCACATTCAAACACTAGTTGGAATTTTCCAACTTCCTCCTACACATCCTTAAATCATCCATATATTCTTTCAACTCATGGACCTTTGGTCTCTTTTCTTTATTTCTTTTCATTGGCACTTTTCACATTTTTTTCTTTTTAGTGCTCTTTTCATAATTTTTCTTTTTCTTTTCAACAATCACATAGCACTTTTTTTTTTGTGCACCAACAAAAATCATCAATTATCACCATTTTCTTCTTCTTCATCCCAACTCCAAAATTTCCTTACCCCTCTTCCTATTTCTCCACAAGAATCAACAAATGACATCCCAAATAGGCTTCCAAAGAAAAGGCAATTAGTCATAAGAGGGCTCGCAAAGGAATATAATGAATTTAGGACAGTGTATGGAATAAATGGCTAAAGAAAAGATGGCCTATTATCATATCCTATTTCAAAGCACAACAACTCAATCTCAAGCAAGACGGCATGCAAGTTCTAAAGAAACAAGTGTATAGAGAACCAACACACAAGAACAAAAATTTAAGAAAACAGTTTTACAGGCTCAAAATCTCACAGCTCAACATTAGCCAAAATAAAGCTCGAAAATCTCTAAAACACATGCTCATTCAAATCATGTTATACATGCTCAAGTCATTCACAATCAAATATCTCGATTATAAGTACTAAACCATAAACTATAAAGCATATATCATCAAAATCCTAAGTAAAATTCAAGACCAAAATTTAAAAGTTTTCAAACTGTCCGGAAAAACAAAAACAAACAAGTAAAGCAGGTAAAAACATGATAAAGGTCTAGACACTACAAGCATACATCCCCCCAAACATATTCAAATCCACGGGATGGAATAAGTTTGCAAAAATGCATGTAGGTGTCGTCGACCATTTACAACGATCACATGGATGTCCGTTCGGGTTCAAGGTCCTCCCCAAACTTGTCGGAAGACAAGTTGGTTAATGTGCTATCCCCCATATTACAGTTTCCATCCATTCTTTAGGTTTTGATGAGATGTCAAAATTATTTATAAAAAAACTGACTAAAATATAAGTTGTAGATCGGAGCTGACCAATCCAGGGCATCAAAAGGGAACTCAAGTAAAGTCAAAGTCAACCAATCTAAAGTATGGTCTACAAGCTGAAGGATACGTCATCCAGTCAAAATTCAACTCAACTGAGAAGTTGAACCAGTCGAAACAAACTGACATCTAAGTCAGTTGAGCTGAGGGAGAAAAGAATTGACTAAAGACTGAAGAAACTGATAAAACATCAGTTTAAGCAAGAGACTGGAAGTATCCAACTGAAGGCTAGCACTATAGTCAGCCAGCTTGTGATTAGTCAAACTGACAAGAAAGCTCAAGAGAAATCAGTCAAGCTGACAAGATAGCCAAGAACTTGAGATCAGTCGAACTGGAGAAATAAAAACTCAAAACTGCCAACTGGAGCAATAGCCAGACTCAGCTGACAAGCTCAGCTGACGAGCTCAGAACTGCCAACTGGATCAATAGTCAAACTCAGCTGACAAACTAAGAACTACCAACTGGAGCAATAGTCAAACTCAGCTGACAAGCTCAGAACTGCCAACTGGAGCAATAACTAAACTGAGCTGACGTGCTCAGAACTGCCAACTGGAGTAATAGTCAAACTCAGCTGACAAGCTAAAAACTGCCAACTTGAGCAATAGTCAAACTCAGCTGACCAGCTCAGAACTGTCAACTGGAGCAATAACTAAACTGAGCTGACAAGCCCAGAATTGCCAACTGGAACTCAAAACTGCAAAGAAAGCTGAAGCTAGAGAACCCTGGAGTTTATTGCTCATACCGTTGAATCTCGGAATAAATGCTTCAACAAAGATCCTAGATTTAAATATCCAATGAAGATCGATTGGCAGAGTAACGGCTGCTTCAACCAAAAGCTCCAAGCGATCATTAAAGACCATCTTCCATTGATGAGCCAATAGAGCCACGAATCAATGGATAATGGAACTCAACGGTCATAAAATCACTCTTCTATAAAAGACGAGTGAATCAGAGTTTAAAAAACACTCTGCCGAAAAGAATCCTTCACCTACACAACTTTCGTATATACAAGCAAGAGCTTTTCATTCTCCCTCCCAGTCAAGCTCAAGTTGAGTATTTGCTAGAAACTGCGAGATTCCAACTGAGAAGAAGAAATTCATAGAGTCAAGATAATCAGCCAGCTGTTGACAATCCAGCCAGGGCAGCCTTTTCAGTTTTAGCAATTCAACGATCAACTACTCAGCTCAATTGAAGGAGCACATCCGTTGATAACCCCTGTTCAAGACTAATCTCTTGAAGATCGAAAGAGATCTAAAACCTTGTAAAGATGACAATAGCACCTACCTTCCTAGCAAGCAGTTAGGGACTTCAAGTGTGAGCCGTCGACCTGCTGAGGTAGCGAGCAGTTACCAGGTTCAGCCAACTATCCTTCATTGTATAATTTGTAAAGAAACTCAAGTTATATAGTGAAGTTACCCTTCTTCGGAAGGAAGAGAGGACGTAGAAGTTTGAGACTTCGAACCTCTATAAATCGTTTGTGTGCTATACTATTTTGGTTATTACATATCTTTGAACTGCACACAATATCACACAAGCCGCACTCAAATTGTCTTAACTGATCAATAAGTTTGTGCATCGATAAGTTTTACTAAGCGAGTCAAAGGGCCCTGTTATTCCACATTCGAAGTAAAAAGTTTTAATCAGTTTATTCACCCCCCTCTAAACTAATATCGACTCGCCCGAGACCAAGAAGTGGTATCAGAGCGGTTGATTCTAAGGATCAGCCATTTCTGCGGATCAACTGAATCAAATCTGCTTATCTGTGCTAACATTTCAAGCTATGGGAAACCATAAGCTATCTTTGTTTTCAGTTGAGAATTATGATAACTGGAGCAGGAAAATAAAGGCGCATCTCTGCTCAATTCATGAGAATATGTGGGAAGTCATTGAAGACGGTCCAATCATCATCATGATGGAGAATGGCGCTCACATAGTTGATATCAATCAACCGGCAAGGATCTCAAAGCCAACTAATCTTCTCTCCAGTGAAGAGAAGAAGTTAAAAAAATCTAGAATTCGTTGCTCAAGCTGCATTATTTCAAACTCTAGATGAAGATAGAATGAAGGACACAAAGAACTGCATAACTGCCAAAGAGATATGGGATCTACTAGCAGACCTATGCAAAGAGTCCGAAGCTATCAAAGGAAACAAGCTCCAACTGGCAGTCGATAGATATGAATCCTTCAAAATGTGGCCAGAAGAGTCCATCTTAAGCCTTGAAACCAGATTTCTAGGCATCATCAGTGAGATGACCAACCTAGGGAGAAGTTATCCCAATTCTGAGATGAATTCCAAAGTTCTGGATAATCTCACTGAAGAATGGGATATGAAAGTGATAGCTACAAAGGAATCAAGAAATCTAAATAGCATCACTCCAAGGGAACTATTTGTTTCTCTCAAAGCTCATGAGTACAGTCTAAACCGAAAGAAAGAAGCATCAACATCGTCAGCTCAAGATGCAGCTTTCTACGGTGAAAGGAACCGGTTTAGAGACACTCGAGGAAGGAACAACTTCCGACTTAGGAGCTCACCAGCCAGAGAAAATCAAGGCGGATCTTCAACTGAACGAAAAAGAGAAGCAACTGAAAAGAAGGAGAATCTAACTGATGACATCAATGATCAAATCCAATCAGTTACCAGGTTTCTAGAAAAGTTGAAGAGAGTTCGGGATAAACAATCAGTTCCACCTCAAACTGATGAAATCCCAAAAGATGAGAGAACTCATCAACCAGCTGAACGGTCAGCTGAACTATTCAGGGGTGGCAACTAAAATCTTAGAGAATGCTTTCACTGCCACAAACAAGGACATTATAGATTTGAATGTCCAGAACTCCCTGAAGACAAGAAAGCCAAGGTGAGGAGAAGCTTTTTCAAAAGGAAAGCAATGGTTGCAAACTTTGAGAATGTCGTGCTAGATGATTCAGACTATCCTTCTAGAATTGATTCTGATGGCTACAACTCAGATGATGAAGTGCTATTCTGCCTCATGGCTGATAATGATGAAGAGGTTAGTACATCTGATTCTCAAACCTCTTTCTATCATATTAATGAAGCAACTGTTTCTAGCAATGAACTTGACATGAAACTTATGATGCTAGAAGATCAATTAGCTTCAATATCTTGCTTGCATGTTGAACTGAAAGATGAAAATGATGAACTGAGAAATAAAGTTAGAAAACTGAGCATTGATCATGAAAGAATGAATTATCTTGAGTCTCAGTTTATAGAATTTGAGAAATTGAAATTGAGAACTGCTGATCTAGAGGCTGAAAATCAAAAACTTAAGCAAGAGATCCATGAGAGGGAAAAAGTAACTCTGAAGTTCAAAAAGGGATCTCAAACTTTAGATGAGATATTAAATCATCAAAGAACTGGAACTAGCAGTTCAGGGCTAGGATATAGCAAGTTCACTGCCTTAGAGAAAAGAAAAGCAGTTGCTCAACCCAGTGATAAAGGAATTCTAAAAGGATTCACTAGATCTCATGATCAGCTAGCTGAGCCAACCAAAGGCAAAGGAATATTGAAAAATCCTCAAACACAGCCCAGACAATGTGGTCAGCTCTACCAAACAAAAACACCAGGTCAACTGAAGACCAATTTCCAGCCAAGACCATCAGTTCACTCAAGTTAATCCACTCGATCAAAGCCTCCAGTTCAAAAAAGGTTATCAGCTCATTAAAGTATGCTCCCAAGGCAAACTGATAGATCAGCCCTCTTTAGAAAGAAAATTCAGTTTATATCTCAAACCTATCCTACTAAGAAGTTCAATCAGAACACCTATAGGAGAGATCAAAGAAACTCGTTTAAACCCTACCATCACTATAATGAGTACCTGGATTCCAAAAATGAACCAAAAAGGTTCAATCCAATAAACTAGAAACATACAAAGCACTGGTCTGATCACAGAACTCAAAGGTCTCAAGACCAAAGCATTTTAGTTGAATTATTTTATCCAACTAACTCTCAACGCAGCTATCACTCAACTGATTCAAATTAGAATAGAAGAGTTGAGAGAAAATCTAAACTGATCAGGCGATCCAAGTCAGTTCGATCTCTGGATGATAAAAATCTAAAAGTTTGGCAAGTTTGGATTCCAAAAAGCTTGATGTATCAACAAGGACCCGATATGAAATGGGTCCCTAAATGCTAATCTTTGTTTTTGCAGGACAAGAGCATCCTATCTATGAAGAAAGCCAAAGACATTTGGTATCTAGATAGCGGGTGCTCCAAACACATGACCGGAGACAAAGAAGATCTCGACGGTTATGAAGAAGTCAAAGGTCCACTTGTCACATTTGGAGACAACTCTAAAAGCCGAACCATTGGAGAAGGGTTCGTAGTCAAGGGAAAAGTAGTAGTAAATGGAGTCTCCCACGTGGATGGACTGAAGCACAAACTACTCAGCATCAGCCAGCTGTGCGACAATGGCTACTCAGTTGACTTCACCAAAAACTCCTACAACATAAGAGACAAATCAACTAGAATAATTCTTCTCACTGGCATAAGAAAAGGCAACATGTACATTGTTGACTGGTCAACCGGCTACTCTGAAGCTTGCTTTCTTTCAAAAGGATCAACTGAAGCAAGCTGGCTATGGCATCAATAACTGAATCACCTTAACTTCAAAACAATCAACTACCTATCCAAGAAAGAGTTAGTTGAGGGGATTCCCAAGGAAATATAGAAGAAAACAGGTGTATGTGGACCATGCCAAAAAGGGAAGCAGGTGAAATCATCATTCAAGAATAAGAGTCATCCACTAGGAACAATTAATTGCCTCCAACTGCTACATATGGATTTGTTTGGTCCAGTTAGACCACAAACCCCAAGAGGCAAAAGATTCACTCTTGTAGTAGTTGATGATTACTCAAGATATACATGGGTGGAATTCTTGAGGAGCAAAGATGAAACTTATAACAAGATAACGGCATTGATCAGAAGGCTACAAACTAAAAAAGAAAAACCAGTTAAAAGGATTCGCTCCGACAATGGAACTGAATTTGTGAATCAACAAATGATCAGTTTTCTCTACCAGCTTGGAATCACTCATGAACACTCAATTGCAAGAACTCCACAACAAAACGTTGTAGCCGAACGGCGTAACCGGACACTCAAAGAAGCAGTTCGAGCAATGATAGTTGATGCCAACATAGCTGAAGGATATTGGGCTGAAGCAGTCAACACAGCTTGCCATACTCAAAATCGAAGTGCTATTGTAGTAGCCCATGACAAAACACCCTATGAGCTGTATAAGGGTCGTAAGCCTTCTATTTCATATTTTAAAATATTTGGCTGTAAATGTTATATTCACAACAATGGCAAGGCTTAATTGAAAGCTTTCAGTGCTAAAGCTGATGAGGGAATATTTCTTTGGTATAACTCTCCTCATGCACAAGCTTACAGAGTGTTCAATAAATGAACTCTTGTTGTGGAAATAACATGTCATGTGGTATTTGATGAATTTGCTAATGAGTACAAGAAGAAAGAAAGAATAGACACATCAGTTCAAGAACTACCTAGTGAAACTGAGAACTCACAGGACTATGTGGATCACATTGTTCCAGAGCAGCTTGAAGTTTCAGTAGAAGAAGGCAATGAAACTGGTACTAAACCAGTTGAGAACAATTTTGTTAATGAAGACACAAATCGTGCTGAGACCATAAACCCCACAACTGAATCAGGGGAAAGAACTGATGAAAATGATGAACCAACTGATGAAAGGGTGACTGATGACGTCACCACAGAAGAGCCAGCTGAAGCTATCTTGCCCAAATGGCTCCGAACCTATCCAACTGATAAGATAGTTGGTGATCTAAGAAGTCGAGTCCAAACCAGAAGTTCAACTGAGCATGCATTATACACATGCTTCATATCTCAAAATGAACCAGCAAATGTCAAAGAAGCCTTAGAAGATTCAGACTGGATCATGGCCATGCAAGAAGAACTGAACCAATTCACAAGGAATGACTTATGGTTTCTTGTTGATAAACCAAAAACCCAGAAGGTCATTGGTACAAAATGGGTGTTTCGCAACAAACTGGATGAACAAGGAGTGATCACAAGGAACAAGGCTAGACTGGTAGCCAAAGGATACTCACAAAGTAAAGGGATCAACTTTGATGAGACATTCGCACCAGTTGCAAGATTGGAAGCCATCAGACTGTTCCTAGCCTATGCAGCTCACTTCAATTTTACAGTCTACCAAATGGATGTCAAGAGTGCTTTTCTTCAAGGAATGCTCAAGGAGGACGTATATCTCGAGCAACCACCAGGCTTTGAAATTAGTGATCAAGTCTTCAAACTGAAGAAAGCCCTCTATGGATTGAAACAAGCTCCTAGAGCATGGTATGAAACTCTCACAACATTTTTGCTGAAAAATGGGTTTCAAAAGGGAGTCATTGATCGAACTCTATTCCGAATAGAACGATCAACTAAGATCTTAATGGTTCAAATTTATATAGATGACATAATTTTTGGATCAAAAAGCAAAGATCTATGCACTCGATTCACTCAACTGATGCAAATCGAATTTGAGATTAGCATGATGGGAGAAATGACATTCTTCCTAGGACTCCAAGTAAAGCAGCTGAAAGATGGGATCTTTATCAGCCAGGCCAAGTACATCAAGGAGCTAGTCAAGAAGTTTGGTGTTGGTAAAGGAAAAACTCTCAAGATTCCTATGAATACATCAGTTCAGCTAACTCTGGATGAAGAAGGAGAATCAGTTAGCCAAAAATATTACAGAGGAATCATTGGGTCGCTACTTACTTAACAGCTAGTCGGCCAGACATCTCTTATTCAGTCGGTCTGTGCGCACGGTTTCAAGCCAACCCAAAGAAAAGCCACCTTGAAGCAGCAAAAAGGATTATCAAATATCTCAAAGGAACCATAAATCTTAGAATTTGGTATCCCAGAGATGACAGTTTGAGTCTAATTGGTTATTCAGATTTAGACTTTGGTGGATGCAAGGTCGACAAAAAAAGTACCAGTGAAACATGTCAGTTTCTGGAAAGCAAAATGATATCCTGGTTTGGTAAGAAGCAGCACTCAGTTGCCACGTCAACAACTGAAGTACAATATGTAGCTGCGGGAAGCTACTGTGCTCAGATACTCTGGATGAAGCAACAGTTGAAGGACTACAAAGTTGAAACTGAAGAAGTCCCGATCTTCTGTGACAACAACAGTGCAATTGCAATATCTCAAAATCCAGTTCTATATTCAAGAACCAAGCACATTGATATAAGAGATCACTTCATCAGAGATCACATCGAGAAGAAAGACATATGCATCAGATATGTCAACACTGAGAAGCAGATTGCTGACAACTTCACCAAACCATTACCTGAAGCAAGGTTTATAGAGCTATGCATATAGTTGGGACTCCTTGAGCTAGCATCACAGGATGAAGATGATCAACTGGAAGAAAAAGGCCATGAATCCATTCCAGCTGAAGAGAGAAACTGAACCAAAAAGGTGAGAAACTGATCAGTTGGACACATGAGCCATCAGTTTGAAGTAAAAGCAAGAAGCTGTGGACAGAAAAGTAAACTGGAGATGATCAGTTTACCCCATGAGCTCAACTAAATCATCAGTTCAATCGCTCAAACTGATGATCCAGTCAACTGTGCAAAACATACCAGCTGCAAATTGATCAAACTGATAAAGGAATCATAGGAACTAGAATCAACTCAAAAAGAGATATCAGTTCAAAAGACTAGCTGAAGGAGAACAGCTGAACTGAGAAACAGCTGAATGAAGGTCTATGCAGTCAGGACCAGTTCACAACTGATGAGAAGACATCTCAGTTGGAACTGATCAACAGAAAGATCATCAGTTATAGTCGAGGCCAACCGATGACGTAATTAGTTTCAAGCCAAGGAGAAACTGCTAGAGAGAAAAGATAAGTTCAAAAATTTCAATAGTGGAAACGGTAAAAACACGTGTCACTCAAATATTACCGTTGAACTTTCTCTCTCCTCCTTCAAATTATCCCCAACGGATAGAAATGAAAAGCCAATCGACGGGTCGATTGAATTAATCCGACCATTGAAATTGGGCATATGAAGCGACACAACCGTTGGATGAACCCCATTATATTCTATAAAAGGGATGGCTGAACTCTCATTTTTACTTTTACCGATCTCAAACTCAGTAAAGAATTAAAGCATTTCTCCTCCTTCATTTCTTGAAACTGTTCTGCAAAACTTATGAAAGTAAAAATATTCAGTTCTGAAATTCAGTCAAAGCCAATTTGTTCGACGAAAATTTGACTCCATGGCTGAACGACGCACACCAGCTGTTCGATGAAAGTTCGACTTTAAGAGAACTGGCGAATCCTCACAAAGATTCCAAACAAATCTCTACAGAGATAAGTTCCTGGATCTAGATGCTTATAGAGAAAGGTGCTCAAATTCCCCTCTATGCAACTCACTGATCACAAAGATAGAGCAAAACGGTTTGAAAAGCTTCATGGAAGAATATCCATCCAAGATATACCTAGAGGCCGTGGTTGAGTTTTACTTAAACTCAAAAGGTCATGATGACAGAGTAGTAACTGAATTTCGTGGAGTTGAACTGGTAATAACTCCAGAACTGCTAGGAAGATTATTCAAACTGCCAATAACTGGAACATGGTTGCAAGATATAGAAGTGGATCAAGAGGAAGCCTATTGTCAATGGAAGCGAGTGAAATGTGAAGATCCTTACAAAAGCAGTACACTCATGTCTCTGTTCCAAGAAGAATACAGAGTTCTAGTATCAGTTGCTGCTAGAATGATTACTGGGACAACTGGAAGCAATTCGGAGATGTCGGAGCACAAGTATAAAATCTGTGCAGCAATCATCAAAGGCATCAACGTAAACTGGGCTCAATACTTCTTTGAGCAAATAAAGAAGTACGTCGACATTATTGAAAAGCACTGGACAGTAATTGAGTTTCATCAGAAGATGTGCTACCCCTACAGGATAAGTAGCATTTTGGAAAACACTCTAAACTCCATGTTAGAAGAAACTGACACGCTGGCGGTTGATAAGACGGATTTTATACTAGCAACCAGCAGAAGCCAGCCAGCTGCAAAATCCATAAACATCAAAAGCAGTCAGCCAACTGCTGCTTTATCAAAGAGAGCTGAGGAGCCTACAAAAAGAAAAGGCAAAGAAATTGCTGTTGAGATGCCGCAAGAAGACTCCGACTCAGACGACAATCTCCCAATAAGCCAAATGTTGGGAAGCACAATTAAAGCTAAGCCACTGTGCCAAGTTCGCTGTGGATCATCTATTGATTCACCTGAAGAAGAGATTCCTACCAGGCCAGTTCAGTTCAAGAAAAGAACTGGCAAGTAAAAGAAGAAGCCCGCAGCAGTTCAACCAAAAGGGACGAAGAAGAAATCAGGGCCTCCACCCCTTCCAAAACTCCCTCCTCACAATATCAAGGTGTTTGATGTAGCACCAATCGCAGGAGATGATATTGTGCCTGATAGGGGAATTCCGCCAAAGGACATAGGAGCCGATTTCTTCAGAACTACGTGCCCCCTAATAGGAGAGACTGAAGAAAACATAAGAGCTCTATCAAGAGCTGAAATTGTCAAATGCTGGGCTGATGAACAAGTGCAGAAGTTCATCACCGAAAATTTTATTGAAGATGTGATTGGCACTACTGCTTTGTATGCAGCTCTATCAAGGTATGTTTACTGGTACCTTTGGAGACATTGCTTCAACTCCGAAGCCCATTTCCTTCTAACCGCCTTCCACGGGATGAGCTTCTGGAGAAGGGAAGAAAGGTGGAGCATGCAATGGGCTGGACAGGAGACTCCTGAGCAAAATCCAGTCATCACCTTGAAGAGAATGCTTGCCATTCGTAGGAACCACCCACACCCTGATCAGCAGACCCTGTTGGATGTGATGAATGATCTACTCAACTGGGCCAACATCAGACTACCACCTCTGCAAACTCAAGCTGAGCAGCAATAATGGAAAAAATCTTAGGTTCAATAGCATTGGTTGCTCAATGAACTGCTAAAACTCAGGCAGCAACAGCTTCGGGAGGTGCAGAACCAGTTCAACAAAGAAGCTCAAAGCAGTCAACAAGGGGCTGGAACTGCTGCAGCTTACAGTCCAAGGCAAACTGTCATAGCATCCGTGGCTAGGCAGTTAACATTCGAAGAATCCCCTCAACCAGATCACATCATCATTGATCTTCTTGATGATTCCCCTAAGGTGCAAGCTGTTGACGAGCGAACAGTCAGCGATCTGGAGTTTGAAAAAATGCTCAAATCTCCCATTCCACCAGTTCTTCTAAGTGATGAAGAGAAAGAGAAGTCAGCAGAGAAGGCTCGATTGGTTGAGGAGCCAACTGAATCCAAAACTGCTCCTCCCCAAGAGTCAACTCCAGGGACAGCTGAGTCTGACCAGCCAGTTGTACAGACAACTCAAGTCAATGATCAACCTGCCTATCACAGTACACTAGCACTAATTGTGTACTTTGATCCAGTTCAATGGGCTCTTCAAGTTGAAGCCCAAGCTGTTGCACCAGAAACTCCACCTGAGCCGAGCTATGATGAATCAATTAGTATGGAGAAAGCGGTACACTCCCACACAGTTCCTTGTGAGGAACTAATTGAAATTGAAACAGGAGAGGAAGCTGATTCAAGAACAGTTCAGCTTGATGCTCAGCCAAGCAGTTCAATAGTCCAGCTCCCTCCTTATTATGAAGAGATGATCCAATCCCTCCAGCAATAGGTTAAACTGCACACTGAGCAGATCAAGAAGCTGCAAGCTCATCCAAGGCTCCAGTCAGCTGAAACTGAGTCAGCAAGCAGCGATGAGGATGAAGAAGAGGACCTCACTGAACCGCTGGCCAAGAGAAGGAAAACTGATCACAAGAAGGACTAAGTGGCTAATCAATTTAAACCTGATAAGAAAAGCCCTAATTGTACTTCTTGTTAATCAGTTTGCAATTATCTTTTGATATATTTATAAGAGTTTATCTTTTTGATTTCAAATAAATATCAAGCTTCACATTTATTTTGCAATTTTGACCGTTGCAAAACAATGACACGTGTCAAAGTCATTAATTGCCAACGACCAAAAGAGACCAGAGGCTAGTACCATTCCAACCATCAGATCTATGAGTCTGTCCAAACACTCATAAAAAGCCCCTCTCTTTCAAACCTTTCAAAAAGCCTCATCCTCTTACAATCTCAAAAAAAACTCTCTCTCTCAAAAGATCTTAAAAATTCTCAAAATCTCAGCCAACCTCAAAGATGGCCGAATTATCCAGATCTTCAAATTCCTTCAAGGAACAACTTATAAGAGATAAATTCCTTGATAGGAAGAAATTTCAATTAATTCTAGATGAATCAAACAACCCAATCCTTCTGTCAAATCTTCACAAGATAGAAATGCTTTACTACCTGGAAACACCACCAAAGTTCTTTAGACTAAATTTGGTGAGTGAATTTTTGCTTCAAGCAAAATTATCTACAGATGGAAAGACAGTGTCATCAGTGATTCAAGGACGTCCACTTCAAATCACTGAAAGGACAATTACAGAAGTGTTCCAACTCTCACAGGAAGGTTCCTCCGTTCAAGATCTAAAGGAATCTGCAGAGTCATACTGGAGAGAATGGAATGCTTCAACATGTGACAAGCAATTCAGTTTTACAACAGCTAAAACTGATCTGAAGCCCGAGTATGGTGTTCTACTTGACATAACAAACAAGATGATGTTTGGGGCCATTGGAAGCCTGAGTCAACTCACCCAAGAGAGATACAAGGTTATGATTCACCTTGCTGAAGGGTGACAAACAAACTTGGCAGAATTTGTCTTTCAACAACTCAAGCATCAAGTCATCAAGGCCTCTGGCTTAAAGAAATCTGGCAAATTTGAGTCCAAGGTAGGACTTGTTCTAAGAATGAGTAAAATTCTTGAAGACCTGCTGAAACTTCCAAGTGATGAAACACTACCAGTTCTTATCTCTGACTGGATTCCCAAGAAAGGAACTGTCCATTTTCAGTCACTAAGGAAAAAGAGAAAAGCCAAAGCCAAGACAAGCAACCAGTCTTCGAGCAACTCAACTGCCAACGCCGTTCATTCTCCAAAATCAAAGAATGGATCACCAGTTGATTTCCAGGTTTGCTCTGATCCAGATGAGCTTATTCCATTCATTGGAATCCTTCATCCAAATTATGGAGCGGACTACTTCAGAAGCACTTGCCCTCCTCTCCAGCTGACTGAAGAAAATATTCGCACTTTCTACAGTAGCGAATATACCGTCAAAGGTGCACAAAAGGAAGTGACCAATCTCCTTCTCACTCACTTTGCTTTTGTTGCACAACGTCACCAAGAGTTGTTCAAACAACTCCACCAGTATTTCTACTGGTATAACTGGAGACATTCTATGTCTATCCAGTCTCACTTCTTGCTAACTGCCTTTCATGGCATGAGCTACTGGCAACATGAAGAAACATGGAGCATTAAATGGATAGGATCGTCAAATCGATTTCCTCCAACCATTGTGCAAGTCCAGCACATCATGAATCACCGACTTGTCAACAAGATTCCAGCCACCGCCTTATTAGCAGAATTCAAGACCAGCATCATGCCTCAAGCAGTTGGGATTGCAAGTCAATCAGTCAACTGCCAAACTGGCTCGCTATGTCGAAAACTGAACTTTGATAATCTATCAAGTCAGTCAGCTGAGCCATCACGACAAACTCCAACTACCACCGAAAGGATAGAACCATATCTATCACCAACTGAAGCTGTGGCTACCCAGAAGAATCCAAGGCGTGCTGACGAGAGCCATAGTGATGATGAAGATACTACCACATCACCAAGCCTCCTATCCAAGAGCTATGTCACTCCACTACTCACATCTAGCTCAAAAGGCATGCAACTGCCTATGAAAAATGATCAGTTTCAATCATCGCCAAAGGGAACTTCACAATCCCTTAGTCAAAGGATGAAAAACTCGTCAGTTGCCATTCAGCTTCACCTTCACCAAGCCAGGAGGACAGCGAGGCCTGAACTGCCAAAGAACAAAACTACCTCCAATAGAAGTAGTGCAGCCAGTCCAGCAAGGCCCTTCAAGAAGCGAAAACTGTCTACTGAAAGCCAAGTACCTGATCAAGCCAACTGATCAATTCAATTCAGTTATAGCTTCAGCGTCAGCCAGCTTTTCAGCGATGACTGAGAACCGAGACTCAACTGATCATCCAACCGCTGAGCAGTCATTCAGTTAGACTGTATCCCAACTGAATTCGGATAAGTTTTTTTTTATTTTTTTATAATTAAACTGTTACCGTTGAGATTATGAAATTTCTTATATTATATCCAACGGCTACAATTTGAAAATAGGGCTCTATCTCACAAGTTGCCAATAATATCTCTACTTTGCTATTAAATCAACTCTTCAAAAACGAAAAGTAAAATATAACTTTCAAATACGATATAAATAGCAAAATCTGTAAAAAATATTTCGCTATTTATGGCAACTATCCCATTTTCAAAATTGCTTCTTCTCAGCCACGAGATCATAAAGTTACCACACGATCTAACGGCTGGGATACATGTATCATTAATTTAACTATTCATCCATCAAATCGGACAGTTGATCAGCTAAGAGAAGCACTTAAGTGTCCTCGATCAAATGCATGCTATGCTGAATATATTTATGCAAGGAGATGGAGACTCCAATCATTTGTGAACTCAATCTCCTCATTGCTTTGATTACTTGCAAACTCTCTCTTCACACTTGCATATCTAACAACACCATCTTTTTGCAGAAATGAAGCCCTCATTTTAGATGATAGATACCAATCTGCTTATTAAGAAGCTGAAGAAAGATAAAACTCTAAGTCTAGAGTATCTTAATGCATGTCTCGGCTCAGACACCTTTCAAAGAATTTATAGGCCATTGGAGGCAACTGGCCTGCTGCCATTTTTGACGATCGTGCCACTCAAGAATTTACCTTCTCATGTTGCGGAGTTCTACTATAACGCAACCATCTCCGGCGACAACATCATCTCTACCGTCCAGAGCAAGGTGATCACAGTGATAAAAGAGAAGATGATGTCTACCCTTCACCTTCCAGACGACGGCCCAGACGTCATGGCCCTGCCACTACCGTGCAAATACGCACTGTAGGGTATTTAGAAGCATCCTCACGTGCACCATCATGACTGTTCACATAGGCTAAAGGAGAGCATGCCCTGCGAGATCATCCAACTCTTGGACATCACAAGTCATATCTTACATGGCAACTTTGAGACGGTCCAGTTCTCCGAGCTCAAAGTACATCTCACGGCCGCTCTATATTTCGGTTGTAAAGCCGACTGGGCCTTTTTCATTCTTGCTCAACTGCGAGCAAATGTAGAGCGAGCGGAATATGATCCCTCCACTGGCTCGTTCCGAGAAAAAATTGGGTTTATGAGTTGTATAAGCCACATCATTCAAAGCCAGTTTGATGAGATCATTCCAACTGGCAAATCGATCAAACGACGGGACATGCTCCCTACCATCTACTGCCATCAGCTCCCAAAGAGATCACATCAACAAGGACCTTCCAACTCAGATCGTGGAAAGGCACCTTTGGAAGCACCTGCCAGCTCCTTTGAAGAAAGACAATTGCTGATTGAGAGCGAATCTCTCTCAAGGCTGAGTGATCAGCCTACAATATCAGCTAGCTCCTAACCTCTAGCCGTAGTCCATCGCGACTCCATTGAGGTTGAGTTTAAAGAAGTTTTAGACCATCACCTTAGCAGCTATTTCGGTCTCATTGAGGGCAACAACCCCTATCTATTCGAGCAACTCAGACGGTACCTCCAGTACCATATATGGTGATTCCAACTGAATGAGACAATAATGTTCTACTTCATCCACACCCGTGGATCCATCTTCTGGATCAACGAAGGACATTGGAGTAGAAATTGGATGAATCATCCACTCACCTCGCCACCAATGCTTTCGGAGATCATGGATTCAATGATCAAGCGAATCCAGCTCCATATACCAGCCGATGCTCCACTCCCCGATAATGAACCGACCAACTCCTCAAGCACACCATTTCTTGAAGATCTACCCATCGCTTTAACTGATGAGATCTTCACAAACTTAGCCTCGATGTAGTTCAGAGAGCACGAAGTCTCTCTCACCTCTGATCAAGGTCAGTTTATGACAACTGAAGACGCCTATGCATGACTCTCCTCGCCTATGCCAATTCCTTCAGTTCCCTCCCTCCATGATGATAATTTAGCAACTGCTTTCATCTTTTTGCCAAACTTGTAACTACCATCATGCGATCCATTCCACCTTTTTTGGATGATGCCAAAAAAGGGGAAGATGGACAGAAAGATGATGGATGCTTAACTCTTTGGGATCAGATTCAAAGAGAAATTCATCATGAGAGGGAAGATCAGCTTCAGGGAGAAGCATGAAGAATATAAGGAGTCCAAGAAAGAGGAGAATCGAGCAGAAAGAAAATGAGCAATTTTCAGGAAGTAGATTAGTAGTTTTAACTACTCTTGAAAATATAATATGCTTTAAACTGAATATATAATACACATTTCGATCATGCTTATAATGCTCATGCTTATAATGCTCTTGCTATGATACTTCAAGTTTGATCAAGTTGAATGCTCTGATACTTGAATGAAAAATGCTCTAATACTGGAATGAAAGCATGACCAAAGTGAAAGAATGAAAGAATGCTCTGAAACTTGAAGTCTAATTGCTCTAATACTTGAATTTCATGCATATCTTGAATGCTTTAATACTTAAATGATAGCATGAATGACAAATGCTCTGATACCTGAATGAAAATCATGAATCAAACTTTCTCTCAAACTTGCTCTGAATTTGCTCAGATTTTAAGAATCTGCTTAAGCAAACTTGCTACACTTGCAGTTTTTCCATCATCATCGACAAAGCTTTGACATCATCAAAAAGGGGGAAATTGTTAGGAAAAACTATCAAGGAACCTCTAGATTAGGTTTTGATGAGATGTCAAAATTATTTATAAAAAAAATGACTAAAATTCAAGTTGTAGATCGGAGCTGACCAATCCAGGGCATAAAAAAGGAACTCAAGTAAAGTCAAAGTCAACCAATCTGAAGTATGGTCTACAAGCTAAAGGATACGTCATCCAGTCAAAATTCAACTCAACTGAGAAGTCGAACCAGTCGAAACAAACTGACATCTAAGTCAGTTCAGCTGAGGGAGAAAAGAATTGACTAAAGACTGAAGAAACTGATAAAACATCAGTTTAAGCAAGAGACTGGAAGTATCCAACTAAAGGCCAGAACTGTAGTCAGCCAGCTTGTGATTAGTCAAACTGACAAGAAAGCTCAAGAGAAATCAGTCAAGCTGACAAGATAGCCAAGAACTTGAGATCAGTCGAACTGGAGAAATAAAAGCTCAAAACTGCCAACTGGAGCAATAGCCAAACTCAGCTGACAAGCTCAGCTGACGAGCTCAGAACTGCCAACTGGAGTAATAGTCAAACTCAACTGACAAGTTAAGCACTGCCAACTGGAGCAATAGTCAAACTCAGCTGACGAGCTCAGAACTGCCAATAGGAGCAATAGTCAAACTCAGCTGAAAAGCTAAGAACTGCCAACTGGAGCAATAGTCAAACTCAGCTGACAAGCTCAGAACTGCTAACTGGAGCAATAACTAAACTGAACTGACAAGTCCAGAACTGCCAACTGGAACTCAAAATTGCAAAGAAAGCTGAAGCCAGAGAACCCTGGAGTTTATTGCTCAAACCGCCGAATCTCGGAATAAATGCTTCAACAAAGATCCTGGAATTAAATATCCAATGAAGATCGATTGGCAGAGTAACGGCTACTTCAACCAAAAGCTCCAAGCGATCATTAAAGACCATCTTCCATTGATGAACCAACAGAGCTACCGATCAATAGATAACGGAACTGAACGGTCATAAAATCACTCATCTATAAAAGACGAGTGAATCAGAGTTTAAAAAACACTCTGCCGAAAAGAATTCTTTGCCTACACAACTTTTTCATATACAAGCAAGAGCTTTTATTTCTCCCTCTCACTCAAGCTTAAGTTCAGCATTTGATAGAAACTGCGAGAGTCCAACTAAGAAGAAGAAATTCACAGAGTCAAGATAATCAGCCAGCTGTTGACAATCCAGCCAGGGCAGCCTTCTCAGTTTTAGCAATACAACGATCAACTACTCAGCTCAATTGAAGGAGCACATCAGTTGATAACCCCTGTTTAAGACTAATCTCTTGAAGATCGAAAGAGATCTAAAACCTTGTAAAGACGACAATAGCACCTACCTTCCTAGCGAGCAGTTAGGGACTTCAAGTGTGAGCCGTCGACCCGCTGAGGTAGCGAGCAGTTACCAAGTTCAGCCAACTGTCCTTCATTGTATAATTTGTAAAGAAACTCAAGTTATATAGTGAAGTTGCCCTTCTGCGGAAGGAAGAGATGACGTAGAAGTTTGAGACTTTGAACCTCTATAAATCACTTGTGTGTTGTACTATTTTGGTTATTGCATATCTTTGAACAACACACAATATCACACAAGCCGCAGTCAAATTGTCTTAACTGATCAATAAGTTTGTGCATAGATAAGTTTTACTAAGCGAGTCAAAGGGCCCTGTTATTCCGCATTTGAAGTAAAAAGTTTTAATTAGTTTATTCACCCCCCCTCTAAACTGATATCGACTCGCTCGGGACCAACAACTCAGAAAAAGAAGTGAAAAACATAAATAAGAAAAAAAAACTAAATAAAATAAAATAAAACATATTGGGTTGCCTCCCAACAAGCGCTGCATTTAACTTCGACAACCAGATGAATTTGGGAACTCAAGTTCCACAAACGGAAAAACTGGTATCCCCCATTCTCTTCTTCGATCATGAATCTCCATCACCGTGCCTCCACCATCAAATAGGAACTGGATGTGTTCATCTTCAAACCGGAGAGTCAAAATCCCAGTGTCCAAATCGATATTGGCCCATCCGGTGTGCAAAAATGGGTGTCCCAAAATGAGAGGGACGCTTTTGTCTTCCTCCATGTCCAGAACTACAAAATCCACCGAGAATATAAAATCATGCACCTTGATCAATACATCCTCCAAAATTCGCTCAGGATACACCACAGATCGGTCGGCCATCTGTAAATACATGGTTGTGGACTTGAGTTGCCCACAGTTCAGCGTCTTGAAAAATGACAGTGGCATCAAATTGATGCTAGCCCCCAAATCGCACAGTGCTCAACCACCTATCTTTTCTCCAATGGTGATGGGAAGTGTGAAACTTCCTGGATCCTTCATCTTAGCTGGGAGCTTCCTTTGGATGATGAAGCTGCAGTTCTCTGGGATATACACTATCTCGAACTCCTCTATCTTCTTCTTCTTAGACACAACATCCTTGAGGAACTTTGCATACTTAGGCATATGCTGCAATGCCTCCACCAAAAGAATGTTGATCTGCACCTTCTTGAATATCTCAAGCAATCTAGAGAACTTTGCATCAACTTTCTGTTTTGGAGTCCTATGCAGAAACGGAATAGTCACTGTGGGAAGTACTGTAGAACCCGTCGGAGGACTCTTGATGGTAGAATCTGGCTTGTCAGAAGCCATCTTGGGGGGACCAGCTGCAGCGGCAACAATAGGTGGAGGAACCTCAATATGTAGATGGATTGCATTGCACTGTTCCTTTGGATTCACTGTGGTGTTGCTAGGGAATTGTCCCGGTTGGTGCTGATTCCCTACAACTGTAGCCAGCTGACCCAGTTGCTTCTCGAACATCTTCATTTGCACACTCATGGCACCCACAGTATTCTCCAACTTCTCCACTCTAGCTTGCGACTCCCCCATGAATTTATCGGTCTTCCCCATGAACTCCATCAACAGATCATCCATGTTTGGCTTTTTTTCCTCATTGATCACTCCATTCGTTACAGAGAAGCCAGGAGGGGGCTGCAGTGCATTATTAGGATTCCCATATGAGAGATTGGATCGATTACCTTGATAGAATTGATTTCCACCTAGGTGATTGTTGCCATCATAGCCCCCTCATTGATTGATGTAGTTCACATCTTCCACAACTTGATTCATGGTAGGATTCGCAGTCTGCTGAGACATGGCGTCAAATCTACTGTTGATAGTAGCATTCAATGTCGACAGCTGAGCCGCCAATTTGGAAATCGGATCACTATCATCAACTGCTGCAGCTCTCTTCAATATCCTTACTGGTCGATCTCCAGTCCATTGATAGCTGTTGGTGGTCATGTCTTCAATTATCGTCACAGCTTGATCGTGGCCTTTGTTTAGCAGTGAGCCACCCGCAGAGGCATCCAGAAGCCTCTTCACCTCCATGTCGCATCCGTTGTAGAAGATGAAAACCTGGTGATCAACCCCAAATCCATGATTGGGGCACTTCCTCAGCAACTCTCGAAATCTCTCCCATGCTTCGTATAAATTCTCATCCTCATATTGGCGAAATTGGGTGATTTCACCTTTCAGCTTCAGAGTCAGACCGGGAGGAAAGAATTTATGGAGTAATTTGTAAGCCAAGCACTCCCAACTATCCACCGTATTGAGATCCAGCGAATGGTACCAGTCCTTAGCAGCATCCTTTAGTGAGAACAAGAACAGGCGGAGCCTAATAGTATCATTAGACACCCCGTTCATCTTGACATTGCTGCAAATCTCTAGAAATTATTGCAAGTGCGCATTCCGGTTCTCAACTTTATGACCTCCATATTGGTGCTGCTGTACCATGCCTACTAGTCCCGACTTCAGTTCAAAATTATTAGCATTTATCCCGGGATCGGGAACATGGATATGGTTGAGCACCGGTGTAAACATCTGATTTATCGGTGCTGGCATCGCCTCTCTTGCAGCCTCCTGTTCTTGCATTCTGCGCTGCATCTCTTCCAATTGTTGTTGCATCTGCTGCATTTGCTCAACTGTAACAGGTGCTGCCTGTTCTGTCATCTCTCTTTTTGTCCTTGCGTTTTTGTGGCGAATGGTTGCTTCAATCTCAGGATCGTATTTTTCTAGAGATCCTTCCTGAGATCGTGTACGCATACACAACCTGATCACAAGAAAAAGAAGATTAAAAAAAATTTAAATGACAATAAACTGAAAAATAAATGTCTAGATTAACACAAGAAATTAAATCTAAATAATAGAAAAGTAAAAATTAAATCCCCGGAAACGGCACCAAAAACTTGTTCGGTATTTATTTTCACCTAAACTGCAAGTGTACAACGAGGCTTATAGGATAGCGGTAAACAAGGTCGTATCCACAGGGATTTAATAATTAAACTGCTAGTTATCTAATTTAATCCCTCGCAGTTATCTAGACTATAAAACATGGTTGGATTTAATTAATTAAAAACTAAAAATAATAAATAAAATAAATCACCACAACAGAAATCAACACAGATAAATCAAACACTGCAGAAAAAGACGTATTCTAGGATTGGATATTCATTATTTAATCCATTCTCTTAATCAATTCATTTAATGTCTATGTTAGGATTTAAATCATACTAGAACAATCACTCATGTATTCTAAACCTTCTCTCGAAGCTCCTAGATTGTAGATCACACAACAAATATTAACGTGTCCATTCAATGCCTATTATGCAACTCCTAATGGTTCCAAAGATTTATTGTTCTCTAAATTAATCACAACTCTCTCAAGTGATATTGACTAACCAGTTAATTATTCTAGATCTTGTGTTAAAACTCATCTCTCGAATTATTGATTAACACATCAGATTGCATCATTTAGTGATCAGGTAAATAATACAGAGAAAAGCAGAAATAATCAAAACATAATCAAATCATAGACACCAAATAAAATGAATTAAAAGAACTTCATAAATAACTCATAATCCAACCCTAGAATACTAGGGTTTTAGCTATCCATGTCAAAATAAATAACTAAAACAATCCACAAAGTAAGCATTGAAATTCTAAGAATTAAGTAAATAAAACCTGGAGATTCTATTATGGCTTTGGTCTTGAACACTCTTGAATCCTTTGGTCTTGTTCTTCGCGTCTGTTTTTTTCTACAGCAAACCTCTGGTGGCAACTTTTGGGTAGGTAGAATTGTTTGTATTTTTGTGCATCAAAACCCTTATATACCAAGTTAAGAAAAGCCCAAAAATAGGTCAAAAATCGGACAGGCTCGCTCGATTCGCGATCTCGTTCGCGACCCAGTCACCTGCGACTCAGGTCACGAGTCCACGTGGCGCTGATGAGGCCAAAATTAGCGACCAGATGCCCAAATTCGCGACCGGGTCGCGGGTATTTCAAAGGAGAACCCGGCCCCTGTCGCGACGGTGCAGAAAACTGCCCAGGGGGTGATTCGTGACCCCGCAGTCGCGACCCGGTCGCGACTCCGGTCGCGAGTCCACGTCAGCTCCGACAGCCTCTCACTGTTTTACTTCGTTCTCACTCGTTTCTCGTCCGATTGACCAGATTCTTTTTGCAACGCGTTCCTAACTTGATTTCCTATCTTTCTAAAGTGTTCCCAAGCTCATTTGAAGTTAACACAAAAAAAGACATTAATTCCCTTCACAATGAACAAACACGTGACATTGCACAAAACATAGAAAACTATGCAAAACTCAACACTTCATGCATGCAATGCCAATCAAATACCACTCAAATGTACCTCAAAATACATGTAAAATATGAGATTATCAGCCGAGTTGATGATGTCCCCTGAGGAGCTCAAAAAGAATTATCATGTTAAATCTTGCAAGTTGATTATTTTTAATCCAACATGATAATAAAGGTTGAGTGGTACGACTCATGGATAAGCAATTAATTAAATTGAGTTATCAGTATACTCGATTTAATTAATGGGTATTCAATATCTTAAACATGGGGAATTAATTGAGTTGAAGAAGTGGACAAGTGGGTCGGGTTAGGGGTTAGGGGTGGGTCGGATTATGGGTTAGGATAAAAACTTAAAAAAAATGACGTCGTTTCGAGACAAGTTAATGTCCTCCGTTAGGACTCCGTTAAATAATGGCTCAATTAACACGATTTTAAAAACACGATGACCTAATTGAGCCCAAAAAAATTACAGTGGCTCAATTGAGCCCCTTAAATTAATTTAATGGCCTATTTAGCCCTTATTGCTTTTGCAAATTTATTGAAATTCGATCTTTCTCAAATATTCAACTCCGAATGCATACAAGAGTCATATGGTAGCTGGGACGTCCTTAATCAAGGCTACGTAACATGCACAGAAGATGACATGTGCTATTGAAATAGTATATTTAAATGTTGAATCAAAGGGAAAATAAAAAATAAAATAAAAAAAGCCGACTGTATTTCGTTAACATCTGAACCATTAACCTTAAAATATCACTAAATTTATTAATTAGTTTTATGTAATTACAATAATTTTTAATATCATTAATTTTTTAACCCAAGCATACAAAAGTCATGGGGTAGTTGGGACTTCCTTAATCAAGACTACGTAACATGCACAGAAGCAGTCATATGCTATTGAAATAGTATATTGAAATATTGAATCGAAGGGGAAATAAAAAAAAATAAAAATAAAAAAAGCATGGGGGCCGACAAATAGTATCTATTTATTTATTTAATCATTTTATTTATATAAAATAATGCATTATTCATAATGTTTTTAATTAATTAACATATTTATTTATGCTGATAGAATTTTGCGCTCTCCTCGTTTCTCAATTGAGTGAAATGTTGAGGTCTTCACACACACACATATTTAATAATTTTAAAAGAAAATTTAGGGATAATTAATTGATTAAGAGTTTTGCCTTCTTGATATAGGCCGATTTTTATATATTTTTTGCTAATTTACTAATATGTTCCATATTTAATATGTTTACATTAAGCATCAATTCATTATCAAAGAATTAAATATAGACATATTATGAAGTTTATTTGTTTAGTTGTCTTTTACAATATTTTCTTAATCATAGCGAAAAATCCAAATTAAATAGTTTATATTAATGGAACGGGGGAATATTATTTTTTGCTACAGACTAAATGTACAACAAAAATACAAATATATCCATGGCATAAATATATTGTTTACTCTATTTTGAAATGTCAACAGTAATTTTTTTGGTTGGAAAAGAAGAACAGTGGATTTCCAATCCAAAATATTTCTCTTTCACATAGCGGTTTTTGTCGCTTGGGTGTCTCCGACACCCAAGTAGATAAATGTCTATAGTAATGTTACTATATTTGATACTATTGTTCATATTCATTAATAAATATGTTTTTTAATTTGTGGTATTAGAAGCAAACATACTATAGTATTTTTTAGGGTTAATTGTTACGATAATCGTCATTGAATATGATGAAGTTGTAAATTAAATTTGACACAATTTTTAAATGTAAAAAATTTAAACACTTGAAGTTTTAATTATGATGTCATTTAATATCCCCAATTTTGCAATGATGCGAGATTTAAATTGAAGCAAACACCTTGCTAGCCTCTTTTTTTTTTTTTTTTTTAGATGTCGAGGGTAACTCGCAACCGCTACCGTGGTGTGTATTGGGTAAATTCCGCCCCTGTGTAATAGCCTGCAAACCTGCACAGGGGAGGTAAACCACACTTGGCAAGCCAGGTGTGACAGGCTCGCACCTAATGGTGTTGGTGGTGGGTCGAACTTGGACCTTTGGCCTCAAGAAATACCAACTAATTTGTGGATGTTGAAAAACCTCAAATTAAAAATTAGTCTAATTAAAAGTGGTGTTGAATTTACAAATTCCATGATCAAAGAAGTGATATTATTTTAGCTATCCCTTCTTTATTGAAGGACCTATTGAAGGACCTTAATACTGTTAAACATGCTATATACTAAATATATATATATATATATATAATTGAAAATTGATAGTTTCAATAATTCAAGTTCTAAATTGATAATTTTCATTTTTTATGTTTTGGGTTTATAGTAATAAGGATCTAAATTAATAAAATTATGATAAAAGTCAAATAAATGTTTTAAATTAGACTGATGACTCAAAAAGACTGCTCAATCTAGAATAATATACATACATGCAATTATATATATATATATAGTTTAAATTTAAATTAATTTAAATATTATTCTTTTGTTGTGCACACTTTTATTATATTTCACATATATGTTTAATTTGTAATTTAGAAAATATACATATAATATTCAATATATAATTTAACACAATAATATATTACTCATTTTTTATATTTAGATAAAATAATTTATTTTAATATTATTAATATATATTTATATATATTCTTACTCTAATAATTTATTCGATATTATTTATTAATATTTTCTAATTATAATATAGCTTATAACTTTAAATTTTATACTTTCAAAAGAACTTTTAATTTTACATATTTTAGTAAAAAAAAATCATACAATTTACGTGTGACGCACGTGATTTCCGTTAGCCTAAATTAAAAGTCAACTAAACATACGATTAGAAATTTGAAAAATTCAAATTATTATGCAAATCTTTAATTCAAGTGCACATTAATTAAACAATTTTTGAAAGAGCTTCGTTTTCTGCAGACTGTGATTCATGACTTTGGCAAATAAACTATTTTCAGCAATCGATGACAGATCTAAAACACATGCAGCTTCAACAAAAGCAAACTTCGATTTCTGACTTTGGCTGTTAAACTATTTTATCAGTCATTAACAAACTGGAATAATAATAAATGTGTGGTGTGACCGAGCCCGAGTACAAAAAATTAATTTTGTTTTGTTCATCTTCCAAATTGAAGTCAGTCATAATTCATAGATAGGATCCATCTCAATCCAAACGACAATCAATAATTTACTGTTACTAGTGTAGATTACGTGCGTTGCACGTGTATCCTATTATTATAATAAGTTGTAAATAAACGCAAGTAAAATTGATCTAGAAGATTGAAGAAGAATTAATAAAATTGTTATGAAACGTGTATTCTATTATTTAGTACTCTCATATATTATAAGTTGTAAATAAAAGTAAGCAAAATTGATCTAGAAAATTGAAGAAGATTAAAATTGTTATGAAAAAACTTGCAAAATGTATTTCATGAATGTATGGAAATTTTGCAATATTACTATTGGTGAAGGATGTCTAAATTCTTTTTGTTAGTACCATCTGCAACTAAGTGTTCGGGATTGTCATAAATCTGTATGGCAATATGGCAATTTCAAAAGAACACAAAAGGTTTTAGGTTATTCATGTTAGAATACTATGTTCTGGACATTACTGAGAACATTCCACTGCCAATCTGATTAAAGATTAAGACATGTACTTAATCATGTTGGAGAACAGGATCATGTACATGATTGTCCAAAGAGTTTACAAGAGACGTGTCATGCTAGATTCAAAGAGTTGAAGCTGCAGAATCAAGATGGACGTTTCAGAATAGAAGTTGTCTTGTTCGTGATGAAGATCAATAAGGAAAGAAGGAGTTCTATTCAAGAAAGACATCTAAACTAGGAAAGTTTGATTTAATTAAGGAAATTATTTCCTTGTTAAATCCTAGTCAAAGTAGGACTTCTGATTACCTTGTTTAGACTATACTTGTTGTTTATAAATAGCTTGGGAATCAGACTAGATTAGATGACACGAGTTTTACGAATACACAAAGGGTAGAGAGTCCAAAAGACTTCATCTTTGAAGCATATAGTATTCGGTTAGACTAGGTTTGATCAGTGAGATCATTGTATTTCTAGTTTGTGTTTGAAACTTACTTTCATGCTCACTTAGAGGAGTCTCGGGAGAGATTTCCTGTGGGAACTAGATGGATTCTAGGTTGTGAGGGGAACTCGCAATTCAGTTTAGTGAAAGAGGTTGAATTGGATAGAAAAGGGGTCAAGTAGCAGGAGTCTTCGTGTAATAGCTTTTGTAAACATTCATTGGAGTAGTAAACTATTTCTCACGGACTTGTGAAGTCCCCCTGATGTAGATCAGTTGATCGAATAGGGTTACCAATCTTATGTTATTTATTTTCTTTAAGTTTTTACATTCTGACCTTACATGTTTACAACAATGTTCAAGTACATGATGATGAACATGATCGCACAGTTGAATCAACTGGTCCTTCCAAGAAGACCAAGAAAGCTGCCAACCAAAAGATGTATCAGAAGATGTTCACTAACATTCTAGTGAACATGAATCTGAAGTTGACAAACAGATTGTCCTAGGTACTTCTAAGCAAGCCATCTTTCGTTCTTTAAAGCATGCTGAATTATGGGAGAGAGTGAAGCAGAGGTCAATGATCTCTAAGAAGAAGGTTGACAAGGATACACTATTGGCTACTGGTGTGTATACCTTGTTGGAGGAAGCTGGTCTTCTAGGAACCGTGCAGAAAGTGCAAGAGTTTGTGCTTAAGTTTGTTACTGAGTTCTACTACAACTTAACCAAAGAGATTGATGATCCAGAATCTAAAGACTTCCAGAATGTCTTTGTGCGAGGATAGATGCTGAAGTTTTCCCCTGATCTCATTAATAAGTTTCTGGGATGTTAATCTGAGGGGGAGTACAAGGAGATAGATGACTGGGGGATGGTTGCTGAGGAACTGACCCAGGGCATCTTCACCAACTGGCCATCTCATCCACAAACTATTCGAAGTTTCAAGCTAACTCACAAGTATGGCGCTCTGTTCCGGATTCTAATCTACAATTGGCTACCAACTAAGCACAGAGCAGCAGTGACTCAACCCCAGGGGAGGTTTCTGTATCACCTTGGAACTGGGAAGAAGTTCGATTATGGTGAGTTTGTGTTTGGAAGATCATCAGCAGTGTAGAATCTATAATGGTCAAAGGTCCACTGTGTTATCCATCATAGATCTACATCATTATAAAGCAACAGAAGGAGAATGCTTCTTCAAAGAAAGACAAGATTATACCTCCCAACAAGCCTCTAGTGATCAAGGTTGCTCCAGAGATAGGAGATCCTCATCTTCGCCTATAGTTCAGACAGTTCATATCATCCAAGAAAGGAGTGGATGATACTGTTAAAGAATCCTCACCAAATGGTGCTATCCTGAAGTTTCTTGAGAGAAGTCTGGAGTTTCATGCTCGTTTGATTTCTGAGCATATTTCTGAGAAGATGAAGATTCAAGCAATGATTGCTGATCTTTCATCAGGAGAAGACTTTCCCTCCCCAGCAGCAGATGTTCCTGAGAATGTTCATAACTTGCACAAGCTTGCAAGTACTGCCGAAGCTGCTACTCAGAAGAAATCCACTCCAGTACCAAAGCCAAGGAAAGCAAAGACTACAACACAAGACAAGAAAGCTGAAGCTGTCCATGAGGAGACTGCAGAGAAGGTTCATGATGAAGAACAGGAGGCGGTCGAAGAAGATGCTGAAAAAAATAGAAGTTGAAGCTGAAGAAGAAGGTTCTGAAGAGGAAAGTGATGAAGAAGGAATTTCTAACAAATCCGAGTAGTATCTGGATATTACTCCTTTGCCTTTCTCGGTGGCAAATAGAGGGAGTAATGCACTATAAGTTTTTATGTTTTAAATGTTTTCTGTTCTAACTTATCTTGCATTATGTTTTGCAAGATATTTTTTTTTTTGCTCTGAATAGCTTGTATTAAGCTATTTTGTTATGGAACAGATTGACTTCTTCCCTATATGATTCATATCTGCTAAAAAATTGAAACTGCTATGAAAAGATAAAAAATATAAAAAAAGCCAATATAGCAGAACAGGTACAAGCTGATAAAAAAGTGAAACACAGCTGAATCATATGATGTTCTTCAAAACATTTAAGTACGTTTTAAAGTACATGATCCTACAATTCAAGGGTTGTATTCTTTTAAAATATGGAGCTGATTTGCCACCAGATAAAGACAAAGGGGGAGATTGTTAGTACCATCTACAACTAAGTGTTCGGGATTGTCATAAATCTGTATGGCAATATGACAATTTCAAAAGAACACAAAAGGTTTTAGGTTATTCATGTTAGAATACTATGTTCTGGACATTACTGAGAACATTCGGCTGCCAATCTGATTCAAGATCAAGACATGTACTTAATCATCTTGGAGAACATGATGAGGTACATGATTGTCCAAAGAGTTTACAAGAGACGTGCCATGCTAGATTCAAAGAGTTGAAGCTGCAGAATCAAGATAGATGTTTCAGAATAGAAGCCGCCTTGTTCGTGATGAAGATCAAGAAGAAAAGGAGTTCTATTCAAGGAAGACATCCAAACTAGGAAAGTTCAATTTAATTAAGGAAATTATTTTCTTGTTAAATCCTAGTCAAAGTAGGACTTCCGATTACCTTGTTTAGGCTATAATTGTTGTTTATAAATAGCCTGAGAATCAGATTAGATTAGATGACACGAGTTTTAAGAATACACAAAGGGTAAAGAGACCAAAAGACTTCATCTTTGAATCATATAGTATTCGGGTAGACTAGATTTGATCGGTGAGATCATTGTGTTTCTAGTCTGTGTGTGAAACTTACTTTCATACATACTTATAGGAGTCTCGGGAGAGATTTTCTGTGGGAACTAGAAGGATTCTAGGTTGTGAGAGGAGCTCGCAATTTAGTTTAGTGAAAGAGGTTGAATTGGGTCGAGTGACGGGAGTCTTCATGTAATAGCCTTTGTATCCATTCAACGGAGTAGTAAACTATTTCTCACGGACTTGTGAAGTCCCCCTGACGTAGATCAGTTCATCGAACAGGGTTACCAATCTCGTGTTATTTATTTGCTTTAAGTTTTTACATTCTGGCCTTAGATGTTCACAATAATGTTCAAGTACATGATGACAAACATGATCGCACAGTTTATGTAACTTTACTTTTGAATATGAATCTATGTTAAGACTAAATTTTCTCTTGTTTGATCTTGATGGTTGGCAAATTCTTCTGTATCTTCCTTTTGCTTTCAGAGATAAATTTGGCCAATGGTTGATCGTCATCACTTGGAATTTGAATATATTCTTCAATTTTCTTCCTTGGTATCCATTTGCTTTTCTTTCCTTTCACTTTAGTAGAGTGCAACTGTGTAACTTCTCTTTTCTTTTCTCCCACTTTAATTCACTTGGGCTTTTGAATTTAATCTTTCATTTGTTCTCTTAATTTGGCTTTGACTCTTTAATTGAATCACTGAGCTGGGTTATGAGTTCTGTCCTTTGGATTGCATTTGCTACGAACTTTAGATTTCCTCTTTCATCCTTATGGCTTTCTCGATTGTAATCATAAAGCACATTTTAGTTGATGATTGCAAACTCAGACGCTTATAGTATGTAGAATAATTTTCGCCCTGTGTAAATTATTATAATTTGTTAGAATTGTAGAACATCAAAATTTAAATTTAATGTAGAAATAATTATTTTGTATCATAACTTACCTTACTGATTGATGAAAGATACTCATCTACATAGCATCCTACATATACAAGAGTTGCTTCATCAAAAATTATAATTCGTGCATTGTAATCTCCTTGTATAACATTTATAGTTATTCTACATCTGTAATTGTGTAAAATAATAGTTAGTGTATGCATACTTATATTTATGTGTGTGTGTGTGTATCATTTTATATATACTTATGTTTAAATATTACCTTGGTGTCGTCTCAAGAACTTCCTCGTTGCACTTTTTGCATATTGTAATTTCAGCATTTTTGGGACATGAGCTGTTGCAATTTTTACATGAATCATACCATATTGACGATTTATTTTCAACCTTATCAATAATTCCTGTAAAATAATAAGAACCATCCTGAAATATTAAAAAAAAAGAAACAATATTAAGCATGCATCGATAGTTAACTATCTAAACTATGGTTTCAATAAATGATAAATACTATATACGTATATATACTTATATAGCATATTATGAAAAACATAATTTTGTGTGTTGAATACTATTATTATTTTTGAATTTTTAAATTTGTCGAATTCCATACACATAAAAAAAATAAAAACCCAAAAGAAAAAAAAAAAGAGAGAAATTGTACCTTTGATAGTATATGTTGAATTTTCTTTAAATATTCTAGAGTTGCTTCCTTCGCACATTTCATTCTTGACAAAAATTTGTACGAGACGGTCTAACGGGTCTCTTACGTTAGACGGGTCAAATATAACCCGACCCGCCCCACAAAACCCACCCACCCGCGCCTTAGCCCACTCTTTTTTTTCTTTCATTTTTTTTGGGCCAGCAACCTGTTGAGCCATTTCCCATTCCCTTTCTTTTTCTTTATTTCTCTTTTTTTTTCTTTCTCTCGTTTCTTTTTTGTTTTTCATTTTTTTTGCGCCTGGGCAGATTTTTTTTTGCTTTTTTTTCCCTTTTTCTTGTTCCTTTCTTCTTCTTTTCGTTAGTTTTAATTTTCTTTTTTTTCTGTTCTCTTTTAATAATTATAGTATATCAAGCGCAATATATACATGTTTAAATAAATTTTATTTAAAAAAATAAATTAATTCAATTCAATTTTAGGGTTCACTAATTTTAATTTAAAGGATAGATTTATTTCAAATATATATATATATATTTCTAGTGGTTGACTAATTATTGAGCCAGAAAAAAGAAGTATCATTAGTTATAAGGTAAAGTATCATTATCTATGATATAAAGTATCAGTAGATCTGAGAATTAATTAAACATTAATTATCAAACCAATAACAAGAAGTATCAGTAACATTAGCTATGAAATTAACTATGAAGTTAAGTATCATTTGATATAAATTTGGCAAAAATATCATTAACTATTAAGTGAAGTATCATTCGATATATATATATATCTGGTGAAGTATCATTAACTGTGTGTGAAGTATCATTAATTAGTGATGCAATATCACTAATTGCAGAAGAAAGTATCACTAGTTGAAGAAAAGTATCACTAATTGAAGAAAAATATCACTAACTGTAGAAGAAAAATATCACTAATTACAGAAGAAAGTATCACTAATTAGAAGAAAAGTATCACTAATTGCAGAAGAAAGTATCACTAATTAGAAAGAAAAGTATTAGGTTAAACATATTGCAATTCAAAAATTGAATCATTAGCTATATAAAAGAAAACGTTGCTGTAACACCCCAGAATTTCAGATAAGGTTTAGAGGATTATTAAGAGTAATTAAGAAGTTAAGGAAGAAGTTTAGTTAAGGATTAAGTGAGGTCAGATGTCAGTCACTACTTTAGGGGTCATTTTTCATAAAGTCGTCTTTTTTGAAAATTTGATCTTAACTCTGTTATAGCCAATTTTGGTCTTGTTAGAAAGGTTTTAATTCAAGGAGTGTACCGGTGTTCCTGGAATTTTATTCTGAAGTCATTTAAGTTCCCGGTGATGAAAAACGTATTTAAAAGACGAATGAATAGTAACTTTTGCGTGCGTTCGTGATTTGAGAAATTTACAAAATCCTCCTCGCTAATCCGAGTCTTGTCCTGTCAAGCCCCTCTTATGGGAAACGACTTAAGGAATCCGTTGGCTTTCACGGATTTCCATTATGTGGTCAATCAAACGCTCGGGGGCAAAATCTATCAGTCTGAGTGAATAGTAAAAAGTAATTCTGAAAAAGGAATCTTGGCTCGTCTTTCTTTTGATGACCTTATCTTCATCAAGAGTTAGGTTGGTTCACTAGTATTTGAGGCAACGAGTCTCCTGGTATTTTCAGATTTTATGTATGAGGTCATTTGGACCTCGACATCGAATAAAGAAACTTTTAACCGAACCCGGAGTAACTTTTGCAGTGTTCCTGCACTGGAATGGCTTCCAAGGGAAGCCAAACCTTTTCCTATAAATAAGAGAGCACCCCTTCACTTTTATTTGCTCATTTTCACTTCTTCTACCTCCACTTTTTGAGAGAGAAAGTCGAGAGGAAGTTCTAGTCGAGTGAGGAGTCACTTCATGAGTTCATCTTCGAGACGACGAGCAGAGTGGCGTGGAAGGAATGCAGTGAGAGAAAGTGCTATGGGTGCCATTGGGTTGTAGCAGGCGGCTCTGCCACCGTTGTGACTCGACGAGACGCCGAGCTAGCGACCTTCCTTTGACGCACCCAACTCCGTCCATTCTTGTTCGTCGATCTCCAATCCATTTTCTTTCTTATCTTTAAGTTTCCGCATTTACTTTCCGTTCTTCGTATTCTTCATATTCTTCGTTATTATTTATTTACTTTCCGTCTAAAGTTAGTATTTCTATTCTTGTTGAAGTTCCAAGTTAATAGCATTTTCGTTATATTGCTCCTTGTTATTCTTGTTATTATGATCTCATCATTATTTCTCATAGTTAGCCTCGTTTATTTCATTTGAAGTTCCATTCAAGTTTGGTATTTAATATTTCGTCATTATTTCTAAATGTTCAAGGAGGATTGTCGTGTTTATTCTATTATAATGTCGATTTCTTTTAAACTTTAAATCATGCTCGTTTCTATGTTTTTGCAAAGTTCTAAGCCGTGTTTCAAGTTTAAAACATCAAGGAAAGGGAGAGGCAACCGAGTAACGCCTCGACCAACACTTCGATCAAAAGTTTTGAAGGTTCGTGAAAGAGCACGGACCATGCAAGGGTTGCACGGCCCGTGCAAAGCTGTACAGAACTCACGGCGTGAGTCTGGGAGGCTAGCACGGACCGTGCTAGGGCTTGCACGGACTGTGCTATCATTGCACGGCTAGTGTCGGACTTTCTAGGACCGTTAATTCCCCATCCTCATCTGTTAATTCCCCTTTCGGGACCGGGCTGTTACAGTTGCAATTCAAAAATTGAACATGATAGTGAGGAGTAACTACTCATTATATTAGTGATGCTTCATTTTTTATTGCGAGTGATACTTACTTCATAATTCATGATACTTCTCTGTTGTTAATTTAATAATTAATGCTTAATCATTGGTAATTTTCATTTTAATGAAAATATAACTTTTATCTGGTGAAGTATCATTAACTGTGATGTGAAGTATCATTAATTATGGATGAAGTATCATTAACAAAATTATTATTAAAAAAACACTAAAAAAAAGAAGAAAGAAAACTGCCAAAGAAGAAGGAAAAAAAACTGCCAAAGAAGAATGAAAAACTGCCAAAGAAGAAGAAGGAAAAAAAAAGAAGAGCAAAACACATTCCTGAAAAAAAAGAGAGAATACATGTCTGTAAAAAGAAAGAAAAGAGAGAGAGAGAGAGAGAGAGAGAGAGAGAGAACACGCCAGTAAGAATTAAAAAAAAAAAGAAATTAAAAATTGAATATAAAAAAAGGAAGGGGGAAGATCATTAAAAAAATTAAAAAAGAAAAGGAAAAAGGAGGGGGGAACCACTTTGTTGGGTCAAATAATATCTGACTAACACAAGGGATCCATTAGACGATCTAACAGGAGTGTGCCCCTTCATTGTTTGGATCATTGCTAACTCATCAATTTTTAATATATCATTACTGTCACTTGAATTGCATATGAGTCCAATCTCTTGATTTGCTGGTGCTATTTGCAATACCGATCTTATTGTATTTTGTAATTGTAAATTACCTAACATATACGAGGTATGTATTTAGAAAAATGTAATATTGTGCAGAATTTTCATGAAATAAATGCTTAATTATATATATTTTACCTAAATACTATTTTCCCGTGACATTTGTGATGGCAATGCATAGTTTTTGTGCTACTAATTGTTGTAGTTCGTATCCTTCATTTTTAGCCATATCTTCCCAGACACATATGACTATAAGTTGAGATCTGATACTTTGTTTATCTTGACTAACTTATTATTCTAGTATACTAGCTTGTGTATTGAGAAGGATCCCGATAAGATACAGTTCTCTATTCTTACCTTAAGTGAGAGAATAAAGATCCACAACCCATATATATTGGCAGACATATATATGTTATGTTATTGCTTTGACTTATCAATGAGTGAGATTCTCAGATAGGATCAACAACCTCGATATCTTAGGTAGTATCATTTACATATATTATGGGTTATGCAATATACATGGTCACTGTGTCCTGGTGTGCCAGGTTGATAATGTCCCATTCAGAAAGCACAAGTGTTGGTCCCGGTGCGAGCCTTTGTCAATTTAGAGGGGGGGTGAATAAATTGACTTCAAAAACTTTGAACACATGCGGAATAGATAGGGCCCTGGCTCACTTTAAAGATTTACCTGTGCCGACTGATCAGTTGAGTGAAGCAGACAGAAGCTTAGCTGGTGAGCTGATCAGTTTTCAACTGATAGCTGGAAGACATGGCTAAAGTTTGTCAGTTCAATCTACGTGTGTGAATGTGTGCAATTAAAGAACTTGCAAAAACTGGAAAATAATGAGAAAATCACACACAGAGATTTATAGCGGTTCGAAACTTCCTACTTCTACGTCCTCTCTTCCTTCCGCAGAAGGGTAATCCACTATGTAAGAGTAAAGTTTCTTTATTACAATTACATAGTGAAGAATTCCTGTTGGACCTGAAAACGGCACCCTTTAACCCGAGCGCGGCCTCCTTTCCAACTGTTGTTGTCCCGGAAGAACGGACTCGTCAGTACACGCTCCTCCTTAGCCGATTTCTGGGTTGACAGCTCACACTTACCGGTCCCAACTGCTCGCTGAGACTTTAGGTGCTATTGCCCGTCTTTACACGATTTTAGATCTCGCTTGATCTTCAAGAGAACAGTCTTGAATCTATTATCAACCTGGAGTGCTCCTTTCTCTTCAACTGGGTGGTTGATCTTTGAGGGCTGTACTAAGACGTTTTGCTCTTGCTGGAATTCTGTGTTAGCTTAGCAGCTTGCTTGACTTGAAGCACGCTTTCTCAGTATGAGACTTTTCGCACTTTAAGAGGTATGAGCTTTGAGCTGTAGAGAGAGAGAAGAAATAGCTCCTTCTGCAAAATAGCAAAGTTAGATTGGCGAAAGTCTTGGCTAAAATTGATTTCACCCTCTTTAAAAGGATGAGTGAATTTTGACCATTATGAACGGTGATGTTTAGAAATCACCGACAGCAATTTAATATTTGTAGCCGTTTTGAAGCTCTTTTTAATGAACTAGCCGTTTTGACTTTAATATTCCCTGGTCTCAGATCATCAGGATCTTATAAAGATTTCCTGATAAGATCTTTATTAATTGCTTGTCAGTAGGAGCGGGTGATTCAGCTGATGGGCTCTCAGCTATTTCAGCTTTCGGCTCTGAGATTGTTCAATTGGCAGATCTTCAGTTGCCTTGAGCTTCCATCATGATATAGTCTAGTTAAGCTTACTTATCAGCTTCCAGTTCTAGACTCATCAGTTGGCTACTGATTGAGCTTTTACCTTTCCTTTCTCTGAACTGATCTATGGTCAGTTGAGTGAAGGCTCAAAGCATTCAAAGCAATTTTATCAGTAAACTGATCTTTGATCAGTTTAGGATTGGCTCTGACTGATCTCTGATCAGATCAGTTTCAGCTTTCAAGCTGACTCTGTTCATCAGTCTATCCTTGATTTTTGCTAAGACTGATGATCAACTCATCTGTGGGTATCTACCAGTCGCCAAGGATCTCTTCCCCCTTTACAGCTTATCCCAAGCTTGAGGAGTTTACTCTGACTGGTCTGATCAAGACAACCTGCAAGCTGGTTGACCATGCTTCTGAATAGTTGTCTCTCATCTCAGCTCGAAGTCTTATTTGGTCATTATCCTTGATTTCCAGCTTATCATAACCTGTAGTTTTTCATTAAATCATCACTCATGTTTTGACATTTCGTCAAAACCGTCATTTGGGATTTTCCCAATAATTTTCCTAACAATTTTCCCCTTTTTGATAATATCAAAACCAGCTAATTTGATGATGGAAAAACTATACAAGGTTATCATTCATGAATGAGCATCTGAGCCTGTACCAGTTCTGATGACATGGCTGAAAATAGACTTTGTTCATAAGAACAGTCTCAGATGTCTGTAGCTTTTGAAAGTTGTTATTTTATTCATTCATGAGTATCAATGCTTTGATTAAAATATCAGAGCTTTGATAAAATATTATTTATCATAGTGATGAAGCATTTCATTAATGTGTGAGCTCAACGAGTTTCATCTGTAAGGTATTAGAGTTTTGCTGATTGAGAAATACAGCTAAAAATGACCTTCAGATATCTGATTACTCGTTTGCACAACTTGAAAAGCTTCAAATGTTTCAGTTCTAAACATAGCTCAATTCTGATTATCATGCGAATTAACTGATTTTTGAGCATATGGAAAGCCTTAAGCTATTCAAAGGGACAATTCAGCATGATCAGAAAATTTTGTATTATGAACAAAAGAGCATGTTTTAGAAACAGAATGAGCATAGAAGATGAAGAATTATAGGAAGTAAAAGAGAGAGAATATCAGAGTTGATATTTTAAATTTCCTTCTTCAGTTGGAACTTTTCACCACTTAGTTCCGTCTTCTCTTGCTCGATTCTCCTTTTTCAAACTTGCAGGAAGATATGTTGGGTATGTTGTGAATACCCCATTCTTACTGTTGACTCATCTGAGCATTCTCCCAAGTCCAATGATGATCTTGAGCTTGGAAACGCTCAAGTTGGACTTCCCCCTCACGTATAGCTTTCCCCTGACGGGTAGCTTCCCTTTCATGAGCAGCTTCCCCCTGAAGGACAGCTTGCATTTGAAGCTGTACCTCTTTCTGGACTTCACCTTGGATCTCATCCCAAAGAGTTATATCACCTTACCAGAAATCATATGTTAGAACATATGATTTTCCATCATCAATATATCCTTCCCCCTTTTTGGCATCATCCAAAAGGGCGAGTTGATGAAAGTCATAATAAGGTAATGATAAGTGTGGCAGAGGAGAGAAAGAAGTTGTCAGCAGGTTATTGGTGATGAGGAGAGCTTAGGGTGCAGAGACAAGAGCGGACAGCCATAGATGAGACTCCTCTTTTGCCATCAGCTGGTCAAGATCTGAGAAGGATAGATGATCTTGCCAAGGAGAAGGAGCTGATGTGATTTCGAGAAGTGGCTATTCCAGAATTGTGGTGATGGCATCCTCTTGAAGAGGAGTTGCAGATGAGTGTGAGGGCTCATATTTAGGAAGGGGTGCTTCATGAGGCACCAAGGTTTGGAGTCTCTAAATCATGGAATCCATGATTTCTGGGACTGATGGAAGCATATTAAGCGGATGGTTCATCCAGCTTCGACTCCATTCACCTTCCTAAATCCAGTATGAGTAGCCTCTTTTGTCTGCCATCATCAACATGGTGGCATCATCCACCTGGTATCTCCAGTGGTGATACTGGAGATATTTTCAAAGGTGTTCGAAGAGAAAAGGACTGTGTTCCCTTATGTTACCAAAGCAACTATTCAGTTACTGGTCAAGGCTTGTGTTGAAGCCTTCTTCTAGAGATTCTGGGGCAGCGACATAAGGAGGTACACTGGTTGCAGGGGCAGTAGACTCATCACTTGTATAAGTATAGGAGTCACTGTCAGTCAGGGACTGTCCTGCGTCAGCTGGAGGATCAGCATAGAGAAGCAGTTGCTTTCCTTTTGCTGGGCTGGGGTCCTCCATGAGCTGAAGTCTTAACTTTCTAGGTCGGCCAATTACATTTCCATGTCTTCGGTGAGTGTAGACTGTAGGAAGGAGATCTCTTCTGGTAAGAGTATATCCACCAGGAACTATTCCTAGTTGCTCCGTGATGATATGACTGAGTCGATTTGCAAAGCCTAACTTGGTGTTGAATGTGCCAGAGGTTAGGTCGAGCTCAGCATGCTTCACATGACAGTGAAGCTGTGTCAATATATAGGATGGCCAATCAGCCTTGCATCTATAATATATTGCGGCCATAAGATGACAGGTGTTATCATTGAACTGAGCGTTTGCGATGCTACTCTGAATGATATGCACCACAATGTCCAGAATCTGGGCCATGGTTGGAGAGAGACTATCTTTCAAATTATTTGAGAAGTCTCTTTGATCAACATGTGGACGTTTCCAGGTGTTCCACAGCTCCAACTTAGAAGGAAACACCAATTCAAACACCTTTGGGCCATGATCAGGAAGCTGGAACAAGTTGGTTATCACATCTTTAGTGATGATGATAACTTGATCTCGAACAACAGAGATTATGTTGTGTCCAGAGATTTCTGCGTGAAAGTAGAACTCAGCTACGAGCGGAAGATGCTTCCGTGAGGGCTGTGTTGTCATAAATGACAAGAGCCCGCATGACTCCAACCACTGAAAGATCATGCTGGTCTTTTCGAGACCAATTCGAGCTTGAAAAAAGGCTTGATCAACAAACTTATCCATTGTGAGCTTCTTTGTCAGAAGTTCCATATCCATCGATTGAAAGGGTAAAGCCATCTTTCAATGATATAAGAAAAGAAGAATTATGGATAAGTGAGAAGACAAAGAGAGAAATGAAGAAGAGAGATAATTTTATCTCTGTTAAGTATTTTTCTTCTTCAACTTCTCCGCTGCTTCTAAAGTAGGAATTTTCCATGCATTAAAACCAGAGCAATCGAGTGCTTACTGGCTGATCAGCTATTTGATTTAAAGTAAAGTTAGCTGAATAAAGGTTGCATGCATCTCAGCCGTCCACTTGGATTAATGCTTTATGATCAAGCGGCTGAGATCTGAGGGTTTGAAAATTTGAGTAGTTGCCATAAATAGTACAATATTTTGCCAGAAGATTTGCTATTTATTTACCTCAAAAAAATTCATCTCGATATACTTTAATGCTAAGTATAGAGACTTAAATGGCAACTCAGATGAACAGTAAGCTTATTTTGAAATGATAGCAATAACTTTTTCAAAAATAAGCTGAGAGAAATAGAGAATATGGAAGCTTATCGAAGTGGATTGATCAGGCAGCTGATGAGAAAATGGTATTGGAGCTCAAGGCGTTAGTTTCCTGCTGAACTGATGATGTTTCCTTTAACTGATGAAATCAGTTTTGTTGAGCAGCTGTTGATTGACTCGTTGTCAATTTCCTCTTCTTGAGTGGCCGTATGGGGCTAGCTTCACTACTTTCTTTAGAGCTATTAGACCGTTTCCTTTTGGAAGCTGAATTGGAAATGTTCTGGGGAGAATCATTTCCTATTTGGGTCTCAGCATGCTGAAGTTGCTGAAAAGCAACTGCTAAGGTAGTCAGCTTCAAGGAGGTCAGCTCCTTAATTCCTTTGTAGGATGAGCCGGGCTGATTTATTGTTAGCGTTGCAGCTCTTGAGCAAGACTTGATAAGTGGAGTAACATAATCTCCGGATAAGAGATTTGGAGACGTAGCAGTATCTTCATCATCTTTGACTCCACTTTGTCCAGGATGTTGACTCCATGGGATTTCCACTACTTGAGTATGAGAGAGATCTTTTTCTATCTCTTCAGTGGTACCCACAGCTTGTAGATGTTCATTTTCTGACTGAATTGGATCAAGATTTAGTTGAAGGCAACATAGATCGACTGGAGTGTTAGCATACTGGTTTTCAGTTGCAACTCCTTACGATCTCAAGCTGGCTTGAACATCAGCTAGTAGGGTCTTAGCTGGAATGTTGTTATCAAGTCGATGCTTCATAATCCGCTGGACTTGCACAATATTTGGAGGAAATGGATTTGAGGTTCCAATCCATTTAATGCTCCAAGTCTCTTTACATTACCAGAAGCTCATGCAATGAAAGGCTGTAAGTAAAAAATGTGACTGGATTGACATTGAGTGTCTCTAGTTGTACCAGTAAAAGTAACGGTGCAGTTGTTTGAACAACTAATTATCTTGCTTGTCAACATACGTGAAGTGAGTGAGAAGCAGATTCGTTACATCCTTCTGAGCACTCTTGACTTCATATTCACCACTATAGAAAGTGTGAATATTGTCTTCAGTTAGTTGGAGAGGAGGGCAGGCTCTCCTGAAGTACTGAGCTCCATAATTGGGATGAGGAATTCCAATAAAGGGAATGAGCTCATCTGGATCAGTGCAGAGTTTAAAATCAACTGATGACCCATTTTTGGAGTGAGGAGAGGGAACTTCATTGGCATCTGAACTGCTTGAAGTTACATTGCCAGATTTGGCTTTGGATTCCCTCTTCTTTTTTAGTGACTGAAGATGTGCTTCCCTTTCTTGGGAATCTAGTCGGAAATGAGGATTGGCAGTGCATCATCATTTGGAAGATTCAGCATATCTTCCAGGAGCTTGCTCATTCTTAGAACAAGTCCTATTTTGGACTCAAATTTCTTGGTTCTTTTTTAGTCAGCGGCTTTGATGACTTGATCCTTGAATTGGGAGAATACGAATTCTGCCCAATTAGATTCCAATCCTTCAACAAGATGTGTCATTACCTTGTATCTTTCCTGAGTCAACTGACTCAAGCTTCCAATGGCGCCGAACATCATCTTGTTTGTAATATCGAGCATGACCCCATACTCAGGCTTCAAATCAGTTTTAGCTATGGTAAAACTGAATTACTTGAAGCAATTTGAAGCACGCCATTTTCTCCAGTAAGGTTCAGCTGAATCTTTCAGATCTTGAACCCTGGAGCCTTTCTGGGAAGTTGAAAGATTTCTACAATCTTTCTTTCAGTGATTAGGAGTTTCTTTTCTTGAATCGCTGATTGTATGGCCTTCCCATCTGCAGTGACCTTTGCGTGAAGCAAGAACTCACTTACCAAGTTTTGTCGAAAAAATCTTGGAGGAGTTTCTAGGTAATGCAGAATTCCGATCTTGTGAAGATTGACCAGAAGAAAAGGATTGTGTGATTCTTAAGAATCAATTGAAATTTTTGTCTTTTGAGAAATTTATCTCTCATCATTTACTCTTTGAAGGAGGTAAGAGCTCTTAAGTTTTCAGCCATTTTTTTTTAAAAATTTTAGCTGAGGTCGATTTGAAGCCTCCTTTTTTTTAGAGAAGAAGAGAACACTCTTTTTTTTGAAAGAGAAGAGAAGTCTATTAATAGACTGCTTCTTTTTTTTTTAAATGCAGTGAATATTGAGAGTGTTGGTGTATTGTGTTCTTTACAAAGTTTTGGCAAAAGGGTTTTTATGAGTGTGGAAAATGACTCATAAATGTGTTAGTTGAAAGAATTAAATTCCCTTTTGTCATTTTCTTTTGGTTTTTGAGTTTGAGCTTTGGACCAACAGTCAAAATAATAAATTCTGACACATGCATTTAATTGAGCCAAAAGAGTTTTATTTAAGGAAAATATTTGAAAAAAAGACTGATTTACAAGAAGTTTCCTAAGGCGTCTAGTCAACTAATTTCTGAAGCCTTCAGATTTCCTTGCTATCAGTTTTTCTTTTTCTTTGTAATCTGGAAGTTACCTGGAGTATTCTCGCTTGAAGAGTCTTTAGAATCATCACTTTTAGAGCAAGCTTCCAATTTTGTGATGGAGTTAGAGAGTTGTTTTACCTGCTCCTTCATGCTCTTTATCAGAGTTTTGATTGAGGCCTTCCCGGACCGCTGCCTTTTTGGTTGTTGAGCTCTGGGAAGTGTCTTTTCTGGGGTTGATAGATACTCTCCAGTTGAGCGATTAATCCTCAGCTGATGCATGGCATTTTGGCGTCCTTCAGTTGGCTTGTCAACTGTTTCAGACTGTGTTGGGGAGATAGTCTTCCATTCAAATGGACTTCTCCTAGAGTCCCTTTTCTTTTTATCCTTCTCTCCTGAGGATTAATATCTATCAACAGCATTTAGGACGTCATCAGAGTCATGAGATGACTGAACTATTGATTTGATGACCTTAGCCTTTTCTTTTCCTTTGTCTTCTTGACAAGAAGGTATGAATTTCTACCTCAATCGTGACTATAGCTCTCTAAATGTCAGTGGAGGTAGTGCTCCTTCTGCTACTCTCGGAACAAAATCATAAGGATCCACCGACTGATAATTTGTTTCCTTCGCCATTGAGTCAGGAAGTATTTTTTCAAGAATGAAGCTGATTCGGTTGAGGTAGTACATCTTTTGTGGAAAGCACAGGCTGCTTCTCGTTTCTTTTTCCACTATGTCTACAAGCCCCTTTAGCTACTTGAAGAAGAATGATGCCCAATCTATTCCTTTTACTTCCCAGATGGCGTTGCAAATTTTGTACTTTAATTCTGACATTTCATCTTGTCCTTCACATGATCCTACCATCATCTGTGTGGCTACTGCTGCAAGGACTTGAAAATCCTTTTGGAATTTGGATGTTGAATAAGTACTTTGAAAGTCTTCTGTGGATGGAGAAGTAGCCCATCTATTGTAGCAGTATCTTGTATTCACAGTTGTTTCCTCCACCTTTTCCCTTCCTTCTGGTAGCCCAAAGATGTTTCTTAGAACGGAAGGAGTAATCAGAACCTGTATCCTCCTTACTTCACTCGTGATTATCCATGAATCTTCCTTGTTGAAGGAGTTGAGAAAGAATTCTGCTACCGCCTCTGGATATACTCTTGTGGGAGCGCATTCAGTGTACTTCTTCAGATGTGCATTCCCAATTAGGGTAAGGATTACTTCCCTCAACTGAAAGAAGTTAGTGAATCATCTGTGTTGGTTGGGCTTAGTATTTTGTCATGACCTATGTCTTCACAAAATACTCTTGACTCATCTCCAGAGATTCTGAAGTTATGAGGTCTTCTAACAGGGTTGGAAGAATATTGGGCCATTTCAAAGTAGTAATTCGAAATTGTTTGTAGGGATTTGAGATAGAAGTGGGACTCTGAATGAATTTTGAGAGACTAGGTGCTTAAATTTTTGTGATTAGCTATGTGAAGGGTTGAAGAGGCTGCTCACCTATTTATAGATTCAAGCAATTAATAAATCCAATGGTATAAAGGGATTAAAATCAAACAGTTCCGATTAATCCGTCGATTTTTATTTCAGATTTATCCGTTGAGATTAATAAGAAGAGAGAGAGTGGGTCCAACGGTAATATTTGAGAGACACGTCATTTTACCATTCAGTAATAAATTCAATTTGAACTTATCTGATTGTTGTTCTCCTCCAGTTCTCCACGTGGCATTTTAGCTGCTGATGTCATCAATTGCTTTCTTGACTGATGATCCTCTTAGCTTGGAGTGATCAGTTCCAGCTGGAGTCTTTTCAGCTTCGACTCCTTTGTCAGCTTAAGCTATCCTCTTCAACTTTGCTCAGCCTAAGCTTGTCAGCTGCTTCCTTCAGCTGTAGCTTTGTCTTCATCAGTCAGTTTTGAATTCAACTGTTCTTATTAGTTCAATATGACTGGTTGAGAACTGATGCCTTTTGCAATCAGTTCTGCTTATTTTCAACAGCTTTCTTGCAGCCTTTTGCCACTCTTTTTAGAACTGTTGTGGGATGTATCAGTTTAAGCTCCAAAGCTCAGAATACTGATGCCCTCTTAAGTCAGTTCTCATCATTAGTGGGAGTGCTCCTCTTCACTCCTTCTGTTGGATGATCATCATCCTCCTTTGAAGCTAGTTCAAGCAATCCCAATTGGATGCATAGCTCAATGAATCTAGCTTCTGGCAATAGCTTGGTGAAGATGTCAGCTATTTCTTTCTCCGTGTTGACATATTTGATGCATATGTCTTTCTTCTCAATATGATCTTTGATGAAGTGGTGCCTGATATCAATGTGCTTTTTTCTTGAATGCAATACTGGATTTTAAGATATTGCAATAGCACTATTGTTGACATAATAGATTGGCACGTCTTCAGTCTCCACCTTGAAATCCTTAAGCTGTTGCTTCATCCATAAGATCTGAGCATAACAGCTTCCAGCAGCTACATATTCTGCTTCAGTTGTTGACATGGCAACTGAGTGCTGCTTCTTACTAAACTAGGATATCAGTTTGTTTCCAAGAAACTGACATGTTCCGCTCGTGCTTTTTCGATCAATTTTGCATCCTCCGAAGTCTGAGTCTGAATAGCCGATTAGACTCAAGCTATCATCTCTGGAATACCATAATCCAAGATTTATAGTTCTCTTGAGATACATTATAATCCTCTTTGCTGCTTCAAGATGACTTTTCTTCGGATTGGCTTGGAACCTTGCACATAGTCCGACTGAGTAGGAGATATCTGGTCGGCTGGTGGTCAGTTAGAGAAGGGATCCAATGATTTCTCTGTAGTGTGTTTGACTGACTGATTCTCCTCCTTCATCGAGAGTCAGCTGCACTGAAATATTCATTGGAATGTTGAGAGCTTTTCCCTTATCGGTTACAAACTTCTTGACAAGCTGCTTGGTATATTTGGCTTGGCTGATGAAGATTCCATCCTTGAGCTATTTTAATTGGAGTCCGAGGAAGAATGTTATTTCTCCCATCATACTCATCTCGAATTCGCTTTGCATTAGTTGTGCGAATCGATTGCAGAGATCTTTGCTCTTAGATCCAAATATTATGTCATCCATATAAATTTGAACCATCAAGATCTCAGCTAATCGTTCTATTCTAAATAGAGTACGATCGATAACTCCCTTCTAAAACCCATTCTTTAGCAAGAACATTGTGAGGGTTTAATACCAAGCTCTTGGGGCCTGCTTCAGACCATATAGAGCTTTCTTTAGCTTGTAGAATTGGTCGATCGTCTCCGATTTTGAAGCCTGGTGGTTGCTGAACATACACATCCTCCTTGAGCATTCCTTGCAAAAATGTACTTTTCACGTCCATTTGATAGACCATGAAATTGTTGTGAGTTGCACAAGCGAGGAACAATCTGATGGCCTCCAATCTTACAACTGGTGTGAATATCTCATCAAAGTCGATCCCTTCACTTTGTGAGTAACCCTTGGCTACCAGTCTGGCCTTGATCCTTGTGATCATACCTTGTTCATCCAGTTTGTTGTGAAAGACCCATTTAGTCCCAATGACTTTTTGAGTTTTCGGCCTATCGAGAATAAACCAGACATCATTTCTTGTGAACTGGTTCAGCTCTTCTTGCATAGCTATAATCCAGTCTGAATCTTCAAGTGCTTCTTTGATGTTGGCTGGTTCCATTTGTGAGATGAAGCATGTGAAGAGTGCATGCTCTGTTGACCCTCTGGTCTGAACTTTGCTTCTTGGATCCCCAACAATTTTGTCGACTGGATAGCTTCGAAGCCATTTTGGAATGATTGTCTCTTCTGTGCCTTCAGCTACTTCATCAATTGTTCCAGCAACCGATCTTTCGACTTCTTTGTCAGCTGATTCTTTAGCTGCTTCTTCGGCCTCTGTATTGGCTTCAGCTAGTTCTTCATTTTCACTGATTCATCCCCCTATCCCAGTTAAGGGGTTTGGGGTTTCATGATAATTTATATCGTCAGTGACCAAGTTATCTTCAACTGGTCTAGAATAAGTTTCCCTGCCATCTTCTAGTGAAACTTCAAACTGCTATGGGACAATGTGATCAACATAGTCCAGTAGGCTTTCACTAGGCAATGCTTGCTCTGATGTACAGTTCTCCTTTTTGTTTTCTGTACTCGTTGGCAAGCTCATCAAACACCACATGACATGTTACTTCCACAAATAGTGTCCTTTTGTTGAACACTCTATAAGCTTGAGAATGAGGGGTATTATAGCAGAGAAATATTTCCTCATCAGCTTTGGCACTAAAAGCTTCCAGCTGGGATTTGCCATTATTGTGGATATAACATTTACAGCTAAATATCTTAAAGTAAGAGATAGAAGGCTTACGACCCTTGAATAGCTCATAGGGTGTTTTGTCATGGTTGATGACGATGGAACTTCTGTTCTGGGTGTGGTAGGCTGTGTTAACTGCTTCTGCCCAATAACATTCGGCTATGTTGGCATCTTCTATCATTGCTCTTGCCGCCTCCTTTAGCGTGTGATTCCTTCTTTCTGCTATGCCATTTTGTTGAGGAATTCTTGCAGCAGAATGTTCATGAGTGATTCCCAGTTCACTCAGGAACTTGATCATTTGCTGATTGACAAATTCAGTTCCATTGTTGGATCTTATCCTTTGAACTGATTTTTCCTTGTCAGTCTACAATCTCCTGATCAATGTTAATAGCTTCTCAAAAGTCTCATCCTTACTTCTCAGGAACTCCACCCAGGTGTACCTTGAGTACTCATCTACTACTACAAGTGTAAACCTTTTGCCTCTAGGGTTGGTGGTCTCACAGGCCCAAATAAGTCCATGTGAAGTAGCTGAAGAATATTAGTTGTTCCTTGAGGATGACTTTTGTTTTTAAACGACGACTTCACATGCTTCCCTTTCTGGTATGGTCCACAGACACCAGTTTTCTTATAGATCTCCTTCGGAAGCCCATCGACTAGCTCCTTCTTAGCCAGGTAGTTGATAGTTTTGAAGTTGAGATGATTTAATCATCGATGTCACAGCCAGCTTGCTTCAGTTAAACTTTTCGAGAGAAAGCAAGCTTCTGAATAGCCGGTTGACCAGTCAACTACACACATGTTGCCTTTTCTTACTCCAATCAGGAGTATGGCTCTAGTTGACTTGTCCCTGATATCACATAGCTATTGATGAAGTCAACTGAGTACCCATTGTCACAAAGCTAACTGATGCTCAGCAGTTTGTGCCTCAGTCCTTCGACATGTGACACGCCATTCATGATAACTTTTCCTTTAACCACGAACCCTTCTCCAATGGTTCGGCTCTTTGAGTTGTCTCCAAAAGTGAATAGTGGTCCCCTAACCTCTTTATAATCATCAAGATCATTCTTGTCTCCAAATCATGTGTTTTGAGCACCTGCTATCCAGATACCAAGTATCTTTGACCTTTTTCTTGGATAGGATGCTCTTTTCCCGCAAGACAGAGATCATGTTTTAGGTACCCGCATAATATGGGGTCCTGTGAGGTTAAACAGATATTTGGGAATCCACATTCGCCACACTTTTAGATTTTGTTGATTGAGAGATCCTTCAGAATTTGATGGAGGGAACTGAGCTGGTCTTGTGAATCCTTTCAGGATTCTAGATTCACAGCTCTGTACAACTGCCTTGACCTTCTCTGCAGCAGTGTACTTACTATATCCTAGCCCTGGACTCCCAGATTCAGTTCTCTGATGACTCAAGATTTCATCAAGAGTCTGGGATCCCTTCTTGAATTTGAGAGATAATTCCTCTATTTCAAGAATTTCTTGCTTGAGCTTCTCATTCTTAGCTTCCAGTTCTACATTTCTCAACTTTAGCTGATCCATTTCTATTGTCTGAACATCAAGACTTTTAAGTCATTGATTTTCAGCACTTAGCTCATCAACTTTTCTTCTTAGCTCATCATTATCACTCTTCAGTTCAACATGCATACTTGATACATAAGCTAATTAATCTTATAGACTTCATAACTGTTCATCCAGTTCATTTCTAGAGATCGATGCTTCATGTATATGATAAAATGAGGTTATTGAGTCAGCTTGACTAACCTCTTCATCATTATCGGCCATGAGGCATAGTAGAGCTTCATCATAAGAGTTGTAGCCGTCTGAGTCAATTCCAGATGGGTAGTCCGAATCGTCCAGTACAGCATTCTCAGAATTTGCGATCATTGATTTTCTTTTGAAGAAGTTTCTCCTCACTTTGGCCTTTTTATCTTCAGGAAGCTCTGGACATTCGTATCTGTAGTGTCCTTGCTTGTGGCAGTAGAAACATTCCTCTATGTTCCTGTTTGCTAACCTGAATTGTTCAGATGGACGATCAGCTGGCTGCTAGTTCCTCTCACCTTTTACAGCTTTATCAGCTTGGGGTTGAGCTGATTGTTGATATCTGAATTTTCTTAGTTTCTTCAGCAATCTTATAATTGACTGGATTTGCTCATTCAAATCCTCAGTCATGATCTCCTTTTTATCGGATGACTCTCTTCTTCGATCTGTCACCGATCTCCCAGGATTTTCTCTGACAGGCGAGCCTCTTCCTCGGAAGGTGTTTCTTCCGCGGGCTTCTCTGAATCGATTTCTTTCCGTATAGAAAGAAGCATCATGAGAAGAGGAAGTGGATGCTTCTCTCTTTTGATTCAGGCTGTACTCATAAGCTTTGAGAGATCCAAATAACTCTCTAGGAGTAATGCTATTCAAGTCTCTCGACTCTTTAGTAGAAATTACTTTCATAACCCATTCATTAGTGAGATTATCAAGAATTTTCGATTTCATCTCACTGTTGGGATAGTTTTTTTCCAGATTGTTCATCTCGCTTATGATGCCAAGAAATCTTGTTTCTAGGCTCGAGATGCTTTCTTCCGGCTGCATTTTGAAGGACTCATATTTATCAACTGCCAGCTGGAGCTTGTTTCCTTTGATGGCTTCGGACTCTTTGCACAAATCTGTAAGAAGATCCCAAATCTCCTTTGCTGTTCTGCAGTTTTTCGTGTCCTTTATGTGATCCTCATCTAGAGTCTGGAGGAGTGCTGCTTGAGCAACAAACTCTAGATTTTTCAACTTCTTCTCTTCAGCCGTGAGAAGATGAGTCAGTTTTGGGATCCTAGCCGGTTGGTTGACATCCATGATGTGGGCTTCATTGTCCATTATTATGATGATTGGACCGTCTTTGATCACCTCTCACATATTTTCATGGATGGAGCATAGATGAGCTTTCATCCTCCTACTCCAATTGTCATAGTTCTCAACTGAAAAGAGAGGTAGCTTATGGTTTCCCATAGCTTAAGAGATTAGCACAGATAAACAGATCTGATTCAAATGATCTGCAGAAATGGCTGATCCTTAGAATCAACCGCTCTGATACCACTTGTTGGTCCCGATGCGAGCCTTTGTCAGTTTAGAGGGGGGTGAATAAACTGACTTCAATAACTTTGAACACAAGCGGAATAGATAGGGCCCTGACTCGCTTTAACGATTTACCTGTGCTGACTGATCAGTTGAGTGAAGCAAACAAAAGCTTAGCTGGTGAGCTGATCAGTTTTCAACTGATACCTGGAAGATGTGGCTAAAGCTTGTCAGTTCAATCTGCGTGTGTGAATGTGTGCAGTTAAAGAAATTGTAAAAACTGGAGAACAATAAGAACAACACACACAGAGATTTATAGAGGTTCGAAGCTTCCTGCTTCTATGTCTTCTCTTCCTTCCGCAGAAGGGCAATGCACTATGCAAGAGTAAAGTTTCTTTATTACAATTACATAGTGAAGAATTCTTGTTGGACCTGAAAATGACAACCTTCAACCCGAGTGCAGCCTCCTTTCCAACTGTTGCTGTCCCGGAAGAATGGACCCATCGGTACATACTCCTCCTCAGCCGGTTTCTGAATTGACAGCTCACACTTACCGGTCCCAACTGCTCGCTGAGACTTTAGGTGCTATTGCCCGTCTTTCCATGATTTTAGAGCTCATTCGATCTTCAAGAGAACAGTCTTGAATCTGTTATTAACCTGGAGTGCTCCTTTCTCTTGAGCTGGGTGGTTGATCTTTGAGGGATGTACTGAGAAGTTTTGCTCTTGCTGGAATTTTGCATCCGCTTAGTATCTTGCTTGACTTGAAGCACACCTTCTCAGTATGAGACTTTTCGCACTTTGAGAGATATGAGCTTTGAGCTGTAGAGAGAGAGAGAAGAAATAGCTCGTTCTGCAAAATAGCAAAGTTATTTGGCGAAAGTCTTGGCCAAAATTGATTTCACCCTCTTTAAAAAGATAAGTGAATTTTGACCATTATGAACAGTGATGTTTAGAAATCACTGACAGCAATTTAATGCTTGTAGCCGTTTTGAAGCTCTTTTTAATGAACTAGCCATTTTGACTTTAATATTCCCTGCTCTCAGATCATCAGGATCTTATAAAGATTTCCTAATAAGATCTTCATTAACTGCTTGTTAGTAGGAGCGGGTGATTCAGCTGATGGGCTCTCAGCTATTTCAGCTTTCGGCTCTGAGATTGTTCAATTAGCAGATCTTCAGCTGCCTTGAGCTTCCATCATGATGTAGTCTAGTTAAGCTGACTAATCAGCTTCCAATTATAGACTCATCAGTTGGCTACTGATTGAGCTTTTACCTTTCCTTTCTCTGAACTGATCTATGGTCAGTTGAGTGAAGGCTCAAAGCATTCAAAGCAATTTTATCAGTAAACTGATCTTTGATCAGTTTAGGATTGGCTCTGACTGATCTCTGATCAGATCAGTTTCAGCTTTCAAGCTGACTCTGTTCATCAGTCTATCATTGCTTTTTGCTAAGACTGATGATCAACTCATCTGTGGGTGCCTACCAGTCTCCAAGGTTCTCTTTCCCCTTTACAGCTTATCCCAAGCTTGAGGAGTTTACTCTGACTGGTATGATCAAGACAAACCTGCAAGTTGGTTGACCATGCTTCTGAATAGCTGTCTCTCATCTCAGCTCGAAGTCTTATTTGGTCATTATCCTTGATTTTCAGCTTATCATAACCTGAAGTTTTTTATTAAATCATCATTCATGTTTTGACATTTCATCAAAACCGTCATTTGAGATTTTCCCAACAATTTTCCTAACAACAAGTATCATAGAAAGCCCTGCAGGTAGAATATTAATTTATTCTTATCTTGATAAACGAAAGTCGTACGGTACTACTCAAGGAACAAGATATTAATTAATTATAGATGTCAGAAGCTTACATTATTAATTAATAGACATTATATCTTAAACATGAGGAATGGCTGGACTAAATGAGAAAACATATTCGTAAATATGTATTAAATTAGTAGGTCAGTATTATTTCTTTTGTGGAATAAAAATAATACTTAATTTATTTAATTATATCATTCTCCTGGATATTAGATATTAAATAAATTAGCAAGCCAATTTAATATTCTTCTAGATCCATGTTGTAGCTCAATATGACCTTAGTTGACTAGGGATAGAACAAGAGTTGGAGGCCCAAACCCATTAGGGTTGGAGACATAATTTCGCCTACTTTGCTATTTATAGAAGAATGGGGAGACGATATTTTACACAATAATACAACCCCTCTAAGTGCTCTCTTGATTCCTAGCTAGGGTTTTCATAACCGTTTAGTCGTCTACAGCCCACCATGCATCTTGATAAGGTCCGGGAATATAGCAGAAGATCAAGAAGTAGAATATTGGAGCTATGAAGATTTTGAACACCATGGAGATGAACCCGACAACGTTTGTAAGTACCGGTTTCGATAGTTTCTATTTTTCTTCCACTGCAATAGCTTCAAAATTGGACTTGCATGTTAATTCAACATAGGATTATTAATGTCACACATGCAATTAGGATTTACATGAGCTTATAATTAATGTCATCCAAATAGATCCTATGGGTACAATTCGAAAAAACCTCAATAATTGGTATCTAAGCAGGTTTTGGCTCTGCTAGAGAATTAATTCTATGGTAAATTCAAATTGTATGTTTAAATCTGTAGATGAATTTTAGTTTTTAAAATTTTCAGATTTAGTTGTTCATTATGTTCGAATATTTAGACAAAAATTGGAGATGAATTTTTGATGTAGTTCAAAAATTCTCAATTCTTGTTACTTGGAATTTTCAAAATTTATGAATATAATTTGGAAATTTTTTTGATGAGGATCAAATTTCCAAATTTAATTAATTTAAGTTTTCTAAATAATGGATTAAAAGTTGGAAATGATTTTTTTTAATCCTAATTTTTTATCACATGTTTCGTTCAAGAAATACTGCATTTGGATTGATATTTCATTCTAAGATGAAATTTCCAAATTTTAATCCATATAATGATCGAGAGTTTATTTTCTAATCCCCTAAATTTTAATTTTGTAATTTTCAAATTTAGGATTTAATTTGGAATAGAATTTTGATTCATATCAAAATTTTCAAATTTAATTCTAATGGGAATCGAAAATTATGGATGTTAGAATTGGAGAAGGTAATTTTTTTTTTCTATATCAAAAGTTACCAAATTCTAATCCAAGTAGATTTCAAAATAGAATTTTAAATTTGGAAAGTGTTTGAAGAGAATCAAAACTTCCATATTTTTATTCTAGTAATTTTGATCCCCTAGTATATAATTTGGAAAGGATTTTGACTAATATCAGATTTTCAATTTTTTTTAGGCAATGGCCGAAAATAATTAGAATTAATTTGGAGGAATTTTTAATTAATTTCAAAATTTCCAAATTTAATTCTAAGGCAATTTTCCGAATTTTAAGATTTAATTTGGTAGAAAATTATAATTAATTTTCAAATTTTATCTTAATGTAATTTTCAAAAATATCAATTTTAAATTGAAGATAATTTCGAAAAAGTCATGTATGGATATCATATGCAATTTTATGTTTATCACTTAAATTGATAGTTGTTGTATGTAGACGTTTTTTATTTGCAAGTGATACCGACTATCATGGCATTTAATTTTTGTGATGTGATGATTTAATTTATGTTGAATGTGTGGTTGTTGATGGCCGTACACCGGTTTGGCTACGAGATTTTTATTCATGAGAAAATTCATGGATTAGACTACGATTTATTTTATTATGTTGTTTTAATGTAATAGGAAAAATAAAATGTTAGAGTTGTGTAGATGGAATTTTCGAAAATTCCATTATCTTGAGTTGTAATTTTTATTTCCTTTATTATTCTAGATATATTAGGATTTTCCATAACTAAAATCTTTATCCTATGGAAATTGAATATTTAAGATAATGATTATTTTATCCTAGTAGATTTGGATAAGGTAATTGATATCTTTGGATTTATTCAAATATGATATGAAAAGATTTAAATTTGGAATAGAAATCATTATAGAATTAGATGAGGATAGGTATTCTACTCAAGGAAGGAAAGTGGAGCAGCCCCAACCAAGGAAAGACGACATCCCGGACACGTCCCAAAACCCCAATATCCTTTTCCCATGACTTTCCTTTTTTGCCATCTGCAAAGGTGACAAAGTCAAATGAATAAGCCTTTAAGTTCTGCACAACCGAGCAATCCCCAGTTATTTGTCTTGAACAGCCACTGTTAAAATACCAGTTGTTCTTGTCTTCTACTCACAGAGATGTGTGAGCAATTAGACTGGTTTATTTGGCAACTGATTGTTTTTTCTGAGTAGGCTTCTTCTTTTCTTGTATGGCTGGCCTTCTGTTCCTATTGCTGGAATGCTGAACCACAAATCTTCTTCTCATGCTTTTAAGATCATTGAGATATTTCTCACAATGTGGTCAGATGTGACCTCTCTCTTCATAATAATGGCAGATAACTCCTTTTCTGTAGCCATTATGAACATTCATCTTCTTGTTAGTAATGTTCTTCTGGATATTTTGAACATTCTTATGTATATCTACTAGTTGACTTGTACTTTCTTTAATAAACACTGTCTTGGATTGTCCTCCATTGTAACCAAGACCTAAATGACTCTTTCATGAATGTCCGAGAGTAGTAAGAATCTTGTGAAGATTCTTTGTTACATTATTTATCATAGTGACATTCATCTTGATGGATTTGAGCTCTGAAGATAACTCAACAATCTTCTTCTCTTGTTACTGGAATGTATCTTTCTGATCTAAATCAGACTTGATCAGCTTCTCTTTCTCTTCTAACAGACTCTTGTTTTGAGATTGAATGGTTTTGTTGATCTCCACAACTTCCAGCCACTTTGTATACATCTCTTTGTAGGTCTTCACAAATTCTTCTCGGCTGAAATCTTCATTGTCTGATCTATCTTCTTCTGCATATTCGAAGGGATCTTGGAATTCATAAACTATTACTGTGACTGCAATAGTTTCATCATCTGAATCACTAGTGCTTTCTTCTGAGTCATTGTCACTGAGAGATGCATTGTAATTCTTCTTGGTCCTCTTCAGTGTATTAGCACATTCAACTTGAATGTGCCCAAATCCATCACATTCTCTGCATTGTATTCCCCTTCTTGGATTGGATAGTCGAAACTCCTTCTGATCATTACTTGAGTTTCTTTCATATAGAGTATTACCAGATGGTTGTCTTCAGTTCTTAGACTTTCTTAAAGAATGCTTGTTGGCTCTTTTCAACATTCGACTAAGTTCTTGGTAATCAAGACCATACTGTTCATTGTATCTGAATCAAGCACAGTTTTTTGTTTCTGTTCATGTTCAGATATATCTTCTGAAACTTCAGTTTTAAGAGCAATATCTCTCTTACTTGAGCTAGTGTCTTCATCTTCCAGATTCATCTCGAACGTTCTTAAAGACCCCATTAGCTCATCAAGCCTCATAATCTTAATATCCTTGGCTTCTTCGATTGCAGCAACTTTGTATGCAAACTCTTTTGGAAGAGATCTAAGAACTTTTCTTATAAGTTTCTTATTGTTGATAGGCTCACCAAGAGTAAAACTCTCATTAGATATGCTTCTCAGTTTGGCATTGAACTCACCTATGGACTCAGTTTCTTCAATTCTAAGAGATTCAAACTTAGAAGTAAGATTTTGAAGCCTAGATAACCTTACTGAACTGGTCCCTTCAAAGGTGGTTTTCAAAACATCCCATGTAGCTTTAGTAGTCTCACAAGTTGAGATTAGACTAAATATTTCAAGATCAACTGCAGAGAATATAGCATTGAGAGTTTTATAATTGACATTGTACCAGTTCTTTTGCGGCACAGTCCATTTCCCTTCTTCAATCTTCACCTGTTTTCCTTCCTTGGCAATAGTTAGCTTTCCCATCCTTCAGTGATGGTTTTCCATGCAAGCTCATGTATTGATCCTAGAAACGCCCTCATCCTTACTTTTCTGTAAGGATAATTGTTGCCTTCAAGTAATGTTGGTCTGACCGTAGATCCTCCTTTCTTGATTGAACTCATAACTTGAACTTAACTAAAATCTTCACGTAGTTATGCACTTTTCAGGACTTGTTTTGCTTTTAACCAAAGGTGACCCACTCTGGTACCAATTAAAGTTATATAAACGTTGCAGATATAAACATTTTCATGATAATGTGCATGTACATTATGATGAACATGTAGGGTCAGAAAGATAAATTGAAAGCAAGTAAATGGCATGAGGTTGGTAACCCTTTTTGATCAACTGATCTACGTTAGAGGGACTTCACAAGTCCGTGAGAAACTATTAGGAAAAACTATCAAGCCTTACAGATATAGTGTAATGCCCTGGTCCAGAGAGTTAGGATGGGGACACTACAAAAAAAAGAAAAAAGTTAGAATAATCTAAAATCTAGGGAGATCCTCTGTAATGTACGAGTTCCAAAAGAAATAGTAAATAGAGGTCAGAGTGTTACTCAAGGAAGTACTATTTAGAATAATCAAATGTGAAGTTACATAAACTTTGTGATCATGTTCATCATCATGTACTTGAACATCGTTGTGAACATGTAAGGTCAGAATGTAAAGACTTAAGCAAATAAAGAACACGAGGTTGATAACCCTGTTCGATCAACTGATCTACGTTAGGGGGACTTATCAAGTCCGTGAGAAATAGTTTACTACTCCGTTGAATGGTTACAAAGGATATTACATAAAGACTCCCATCACTTGACCCCTTTCCTACCCGATTCAACCTCTTTCACTAAACTGAATTGTGAGCTCCCCTCACAACCTAGAATCCCTCTAGTTCCCACAGGAAATCTCTCCCGAGACTCCTCTAGGTGTGTATGAAAGTGAGTTTTAAACACTGACTAGAAACACAATGAACATGCGGATCAAACCTAGTCTACCCGAATACTATATATTTGGAATGTGAAGTCTTTTGACTCTTAGCCCTTTTGTGTATTCGTAAAAATTCGTGTCACCTAAACTAGTCTGATTCCCAGACTATTTATAAACAACGGATATAGCCTCAACAAGGTAATCAGAAGTCCTAATTAGACTAGGATTTAACAAGGAAACTATTTCCTTAAATAAATCGGACTTTTCTAGTTTAGATGTCTTCCTTAAATAGAACTCCTTCTTTCCTTCTTGATCTTTATCACGAACAAGGCAGCTTCTATTCTGAAACGTCCATCTTGAATCTGCAACTTCAACTCCTTGAATCTAGCATGGCATGTCTCTTGAAAACATTCTGGACAACCATGTACATGATCATGTCTCTGAACATGATTAAGTACATGTCTTGATCTTCAATCAGATTGGCAATGGAATATTCACAGTAATGTCCAGAACATGGTATTCGAACATGAATAACCAAAACCTTTTGTGTTCTTTTGAAATTGCCATAACATCTTAAACAGATAATGACACTCCCGAACACCTAAGTGCAGATGGCACTAATAATCTCCCCCTTTGTCTTTATCTGGTTGTAAATTAGCTCTATGTTTAAAAGAACATAATCCCTTGAACTGTAGGATCATGTACTTAGAAACATACTTGAATGTTTGGAAGAACATTATATGATTCAGCTGTTTTTCACTTTCTTATCAGTTTGTACCTGCTCTACAATATTCATTTTTTTTCTTTTTATATTTTTATCTTTTGATAGCAGTTTCAATTTTTTAGCAGATATGAATCATAAAGGGAAGAAAAATAAATATGTTCTATAATATAGCTAATGAAAGCAATTAAAGCAAAAAAAATATCTTGCAAAATATGATGCAAGATAAGTAGAACAGAAAATAGAAATAATAATAAAAAACTTATATTACATTACTCCCCATATTTGCCACCGAGAAAGGCAAAGGAGTAATATTCAGAAACTACTCAAATTTGTCAGGATCTTGTGCATCATCATCTCCTTCAGATCCTTCTTCTTCAGAACCTGATGCAGCATCATCATACACAGTCTCTTCTCCATCATCAACAACCTCCTCAGCCTTTTCTTCAGTATCATCCTCAGCTTCTTCTTTTTCATGATCCTCCTTTGCAGTCTCCTCATGGACAACTTCTACTTCCTTAGCTTGTTCTGCAGTCGGTGCTTACTTTGGTGCTGGAGTAGACTGCTTCTTAGCAGCAGCTTCGGTAGTACTTACAAGCTTGAGCAAGTTATGAACATTTGCAGAAACATTTGCTGCTGAGGAGGTAAACTCTTCTCTTGATAACATATCAGCAATCATTGCTTGGATCTTCATCTTCTCAGAAGTATGCTCAAAAATCAAACGAGCACGAAACTCCAGACTTTACTCTAAAAATCTGAACACAACACCCTTTGGAGAAGATTCTTCAACAGTGTCATCCACTACTTTCTTGGATGATATGAACTGCTTGAACTAGAGACGAAGATGAGGATCTCCTATTTCAGGAGCAACCTGGATTACCAGAGGCTTGTGAAGAGGTGTAATTTTGTCTTTCTTTGAAGACACGTTCTCCTTCTATTGCTTGATGATGTTGTATATCAATGATGGATAGCATAGGGGACCTTTAACCACTGTAGACTCTGCACTGCCGATGATCTTGCTAAAAACAAACTCACCATAGTTAAATTTCTTCTCAGTTCTAAGATGAAACAGAAACCTCCCCTGAGTTTGAGTCACTGCTGCCCTGTACTTAGTTGGTAGCCAATTGTAGATCAAAATTCTGAACAGGGCACCATACTTGTGAGTCAGCTTGGAGGTTGAAATAGTCTGTGGATGAGATGGCCATTTGGTGTAGATGCTTTGGGTCAGCTCCGCAACAACCATCCCCCAGTCATCTATCTCCTGGAACTCCCCCTCAAATGAACATCCCAAAAACTCATTAATGAGATCAAGAGAAAACTGGACCATGTCTCCTCTCACAAAGACTTTCTGGAAGTCTTCAGACTCTAGATCATCAATCTCTTTTTCAAATTACAGTAGAATTCTGTAACAACCTTAGGAGCAAATTCCTAAACCTTCTGTATTGTTCCTAACAAACCAGCTTGCTCCAGCAATGTATACACTCCAATAGCCACCAATGTATCCTTGTCCACCTTCTTCTCAGAGATCATTGACCTCTACTTCACTTTCTTCCATAACTCAGCGTGCTTAGAAGAACGAAAGATGGATTGGTTAGATGTACCTGGAACACGGACAATCTTCTTGTGAGCTTCAGACTCATGTTCACTTGAATGCGAGTGAACATCTTCAGGTTCATGAGTCGGCTTGCCAGCTTTTTTAGCCTTCTTGGAAGGGCCAGTTGATGCAATGGCCTTCCTCTTCTTTGTAGAGGTAGCGGTAGAGGGTGGAGTAGTAGATGCTCGACTTCTGGTCATAGGTGTTCTAGGAACCAGCTGTACCACAACAGTAGAGGCCTTGTTTCTGGGGGTTTTTTTCTTGATAGGCGATCTAGAAAATGGATCATATTGTGCAGAGGCAAGCAACTTTTCCTGTTGTGGAACATGAGTCTTCTCAGCAGATTCAGAGGATGAACTCTGAATCACTTCCTTCTCTACTGGATCAGCAACTAATGTTCTGCGAACAACTTTTTTCTTTTCTTTGGTAAGAGCAGTAGCTATAGCTTTCATCTTCATGATTAAGGGAATGTCATCTTCCCTATCTTCATCATTACCTTCTGTAGTAGAGGTATGCACAGGTGATTTTAGAACAATATCAGCTGCAGTAGATATCGTAGCAGGGCTTTTCTCTGTAACATGTTCAGGCACATCTGAAGGCTCAACATGATCATCACCAGTAGATCCCTTCTCTTTCTGAAGGGCTTGGGCAGCAGGTGCTGTGATGATCTTCTTTGATGAAGGGGTTATAGTCTTCTTTGATATCTTAACCACAGTTTCCTTTATTCTTACCTTCTTTCTATTGACATCGTAGGACTTCACAGCTTTCTTCAACAGATCATCAATCGAAAGACTCTGGGTTTTTATTTTCTTTGCAGAAGAAGTAATTTCTTGTTCTTCTGGATTTTCTTCTTCTTCTTCTTCGTCTTTATAGAACGTTTCAATAAGTTTCTCTGTATCTTTGCTAGAAGATTCATCGCGAGCTGCCCTCTAAACGGGCTTCTTCTAGGTTAATTCTCCACGAACCTACCTGTCGAACTCATCTTCTTCATAGAATTCATCTTGAGGTTTAGAATATTTAACCTTTCCATACCTCATCCTAGGTTTTACGACTTTCTTAGGACGAACGAGCTTTTTTTTGGAGCTATTGAAAGTGTATGGGTATATGAAGAAATGAAACAGCAAGAGAATTAATCAACTAACAATAGAATAGACTCAGAATAGGCAGATGATTTATCGAGAGGGAGAAGGGTGTTTTGATTTCAAAAAAATTGAAAAGTGAAAGTTCTCTCGAAACGGCTAAACATATATATAAGAGAGTATTCCGTTCTCAGGTTTCCATTAGACTAAGAAATCGGAGGGAAATCCTGAAAAATCAGAGATGACGATTGCACGTCAGAACTAGCTGTTGACAAAGATGTACTCAGGGCTTGAATCATGAACATGTACATCTGTATGAACATTTATGGGAATGTTTAGTCCCTTTTGTGCAGGAATGGTTCTTTCCTGCTGAGTGTAAAATAGTCACACTCATACCCTTCTTCTTGATTTTACTGAACTAAGCACACCCCAAGGGATGCTCCGAGTTTCTCAAATCGAGCTGCATCAAATCCCTTGGTGAACAAATCAACTAGTTGATCTTCTGTCTTCATGTGTTCAATTTTTAACACTTCGTCTTCAACCAGCTCTTTGATGAAGTGATGTCTGATGTCTATATGTTTGGTCCTCGAATGCTGCACTGGATTCTTTGAGATGTTGATAGCACTTATATTATGACAGTACAGTATTGGAGTATCATAACTAACTTCATAGTCTTTCATCATCCGCATCATCCAGATGGTCTGAGTATAGCTGCTCCCTGCTGCAATGTATTCTACTTCTGTTGTGGATAGGGATATGCAGTTCTGCTTCTTACTGAACTAGGAAACAACATTGTTTCCTAAAAAGAAATAAGCACCTGAAGTGCTTTTTCTATCATCTGGAGATCTAGCCCAATTAGCATCACAATATGCAGTAATACTTGCATTTGTATCTGAGGTATACCACAAACCATAATTAGCAGTTCTATTGATGTACTTGATGATGTTCTTAACAGCCTTAATGTGACTCTCCTTAGGACAGGCCTGATATCTGGCACACACTCCCACACTGTATGTTATATCTGGTCTGCTTGCAGTGAGATATAGAAGACTACCAATCATGCTTCTGTAGAGAGTTTGATCAACTTCAGTCCCTGAATCATCTTTTCCAATCTTGACAATAGTACTGATAGGAGTTCATTTGTGCTTCGAATTTTCAAGCTCGAACTTCTTCACCGAGTTTCTGGCATACTTGGATTGAGAGATAAATATCCCTTCTTCTGACTGCTTTATCTGAAGCCCTAGGAGGTACTTCAGATCTCCAGCTAAACTCATCTTAAATTCAGATTCCATGTCCCTGATGAACTCCTTGACCATCTTATCAAACACTAAACCAAACACTATATCATCCATATATAATTGAACCACAATTACGAGTGATTTTTCCTTTCTGATGAATAGTGTTCTATCCTCTTCTCCTCTGTTGTATCTCTTGCTTACCAGGTATGTAGCCAGTCTTTCAAACCATGCCTGAGGAGCTTGCTTCAAACCATATAATGCCTTTTTTAATTTGAACACAAACTCTGGATGATGTGGATCTTCAAATCCTTTAGGCTATGCAACAAACACATCATTCTTTAGGAATCCATTCAGGAAAGTACTCTTGACATCCATCTGATATAGTTTGAACTTCATGATGCATGCCATGGCTAGGAGAAGTCTGACTAATTCTGTAACACCCTGAAAAAAAATATAGTATTTAAATTTGCTCTATAGAAGAAAATTCTCGACCTTAGTTGAGCATCCACGTTAAAATTAGAATTTATTATATCATTGTGGAAATTAATGGGATCATTTTGATATCAAAAACCATCCAATTCGGACTTCATGTGACCTTCTTAGCGAAATTTATTTCATTAGACACTATGAAATCAATTTATTCCAGCAAACCCAATTCTATAAATTGAAGCCCAATTAATTAATTTACTTTTGGTCCAATTCTATATTATTTTCGGCCCATATGCTTGAGCCAATTTTCAACATTCTCTAATTAATACACTGAAAATTATAGATGAATCTTATGGTTGGAAATTATATAGTAAAATAATAATAATTTATTATTTAATTACCACCTCCAATCCATCATTTGATTAGTGTACATATATTAGATACACGTGTAATGTATTTGTGTGTGTAGATATAGGTGACTGCCTATCTATATGATATATGTGTATAAGTATATACCTATATAGTATATAAAAGAATATTGATTGAAGGATAATAAAAAAAAAGATAAGAACGAGTGAAGTAAAATAAAATTTTAAACCAATTGTAGTCAGCCATTTGCAATCCACTTTAAAAGATTAGTGTACTACATATATGTATGTCGGTTGTGTATATATATAAATATAATAGAAGAGGGTTGGCTATATATATATGTAAGTTATGAATCTTGGATCCAATGCAAAAATAGGAAAAAGAGTAAAAGAAAAATAAACGAAGAAGAAAAGAAAAACGGAAGAAAGAAAGTTGGAGGAAAAATAAAGAAAAATAAAGGTGAGTTTTTATCCTTTGTTGTTTCTTTAATTTTTAATTTAATGTTATTTGATCTATTAATTTTGAATTTGGTCATAAAATATTAAATGAATCTAATTTTTAAAATTCATATTCTTTCAATTTCTAGTTCGGTACTTGGGAAATAAATTAGGATTTTTAGAAAACATAATTTAATCCTAAGTAAGATATTGCATATTTCTCAAATAAATTCTAAAAATTAAAATTTATTTCAATATGTTAAATCAAGCTTCATAATTATTAAGTTAAGTTTGATACATATTTATCCATTCAATTCTGCTCGCGAAGTCCGATAAATTCTCAATCAGGATCACTAACTTGATTCAAACCGTCAATTGTGTATTATTCGCCCATTGGACTCTATTTCAATTCCAAAGGATCCCAAAGCATAGGAAATCCTTATTTAAGTTATTAAGGATCTAAGTTATTATCTTTATGACCTATTTAAGGATTCTAAGTTAGAATTCCAATTTTGTAGGTCGAGACGATCGGAGAGCATAGTAGCATTTCACTCATAAATTGCACTGCATATTGATATCATCAAGGTGGGTTTTTCTATAACTCACAACTATATTTTAAATTTGTCCACGGAAAACATGTTAAATGTTTTAATATTATTGTTTACGTAATGATTGGATGTTATGAGACTTCATGCACAGAGGAATTCCGACTTACAAGCATAGACGATTTACTTTGTGACTAAATGTCTAGATAAGTAACCGTAAAGTATTAATGTGATCACATTGGGTCTCTCATCGAATAAAGAAGAGTAAACTATGTTAAAAAGTATGTTATTATTGATTTTTAAGCATGAAAGTATGACTTGGACAAATAATAATACCCACTGAGTGTTTTCTGGCACTGAACCCAAATATTTTCAAATGTTTTCAGGTCCTGGAGATCCAGCTAGTTGATGATGAGCTGTTGGAGTGGGTTTGATGGTTGGTCCTTATGTGGTTTTTGCTTAAAACCATCTTTAAACTTATGTTTATATATTAAATATTAAATGCTTCCGTTGATCTCTGCAAAACTTTTGAGTTTAAAAGATGTTGACCCAGGTGATCAATTTTTGATTGTATATACATATTTTGAATGTATATAAGGGTTGATCGTGGTGTTTTTAAATGTGTAGCCTGTTTGGCTATATATATTTCTTGTTGACATGTCATTTGGTTATGTGTGAGTCAGTGATTTGAAAAGTCTTGTTAAGAGTTGACTTTGAGAACGCCTGAGTACGTGGTTTGAACATTTTTAAGTTGAGGTGCTGCCCATTTACAAATTATTTATAAAGTTAAATCTTATTTTTTTGAAAAATATTTATCACGTAAGCATGTACGTATGTTTTTGGTGAAGTTTTGGTCCGAGTAGGACTGGGGTGTTACAAGTGGTATCAGAGCAGGTCTACGTGATTGTAGGCCTGTGATGTTTTCAAAATTGAAATATTTTGAGTACTGTGTTACTGAAATGGTTACCCATAACCCAACAGCTATCGTCTACGTCAAGCTTACTTCGGGAAGGTACTAAAGTTCATGTTTTGAATTTCTTCATTGCTCTTATGAAAAGTATATGTATATAATTGTATGCATCATATACAAATACAAGTGATCTCAGTGTGTGATTCAAAGCATGGTGACAAATATGATTTATATAGCATTGTGAAAGTTATGTTTTACAAAGCATGGTTATCAGTGTTTTCATGTCAAATCCATTTGATGCATAAATATCATTTGAGCTAGTTTTAGATCAAAACTTAGATGGGATTTGAACATAGATGCACTGAACATAAGTACCTAGTTTGACTTTAGAGCTTTTTTAGCTCACTGGAATTTATGATCTACGAATCTAAGTGCGCTCTATCATTGCCTTAGAATCTTGGAAGAGTTTTGATGATCAATGAATCCAATGTATGAAATATGTGTATAGGATGCCGCCAAGACGTCAAAATAATCAGGCTCAAAATCCTCCACAAGAAGATACAACACATGTTATCACTCAGTTTCGAACATACCAACCTCTGACCTTTAACGGTCAAGGTGAACTGACTGAGGCTGAAGAATGGCTATGAATGATGGAACGCACATTTGCGTACATGGTATGTACCGACTCTCAGCGCATTGCATGTATAATCTTCCAGCTCACTGGTGATGTGGATCATTGGTGGGAAATGCATAGGAGGTCGATAACGCCTGAACAATTTGCAAACATGACTTGGAAGGAATTCAAGCAAGTTGTTATGCGGAAGTTTGTTCCCATGTGTTATCGGGATAAAAAAGAAACTGAGTTCTTACATTTAACTCAGGAAAATATGACCGTGAATGATTATGAATGAAAGTTCAATCAGCTATCTAGGTATGCTCCACACCTGACAGACACTGATGAGAAAAAAATCTCATAAGTTCAAAAAAGGATTACGAACTCAGATTAGCAGTATCATAGTAGGGCGCGGCATGGCCACGTATGCTGAAACTCTCAAACGAGCTCAAGATGTGGAATTCTCACTTCGCAAGAATGAGGACAAGATTGATGAGCTGAAGGGGAAAAGAAAGTGGGATGATAATAAGAATAAGGGTCGTAGTTTTGATAAAAATGCTAGGATGAGAGGAGGATCAAATCCTAAAGCACAACAAGAAAAACCATTATGTCAAACTTGTGGGAAGAAACATAATAGTGAATGTATGAAAGGAAGAAATGTGTGCTATAGGTGCTGGCAACCAGGACATATGGCATATAATTTCCCAATGAATAAGGGGAAAGAAGTGGCTAGGCCAGGTCAACCTCCGGCAAGAAATGCTCGAGCCTTTGCTCTTAATCGACAAGATGCTGCACGGGAGCTTGGAAATATGGCAGGTATGATTACTATATCAAATATTCCTGTACTTGCATTATTTGACACTGGAGCTTCGCATTCATTTATATATGCTGCACTATGCTCTAAGCTAAAACTGACTAAGAAAAAACTTAGTGAAGCCTTAGAAGTTAGTATACCTTCGGAGAAGATCTTAATTGTTGCTCAAGTATGAAAAAATATAGATTTGAACCTTGGGTATAGATCACTAAGTGCAGATCTACATGTCTTAGACTTGAGAGACTTTGATATTATGCTCGGAATGGATTGGTTAGAGGCTAACCATGCCACAATTAAGTGTCTTGAAAAGGAGCTAACCTTCTAAAGACCGGAAGAGCTGGAATTCACTTTTTATGGATCAAAGTTGGGAGCTAGAATAAGATTTATTTCCATAATGAAAGCAATGAAGATGCTTAGAAGAGAAGGATGTGAATCATTTTTAGTAAGTATGATAATGAACAAGTCAGAGAAGATGACAATTGATGATGTACCTGTGGTGCGGGATTATAAAGACGTATTTCCAGAAGACTTGCCAGGTCTGCCTCTAGATAGACATGTTCAGTTCATGAAAAATTTTCTTCTAGGAGTTGCTCAAGTATCGAGAGCTCCATATCGCATGGCACCAAAGGACTTAGAGGAGTTAAAAACCTAGCTATAGGAACTCTTAGACAAGGGCTATATTCAAACCGCTGTCTCACCATGGGGGGCATATCACTATAGATTTCGTGGTTGGTCTGCTCAACAACCCACCATTTCTTTTGTATAGGCTTTTACTGAATGATTGTCTTTATGTTCTTGTTGCTGGAATGCTGAGCCACATATCTCCTTCTCATTCATTTGAGATCATAAACATACATCTCATAAAATGGTAGAATGTGGCCTTTCTTGATGAGGTCGTGCAAGGCAATGATCAAGATGATCCGGAGCTGCAGTTTAAAGGTCTAATAACGCGTTTGTGAGCTAAGAAGTTGCAAGCTTATTTACAAGCTTCTATTCGTCGCAAATTCGAGTTTCATGAAGATGAAGTGAAGAGCAGCCCAAGATGGATCACCATGCTATCTATTGATGATGAAGAAGGTAGCATGAAGACATGAGAAGAAGAATCACGCCATTTGGACGTGTGCATGAAAAGTTATACGCATTTGCATGGGAAATCGAGAGATGCTGTTTTTCATGCAAAGGTGGTAATATTAATTGTACCATGGGCCACGAAATTATTTATGTTAATTCAGCCCATGATCGAGTTCTAAGGTCCAAGATGGTGTGGAAATACAAGCCCAAATCCATTATGAGATTTATCCTTATCTAGTTAGATTTAGATAGATTTTTCTTATCTTATTTTTTTTTTGTATCTTTTGATTTTATCCTAGATTGATTAGGATTAGTATTTTTCAATGTTTATCTAGTTATTTAGGATTATATTTTCGTCCATATGCTCTCCTATAAATAGGAGCACCCTGTGACATTCATAATTGAGACAATTGCAAGAAATAAAGAGTTATTCTCAATCTGTCTCACGATCCTTCGGTTGATCAAACTTTTATCTACAATTCTATTGTTCTAGCAAATCAATAGTCTTACTTAAGTTCTTCAAGGTATAATTAAGTACTTGGGAGAATTGCTATCCGGAGAAGCTAGACATGCGCGTTCGGGTTATTCAACACGGGTTCGCCGAATCTATCCAATCCACAACACATCATCGCCGCCGTCAATACCATCACCACCGCCACCATCCGCCATCCACACCGCCGTATTCCAGCCACCCTCGAGCCATCCTACGTGTTCCAATCGAGTCCATCGTCCGTTGTTTGATTTCTAGTAAGTTTTATCTTATTTTGAGTCGGATTGAATTCCATTTATCCTAGCTGACGTAGTTCGATTCTTGAGTCTTCCGCATGCATAAATCTCATGTCTTGGATACATTGTCCGGGTCACATCATAAATTTGGCATCAGAGCCACGTCAGCTCTGCTGGTCGTGGTTCAATCTGACGTGGCAAATACGTGTCAGTTATCTATCGTACGTGTCATTTAATTTTTGTATCGAGTCTTTTGTAATCTGATTCATATTCATTGAAAAAAAAGAGGAGCAAAAGACATTGACTAAGTCAATCAAAAAAAAAATTAAAAAAAAAATAAAATAAAAAATCGTCAAAAAAAAAATGAAAATTCAGTTTATTTATTGTGATTTTTATCTCAATTCCTTGTTTTTAGATTTGTTCCACATATTTAGGGATTCTTAGATTATGTTCACACATACAAAATCCTTATTCCCTTATCCATTAGATTTCTTAACTTGTTTAGATTGATTTCATCCTAATCTACATCTATTCAAGATCTTTCTATCCTCATCCATATCTAATCAAATCTTGCACCCTTATCCACCCATATTTTCGATCCTACACATCTCTAGGGTTCGAAATTCTCATCCCAAATATCCATACACACGGTTCACTTTATACACCACATAGTCCATACACCTATACACCCATACACCCGTACACCCATACACCCATGGTCCACATACACCAACCCATTGAATACTCATTCCACACACTTACTTCTACTCTTAGCAACCTTCCAGCTTGATTCTATCCGTTGGAGCTTGAAGAAGACCCAGAGGAGCTAATCAAGAGAAGTTGCTGAAGTTTTCGATCCACCCACCCCCATATTTCACTCCACACGTGCACCACACATACTTGAGAGTTAAACACGAGTAGAAAAATCAAGAGTGACATACACGAGCGTCTGTGAGGAATTGTGAGGTCCTACTTGTTTTTTCTTCACGTTTGTCCGTTTTGCAGGTACAATGAAGAAAGAAAATAACAAAGAGGCGTCTACTCCACCCTTTAAGGAGCCGAGATCGCCCAACACCCCAAGCGAGCAGTCCTACTTGCCCGAACCACAGTGGAATGCCAAGTACCAATATGAAGCCCTAGCTAAGCACTTTGAGCGACAGACTCGTCTACTGAAAGACGAACTTGGCAACCAAGTAGCTGAATTGCAAGAGGATCTTGCAAAGCTTAGATCTCAAATGACCGCATCCCAAACGGTCCAAGGAGATCCTGAGAAGAGGCCACTCGAGCCTCAAGGTGACGAAACAAGGCAATCTGAGCCTCAAATCAATGCAGCGAGGCAACCTGAGCCTCAAAGTGATGCAGAGAGGCATCCCGAGCCTCAATTGGAGCCTACTGACCGACGCCAGCAACAGAGGAATGTTGACAGGCCGCCGCCTGTACAACACAATGATCAAAGACCGCCCCGTGAGCCCGCCTTTGAAGATGACTATGATTATGGATACGATTCCTATGCAGCCAGTGGGTATGAAGCTGATTACCCACCACAAGGGCACAGAGGAGACCATGGCCGACCCCGAGGTCCTCATAGGCGTGCACATTATCATGCTGATGATGATGGTAGGCTCAACAACATCAAGACGAGCATACCTGAGTTTGAAGGCCTTCACGATCCCGATGTTTACTTAGATTGGGAACGTAAAGTAGAGAAGATCTTTGCATGCTACAACTTTTCAGAGCAAAAGAAGGTACAACTCGCATGCTTAGAGTTTAGAGGCTACGCAGCCTCATGGTGGGAAATGCAACAAGAAAGAAGGCGCAGAAACCACAATCCTCCAATCGACAACTGGGAAGATATGAAAGGATTTATGCGTGGCCATTTTATACCCATGCATTATGAAAGAGAGCTTGAGAAGAAGCTCAATCGGGTCAAACAAGGTACAAGGTCGATTGAAGAGTACCACAAGGAATTGGAGACCCTTTTGAACCGAGTCGGGAAGCAAGAGACCTTAAATGCTACCATCATCTGGTACATTGAAGGCATGAACCCCGACATTGCATGTGAAGTCGAGCTCAGAGACTTCACCAGTGTAGAAAGAATGGTGCAGTGCGCATCGATTGTGGAAAGGCAGCTAAGAGAGGGTCGCCGTCGATCCCACTTTAATTCAGCCCCTACACGCCCCTCTTGGAATAAAGGTACACCTTCCACATCACTTTCTACTACTTCTAATGATTCTACACGATCAAGAGGTCCATCCGGACCACCCGAATGGCGTTTCGACCGTTCTACACCGCAGACAAGCCGTAGACCTGAGTCTACGCCGCCCAACCAGCCACGGCCGACCCCTACTCGACCAAATCAAGGTGCAATAACCCCTAATACAGCCCCTAATCGTGCTCGTGACATCCAATGTCATAAATGTCAAGGTTGGGGCCATTTCCAAGCTCAATGTCCAAACCGGCGAGTTCTATACTTAACAGAATCAAATGAAGTTGAATCAGCCAGTGAGGATGAAACAGAGCCCGTGGGCGATGCCACCATTGAAGAAGAGATCAAGAATAATGCAGCCCCTAGCCAAGTCGATCCGGAAGTTCAACTCAGTTTGGTCACAATCCGGAGTTTGAGCATCATTCGAGAAGAGGAACAAGAACACCAACGGGAGAACATCTTCTATACCCGTGCAGTGATTCAAGGTCACACGTGTTCTATGATTATTGACAGTGGCAGTGTGATCAATGCCATCAGTCAATATGCAGTAGAAAAACTTGGTCTACCAGTTCAACAACATGCAAAGCCTTACAGACTGCAGTGGCTTACAGAAAGAGGCGAGATACGCATGGTTCACCAGGTAAGTGTCTCATTCTCAATCCATAAGTTTTCTGACACAGTTTTGTGTGATGTTATCCCTATGGATGCGGCACACTTGTTGTTAGGCAGACCTTGGCAGTATGATCGATGTGTTGTCCACGATGGACGTCTGAACACTTACACCGTCGACATTGATGGCCGAATCAGCACCTTAAGGCCATTATCACCCAAAGACGTTGCTACGGATCAGCAACGCATGCAAGAGAGGTTCAAAGAGGAAAAGGCGAAGCAAGCAGCCGTAAAACGGGCCCCGAAGGCCACGGCCGAAACTCCCATCCACGGATAGCCCCTTGCTGCCACCCCTACCCCTTCCAAACAACCTCATTCGAGCTCCCTAGCTGTGGAAAAGAAGTTGGAGTCGAGTTCAAACAAGCCCCATGTGAAGAGCTTGTTTATTTCAGCAAAAGGAGTCCAAAAAGCCGTTAAAGCAGGTATGCCTCTTGTCCTAGTTACATTTAAGAGCAGTGCTACTAATAATTGTTTACCTAGTGATGTGCAGCCCTTACTTGATGAGTTCAAGGACGTTTTTCCTGAGGAGATACCCGGAGGACTTCCACCAGTGCGAGGAATTGAGCATTAGATCGATTTCATCCCCGGAGCCGTGCTTCCCAACCGACCAGCCTATAGGACGTCCCCTGACAAGACTAAGGAGATAGATAGGCAAGTCAAAGAGCTGTTGGAGAAGAAGCAAATTCGAGAAAGCTTGAGCCCGTGCGCCGTTCCAATGATTCTAGTGCCAAAGAAGAACAACGAATGACGTATGTGCATAGATTGCCGTGCAATCAATAAAATCATGATAAAGTATCGTTTTCCCATCCCTAGATTAGATGATATGCTTGATGAGTTATCTGGTTCGCGTGTCTTTTCTAAGATTGATTTGCGTTCTGGTTATTTTCAAGTACGTATGCAAAAAGGTGATGAATGGAAAACTGCATTTAAAACTAAGCATAGTTTGTATGAATGGATTGTTATGCCTTTTGGTCTCACTAATGCATGAAGCACATTTATGCGTTTGATGAATCATGTTTTACGTGAAGTGATTGGAAAGTATGTTGTTGTGTATTTTGATGACATTCTGATTTATAGTGACACAATACACACACAGATGCAGCACCTTAGACATGTGTTTGAATTGCTTAGAGAGTTGAAGCTATATGGTAATCTGTCTAAGTGTTCTTTTTGCATGAGTGAAGTCGTTTTTCTAGGCTTCGTTGTGAGTTTACGTGGTATAGAAATAGACTGTTCCAAAATCAAAGCGATTGAGGAATGGCCCACTCCTAAGTCTGCAAGTGATGTGAGATCTTTCCATGGCCTTGCTGGCTTTTATCATCGCTTTGTGCGTGATTTTTCCAGCATAGCTGCGCCGCTTACTGAGTTAAGCAAGAAAGATCAAAAGTTTGAATGGGGTCCTGTTCGAGAGCATGCGTTTAACACTTTAAAGTCTTATTTATGTAATGCGCATGTTCTTGCTCTTCCAGACTTCAATAAAACGTTTGAAATAGAATGTGATGCCTCGGGTAAAGGGATTGGTGCTGTTTTGATGCAGGAACGGCGTCCAGTCTCCTATTTTAGTGAGAAGCTCCATGATGCAGCCCTTCATTATTCTACCTATGACAAGGAGCTGTACGCACTCAAGAGAGCTTTAGAAACGTGGCAGCACTATTTATGGCCTAAGGAGTTCGTGATTCACATGGATCACGAGAGTTTGAAGCATTTGAAAGGCCAGCAAAATCTGAACAAGCGACATGCACGATGGGTAGAGGTTATCGAGTCTTTCCCATACATCAAGTACAAAAAAGGCATTGAAAATGTAGTTGCTGATGCATTGTCGAGAAGGTACGTTCTCTTGAACCTTATGCATGCTAAGATGTTGGGATTTGATGCAATTAAGGAGTTATATGCATGTGATGAGTTTTTTACACCCATATATGCTGATTGTTGCTCAAAATCTCGTGCTTATGATGGTTATTTCATGCATGATGGGTTCTTGTTCAAGGGTTCATAGTTATGCATTCCTAAGTCTTCTATGCGTGAGTTGTTAGTTCTTGAATCGCATGCGGGAGGTTTAATGGGTCACTTTGGTGTGTCTAAGACGTTAAACTTGCTGGATGAACATTTTTTTTGGCCACGTATGAAGCATGATGTTGAGAATGTGTGTAGTAGATGTATCACATGTAGGAGATCAAAATCTACATCACACCCATTCGGTTTGTACACCCCTCTACCAGCCCCGTCTTCCCCATGGATTGATTTATCTATGGATTTCATATTAGGATTACCACGGTCTAGGTCTGGTCGAGATTCAATATTTGTTGTGGTTGATAGGTTTTCCAAGATGTCTCATTTCATTGCATGTAGGAAAACCGGTGACGCTGTACACATAGCCAATTTGTTCCATATACATGTGCGTTTACATGGAATACCTAGAACTATTGTTAGTGATAGGGATTCTAAGTTTCTTGCACATTTTTGGCGTGTACTATGGGGTAAGTTAGGTACCAAACTGTTATTATCTACTGCATGTCATCCACAAACTGATGGACAAACTGAAGTAGTTAATCGCACTTTAGGTAATTTACTACGTGCTTTAGTTAAAAACAACTTGAAATCATGGGAATATTGTTTACCATATGCTGAATTTGCTTATAATAGAGTTGTGCATTCGTCTACCAACATGTCTCCGTTTCAAGTTGTTTATGGTTTTAATCCGCTAACGCCTAATGATCTGTTGCCTTTACTTGTTGAGCATCTAACAAGTGTTAAAGGTACAAGAAAAGCGGAACAAGTTAAGGAGATGCATGAGAAAGTACGTGCGCGTATTGAAGCCGTTGGCGCACGTAATGCTGTTCAAAAGAACAAACGGCGCAAGCAAGTGATTTTCTAGCCTGGAGATCGCGTTTGGATTCATCTGAGTCCTGGACGGTTTCTTAACTTGAGAAAGTCGAAATTGATGCCAAGAGGAGATGGACCATTCACCGTGTTGAGTCGAGTCAATGACAATGCATATCGCATTGATTTACCCGGTGAGTACAAGTGTTCATCTACATTTAATGTTGCTGACTTATCTCCCTTTTCTGCAGATGATGAGTTCCAGTGCAATGATGACGAGTCCTTGAATTCGAGAACAAATTCTTTTCAGCAGGGGGGAATGATGAGGTCGTGCAAGGCAATGATCAAGATGATCCGGAGCTACAGTTTAAAGGTCCAATAACGCGTTTGCGAGCTAAGAAGTTGCAAGCTTATTTACAAGCTTCTATTCGTCACAAATTCGAGTTGCATGAAGATAAAGTGAAAAGCAGCCCAAGATGGATCACCATGCTATCTATTGATGATGAAGAAGGTAGCATGAAGACGTGAGAAGAAGAATCACGCCATTTGGACGTGTGCATGAAAAGTTATACGCATTTGCATGGGAAATCGGGAGATGCTGTTTTTCATGCAAATGTGGTAATATTACTTGTACCATGGGCCACGAAATTATTCATGGTAATTCAGCCCATGATCGAGTTCTAAGGTCCAAGATGGCGTGGAAATACAAGCCCAAATCCATTATGGGATTTATCCTTATCTAGTTAGATTTAGATAGATTTTTCTTATCTTATTATTTTTTGGTATCTTTTGATTTTATCCTAGATTGATTAGGATTAGTATTTTTCAATGTTTATCTAGTTATTTAGGGTTATATTTTCGTCCATATGCTCTGCTATAAATAGGAGCACCCTGTGACATTCATAATTGAGACAATTGCAAGAAATAAAGAGTTATTCTCAATCTGTCTCACGATCCTTCGGTTGATCAAACTTTTATCTACAATTCTATTGTTCTAGCAAATCAATAGTCTTATTTAAGTTCTTCAAGGTATAATTAAGTACTTGGGAGAATTGCTATCCGGAGAAGCTAGACGTGCGCGTTCGGATTATTCAACACGAGTTCGCCGAATCTATCCAATCCACAACACATCATCACCGCCGTCAATACCATCACCACCGCCACCATCCGCTGTCCACACCGCCGTATTCCAGCCACCCTCGAGCCATCTTAAGTGTTCCAATCGAGTCCATCGTCCGTTGTTTGATTTCTAGTAAGCTTTATCTTGTTTTGAGTCGGATTGAATTTCATTTATCCTAGCTGACGTAGTTCGATTCTTGAGTCTTCCGCGTGCATAAATCTCGTGTCTTGGATACATTGTCCGGGTCACATCATTTATCCTCACAGTAATGGCAGATGATTCTCTGTTTGTTGCTATTATAAGCATTCATCTTCTTATTAGTAATGTTCTTCTGGATATGCTGAATATTCTCTTGTACATACATTGGTTTGCTTGTACTTTCTTTGACAAATATTGTCTTGGACTATCCACCTCTGTATCCAAGACCTGGATGACTCTTTTCTGAATGTCTTTGAGTTGTGAGAATCTTATCAAGATTCTTTGTACAATTGTTCAACATGTTGACATTCTTTTTGATGGATTTGAGCTCTATAGACAATTCATCAATCTCCTTCTTTTGCTGCTGAATAATATTCGTTTGTTCAACATCAAATTTGATCAGCTTCTCTTTCTCATTGAGAAGATCCTTGTTATGAGATTGAAGAGTCTTGGTGGTCTCCACTACTTCTAGCCATCTATCATACATCTCCTTGTATTTCTTGACAAGTTCTTCTTGGATAAAGACTTCATTGTCTGACTCATCATGCATGGTTAAAGGGATCCTTGAATTCTGAGATTTTTACTGTAAATGCAATATTTCTTCATATGAATCACTGCTGCCTTCATCAGAGTCATTGTCACTGAGAAAAGCATTGTAATTATTTTCGTTTCTCTTCAGTGTGTTTGTACACTCAGCTTGAATGTGCCCAAATCCATCACATTCTCTGCACTGAATTCCTCTTCTGAAATTTGAAGTTTGAAACTCTTTCTGCTCATTAGTTGAGTTTCTATTTTTCTGAGAATTACCAGGTGGTTGTCTTCTGTTGTTGGCCCTTCTAGAAGACTATTTATTGACTCTTTTTAACATACGACTGAAGTTCTTGGTGATCATGTCATATTATTCATTGTATCTAAATCAAGTATAGTTTTTGCTTCTGTATATATGTTCAAGTACATCTTCTGAGACTTCAATTTTAAGAGCAATACCTCTCTTCCTTGAGTTGCTATCTTCATCTTCTAAGTTCATCTCGAATGTTCTTAATGACCCCATCAGCTCATCAGGCCTCATATTCTCTATATAATGGGCTTCTTCAATTGCAGCAACTTTGTATGCAAACTGCTTTAGAAGAGATCTAAGAACCTTTTTTACAAGCTTTTCATTATTGATAGGCTCACCAAGAGCAAAAGTCTCATTGGATATGCTTCTTAGTCTGGCATTAAACTCACCTACGGACTTAGTATCCTCCATTCCGAGGGTTTCAAACTTAAAAGTAAGGTTTTGAAACCTTGACAATCTTACTAAACTAGTCCCTTAAAAGATGGTTTCCAGAATATCCCAAACAGCGTTAGCAGTCTCACAAGTTGAGATTAGACTGAATGTTTCAAGATCAACTTCAGAGAATATAGCATTGAGAGTTTTAGAGTTAACAGTGTACCACTTCTTTTACGGCACAGTCCACTCTCCTTTTTCAATCTCCATCTGCTTTCCTTCCCTGGCAACAATTAGCTTTTTCCATCCTTCATTGACGCTTTTCCATGCAAGCTCATCTATTGATCTCAGAAAGCCCTCATCCTTGCTTTCTAGCAAGGATAGTTATTGTCTTCAAGCAATGGTGGTCTGATCATAGATTCTCCTTATTTTATTGAACTCATAGCTTGAACTCAACCAAAACCCTTGTGTTCTTTGATATTGCCACACAGATCATGATAATCTCGAACACTTTAATGTGGATGGCACTAACAAAAGAAATTGTAAAACTTGATGGTGCACCTGTGTCAGTGACATCAGATCATGATACGCGATTCATGTCTAAATTTTGGCAAATTTTACAAAGCGCAATGGGCACAAAATTGAATTTCAGTACATCTTTTCACCCGCAGACTGATGAACAGTCTGAAAGAACAATTCAAACATTAGAGGATATACTCAGGGCTGTAGTGATGGATTAATGAAGATGATAGGAGGAATATTTTCCTTTAGTTGAATTTGCTTATAATAACAGTTTCCAGGTGACCATTGCAATGATACCTTATGAGGCTCTATATGGTTGAAAATGCAGATCACCACTTTACTGGGATGAAGTTGGTGAAAGAAAAATTTTGGGCCCAGAAATTATACATAAAACTGTTGAGGTTATTGGAAAAGTAAGACAAAGAATGAAAGAGGCCCAAAATCGACATAAAATGTATGTAGATAAAAGAAGGAAAGATTTACAATTTCAGGTGCGAGATAAAGTATTCCTGAAAATATCTCCTACAAGAGGTATTGTGCGATTCGGAAAAACGGAAAGTTAAGGCCTAGATATTTTGGACCGTATGAAATTCTGGAACGAATCGGAGAAGTTGCCTACAAGTTGGCGTTACCGCCAAAGTTAGGAGGAATTTATGATGTGTTCCATGTTTTAATGCTTCGAAAATATATTTTCAATCCAAACCATGTCGTAAATCAGGATGAAATAGAAGTAAATCTAGATCTGACATACGACGAGTTTCCTATAGCTATTCTCGACAGCAAAGTCCAAAAGCTGCAGAATAAAGAGCAAATGATTGTGAAAGTTCAATGGAACAGACACGGACAAGAGAAAGCTACATGGGAACTTGAAGTTCAAATCTTGGCAAGGTATCCAAACCTCATCATAGCAGGTATATTCAATTTCAGGGACGAAATTTCTTTTAAGGAGGGGAGGATGTAACACCCCCAAAAAAATATAGTATTTAAATTTGCTCTATAGAAGAAAATTCTCGACCTTAGTTGAGCATCCACGTTAAAATTAGAATTTATTATATCATTGTGGAAATTAATGGGATCATTTTGATATCAAAAACCATCCAATTCGGACTTCATGTGACCTTCTTAACGAAATTTATTTCATTAGACACTATGAAATCAACTTATTCCAGCAAACCCAATTCTATAAATTGAAGCCCAATTAATTAATTTACTTTTGGTCCAATTCTATATTATTTTTGGCCCATATGCTTGAGCCAATTTTCAACATTCTCTAATTAATACATTGGAAATTATAGATGAATCTCATGGTTGGAAATTATATAGTAAAATAATAATAATAATTTATTATTTAATTACCACCTCCAATCCATCATTTGATTAGTGTACATATATTAGATACACGTGTAATGTATTTGTGTGTGTAGATATAGGTGACTACCTATCTATATTATATATGTGTATAAGTATATACCTATATAGTATATAAAAGAATATTGATTGAAGGATAATAAAAAAAAGAGAAGAACGAGTGAAGTAAAATAAAATTTTAAACCAATTGTAGTCAGCCATTTGCAATCCACTTTAAAAGATTAGTGTACTACATATATGTATGTCGGTTGTATATATATATATATATATAAATATAATATAAGAGGGTTGGCTATATATATATATATGTAAGTTGTGAATCTTGGATCCAAAGCAAAAATAGGAAAAAGAGTAAAAGAAAACTAAACGAAGAAGAAAAGAAAAACGGAAGAAAGAAAGTTGGAGTAAAAATAAAGAAAAATAAAGGTGAGTTTTTATCCTTCGATGTTTCTTTAATTTTTAATTTAATGTTATTTGATCTATTAGTTTTGAATTTGGTCATAAAATATTAAATGAATCTAATTTTTAAATTCATATTCTTTCAATTTCTAGTTCGGTACTTGGGAAATAAATTAGGATTTTTAGAAAACATAATTTAATCCTAAGTAAGATATTGCATATTTCTCAAATAAATTCTAAAAATTAAAATTTATTTCTATATGTTAAATCAAGCTTCATAATTATTAAGTTAAGTTTAATACATATTTATCCATTCAATTCTGTTCGCGAAGTCCGATAAATTCTCAATCAGGATCACTAACTTGATTCAAACCATCAATTCTGTATTATTCGCCCATTGGACTCTATTTCAATTCCAAAGGATCCCAAAGCATAGGAAATCCTTATTTAACTTATTAAGGATCTAAGTTATTATCTTTATAACCTATTTAAGGATTCTAAGTTAGAATTCCAATTTTGTAGGTCGAGACGATTGGAGAGCATAGTAGCATTTCACTCATAAATTGCACTGCGTATTGAGATCATCAAGGTGGGTTTTTCTATAACTCACAACTATGTTTTAAATTCGTCCACGGAAAACATGTTATATGTTTTAATAGTATTGTTTACGTAATGATTGGATGTTATGAGACTTCATGCACAGAGGAATTCCGACTTACAAGCATAGACGGTTTACTTTGTGACTAAATGTCTAGATAAGTAACCGTAAAGTATTAATGTGATCACATTGGGTCTCTCATCCAATAAAGAAGAGTAAACTATGTTAGAAAGTATGTTATTATTGATTTTTAAGCATGAAGGTATGACTTGGACGAATAATAATGCCCATTGAGTGTTTTCTGGCACTCAACCCAAATATTTTCAAATGTTTTCAGGTCCTAAAGATCGAGCTGGTTGATGATGAGCTGTTGGAGTGGGTTTGATGGTTGGCCCTTATGTGGTTTTTGCTTAAAACCATCTTTAAACTTATGTTTATATGTTAAATATTAAATGCTTCCGTTGATCTCTGCAAAACTTTTGAGTTTAAATGTTGACCCAGGTGGTCAATTTTTGATTGTATATACATATTTTGAATGTATATAAGGGTTGACCATGGTGTTTTTAAATGTGTAGCTTGTTTGGCTATATATATTTCTTGTTGACATGTCATTTGGTTATGTGTGAGTCAGTGATTTGAAAAGTCTTGTTGATAGTTGACTTTGAGAACACCTGAGTGCGTGGTTTGAACATTTTTAAGTTAAGGTGCTGCCCATTTACAAATTATTTATAAAGTTAAATCTTATTTTTTTGAAAAATATTTATCACATAAGCATGTACTTATGTTTTTGGTGACGTTTTGGTTCGAGTAGGACTGGGGCGTTACAAATTCAATCCTTGTGCCTAGAGCAAAGGTTTCATCAAAATCAATGTCTTCAATCTGTGAATAACCTTGAGCAACCAGTCTGGCCTTATTTCTTATGATATTTTCAGCTTCATTAGTCTTATTTTTGAATATCCACTTGGTTCCAACAATGTTGACTCCTTCAGGTTTCTGAACCAAATCCCAAACATCATTTTTCTTGAACTGAAGAAGTTCTTCCAGCATGGCCTCAATCTAGTAACCATCTTTGAGAGCATCTTGAATGTTTTTGGGTTCAATTTTGGAGGTGAAACAGACATAGGATATCTCATCATGCATTCTTTTTCTTAGTCTGCTTCTAGTCATCCTTCTTTCATGAATATCTCTAAGCACTTCTGAAGTAGGATGATTCTTGATGATTTGCTTCGAAGGCTTTCTATGTCTTACTGTCTGTTCTTCAGCTTCTCTGTCTATATCATCATGCACTTTAGGATGTTCGAACACATCTGTATGAACATCATCTTCAGGAGTATTGGCAGTATTATCCTGATCATCAAATCTGACATTGATTGTCTCAATTACAGCCTTTGTATCTTTATTGTAAATCTTGTATGATTTACTGTTTCTGGAATATCCAACAAAGATCTCTTTAACTCCTCTTTTGTTCATCTTGCTGAGATACTCTCTATCATTGAGAATATAGCATATGGTTCCAAACACATGAAAGTACTTCACTATTGGCTTCTTTTCATTCCAAATCTCATATGGAGTAATGAAAGTACCTGGTCTGAGATGAACTCTATTGCTGATATGGCATGCTGTATTGATAGCTTCAACCCAAAACATTGCAGCAACTTCTTTTGCAGCAATCATGGTCCTTGCCATCTCCTAGAGAGTTCTGTTTTTCCTCTCCACAACTCCATTCTGCTGAGGATTTTTGGGGGCTGAGTACTCATGACTGATACCATTCTCACTACAGAATGTATCAAAATACTAGTTCTCAAATTCCTTACCATAATCACTTTTGATTCTCATAATTTGATCATCCTTCTCAACTGTGATTTTGCAGGCTAATCTTTTAAATGCTGTGAAAGCTTCACTCTTATCTCAGAGAAAATCAACCTAGGTAAACCTTGAGTAATCATCAATGCAGATAAAGACATATTTCTTTCCTCCATAGCTTTCCACAGTCATAGGCCCCATTAGATCCATATGAATGAGATCTAGAATTCTCTTGGAAGTTCTATTTTGAACTTCTTTATGTTGAGATCTGGACTGTTTTCCAATCTGGCATGGACCACAGACTTTGTCTCTATTAATCCCGATTTGAGGTACTTCTCTGACAACCTCCTTACTGAGGATCTTCTGGAGATTTCTGAAGTTTATGTGTCCAAGTTTTTGATGCCAGATTTCTGACTCTTCAATAGATGTTCTTTGACATGGTAGAGAACATTGTGCAGGAACATGTAGTTAATAACAGTTATCAGCAGATTTCTTTCCTTCCATGAATAAGTCATTGTTCTTATTCATAACTTTGCACCTTTCTTTGGTGAAGACTACAGTCATGTCATCATCACATAGTTGACTGATACTAAGCAGATTAGCTTTGAGTCCATCAACTAGCATAGATTTCTTGAGTTTGGGCATTCCTTCAACAGTCAGCTCTCATTTTCCCATAACTTTACCTTTCTTTCTATCTCCAAAGGTAACAAAATCTGATGAGCAAGCTTTCAGATTCTGCATCACAGAGCAATCCCCTGTCATCTATCTTGAATAGCCACTATCAAAGTACCAGCTTCCTTTATCTTCAACTCTCAATGAAGTATGAGCAATTAGACTAGTCTGCTTAACCACCCATTGCTTTTTCTGTGCTGGCTTTTTCTTCTGTTGAGTAGTTGTTATCTTTTGAGTGTTGCTGGAATGCTAAGCCACAAATCTCCTCCTCATTCTTTTCAGATCAAAGAGATACTTCTCATAGTATGGTCGAATGTGGCCTTTTTCTTCAGAATAGTGGCAGATAATTGTCTTCATGCAGCCATTATTGTTAGTCATCTTTTTGTTAATGTTCTTCTGGATGGCCTGAACATTATTTTGTACATGCACTGTCTGGCTTGTACTGGCTTTAACAAATATTGTCTTGGATTCTCCACCATTGTATCCAAGACTTGGATGACTTTTCCCAGAATGTCCCGGATTGATAAGAATCTTATCAAGATTCTTAGATCCATTGTTCAGCATGTTGACATTCCTTTTGATGGATTTTAACTCTGTAGTCAGTTCTTCAATCTCCTTCTTCTACTGTTGGATAATTACCTTCTGTTCTCCATCAGATTTGATCAAAAGATCTTTTTCTTTGAGGAGATCTTTGTTGTGAGATTGAAGAGTTTTGTTGATCTCAGTAACTTCAAGCCATTTTTCATACATCTCCTTGTATGTTTGAATAAACTCCTCATTACTGACATCATCATTGTCTGACTCTTCATCTTCATCTGCAAGTTTGAAAGGATCCTGGAACTGTGAGACTTTTGCTGTAAAGGCATAGTTCTCTTCTTCTGATTCACTGCTATTTTCAGAATAATTATCACTCAGAGAGGCATTGTAGTTCTTTTTTTTCTTCTTCAGAGTGTTGGCACATTTAGCTTGAATATGTCCAAAACCATCACACTCTCTGCACTGAATTCCTCTCTTTGTGTTTGATGATTGCATCTCTTTTTGCTCACTGTTGGAGTTTCTATCTTACTGAGTAGTTCCAGGTTGTTGTCTCCTGTTGTTTGTCCTTCTGGAAGACTGTCTATTCACTCTCTTAAGCATACGACTAAAATTCTTGGTGATAAGGACCATATTATTCATTGTTTCTGAATCAAGTACAATTTTTTATTTCTGCACATGTTCAGGAACATCCTCAGATGATTCATCTTTCAGAGCAATACCTTTCTTCATTGAGTTGCTGTCATCATCTTCTAGATTCATCTCTAATGTTCTCAATGATCCCATCAGTTCATCAAGTCTCATACTCTTGATGTCCTTGGCTTCCTTTATGGCAGCAACTTTGTAGGCAAACTTCTTTGAAAGAGATCTGAGAACCTTCCTTACAAGCTTATCATTGCTGATAGGTTCTCCTAGAGCAAAGCTTTCATTTGATATGCTCCTTAATCTGGCATTAAACTCACCAATGGATTCAGATTCTTCCATTCTGAGACTTTCAAACTTTGAAGTCAGATTTTGAAGTCTTGACAGCCTCACAGAACTAGTCCCTTCAAAGGTAGTTTACAGAATATCTCATGCAGCTTTAGCAGTCTCACAGGTTGAGATTAAGCTAAATGTTTCAAGATCAACTGCAGAGAATATTGCATTGAGAGTTTTAGAGTTGACATTGTACCAGTTCTTCTATGGCACAGTCCATTATCCTTCTTCAATTTCCACATGCCTTCCTTCTTTTGCAACAGTTGGCTTTTCCCATCCTTCAGTGACACTCTTTCATACGAGTTCATCAAGTGATCTCAGAAAGGCCCTCATCCTTGCTTTCCAGTAAGGGTAGTTGTTGCCTTCTAGCAGTTGTGGTCTGACCGTGGATCCTCCTTCTTTGATTGCACTCATAGCTGGAATGCAACCAAAACCTTCACGCAAATATGTAGCTTTCAGGATTCTTTTCGCACTAACACCAAAAGCGTCCCGCTCTGATACCAATTGAAGTTACATAAACTGTGTGTTCATGTTCATCATCATGTACTTGAATATCATTGTGAACATGTAAGGTAGGAATGTAAACACTTAAGCAAATAAAGAACACGAGGTTGGTAACCCTGTTCGATCAACTGATCTATGTCAGTGGGACTTACCAAGTCCGTGAGAAATAGTTTACTACGCTGTTGAATGGTTACAAAGGATATTACACGAAGACTCCCGTCACTTGACCCCTTTCCTACTCGATTCAACCGCTTTCACTAAACTGAATTGTGAGCTCCCCTCACAACCTGGAATCCCTCCAGTTCCCACAGGAAATCTCTCCCGAGACTCCTCTAAGTGTGTATGAAAGTTAGTTTCAAACACTGACTAGAAACACAATGACCACGCGGATCAAACCTAGTCTATCTGAATACTATATGCTTCGAATGTGAAGTCTTTTGACTCTCAGCCCTTTTGTATATTCGTAAAAATTCGTGTCACATAAACTAGTCTGATTCCCAGGCTATTTATAAACAACAGATATAGTCTTAACAAGGTAATCAGAAGCCCTAATTAGACTAGGATTTAACAAGGAAACTATTTCCTTAAATAAATATGACTTTCCTAGTTTAGATGTCTTCCTTAAATAGAACTTCTTCTTTCCTTCTTGATCTCTATCACAAACAAGGCAGCTTCTATTCTGAAACGTCCATCTTGAATCTACAACTTCAACTCCATGATTAAGTACATGTCTTGATCTTCAATCAAATTGGCAGCGGAATGTTCAAAGTAATATCCAGAACATGGCATTCGAACATGAATAACCGAAACCTTTTATGTTTTTTTGAAATTGCCATAACATCTTAAACAGATAATGATAATCTCGAACACCTAAGTACAGATGGCACTAACAAAATGAAATGGCTTTAGAACAAGAATATTTTATATTCTCGAAAAATTTGGGCAGCATAACCTCTGTAACAGGAAAAAAACCACGTCTTTCAACATATCTACGAAGTCAATTGATTCAATCAAGTCAAAGAATGTCTATTCATAGGCCAATCAAATTCAAACAAAATCCAACAATTAATAAATAGGATTCTGACTCTTCAAATAAATAGGACATTTTCATAGGTCACAACAACTAGCACACATCAATAAGTCAGGTGCAAATAAACTATTTTATGTCCCATTCATAGGACATAATCTATTAATCAAGTTAAGACCCATTCATAGGTTAACTAGAAAATAAATAGAATCCAAGACTCAACCAAATTATGACCTATGCATAGGTCGAAAACTGTAAAGAGACATGCTTACATCTATGGAAAAGAAATGAGACTTTATTTACCATGATTCAAATAAGGCATACAATTCAGATAAGCCCAATAATAAAACATAGCATGCAATCATACTATGGGGCAACTGTATCAGAGTTTAAGCGGGAAATAATGGAGTAATATTGTATCACATAACAACATACTCATGACTAATAATTCAGTCTGAACAAGACAGCAAGGCATGATCAACCCACAACAGTACATCGAGTCATCACCCCCAGCATCTCAACCTATTAAAAACATTTTGAAAATATTTTGGGCGTGAGTACTAAAGTACTCAATGGGATTAACTTTTAACTCATTCTTTAATAAGAAATGTAACAGAATATCAAAAATACGAATACAGATAATGCAAAGCAAAACGCGAAAGCCCTTCCTATTTTTGCAAAACTTTACTTCTCTTTGGTACCCTGTAGCTCCTTCTATCGCCTATTGTACTCTATGACATGTCGCTGATAGGAAAAGGGAGGGGTTACCTCCCTAATCCGAGAAGAGTGTACCAGGGATCACCTAGCATTGACCCTGACTATACCAGGGGTTACCTAGCATTGACTCCTATAGTGATGCCCAGATCACGTGTTTGTGCAGGGATTACCTCACAGTGACAACTTTAGAGACTAACATCACAACTGCAAGAAATCACAGTTCCTGTCTGTCCTTTGTTCTATGTTCTCTATAAAGCGCATAATATGACATAAGCACAAAAACTATGTCATCATCTTAATATAACAACTATAGTAACCTTTAATTCCTCTAGCAAACTTAGTTCAATTATGCTTCATATTCCTTAAGCAGAAATAATTCTGTAACTTGACTTTAATATTAAAATGACAAGCTAAAAATTTTAACTCATTATAAATAAGTATAATCAATATACAATAAATATTTAAATTACTGTAACTTTAAACTATGACTTTTAGACTTTAAATATAAACTCTAACCTTAATATATATATATATATATATACACTATGAACTTTAAACTCTAACCTTAACTTTTAACCCATAGTCTTTAGTTATGACAAGTCATAATCTATTCTATTTAATTATGTCGAAACGTAATCTATGTTCATTTATTGTGATAAATCATAACCTATATTCTTAATAATTATGATGAAGCATAATCTATGTTCTCAATAATTATGGCACAACAAAATCTATGTTCTCAATAATTATACAGTAGTATAACACTATGTTCTCATGAATTGTGCAACAGTATAATACTATTACTTTAACACAGACTTAAACAGATAATTTCTCAAATATTCTATTTAGATATTCTAACTATGACTATCACATTTATGAGTTAATAACTCAAATATAGATAGGTTTCGCAAATAAACCCACCTTGATTAGATCAACTCAGGTGATCAAACTTCTCGATACTCATCCGTCAGCTTCTCTGACTGGCTCAACAGATCCTAAAGGTCAAACCTTATTTTACGATTGTTGCTCTAATTTTCAGAACTAATTGAAGCTTTTATTCACTTTAATTATATTTCACTTAAGAATGCATGATTCTATATACCTCGTACAACTTCAACACAGAAGGAAATAAATTCCAAAATATTATTTATGATTTAATGGGATCAAAAGATTTGACAGAAATCACTTTCCGTAATTTGCCATTTTATTCATTTTTTTCACAGCAAACCTCGATTACACTTTTTACTAATCCAAAAATTATGAAAATAATTAGGCATGACCCCGCATATATCTTTATAAAAGTACAAAATTTTCAAAATTTTTTCTGAAATCATATGCTTTAGTTATAAAAATAACCGTCTGATTAAAATAATTGATTTTAATAAAAACTTATCAAAAAATTACGAAACTTGACAGTTATATAGAAAATAATATTTTGAGCAACTTTACAGAAGAAACTTTTTCAATTTGATGATCTAAAATGGGTGAAATGGGGCAAAAACCTGATCTGATCGGCGCCCTTTATTTCTCACGTTTCCAGCGATTTGACCGATTTATGGCCATCGGATGGAAAAGTGTTCAACATACGAAACATAGAACACAATTAAATACACGGCATACTGAAAGTTCAGATTAAAAGGACGAGAAATGAACTGAAACGAGGCCACACAAGATGGATGTTGTATTGGCGCCTTTTCCGGCGAACGGTGGCAGCTCCAGCGACGTCTCTGGCGGCGATGGCTGCTTAGGCAGTGGCAGCAGCAGCTGCTCCCCCTCTCTCTTTCTCTCGCTTTATTCTCTCTTCTATCTATCTCTCAAACTCTAGTCTCTCTCTCTAAATTCATATAAATGAATTGGAATGAAAAATAGAGGGTGGGAGGGGCTGTATATATAGGCAAAAATTGGAAATACCCGGTAGGAAATTCCGGGTATAAAATACTGATAAAGTGATTTTCGGATTTGATTAAAAGTTATTTTATTCAATGACGAGGTTCAAATGACATCCAATATAAAATCTGAAAATATCAGGAGACTCGTTGGCTCGAGTACTATTGAATTAACCCATCGTTGAAAAATGAGAAGGTCATTTGAAGAAAGATTCCCTTTTCAAAAATAGATTTACTATTCCTTCCGATCGACAGATAACACTCCTGAACATTTGATTGACCTCAGATTGAAAATCCATAAACGCCAACGGATTCCTTGAGTCGATTTCTATAAAATAAGCTTGACGAGGCAATCCTTGAATCATTGAGGAGGATTTTGCAAATTTTCAAAAATCAAGCCATTACGGAAAAATACTATTCACTGCATTTTTTTCTTTATTTTTTTCAATAACGGGACTCACATAGACTTCAGATTAAAATTCTAAAAACACTGACAACTTCCTTTAGGTCATTACATTTCAGAAAAGACCAATATTGACTATCTTCCGGCAGCAAATGCAAAATCTCAAAAATTGATTTTCTTATAAAAGACAAAAAAAGGTCGCGACTTGCATCTGTTTGACTTTATTTGAGCTCCAATTGTTTTCTTTAGTCTTCTAAATAAATTTAGAAAATTCTCTGAAATTCTGTGATATTACAGACTACACCTCTTAAAAAAAAAATTCGTCCCGAAATTTACTTCCCCTCAAATGGAGATCTGGATACTTTTTCAAGAATCAACATCCTTACTAGAACCATATTGGTTCAAAACCGTTTCTAGGTTTACAACTCTATAGCTTATGGCCTAGAATAGCCTGAGGCCTTTATTTATGGATTAGTTCTCACTCAGAACTATCTCTTTTCCTTTGGTAACATATATTTATCTCAAACACATATTTACATAGTATTAGGACGTGAGACACGTCATGCACAACAATAAGGTCAGGCGTCAAAGCCGACCTATGGTCTATGTTTTTATCCTCTTTGAGGATTTGCAATAGGTTCATTGAACCGTTTGCTTTAATCTCTTAGCGAAACGAACTCTTCCATTGGTTGGAGATACCTTTGAGAAGACCATGTCTTCCACATGGAACTGCTAATCATTCATTTGATCTTTCGAGTCTTTTTTTGGTAGCCGAGCTATCTTGATGAATTTTGGTCGATCATTTATCTTGGCTCAACGTTCTTTACTTACAATTATACAGATATCCATCTTTTACCCGCATACTATACGTTCCGAGTCTTTATTCGCCTTGATCGAACTTTGCCCACTACCTTGATTGGTAGATGGCTCGCAATTTTTGTCGTACCAGCTTTAAAACTCATGCTTTGTCTCTGCTCGAATGACTCACAATAATAAGAAATATGATAACTTATTCAGTCTAAGTTCAAAGTGATTCTTAACAAATGATAACTTAAAGTTCACCCTATGTTAAAGCTTCTATTATCTGTGTTATTTCTAAGTTCAAAACCTAAAAATACATTTAACTTCTATAATGCTTCCTGGGGTCTTCCGAAATTCTGTCATGCATTCATCAGCTGGTTGGGATGTTTTGACCTCTATAACTCTTCTTTGATGATTCACGATTAAGATGAGCATCCCTCACTGCTTGGAACTTCTTTAGCTCTAGATGCTTGTCTGTAGTGAAACTCTTTCTTTTCTTCTGGGTTGCACATGACTCATCTTGTGTCAGCTTCGAGGACCTGAAATTGCAATGATGCATCTTTGTTGATTGCTTCCTTCATTGTACCGGCTTGCCTGAGATGACTATACTCTTCTGGTCTGATAGGCTAAATTGCGATCAATCCTTATAATTTGTAGGACTTTCTTCAAACGATGAAGCTTCTTCTCTCTAGCATGATTCCCACATAGTGTGAAGGGCTCGCCCAAACACACACCTCTTGAGCTCTCTAGCTATGGAACTTAATTCATGAAGCCCTTTTTAATCATATAGGGAAATCTTAGAATTCTTCTAAGTTCAAGCATCTAAAATCTATGTTCTCGACTAAGCTCTATCCTTAAATTATCTATCCTCAATCATTTACCTTAGTCATTCTCTATTCTCAGAATCATAATACTTTCTAGTAGTAGATAATCCTTATTTCCCAAAGAGAAGACTTTAAAATAAAAATTCAGGTTTCAACAATGACTAGAAGATTTTGATATCAAAATGATCAAATCTTTAAAATTCTTTTTTGAAAAGAATAACTATATGTAACACCCCGGTCCTGAAAAGAATAATAAATGAAGGACGGGGGTGTCACTTAAAAAGAATAGGATTTAGAATAATTATTAGTTAAATAAAATAATTGTTGGAAACAAGAATATGTTATACACATATTCCCCAGAAATTTGGGCAGCATAACTTCTGTAATTAGAACAAGTCCCCGTTTTATAACGGCTTATAAGAGTACAATTGGAACGGCACAGAAACCAACAAGTCCGTACATGGGCAGAACAAAATGATAAATAGATACCAACAAGGAAAGATCCATTTATCTTAAGTATTAATAAGATTAGTCACATCCAAAGGATAAATGAAGAATAGCAGATAAGACCAATTCATAGGTCGACTGACAGTAAACAGATACCAACATGAAATCAGGTATGACCCTTCTATTAGGTCGAAGTCAATAAAGGGATAATAGTTATGGTAAAAGAACGGGGTTTCCTCCCCTCACGACTTTATTTAATAAATTAACATCATATATTAATAGCATATTAGATATGCTATAATCAAGTATCATGTGTCAAATATCAAGACTAAATACTAGACATCAGAGTATTCAGCAGAAACATAGCGGAAACATATAATATAACAAGATAGAGCAGCAATTAGGAAGCTCAGACAACCCTACCAACAACACATCACCGGCCTCAGCATCTTAACCTGAAAATATTTTGAAAAGAGTTGTGTGTGAGTACTAATCCACTTAGTGGGTAATTTTGAACTCAATTTGCAAATAAGAAATATCCAAAATAATACACAGCATATAGGAAGCAAAACGCGAAAGCCCTTCCCATATCTGCAAACCTTTTTCTTCTTCTTTGGGATCCATTTTGCTCAGTATGTTGTCTACTGCACTATATAGCATACCGCTGGTAGGCAAAGAGAGGGGTTACCTCGCTAATCCGAGGAGAGTATACCAGGAGTTATCCAGCATTGACCCTGAGTGTGCTAGGGGTCACCTAGGAGTGACTCCTTATAGTGACATTCGGTCACAGTGTATGTGCGGGGTTACCTCACAGTGACACCTTTAGTGATAATCATCACAGCTGCAAGGGTGTACAGTCCTGCCTATGTTCATCAATTATTTGCACTACAAAAATCCAAGATTCTAGTACAAGCCTCTCTTAGTTAAGTTTATCATCGTCTCAATATATTTCATAAAACTTAGCAAATTAAATCATAGCTTAATTATGCTTATACTACTATTCCACAAGTATGCTCAAATCATAGTCATAATATTCCAATAATATTCCAGTAATATTCTAACAATATTTCAATAGTATCTCAATACTATCCTATTCCATAGCATAACAATATTCTATAATTCCTCTTATAACAGTGACGTTAAACAGGAAGAACATAAAATATTTATTTGGATATTTCTATGTTATCTATCATGCTTCTAAAGAGTTATTACTCTTAAATTGTATATATTCTTTAAAAATAAACCCACCTCGCTGACGAGTAGGTGGCGGCACAACAACTTCGGGAATATTATCTTCTCTACTAGCAAGTTCTGCAGATCCTACAAGGGTCGATCTTCGACTCAGAACAACTACTATATTTTTCAGAAATTAATCTACTATAATTGGAGCTATTATTAAATTTTATTCTTTTCAAAAATTTATTGTGCGACTCTAGAGATCTCGTGTACATTTAACGCAGAAGGAAATAAATTCCAAAATATTATTTTTGATTTACTGAAACCAAAATATTTGACAGTGGTCACTTTCCGTAACTTGCCATTTTAAGCGATTTTTATCAGATTTGTACCACGACACTTTTTAACCATTTAAAAATTACGAAAATATTCAGGGACGATCCTATATATGCCAAGACTATAGTTTGAGAGTTTTAGAATTTTTCGATAACACATGATTCCGGTTCAAAAATAACTGTTTAAATTAAATAATCGAGATTTTTAAAAACTCGTCCAAAAATTATGATATTCAACGGGCATATAGGAAATATTATTTCGAGCAACTTTCGTGAACAAACTTTTTTGATTTGATGACCCGAAAGGGTCAAAACGGGTAAAAAGTGAACTGATCGGCGTCGTTTATATTTTTTGTTTTCCGGCGATTTCGCTGGTTTCCGGCTATCGGACGGGAACGAGTTCAATATACGAAACGTAGAACACATTTAAATACACAACATAATAAAATTTGGGCTAAAAATGACAAGAAATGGACCGAGACGACGACGATGAAAACGGATGACTTTGTGGGGGGGTTTCTCGGTGGTGGCAGCGGCTATGGCTGCTCGCCGGCGCTCCGGCTCCGGCACGGCAGGTTGGTGGTGGTGGTGGCGGCAGGTTGGTGGTGGTGGCGGCAAGGCAGCTCCTCTCGCGCGCGGTCTCTCTCTCTCTCTCCCTCTCTCTCTCGTTTCGGATCTCTCTCTCACTTCCCTTACTTCTTTCTCTCTTTCTTTTTTTTTTTTTTTTTTTGATTCACACGGCAGAAGCCAATTCACAAGTGGGGGATGCTTTGGATCAAGGGGGGTATATAGATATTTTGTTAGGATATTTTTAATTTGATTTAAAAGTTATTTTATTTTACCGGGAGTTCAATTGATCTCGCATCAAAAATCTAAAAATGTCGGGAGGTTCATTCGGTTATTTTCTATTGAATCAACTCTAAATGGTATGCCGAAAATATTATTTGATAATAAAACGAGAAAAGATTCATTTTTAAAGTAATTAGAAATTACTATTTATTTTACCAAAAATATTGTTGGGAGTTCCTTTGACCTCTAATTAAAAATGCGAGAACACCGGCGGATTTCTTGGTTCATTTCCTATTGGAAAACTCTGACTAGTCAAGTCTCGAGACGTCGCAAATATTCCCGATTAAATTAAAAATTACTATTTACGTCATCTTTGACTGTTGGGACTTTGATTGACCTCGAATTAAAATTTTTAAAAGTATCATTGAAATTCTTAGGTCGTTCTATTTCCACAAAAATCATTACTGACCACGTGTCAAAAATATTTAAATGATTTTTCAATTAAATAACACCTAAAGTCGCGTCTTTTATCCATTTTACTTTATCTTATCTCCAATAAATTTCGATAGTCTTCTAAATAAATTTAGAAAACTTTTAACAATAATCCGAAAATACGGGGTGTTACACTATAAATTAACTTTTTCCTTTTAAAATAACTTTAGACTACATTTTTGGATTCAACCAAAATGACTTTTACTATTTAAACTTTTAGATCGATGACTTAACTGAAAACAACATTCTTTAATTTTTCTTGTCTTGCTCAAAGCTCACTTATGAATGACTTATCATTCACCTATACTTTAAAAAGTTATAACAAAATATAACCAAAGCTTTTAAAACTTTTCATACCTTTGAACTTTGTTGAGGATGCGGGGTGATGATCTACTATGGGTTGCTGTATAAGAATCCTTTTAAGAGTGTAACTCGAATTCACATAATTACTTTAAACAAACAACTTAAGAGACAGGTCGCAGAGTTGCAACCTGCTCTGATACCATTATGTAACGCCCCGGTCCCGAGAGTTACGACGAGGACACTACAAAAAATAGAAGGAAAAAGGTAGCATAATCCAAAATCCAGGAGATCCTCTGTAATGTCCCGGTCCCAAAAGAAATAATAAATGAGGGTCGAGGTGTCACTCAAAAAGGAAGTACTATTTAGAATAATCAAATGAAATGGCTTTACAATAAGAATATGTTATATTTTTCCGAAATTTGGGCAGCATAACCTTGTTGGGGTTTTTTCAAATTGAACCACCGCAGGATCTAATTGGATGTTCATTAATCCTAATGTCATGTAGATCATAAATTCATGCATCTCATATGTTTTAATTAACCGAGTTCAATTAACACGCAAATCCAGTTTACACGATTCTACTAAAGCTGAAACATAGAATCGAAAAATGACTTACAAATCAAACGACGGGTGGAGGACAAGATTAAGGTCTAATCTTATTGTTGTGTATGATGATGATCGGCGCCCACTAATTCTATTCCACTCCTTCATCTTCTGTTGTATTCCCGGACTGAATCTAGTTTCAGGATGGGTTGAAATCTACTATATCGGTATGGAATCTGAGGAGATAAAGAGAACACAAGAGGAGCTGATCTATATTACTAAAATTTCATCCCCGACCTTCTTATTTATAAGGGGTGGGTGAAATTTCAGTGTCCCAACCCTACTGGATTTGGGCCTCTATCCTTTTTTCTATCTCCAGTCCATTAAAGTCATATTGGGCTACAACAGGGATCTAGAAGAATATTAAATTGGTCTGCTAATTTATTTAATTTACAATACCCAATAAACTTAGGATATCATTAAATAAATTAAGTATTATTTTTATTCCACTAAGGGCTCGTTTACTTCGGTGGATGGGATTGAGTGTGATATCCCATGAATTTAAAGTTAAATTTACAAAACATGAAATATATGGTGTGATAAAATATATAAACATATGAATAAAATGAAGGAGATGAAGGATAACTCATAACCCACTTGTTATGAAAGGATATGAATCCTTTAATTAGTCCTTATTCACAAGGAAAAATATGTAAATGTTTGTGTTATACACATTCATTTCAACAAAACTTTGTATAATTTTAGCCTTGCATTAGTGGGATATCCCTATCATCCAAAGTAAACAAGGCCTAAAGAAATAATACTGACCTACCAATTTAATATATATTTCTGAATATGCTTTCTCCTTTAGTCCAGCCATTCCCCGTGTTTAAGATATAATGCCCATTAATTAATTATGTAAGCTTCTAACAGCTATAATTAATTCATATCTTATCCTTGAGTAGTACCACACAAGCTTTACTCATGCACGGAATAAATTCCACCGGCAGGGTTTCAGCATGAATTTGCATTTCCTCAAGGGGACACCATCAAACTGGCGCACCATGACACGATGCCCCTACATATTGCACAAGCCATCATAAGTGTAAATGTTACAACCCAAGATATCGAGATTATTGATCCTATGAAAAAATCTCAACCTTTGATAAATCAAAGCTGCAAACACTACACGTATATGTCCGCCAACATATAGAGGTTAAGAACCCGAACTCTGTGGATTCTTATTCTCTCATTTAAGGTCAGAATAGAGAATATAATCCTAAGTAGATCCTCCTCAATACACTTGCCCGTGTATTAGAATAATCAGTTAGTCAAGATAAACTAACTATCAGATTATTTTACGGCGTATCGATAGCAGGTTCAGTGCCATCTAGACCGTGAGCCTTTTAATACATTACAAGGAACCGATGATATGATCTAACCATGTGTTTACCCACACCATATCATCTACAATATAAATATGGTGAACATGCATGTAAATATAACAATTTAAGTATGATGAACATGCATGTGTCCATCTTGTAGTTCTACAAGCTCCTAGACTTATTGTGATCCATAGATCCAATTTCAGACTCCATTGCAATTTTCCAAGAATCTGCATCTTTGTCTTGGATCGCTTCCTCGTAGGTCCTGGGATCCAATTCATTTAGTCCTTCAGGGAAATCCGAAGATTCACCCAAACTAATGAATCTTTCAGGTTGGCGTACAGCCCTCCCACTGCGACGAGGCAGTTCTTGTACTTCTGTGACACGTTGTGCAGTAAATTGTGGTTCCTCTTCTTGTACTGTTGGTGTCAGATTCGAATTTTCCCCTCGTAGTTCCTCGAGTACTATCTCACTTTTTGGCTTGTGATTTATTACATAGTCTTCGTGTAAGAATTGAGCATTGGTACTCACAATGATCTTCTGATCCTTAGGACTATAAAATAAACCACCTTTCGTTCCTTTGGGATATCCAACAAACAGTCTAACATCCGTATGTGGTGCCAGCTTATCAGTTTCCTTATCCAGCACATGTGCTGGACTAGCCCAAATCTAAAAATGTCCAAGACTGGGCTTTCGTCCAGTCCAAAGTTCTGTGGGCGTAGATGGGACTGATTTTGATGGAACCACATTAAGAATATAGGCTGCCGTTTCCAAGGCATATCTCCAGAATGAAATAGGCAGATCTGAATAGCTCATCATCGATCTAACCATCTCTAATAATGTTCTGTTCCTTCTCTCCGCCACGCCGTTCTGCTGTGGCGTTCCCGGCGTAGTCAACTGGGATGTAATCCCATTATCTGCTAAGTAGTCCCTAAATTCATTCGAGAGTTACTCACCACCATGATCAGACCGTAGTGATTTGATACTTTTACTTGTACGTTTTTCCACTTCCGCTCTGAATTATTTGAAAATCTCAAAGGATTCTGACTTGCGGCGTAACAGGTATATGTATCCATACCTTGAGTAATCATCAATGAACGTGATGAAATACTCGTACCCTCCTCGAGCCTGAACTGACATAGGGCCACATAAGTCAGAGTGAATCAAATCTAGTACCTCTTCAGATCTATTCCCGTTATCCTTAAAGGGTCGCTTGGTCATTTTACCTTCCACACAGGATTCACACAAAGGGAACGATTCTAGGACCAATGAAGACAAGGGCCCATCATTTACTAGTCTTTGTATCCGTTTAAGGTTAATATGGCCGAGCCTAAGATGCCAAAGATAGGTTTGATTCATTTCTGAAGGTTCTTTTCGTTTGTTAGGGTTTATGACCGATGTATTCAGTAAATGCATTTGCATAGTGTTTTGCATAAGATTAAGTAAATAAAGATTCCCATCCAATGTGCCAGAACAGATAAAACATTTATCACTAAAGATAACAACCTTGTTATCAAAAGAAACAGAATATCCATCCATAAAAAATTTAGAAACTGAAATCAAGTTTCGCCTAAAACCAGGCACATAAAGACAATCCTTTAAAACTAAAATCCTATCACTACTAAAAGATAAGGTTACGTATCCCACTGCAACTGCCGCCACTTTCGTAGCATTGCCCATGTAGACTGAAATCTCTCCATCACTCAACTGTCTTTTTGCCAGGAACCCTTGTAAAGACATGCAAATATGATCAGTAGCTCCAGTATCTACTACCCATGATTGAGTAGAACAAGTAGCTAAACATGTTTCAACAACAAGAGATTGAGACGTACCCGTTTTCTTCTTCTTGTTAGGACAATCCGCCTTCTAGTAACCTGGTTGGCCGCACTTGAAACACTTTGTCTTTGACTTAAATTCTTCACCTTAGGCGTCCCCTCTATAGCTTTCTTAGGTGCGTTCCTCTTCTTCCTTTTAGTACCGGAAGAAGATGCCCTATTTTCAGCTAGGTGTGCCTCCGGATTTCCTTTTTGAAGTAACTCAGCCGCCTGAAGATCCATGAGCAGTTAATTCAGGCCGACATCCCTTTTAATCATGTTAAAGTTTAGCCTGAACTGCTCAAACCTCGGAGACAAGCTATGAAGAACAATATCGATTTGAGAATCGCCATCCAGCTCTCCACCCAAGGTCTCGATCTCAGCCAGATGCCCCATCATCGTGAGAACGTGATCCCTAACAGGTGGGAGTCAGACATTCTCTCATCCATTAACTTCTTCATTGCCAAATGGCATGTCGAGCGGTTCTGATGACCGAAGAGCTGCCTAAGGTTGTACATGATATCATAAGCGGTTTTCATAGGTTCATGCTGATGTTGCAACACATTCAACATGGATGCCAGAATATAACAACGCGCTATCTCATTAGACCTAACCCACTTATCATATGCAACCTTTTGGGCTTCGTCAGAACCCTCATCTGGCTTCTGAGGATATACCTCTTCAAGTATGTATTTGTGTCCTTCCGCAGTGAGAACAAGATTAAGGTTTTGAATCCAATCATTATAATTTTCACCGATTAACTTATTTTCTTTGAGAATAGTGGACAGGTTGGAGAGTGCCATGATGATACAGAATAACTGAAAAGTAAACATGCAGTACAATCACAAACTTTAGGATACTCACATATAATCGTATACCTCAAAAAATTATATGTAATCCACCGACATTTTAAAAATGTTTCTTATAAGCCACGTTAGTGTGGACGTTTATAAAATCCATCTTTAAACAGGTAAAACCACCTTTAATTTAGCTCCAGTCAATTTTTCTTATGACAAGTAAATTAATAGTCGGAGATAACCACGATCATGTAACCTTCCAATTAATAAGCCACGTTAGTGTGGACGTTTATTAATAAATTACACCTAAGTGTGAACACCATCATCTTAGCACCAAGTCCACTATTTTGAACTCCCTGCTCCAGTTGGAGGAGTCAGTTTGTTCTAGTTGTGTTCTACAGCTATCTTGATAAAGAAGTTTAATTTCTAGAGATAATAGTGATATGACACATCCGTTATGGAGAAAGACCTATTATCAACTCGTATGTCTATCACATCTCAATTAAATCAGATTAATGGAGACCGTTTGAGATTTCTACATACTTTGGTGTGAATCTCTCCCACTTAGTTATTTAAGATTGAGGTTTCATTTTATCCCATTGTAAAACATGCAAACATCACATAAAATGATAAAACACCATTGTATGCTTCAAACAACATAATAAGAAATAATAATAAAAACCAACTATCATGGCTTATATCTCATGTTGCTGAATGAGATAAAACTGGAAAGTCAGCTCCGGAAACTCGGGCATGGCCGCCGCCCCCATCACTGCGCCTCGCCGAAAATCCTAGCTCTAATTAGGATTTTGGGACGTGAATCAGTGATACTTCCTTTCTTGAGCTGCACTACTTTCCTCCTTTGAGTTGATCTTCAAACTTTATTCAATATAGAATTTCTATTCCTTAAAGGAAAAAAATAATATATCAAGAATAAAATTACAACTCAATAACTTGGTCTAACAATTTTATTTCTATTACATTAAAACAACATAAAATAAAACCTATACCTAATACATGGATTTTCTCATGGATTAAAATCACGTAGCCAAACCGACATACGGTCCATCATTCATCCAACATAAATTAAAACATACAACACATAATTAAGGAGCCATGATAGTCGGTAACCCTGCAAACAAGTCAGTCTACAAATCCAACAATCACAATTACATGATTTGCATAAAATAACATATGATATCCACACATGACATGATTTTCGAAAATTACAATTAATTAAATTAATTAATTTCGAAAATAGCTTCAAGATTTAATTTGGAAATTAAAATAATTATCCACCAAATTTAATCTTGATAAATCTCGAAAATCCCTTAAGAATAAATCTGGAAATTTATTATAATTATCCACCAAATTTATTTCTTAATTTTCGGATAACACCCTAATTAATTAATATTTGGAAATCTTGATATAAATCAAAAATCTATCCCAAATATTTGGATAGGCTAGGATCGAAAATTACAAAGATAAAATCTGGAAATTTGATCCACTTCAAATTCCATCCAAATTTAAATCTTATCTTCAATCCTATCTATATTAGAATTAAGTAATTTATGATATACACCAAAAAATTACTTTTCCAATTCTTATCTACAAGATTTTCAAAAATTTCAAGATATTAAATCTGGAAATTTGATCCACTTCAAATTCTTCCAAATTTAAAATCTATTTTCAAATCTTTTAGAATTAGAATTAGATAACTATTGATATATATCAAAAATTACCTTATCCAATTCAAATCTTTGTAGATTTCGAAAATCACAAGAAGATTAAATTTGGAGATTTGATCCACTTCAAATTCTATTCAAATCTAATATTCTATTTTCAAATCTATCTAGATTAGAATTAGGTAACTTTAAGATATAATCAAAGATACCAAATCTAATTTTAATAACATAATTTTCAAAAATTACCACCAAATAAATCTGAAAATTTGATTTTCATCAAAAACATCTCCAAATTAATTTGTTGAGATCGAAAATTACAACTACAAAATTAGGGAAATTAAACATCAAATTTTTAAATATTTCATGCTCCAATTTTCAAAACACACATCTAATTAAAACTGGAAATTTTGATAAATCAAAAAACTATTCCAAATCTAATTAAGATATGACTGAAAATTACAATCCATCCAAAACTAGAATTTTCCAAACACCATCAAAAATTCATCCAAGTTTTGAACACAACCAATTCGAATATATGAACATATAAATCTGAAAATTTAAGCAACTTAAATATTTCATCAAATTTAAACATATTTTTCGAATTAATCCTAGGATTAAATCTAGAACAGTGACAAAATCCGCTCTGATACCAGTTGTTGGGGTTTTTTCGAATTGAACCACCGCAGGATCTAATTGGATGTTCATTAATCCTAATGTCATGTAGATCATAAATTCATGCATCTCATATGTTTTAATTAACCGAGTTCAATTAACATGCAAATCCGGTTTAAACGATTCTGCTAAAGCGGAAACATAGAATCGAAAAACGACTTACAAATCAAACGACAGGTGGAGGACAGGATTAAAGGTCTAATCTTGTTGTTGTGTATGATGATGATCGGCGCCCACTAATGTTATTCCACTCCTTGATCTTCTGTTGTATTCCCGGACTGAATCTAGTTTCAGGATGGGCGGAAATCTACTAAATCCGTATGGAATCTGTGGAGATAAAGAAAACACAAGAGGAGCTGATCTATATTACTAAAATTTCATCCCCCACCTCCTTATTTATAAGGGGGTGGGCGAAATTTCAATGTCCCAACCCTACTGGGTTTGGGCCTCTATCCCTTTTTCTATCTCCAGTCCATTAAAGTCATATTGGGCTATAACAGGGATCTAGAAGAATATTAAATTGGCCTACTAATTTATTTAATTTTCAATACCCAATAAACTTAGGATATCATTGAATAAATTAAGTATTATTTTTATTCCACTAAAGAAATAATACTGACCTACCAATTTAATACATATTTCTAAATATGCTTTCTCCATTAGTCCAGCCATTCCCCGTGTTTAAGATATAATGCCCATTAATTAATTATGTAAGCTTCTGACAGCTATAATTAATTAATATCTTATCCTTGAGTAGTACCACACAAGCTTTACTCACGCACGGAATAAATTCCACCTGCAGGGTTTCAGCATGAACTTGCATTTCCTCAAGGAGACACCATCAAACTGGCGCACCAGGACACCGTGCCCCTACATATTGCACGACCAATCATAAGTCTAAATGTTACAACCCAAGATATCGAGATTATTGATCCTATGAAAGAATCTCACCATTTGATAAATCAAAGCTGCAAACACTACACGTATATGTCCGCCAACATATAGGGGTTAAGAACCCGAACTCTGTGGATTCTTATTCTCTCATTTAAGGTCAGAATAGAGAATATAATCCTAAGTAGATCCTCCTCAATACACTTGCCCGTATATTAGAATAATCAGTTAGTCAAGACAAACTAACTATCAGATTATTCTACGGCGTACCGATAGCATGTTCAGTGCCATCTAGACCGTGAGTCTTTTAATACATTACAAGAAACCGATGATATGATCTAACCATGTGTTTACCCACACCATATCATCTACAATGTAAGTATGGTGAACATGCATGTAAATATAACAATTTAAATGCAAACAGTGACTGCAATTGTATTCATTCTATATCATCATAAACCATCATCAATAATGTATAGAAAAGATAGGTCTTCTAGTATACAAAACCAACAAACCTCTATAACTAGATGAAATCCACGTCTTTCAACATATCAACGAAGTCAACTGATTCAATCAAGTCAAATAATGCCTATTCATAGGACAATCAAATTCAAACAGAATCCAACTATTAATAAATAGGATTCTGACTCTTCAAATAAACAGGACATTTTCATAGGTCACAACAACTAGCACACATCAATAAGTCAGGTGCAAATAAACTATTTTATGTCCCATTCATAGGACAAAATCTATTAATCAAGTTAAGACCCATTCATAGGCTAACTGAAAAATAAACAGAATTCAAGACTCAACCAAATATGACCTATCCATAGGTCGAAAACTGTCAAGAGACCTACTTGGATCTATGGAAAAGAAATGAGACTTTATTTATCATAATTCAAATAAGGTATACAATTCAGATAAGCCCTCAATAATAAAACATAGCATGCAATCATACTAAGGGGCAACTGTATCAGAGTTTAAGCGGAAAACAATGGAGTAATATTGTATCACATAGCAACATACTCATGACTAATAATTCAATCTGAACAAGATAGCAAGGCATGATCAACCCACAACAATACATCGAGCCATCACCTCCAGCATCTCAACCTGTGAAAAATATTTTGAAAATATTTTGGGCGTGAGTACTAAAGCACTCAGTGTGTTAAAATTTTAACTCATTCTTTAATAAAAACTATAATAGAATAACCAAAATGCAAATACAGATAATGGAAAGCAAAATGCGAAAGCCCTTCCCATTTCTGCAAACCTTTACTTCTCTTTGGTACCCTGTAGCTCCTTCTGTCACCTACTGTACTCTATGACATGTCGCTAATAGGAAAAGGGAGGAGTTACCTCGCTAATTCGAGAAGAGTGTACCAGGGATCACCTAGCATTGACCTTGACTATACCATGGGTTACCTAGCATTGACTCCTATAGTGATGCCCAAATCACGTGTATGTGCAGGGATCACCTCACAGTGACACCTTTAGAGATTAACATCACAACTGCAAGAAATCACAGTTCCTATCTATCCTTTGTTCTAAGTTCTCTATAAAGTGCATAATATGACATGGGCACAAAAACTATGTCATCCTCTTAATATAACAACAATGCTAACCTTTAATTCCTCTAGCAAACTTAGTTCAATTATGCTTCATATTCCTTAAGCGGATATAATTCTATACCTTGACTTTAATATTAAAAGGACAAGTTAAAAATTATAACTCATTATAAACAAGTATAATCAATACACAATAAACATTTAGATTACTGTAACTTTAAACTGTGACTTTTAGACTTTAAATATAAACTCTAAGCTTAATCTATATACAATGAACTTTAAACTCTAACCTTAACTCTTAACTCATAGTCTTTAGTTATGACAATGCATAATTTGTTCTATTTAAATATTTCGAAGCATAATCTATATTCGTTTATTGTGATAAATCATAACCTATATATATTCTTAATAATTATGATGAAACATAATCTATGTTCTCATTAATTATGGCACAACATAATCTATGTTCTCAATAATTATACAGCAGTATAACACTATGTTCTCATGAATTGTGCAACAGTATAATACTATTACCTAAGTAGAGGCTTGAGCATATAATTTCTTAAATATTTTATTTGGATATTCTAACTATGGCTATCACATTTATGAGTTAATAACTCAAATATAGATATGTTTCACAAATAAACCCACCTTGATTAGATTAACTCAGGTGATCAAACTTCTCGATACTCATCCGTCAACTTCTCTGACTGGCTCAACAGATCCTACAAGATCGAACCTTATTTTAGGACTGCTTCTCTAATTTTCAGAACTCGACTTTAATTTAATTGGCGCTTTTATTCACTTTAATTATATTTCAATTAAGAATGCACGACTCTAGATACCTCGTACAACTTCAACACAGAAGGAAATAAATTCTAAAATATTATTTATTATTTAATGGGGTCAAAAGATTTGATAGAGGCCACTTTCCGTAACTTGCCATTTTACTCATTTTTTTCATAACAAACCACGATTGCACTTTTTACTAATCCAAAAATTATGAAAATAATCAGACATGACCCCATATATATCTTTATCGAAGTACACAATTTTTGGAATTTTCTAAAATAATATGCTTTAGTTATAAAAATAACCGTCTGATTAAAATAATTGATTTTAATCAAAACTTCTCGGAAAATTACAAAATTTGGCAGTTATATAGAAAATAATATTTCAAGCAACTTTATAGAAGAAAGTTTTTCGATTTGACGATCCAAAATGGGTGAAATGGGGCAAAAATGTGATCTGATCGGCTCCTTTATTTCTCACGTTTTCCTACGATTTGGCCTGTTTCCGGCCATCGGATTGAAAAATGTTCAACATACGAAACGTAGAACACATTTAAATACACGACATACTAAAATTTCAGACTAAATGATAAGAAATGGACCGTAACGAGGCCACACAAGGTGGCTGCTGTATTGGCACTTTTTTCCGGCGAACGGTGGCAGCTCCAGTGATGTCTCCTGCGGCATCACAGCGGCGATGGCTGCTCCTGCAGTTGCAACAGCAGCTGCTCCTCTCTCTCTCTCTCTCTCAAACTCTTGTCTCTCTCTGAATTCATATTAATGAATTGGAATGAAAAACAAAGGGTGGGAGGGGCTGTATATATGGGCAAAAATTGGAAATACCCGGTAGAAAATTTCGGGTATAAAATACTGATAAGGTGATTTTCGAATTCGATTTAAAGTTATTTTATTCAATGACGAGGTTCAAATGATCTCCAACACAAAATTCAAAAATAACGGGAGACTCGTTGGCTCAAGTACTATTGAACTAACCCATCTTTGAAAAACGAGAATTTCATTTGAAGAAAAATGAAGAAAATTTCCCTTTTGAAAAATAGATTTACTATTCCTTCCGATCGACAGATAACACTCCTGGACGTTCGATTGACCTCAGAATGGAAATCCGTAAAAGCCAACGGATTCCTTAAGTCGATTTCTATGAAATAGGCTTGATGAGACAATGCTTGGATCATTAAGGATGCTTTCACAAATTTTCAAAAATCACACTATTACTAAAAAAATACTATTCAGTGCATTTTTTCTTTATTTTTTTTCAATAACGGGACTCTCATAGGCTTCAGATTAATTCTGAAAACACCGACAACTTCCTCTAGGTCATTACATTTCTGAAAAGACCAATATTGACTATCTTCTGGCGGCAATTGCAAAATCTCAAAAATCTATTTTCCTATAAAAGACAAAAAAGCTCGCGACTTACATTTGTTTAACTTTATTTTAGCTCCAATTATTTTCTTTAGTCTTCTAAATAAATTTAGAAAATTCTCTAAAATTCTGGGATGTTACATATGGTTTTGATGAGATGTCAAAACATGGCGAACTGTTTTCTGAAAAATTGTAGGAGTTCCAAGTTGTGAGTCTGAAGTTGACCAAAAGATAGCTCCAAAAGAATTCCAACTGTAGCAAAAGTAAATCAAGTGGAGCGTGGTCAACCCAGCTGAAAGGGTGCATCAACCAGTCCGAAAATAACCCAACTGAGGGTTAAAGTACTAAAATTGAATCAGCTTCAATCAAATTGACGACCGAGTCAATTGAGCTAAATAATAAGTTAAAGTGATTGAAGAAACTGACAGCAAGTCAGTTGGACTGAAGACTGGAAGCATCCAACTGATGGCCAAAAAGAAGATATCAACTAAACTAAAGCCTAGAGTCAAACCAACTACTGATGGCCAGAATTGAAGTCAGCCCACTGAAAGCTTAAGATCAAAACCAACTGCTGACCAAGTTCAAAATAAGACGAGTCAAACTGACAAACTTTCGAACAATTTGTAATTAGTTGAATTGTCAAGTAAGCTCAAAATAAGACCAGCTGAACTGACCGACTAGCTAATAGTTGTGATCAGTCAACCTGGAAAAAGAGCTCAGAAGAACAGCCAACTGAAGCAATAGCCGAACTGAACTGCTAAACCTCGGAACTATCAACTGGAGCTCAGAACTGATACTCCAACTGAAGATCAGAACTGACAACTGAAGTTCAAAACAGCCATATTGAAGCATAAAACTACCAGCTGGTGAATCCCGCAGTTAATGCTCAACCAAAGATCTCGACATTAATGATCAAAAGAAGATCCTGAAGTAAATGCTCAACAAATATCGATTGGCTAAGCAACGGCTATCTCTTTCAAAGCTTCAACATCTATAACTATCAACTACCATTGATAAACCAGCAGAATCAACGATCAATGGAGTTCAAAGGTCACAAGATTACTCCTCTATATAATAAGAGTCAATCTCATTTTCAAATACTTTTGACCTCGATTATCTATCTTTCGTCATTTTTTCTTTCACAATATACTCACAACTGAGCTTACTTTTTCTCCCCCCATAGTTTAAGTTTGCAGATTTGATCAAACTGTGAAAGCCTTAACTGAGAAGAATAGTCAAAAGATCTGAGCATCAGCTAGCTGTTTGAAAGTCCAGCAAGAGCAATCTTCTCAGTTCAAGATATTTAACGATCAACTACTCAACTCAACTCTAAGGAGCACATCAGTTGATACCAATTTCAAGACTAATCTCTTGAAGATCGAAAGATATCTAAAACCTTGTAAAGACAGTATTAGTACCTACCTCTCCAACGAGCAGTTGGGGACTGCAAGTGTGAGTCGTCAAAACCAGCTGAGGAGACCGTGGCTCTGCGAGAACTGCCATTTCCGGGACAACACCAGTCGAAAAGGTGACTGTGACTCTGCGAGAGTTGCCATTTCCAGGTTCAACCTGTCTTCACTCTATAATTGTAATAAAGAAAACTTTACCATTGCATAGTGAATTGCCCTTATCAGTAAGGAAGAAAGGACGTAGAAGTTTCAACTTTAAACCTCTATAAACTGGTTGTGTGCTGTACTTATTGCTTTACTAGCATATCTTTACAACTGCACACAAAGTTCACACAAGTTGCACTCTCTAGTCAACTGAATTCATACAACTAAAAATCTGCATGTATAAGTTTATTATGCGAGTTAAGGTCCCTGATCTTATTCCGCATTCAAGTCAAAAGTTTTTGTAATCAATTTATTCACCCCCCCTCTAAACTGATATTAACTCGCCCAGACTAACAGAAACAATCCACTACTCTGTTGCAAGGTTGATTCTGAGGATCAGCTATTTCTGCAGATCAACTAAATCAGATCAACTTATTTGTGCTAAATTTTCTAGCTATGGAAAACCATAAGTTATCTCTTTTTTCAGTTGAGAATTATGACAACTAGAGTAGGAGAATAAAGGCTCACCTCTGCTCAATACATGAGAACATGTGGAAAGTCATTGAAGATTGTCCAATCACCATTATGATGGATAATGATACCCTTATAGTTAACATCAATTAACCAGCTAGAATTCCAAAGCCAACTCATATTTTCACCAGCAAGGAGAAGAAATTGAAAAATCTAGAGTTTATGGTCCAAGCTGCACTATTCTAAACTCTAGATAAAGACAGGATGAAGGATACCAAGAACTGCAGAACTACCAAGGAGATATGGGACTTGCTGGCAGATCTATGCTAAGAGTCCGAAGTGATTAAAGGAAACAAGCTCCAGCTGACAGTCGACAAGTATGAATCCTTAAAGATGCAGCCGGAAGAGTCTATCTCAAGCCTTGAAACTAGATTTCTAGGCATAATCAGCGAGATGACTAACCTGGGAAGAAGTTATCCCAACTGTGAGATGAACTCTAAGATTCTGGACAATCTCAAGAAGAATGGGACATGAAAGTGATAGCTACAAAAGAATCAAGAAATTTAAATAGCATCACTCCCAGAGAATTATTTGGCTCTCTCAAAGCTTATGAGTACAGCCTAAACCAGAAGAGAGAGGCATCCACATCATCAGCTCAAGATGCTGCTTCCTGTGGTGAAAGAAACCAGTTTAGAGAGACTCGAGAAAGAAACAGCTTCCAACCAATGAGCACACCAGCCAAAGAGAACTAAAGAGGATCATTAACTAATTATAGGCGAGACACAACCGAAAAGAAAGAGAACCTGATTGAAGATATCAATGATCAAATTTAGTAAGTAAGAAGGTTGCTAGAGAAATTGAAGAAAGTCAGGGATCAGCAATCAGTTCAACCACAAACTGATGAAGTCCCAAGAGCAGAAAGGAGTCAACAACAAGCTGAAAGATCAGCTGAACCAATCAGGGATGGCAACCAAAGCTTGGGTGAATGCTTTCACTGCTACAAATAAGAACACTATAGTTATGAGTGTCCAGATCTCCATGAAGATAAGAAGGCCAAAGTAAGGAGAAGCTTTTTCAAGAGAAAATCAATGATGGCCAACTACGAGAATGTCATACTGGATGACTCAGACTACCCATCTGGGATCGACTCTGACAGCTACAGTTTAGATGATGAGGCATTGTTCTGTCTCATGGTAGACAACAAAGAAGAGGTTAGTATAGCTGACTCTCAAACCTCTTTCTATCATATTCATAAAGCTTCTATTTCTAGCAATGAACTAAATGAACAAATAAAAATGCTAGAAGATCAGTTAGCTTCAATATCTTGTATGCATGTTGAACTGAAGGATGAAAATGATGAACTGAGAGAAAGGGTTAGAAGACTACGCATTGATCATGAAAGAATGAAATCTCTTGAAGCTTAGTTAGTCGAGTTTGAAAAGTTAAAGTTAAGAACTGCTGATCTAGAAGATGAAAATCATAAGCTCAAGCAAGAGATCCATGAGAGAGAAGAAGTGTGTCTCAAGTTTAAGAAGGGATCTCAAACTCTAGATGAAATCTTAAGTCATCAAAGAATTGAAACTAGTAGTCCAGGGCTAGGCTATAGCTGCAAGTTCACTGTCTTAGAGAAGGGAAGAGCAGTTGACCAGAGTAGTGACAAAGGAATCCTAAAATGATTTACCAGACCAGCTCAAACATATCCAGCTGAGATATCTAAAGGCAAAGGAATCCTGAGAACCCCTCAAACCTAGCCTAGATAGTTCAGTCAATCCTTTCAGCCGAAACCACCAGTTTAACTGAAACCAACCTTTTAGCCTAGACCATCAGTTCGGTCAAAATCTTCAGCCTATCCAAGGCCAGTTTATCAACCAAGACCACTAGTTCATGCTAGGTCATCAGCTCAACTGAGACCTTTAATCCACATAAAGCCAGCCTACCAGCAAAAGACACCTAGAAAACAAATTTGAAGATCATTCGACCCCAGAAGAAATGTTCAACCCAAACCACATCATCCTTAAAAGTCTGGTCAGAATACCTATGGGAGAAAACTTGAAAGCTCCTTTGTAACTCAATATGATGAGTACCTGAATTATAGAAATGATCCAAGATACTATCCAAGTAGGAGCAACACCATAGTTGAGAAACACACAAGGGACTGGCCATATCGAAGAGCATAAAGTGCTCAAAATAAAAGAATATTAGTTGAACTATTTTATCCTAATGCACATCGCAGGTACCGTTCAACAAACTCAACTCAAAGAAAAAGAGTTCATAACAGCCCAAGAGTAATCAAAAGATCCAAATCTGATGGATCGTTGAACAATGTAAAGCTAAAAGTTTGGCAAATGTGAATCCCAAAGTACCTGATTAACCAACCAGAACATGATATCAAACAGCTACCTAAAAACTAATCCTTGTCTTTGCAGGAAAAGTGCATCCTATCTAAGAAAAAGACCAAAGATGTTTGGTATCTAGATAGCGGGTGCTTCAAACACATGACCAGAGATAGAGAAGATCTCGACGGATATGAAAAAATCAAAGGTCCACTCATCACATTCGGAGACAACTCCAAAAGTCGAATAATTGGATAAGGGTTCGTAGTCAAAGGAAAGATTATCGTGGATGGAATGAAGCATAAATTGCTTAGCATCAGCTAACTGTGTGATAATGGATATACAGTTGACTTCAATCGAAGCTCATATGACATACGAGATAAGTCAACTTGAGCAATACTCCTAACTGGCATGAGAAAAGGTAACATGTATGTTGTTGACTGGTCAACATGCTACTCGGAAGCTTGTTTTCTATCAAAAGGATCAAATGAAGCAAGCAGGCTATGGAATCGATGACTGAACCATCTCAACTTCAAAACCATCAACTACTTAGCCAAGAAAAGGCTAGTTGAGGGGCTTCCCAAGGAGATCTACAAGAAACTGGCATATGCGGGCCATGCCAAAAAAGGAAGCAGGTGAAGTCATCATTCAAGAACAGAAACCATCCCCCTAGAACAACTGCGTGCCTCTAACTGCTGCACATGGATATATTTAGACCGGTCAGACCAAAAACTCCCAAAGGAAAAAGATTCACACTCGTGGTAGTTGATGACTTCTCAAGATACACTTGGGTGGAGTCCCTGAGGAGCAAAGATGCAACCTATGCCAAGCTGACACCACTGATCAGAAGGTTGCAAACTAAACAAGGGAAATTAGTTCAAAGGATCCGATCCGACAATGGAACTGAATTTGTGAATCACCAAATGATCACTTTTATCAGTGAACTGGTAATAACCCATGAACACTCAGCTGCAAAAACTCCACAATAAAATGGTGTAGCTGAAGGGTGAAACTAAACACTCAAGAAAGTAGCTCGAGCAATGGTAGTTGATGCCAACATAGTTGAGAACTATTGGGCTGAATATAACAGCCCAGTCACGAGATAGGGATTAACGAATGGGGACCGGGTGTTATTAAGGGATTTAATGAGCAAAGTCAGAAGATTAATGAAGAAGTTTAAGAATAAAGGTACGCTTTGAAGATAGTTGATGATACTCGGGTTTACTTGATTAAGAAGGAAACATGCTTTAGCGGAATAAAACGGCTAACTAATCAGATACCAACAAGCATAGGCTCTTTTATAGGCGAAAGGAAAATATACTCAGAAAGCAGAAATAACCTTAATATGCGTCTTATATATATGTAATCGTCTAGGAATATTCTTAGAATCTCGAATAATCATAATAGAACCTTGAACGGAATTTAGAAAGAGTTAATCAGAGTAGCAGAACACATAATGGGATTTCAAAGAAACTTATATAATAGCAAAACAATCTTGGCAGCCAACCCACATCCATAGCCACTATCATCCTAGGCATCTCAACCTGAAAATATTTGAAAAAGAGGGCGTGAGCACTAATGTACTCAGTGGGTTTTTAATGAAAGCTTCTTTAATAACTTGAGAAATATCCAACAATGAACTGGCGGTATATGGAGAGCAAAACGCAAAAGCCCTCTCCATATCCGCAAAACCTTTTCTTTACTTTTGGGCCCAACCTTGGCTCAAACCTGATGTCAACTGTACCCTTAGACATGCCATAGGATAGAAGAGGGGTTACCTCAAATATCCAAACAAGTTTGCGAGGGAATTAACCCAGCAGTGACTCCTTTTAAAAGTTGTGAGCTCAATTCCTGCTTAAGCGAAATGCTAAGTTCCTTTCTTCCTTAATCTTGCTAGCAAAACCAATCTTAGAGCAACGTCTAAGGGCTAGTCTTTTAATAAAGCATAATATTGACCTATAAGGGATTTAACGCTACCCTAACAAGGTAATCCTTAATTCTTAACTTACGAGCCTTAACACAGCATAAACATTCAATACAAGGAGATGAACGTAAATGAATACGAATTGCAACTAAAGGCTATTATAAACCTCTCATGCTAAGCATAAACAATACTTTAATACTTCTAGCATTTCTAAACATGCTCAAGAGCTCAATTAAAACATAATATCTTTCTTTCCTTCCTTCCTTGTACATAGATCAATCAGGCAGAGCAAAAATGCTTTATTGGATATTTCATTTGCCCTAACATGCTTCTAGAGCTTATTAGCTCAAACTTTAGATGAGTATATATTTACCCACCTCGATTACTGAACAGAAGATGAAGCAACGAGCTGAAGATCCTTCTCCGATTTCCTATGAGGCTCACTTCCTCCTACAAAAGTCGAATCATCGACTTAGCGACCTCCTTTGAAGAAATTGACAATCTAAAGCGAGAAATAATGACATTTTACTCGAAGACTAAAATCTAAGACTTATTTACAGATTGCACGACTTTACGACTTTATAAATTTCGAGAAGAATTTATTTAAAGAACATCTCGACTTGATTTTCCAATTTTTAGACAAAGAATAACTTGAATAGATTACTCGAAATAAATTGAGAATATCTTGATTGCTTCTTTAAAATTTAACTTGAAAATAACTTGGAAATAACACGACTTGAAAAGCTTGAAAAGCTCGAGAAGATGGTACGGAAATAGCTGGAAAACAAACGGCGGAAAACAACACGGAGAAGGGGGGGCCGCCGCGGTGCACATGGGTGCCGGCGGGCTCCCCGCCCCCGGCGGGCTAGGCGCGGCCGAGGGGGGTGTCGCGCGGCGACGCACCCCCCCGCGGGGCACCTTTTCTCTCTCTCTCTTCTACTGGGTTTCTTCAGCTGTGTTCTTCAGCTGAGTTCTTCTTGTTCATTGATTCTTCGACGAACACGAAGAACAATTAACCCAAATTTTCTTAAAACTAACATACTTGAAATTAAATGCAACAACATGCTTTAACTTTAAAAAGAATTTTGGCAATATAATGACGTAAACACGATAATCCTCTTTAAATATTTAGAATAACGATGAAATCTCTAATTATAGGTTGAACGGAATTTAAACGGAATAAACGAGGCTAATCTCAAGAATAATAACGACAAAAATAAAGTGAGAAATATAATGTAAACGTTATTAACTTGGAACTTTAATAAAAATTGAAATACAACTTAGACGGAAGGTAAACGAGCAATAATGAAAAACGTGAAGAACGTAAAGAACGGAAAGTAAATACGGAATTTAAAGACGGAAAAGAAATGGAGATCGAGACCGGCGAACAAGAATGGACGGGGTTAGGTGCGTCGAAGGAAGGTGGCTAGCTCGGCGTCTCGTCGAGTTGCAACGGCAGCAGAGCCGCCCGCTACAACCCAACGGCGCCTCTAGCACCTTCCCTCACTGCATCCCTTCCACGCCACTCCACTCGTCGTCTTGCAGAACACTCACGAAGAACTTTTTTACTTCGACAGAACTTTTTCGGCTCTTACGAGCTTTCCCACTCTCTATGAAGTGAAATGGATGGAAATGAGCAAATGAATGTAAAGGGGTGGCCTTGTATTTATAGGAAAAGCTTTGGCTTCCAAGGGAAGCCACTTCAGTGCAAGAATACTGCAAAAGTTACCTCGGGTTCGGTTAAAAGCTGCTTTATTCGATGTCGAGGTCCAAATGACCTCAGACACGAAATCTAAAAATGCCGGGAGAATCGTTGGCTCGAATACTAGTGAACCAACTTGATTCGTGAAAAAGATGGGGTCGTCTGAAGAAAGACGAGCAAAGATTTCCTTTTTGAAATTACTTTTTACTATTCACTCAGACTGACAAATTTTGCTCCCGAGCGTTCGATTGACCTCAGAATGGTAATCCGTGAACGCAAACGGAATCCTTGGATCATTTCCCATAAGAGGGGCATGACAGAACTAGACTCAGATCAACGAGGAGGATTTCGTAAATTTCTCAAAACACGAACGCACGCAAAAGTTACTATTCATTCATCCTTTAAATATGTTTTTCATCACCGGGAACTCAATTGACCTCAGAATGAAAATCCGAAAACACCGGCATACTCCTTGAGTTAAAACCTTTCTAACAAGACCACGAATGGCCATAAAAGAATTAAGATCAAATTTTCTGAAAAGATGATTTTCACGAAAACTGACCCTTAAAGTCGTGACTGACATTTGACCTCAATTAACCTTAATTAATTTTCTTCCTTAACTTCTTAATTATCATTAAGAATCCTCTAAACCTTAATCGAAAATCTGGGGTGTTACATCCTACCCCTGTTAAAGAAATTTCGTCCCGAAATTTACTAACCATGATAAACGATATCAGGGTACTTTTTGAGTAGCTCGGATTCGAGCTCCCATGTTGCTTCCTCCGAACCATGAAGGTTCCAGATCATCTTTACAAGATTGATCTCCTTGTTCCTTAACTTCTGGATCTTTTAACTCACAAAGGTCTGGGCTTCTCTTCATAGGCTAAGTCCTCATTCAGGACTATCTCTTCCTTGCAAATCACATGCTTTGGATCAAACACGTACTTTATCAACATTGAGACATGAAAAGACCTCATGAACATCACTCAGGTTGGGTGGTAAGGCCAACCTGTAGGCTACTTTATTCACCTTTTCTAAATCTCAAAAGGTCCAATAAATATGGGCCTTGACTTGTTTCGTTTGGCAAAACGAACCACTCCTTGACGGTGACATTTACAAGAATACTATCTTTAATGTCGAATCTTAGTTCCGTTCTTCTTTCGTCTGTGTAAGCCTTCTATCTGTCTTGAATTTCCTTGATTTGCTGATGAACAAGCTCGATCTTCTGGACTGCTTCCGGGACCATTTCAGGTCCAAGTATCCATCTCTCTCTAACTTCATCCCGATACAAGGGCGATTTACACTTTCTTCTGAACAGGGCTTCATAAGGGCCATGCCGATCGATGACTGGTAGTTGTTATTGTACGCAACTTTTATCAATTACAGTAGCTCCTCCCAGCTGCTTCTGTGATCGATGAATACTCCTCTAAGCATGTCTTCTAGATTCTGAATAGTCCTTTCAGACTGGCCATTCATTCGAGGATGAAAGGTCGTGCTGAAATTGAGCTTTCATCCCATTGTCTCTTGTATACTCTTCCAAAATCTTGACGTAAATCTCTTATCACGATCCGATATAATCGAGACCGGCACATCATGCATTATGCACAAATTTCCTATCATACATCTGGGCTAATTGATCTAGCCCATCTGTCATGATAACAGCAATGAGATGTGCTACTTTCGATAATCGATTCACGATTACCCAAATAGCGGTATTCCACCACTTAGACTTTGGTAATCCTACCACAAAGCCTATACTACTATGATCCTACTTCCATTCAGGAATTTTTATGGGTTGGAGCAACTAGAAGGTTTTTGATGCAAGGCTCCACTTGTTGGCAAATCAACACCTTTCTACAAAGGCGACTACTTTTCTCTTCATGTTATTCTGCTAGAAGTTCTTTTTGAGGTCTTGATACATCTTGGTGCTTCCGGGATGTGCTGTATGTGGCTTGTCATGTGCCTTGCACATGATTTCCTCCTTTAGTTCTTTCTTGCTTGGCACACAAAGCTTTCATTTGAATAAGAGTGCTTTATCGGCGGCTTCTACGAAGTCTTGCGTGCTATCTAATCGTGCTTCTAGGCTTTTCTTCTTGAGAAACTCATTTCATTTCCAAACCTTAACTATCCTTTGTCTTGGGTCGGGATGAGCGACTATTGCGGCGATTTGTGCTTAATTGATTGCAGGTGGTGTTAGCACCTCGATTCTTAACTTCTTGAATTCCTATCAAAGCTTCTTCTTAACTTGAGCGAGTCCTAACTCTCCCTTCTCCTTCCTACTTAGGGCATCAACTACCATATTTACCTTACCTGGGTGGTAGCGAGTCATGCAGTCATAATCCTTTACAAGTCCCAGCCATCTTCTCTGCCTCATGTTAAGATTATTTTGCTCGAAGAAATACTTTAAGCTCTTGTGATTTGAGAAGATCTCACACTTAGTTCCGTAGAGATAGTGTCTCCAGATCTTCAGCGCATGAACGACTGCTGCTAGCTCTAGGTCATGCGTGAGGTAGTTCTACTCGTGATTCTTAAGCTGCCTTGAAGCATAAGCAATCACATTTTCTCTCTTCTTCAGCATGCATCCTGATCCTTTTCTCGACGCATAAGCATAAACCACGAAATCTTCCTTTTCTTCCGAAATGGCCAATCATCGGGCTTGTGGTTAACATCTACTTTCTAGAAACTTTCCTTGCACTCGGGCGTCCACCTAAACTTGAAGTCCTTCCTCAACACTCGCGTCATAGCCTTAGCTATTGACGAGAATCCTTCGATGAATCTACGATAGAATCCCGCGAGTCCTAGAAAACTTCCTATCTCATTCACGTTTCTTGGAGACTTCAAGTTGCTTGCAGCTTCAATCTTAGCTGGATCTACCTTAATTCCTTCTACTGAAACCGTATGACCTAGAAACATAACTTCTTTAAGCCAAAACTCACACTTACTAAACTTAGCGTAAAGCCTTTCTCTTCTTTAACTTCTCCAGCACCACCCTTAGGTGCTCTTGATGCTCCTCTTTGTCCTTCGAATAGATGAGGATATCATCTATGAAAACTAGTGCAAACTTATCTAGATACGGGTAAAAACTCGGTTCGTTAAATCCATAAACACTGCTGGGGTGTTGGTCAATCCGAATGGCATTACCACAAACTCATAATGCCCAAAGCGAGTCCTAAAAGCGGTATTAGGAATACCCTCCTTTTAGATCTTCAGCTGATGATACCCAGATCTTAAGTCTTTCCTTGAGAAGACACTTGCTCTCTTAAGCTTGATCAAAGAGATCATCTATTCTTGGGTGAGGGTATCGATTCTTGATGGTCAGCTTATTAAGCCTTCTATAGTCGATGCACATTCTCAATGTGCCATCCTTCTTCTTCGCAAACAAGATTGGAACTTTCCGAGGCGACACACTAGGTTGGATAAAACCTAAGTCTAATAACTCTTGCAGTTGCACCTTGAGTTCTTGCGACTCCTTAGGCGCCACTCTGCAAGGGGCTTTTGACTGGTGCAGCTCCTGATTCTAAACCGATAGTGGATTCCACTTGCCTATATGGTGGTAGTTTTGATAGCTCCTTTTGGAAATACATCTTCAAAATTTTTCTTGTGCCCGAAACGCCATATATTGCAACTCTCCTTCCTCTTTCTTCATCGCAACCGCTTTTCGACGGTATTCTGACTTTATAGCCTCTGCTGGGGATCACCATCACTTCCAGGCGTAAAGACCATATGACTGGACCTTGAACGTAAGCTCAGAGCTTATCTGACGTCATTCCTCAGATTGCCTCTTAATACTGGACGAGCTGAAAAATCACTTTTAGAGATTCGCGTCCTACTAAAAGGACACTAACTATCATACTTGGATTCTTCTTCCTATTGGGACTATCCTCTCTTATTCTTCCAAAGAAATATTGCTTTATACTCTCTGCTCTAATCAAGGATCCACACTCGAGCTCTATGAGTGGGAGCAAAACAAAATGATTGCCTCTGAGTGAGGACTTTATCTTGATCAATAATTCTTTAACAAGTTCCAAAAGCTGGAAGAGATATAACACTGGGTTACTTATACTAAAAACATTGCTTTTTCAGAGGACTTATAAACTCAAAAGGGGTTTTTACGTGTAGCAAACGTATGGGAGACAATCGATGATTAACAACCGAGAATTGTACTGAATATTTGCAAAGGCGTCAGTATAACTTTAACAAGGGAATGCTATCACTGATTCTGGATGATTAAAGAAGTATCATCAAAAGATTATAATTTGTCCAAAAGGAGATTCGAATGATATATAAATGAAGAATTTCAATTAATATGAAGCTGTTGAAAGGTGATTATTTTAATTGATACGAGAATGAATGAATAGTCTCATCAAAACTTCTTATCTTACTGAAACTTTTAATCTACCACTTCTAGGTCTATCTGCTTAACGATCTTCTTCAGGTTCTTTCTCTTTCTTTCCTTGATCTTCACGCATCTTCTTCTTTACTAGGTTGCTATGAAATAGCATGAGTCTATTGTCCTTCAATTAGCTACACTTGGCTAGAAGAGATGACATACGGGAATCACTTTCACTTATTAGAAGGGATACAACAATCGACCTGATCTATACGTGTTTTCTTCTCGTCTGAAACCACCAATGCAGGTTATGCCTTGATAACTGGTCGAACTCTTGATCGTACGTTGCCAACATCTTCTTTCCTTGCTTCTAGCTCCAGATCTCTACCTCCTTTGCCTTATGAACAGTTCAGGATATACTTCTGATATAACTCGTACTTGAAACCTTCCCAATCGTACTACGCTTACTGCCTCAAATTTATCATCCTTCGAACGAACTCCTACCCGAAGTTCGTATTCATAAAAGAGCACAACCTAATTCCTCATCCTCCGATCAGACTATAAAATTGAAAATTCACTTCTAAAGAATAACCCATTTCTCGACTCCCATCGGGTCTCCTAGACTATTAGAACGGAAAGGTTGTATTTGAGAAACACATTCTTGGTTCTTGAGTCGCGGTTCAAGACTTGCTTGCTTGCGGCCTCATTCTCTCAGCTTGATGTCTTCTCAACGACATTCTAAAGAATCCTACATATTAGAGATGCTCGCTCGAATTTGCACGAAGCGAAATAAAATACCTTTCGATAAGGTCTTTAGATTACGCAGGATAGATCAAGCAAAGCGTGAAAATTGCCTCATAAGAGGACTTTTGGCATAAATAAGAAAGAGGTTCTTGGTTACATCCAAAAATAGGGCTACCCTTGGAGAATTACTGCTGCTATCAAAGTCTAAAAGGTTGGTTAATATATTTTCAGAATAAGATCTGGATTAAAACGGATAAATGGACAACAGGTCAGCAAGGTGTTCTAACAACAATACCTCCTTTGTCTACTTCTAAAGCTTAACTATATGCTGGGTCCTCTTCTTCCTCATCTTCATCTGTCTCTGGTACCTCGAACTTGAATTTTCTCAAGCTTCATTCGGGGAACTGATGGGGCATTCATTGTCCCAGACTCTGAGGGGCAACTGGTTGATAGGCAGGGGCCTACTGGTGCATTCTGGAGGACAAAAACTCAGTGTCCTGGATGATCAAAGGTCTTGCTTCTAAGGTTCCTTCAGCGCATGGACACGTTGCTTGAAATTCAGGGGGACTGTTCAGAGTCGCCCTTAGCAGTTCTGGTTCTATCACGGATGAGGGATTTTGCTTTGCTAGAGCATTCACATGGCCATACTTTAACTCCCAAAGATCCATCAAGGCTGAAGAGAATTCTGTCAGGTTCCCGATTATAGCATGCGTCTCGGGATCACGGGTGATGGTGCTTTGCAGAATGCGGTACATTGTTGGCCTCTCGGTGGCCGGTGCTTGCTCACACATGCGGATGCATGTTTCCAAGTCGGATACCTTTCTTGGTGTTCCTCCAAAGTCGTTCATTTCTTGAACAGGGCGGAAAAGAGGCACATTATTCCTAGCAATCGAACGACGCTTAACCATCTAGAAATATGAAGCTTAATCAGTCTAGATTATAAAAGGGAGACCTATGGTTCTCCTGAGATCATGCTATCATTTAGATTCAGACTACTTATCTTGCATGCATAGATCCTTTTTGCAGTTGACTTTTACAAAAATTTTGGTGCCCAAGTCTTTGATCATAAACTTTACCTTTTTCTTTAAAACAAAAATTCGAGAATGAATCAACCATTTTCTTTTAAATCTAGAACTCTTCTTCGAAACTTTTATCTTTTGTTAAGACATATGTTTAAAAATAAGTTTTTAAACACTTTTCTTTGTGATCAAGAACTTCTTTCACAAACCTTTTTCCTCAGGAAATCATTTTACCCGAATACTTTTTACTTGGAATTTCATTATCAAGGTTTTCCCCTTATCCATAAAAGAGGGATGCTTGCTCAAATCTCTTCGTTTTCGATAGTCAAAAATTATGAATTCCAAATCTAAAATCTCTATACTATCATACCTCGATTTTTGTTGAAGATACGAGGGTGATGGAAAGCTGTGGGTTGCTGCTGTAACTTATCACGAAGCAATTCATATGCACATAAACACTTAGCTTTAACTTTAAACAAAGAGACAGGTCTGCAGAGTTGCAAGCCTGCTGTGATACCATCGGTAACAGCCCGGTCCCGAGATAGGGATTAACGAATGGGGACGGGGTGTTATTAAGGGATTTAATGAGTAAAGTCAGAAGATTAACGAAGAAGTTTAAGAATAAAGGTACGCTTTGAAGATAGTTGATGATACTTGGGTTTACTTGATTAAGAAAGAAACATGCTTTAGCGGAATAAAACGGCTAACTAATCAGATACCAACAAGCATAGGCTCTTTTATAGGCGAAAGGAAAACATACTCAGAAAGCGGAAATAACCTTAATATGCGTCTTATATATATGTAATCGTCTAGGAATATTCCTAGAATCTCGAATAATCATAATAGAACCTTGAACGGAATTTAGAAAGAGTTAATCAGAGTAGCAGAACACATAATGGGATTTCAAAGAAACTTATATAATAGCAAAACAATCTTGGCAGCCAACCCACATCCACAGCCACCATCATCCTAGGCATCTCAACCTGAAAATATTTGAAAAAGAGGGCGTGAGTACTAATGTACTCAGTGGGTTTTTAATGAAAGCTTCTTTAATAACTTGAGAAATATCCAACAATGAACTGGCGGTATATGGAGAGCAAAACGCAAAAGCCCTCTCCATATCCGCAAAACCTTTTCTTTACTTTTGGGCCCAACCTTGGCTCAAACCTGATGTCAACTGTACCCTTAGGCATGCCATAGGATAGAAGAGGGGTTACCTCAAATATCCAAACAAGTTTGCGAGGGAATTAACCCAGCAGTGACTCCTTTTAAAAGTTGTGAGCTCAATTCCTGCTTAAGCGAAATGCTAAGTTCCTTTCTTCCTTAATCTTGCTAGCAAAACCAATCTTAGAGCAACGTCTAAGGGCTAGTCTTTTAATAAAGCATAATATTGACCTATAAGGGATTTAACGCTACCCTAACAAGGCAATCCTTAATTCTTAACTTACGAGCCTTAACACAGCATAAACATTCAATACAAGGAGATGAACGTAAATGAATACGAATTACAACTAAAGGCTATTCTAAACATCTCATGCTAAGCATAAACAATACTTTAATACTTCTAGCATTTCTAAACATGCTCAAGAGCTCAATTAAAATATAATATCTTTCCTTCCTTCCTTCCTTGTACAGAGATCAATCAGGCAGAGCAAAAATGCTTTATTGGATATTTCATTTGCCCTAACATGCTTCTAGAGCTTATTAGCTCAAACTTTAGATGAGTATATATTTACCCACCACGATTACTGGACAAAAGATGAAGCAACGAGCTGAAGATCCTTCTCCAATTTCCTATGAGGCTCACTTCCTCCTACAAAAGTCGAATCATCGACTTAGCGACCTCCTTTGAAGAAATTGACAATCTAAAGTGAGAAATAATGACATTTTACTCGAAGACTAAAATCTAAGACTTATTTACAGATTACACGACTTTACGACTTTATAAATTTCGAGAAGAATTTATTTAAAGAACATCTCGACTTGATTTTCCAATTTTTAGACAAAGAATAACTTGAATAGATTACTCGAAATAAATTGAGAATATCTTGATTGCTTCTCTAAAATTTAACTTGAAAATAACACGACTTGAAAAGCTTGAAAAGCTCGGGAAGAGGGTACGGAAATAGCTGAAAAAGAAATGGCGGAAAACAACACGGAGAAGGGGGGGCCGCCGCGGTGCACATGGGCGCTGGCGGGCTCCCCTCCGCCGCGGGGCCACCTTGCCCCGGCGGGCTAGGTGCGGCCGAGGGGGGTGTGGCGCGGCGGCGCACCCCCCCCCCCCCCCCCCGCCCCCCCCGCGGGGCTCCTTTTCTCTCTCTCTCTCTTCTACTGGGTTTCTTCAGCTGAGTTCTTCATGTTCGTTGATTCTTCGACGAACACGAAGAACAATTAACCCAAATTTTCTTAAAACCAACATACTTGAAATTACATGCAACAACATGCTTTAACTTTAAAAAGAATTTTGGCATTATAACGACGTAAACACGTTAATCCTCTTTAAATATTTAGAATAACGATGAAATCTCTAATTATAGGTTGAACTGAATTTAAACTGAATAAACGAGGCTAATCTCAAGAATAATAACGACAGGAATAAAGCGAGAAATATAACGTAAACGTTATTAACTTGGAACTTCAATAAAAATTGAAATACAACTTAGACGGAAGGCAAACGAGCAATAATGAAAAACGCGAAGAACGTAAAGAACGGAAAGTAAATACGGAATTTAAAGACGGAAAAGAAATGGAGATCGAGACCGGCGAACAAGAATGGACGGGGTTAGGTGCATCGAAGGAAGGTGGCTAGCTCGGCGTCTCGTCGAGTTGCAACGGCCGCAGAGCCGCCCGCTACAACCCAACGGTGCCTCTAGCACCTTCCCTCACCGCATCCCTTCCACGCCACTCCGCTCGTCGTCTTGCAGAACACTCACAAAGAAGTTTTTTACTTCGACAGAACTTTTTCGGCTCTTACGAGCTTTCCCACTCTCTATGAAGTGAAATGGATGGAAATGAGCAAATGAATGCAAAGGAGTGGCCTTGTATTTATAGGAAAAGCTTTGGCTTCCAAGGGAAGCCACTTCAGTGTAAGAATACTGCAAAAGTTACCCCGGGTTCGGTTAAAAGCTGTTTTATTCGATGTCGAGGTCCAAATGACCTCAGACACGAAATCTAAAAATACGGAGAGACTAGTTGGCTCAAATACTAGTGAACCAACTTGATTCGTGAAAAAGATAGGGTCGTCTGAAGAAAGACGAGCAAAGATTTCCTTTTTGAAATTACTTTTTACTATTTACTCAGACTGACAGATTTTGCTCTCGAGCGTTCGATTGACCTCATAATGGTAATCCGTGAATGCCAACGGAATCCTTGGGTCATTTCCCATAAGAGGGGCCTGACAGAACTAGACTCGGATCAACGAGGAGGATTTCGTAAATTTCTCAAAATATGAATGCACGCAAAAATTACTAATCATTCATCCTTTAAATATGTTTTTTATCACCGAGAACTCAATTGACCTCAGAATTAAAATCCGAAAACACCGGCATACTCCTTGAGTTAAAACCTTTCTAACGAGACCACGAATGGCCATAAAAGAATTAAGATCAAATTTTCACAAAAACTGACCCTTAAAGTCGTGACTGACATCTGACCTCAATTAACCTTAATTAATTTTCTTCCTTAACTTCTTAATTATCATTAAGAATCCTCTAAACCTTAATCGAAAATCTGGGGTGTTACACTGAAGCAGTCAACACTGCTTGCCACACTCAAAATCGAAGTACCATCATCAATTCGCATGACAAAACACCTTATGAATGATATAGGGGTCGTAAGTCTTCTATCTCTTACTTTAAAGTATTTAGCTGTAAATATTATATTCACAACAATGGCAAGACTCAACCGAAAACCTTCAGTGCCAAAGCTGATGAGGAAATATTTCTTAGATATAACTCCCCTTATTCACAAGCTTATCGAGTGTTCAATAAATGAACTCTTGTTGTGGATATAACATGTCATGTGGTATTTGATGAATTTCCTAATGAGTACAGGAACAAAGAAATAATTGATACTTTGGTTCAAGTACTACCTAGTGAATCTGAAAACTCTCAGGACTATGTGGATCACATTGTTCCAGAGCGGTTTGAAGTTTCACTAGAATAAGGCAATGAAACTAGCACCAGACCAACTGAAAGCAACTTGGTCAATGAGGACACAAATCGTACCGAGACCATCAATCCCATAACTGAAGCAGGGGGAAGAACCGATGAAGGTGATGAACTAGCTGACGAAAGGAAAATTGATGATGTCATCACAGAAGAACCAGCTGAAGATCCAGCTAAAGCCAATTTGCGCAAGTGGCTCTGAAGCTATCCAACTGACAAGATCGTAGGTGACCCAAGAAGCCGAGTTCAAACCAGAAGTTCAACTGAACATGCTTTGTTCACATGCTTCGTATCTCAAACTGAACCGGCAAACATCAAAGAAGCCCTTAAAGATTCAAACTAGATCATGGCTATGCAAGAAAAACTAAACCTGTTCACAAAAAATGATGTATAGTTTCTTGTTGATAGACCAAAAACTCAAAAAGTCATTGGCACCAAGTGGGTTTTTGACAATAAACTGGATAAACAAGGTATGATCTTAAGGAACAAGGAAAGATTGGTAGCCAAGGGATACTCTCAAAGTGAAGGAATCGACTTTGATGAGACATTTACACCAGTTGCAAGATTGGAAGCTATCAGACTATTCCTCGCTTATGCAGCTCATTGCAACTTCATAGTTTATCAAATGGACGTCAAGAGCACATTCTTGCAAGGGATGCTCAAGGAAGATGTATACTTCGAGCAGCCACCAGGTTCTAAAATTGGTGATCAAGTCTTCAAGCTGAAGAAAGCTCTCTACGGACTGAAGCAAGCTCCATAAACATGGTATGAAATTCTTACAACATTCTTGCTGAAGAATGGGTTTCAAAAATGAGTCATTGATCGAAGTCTATTTCAAATAGAACGGTTAACTAAGATCTTAATGGTTCAAATTTATGTCGATAACATAATTTTTAGATCAAAAAGTAAAAATCTATGCACTCGATTCGCTCAACTGATGCAAAGAGAATTCGAGATGAGCATGATGGGAGAAATGGCATTCTTCTTAGGACTCCAAATAAAGCAATTGGAACATGAAATCTTCATCAGTCAAGCTAAGTACACCAATGAGGTAGTCAAGAAGTTTGGAACTAACAAATGAAAAACTCTCAAGATTCTGATGAACACATCAGTTCAGCTAACTCTCGATGAAGAAGGTGAATCAGTTAGCTATACATACTACCGAGGGATCATCAGATCACTACTCTATCTAATTGCCAGTCGACCAGATATCTCATACTCAGTCGGACTGTGCACATGGTTCCAAGCTAATCCGAAGAAAAGTCATCTTGAAGCAGCAAAAAAGATCATTAAATACCTCAAAGGAAACATAAATTATGGACTATAGTATCCCAGAGATGATAGTTTGAGTCTAACTGGCTACTCAGACTTAGACTTCGGAGGATGCAAGATTGATGGGAAAAGCACCAGTGGAACATGTCAGTTTTTAGGAAGCAAACTGATATCCTGGTTTAGCAAGAAGTAGCACTCAGTTGCAAGGTCAACAACTGAAGCGAAATATGAGCTGCTGGAAGCTGTTGTGCTTAAATACTCTGGATGAAGTAATAACTGAAGAACTATAAAGTCAAAACTGAAGAAGTGCTTATATTCTGCGACAACAATAGTGCTATTGCAATTTCTCAAAATCCAGTATTGCACTCAAGAACCAAATACATTGATATAAGGCATTACTTCATCGAAGATCACATTGAGAAAAAGGATATTTGCATCGAATATGTCAACATGAAGAAGCCGATAGCTGATATCTTCACTAAATCACTACCCGAAGCAAGATTTGTGGAGCTATGCATCCAACTGAGATTGCATGAACTTTCTTCAAAGGAAGAAGATGATCAGTTAGATGAAAGAATGCAGAAGACCAGTCCAACTGAAGAGAGGAACTGAAGAAGATGAAGAACTGAATCAAAGATGCATCAGTTTAAAACATCTAAACTGATGAGTCAGTCAGTTCAGAAAAGTGGCAAGATGCAAAAACTGGAAACTGGGAGAAGAAGTCAAAGGAACTGGAATTGGTCAACTAGTTCAAACGGTCCAAACTGGAAACATCAGTTCATCACTAGCAGAACTGAAGGAGGAGTTGAACTAAACTAAAGAATGACTCTAGCTGACGAGTCAAGAAGGAACTGAACTGAAGACATTTCAGTCAGAACTGATCAATTCAACTGGATATCATTAGCTGCAGCAAAGCCAACTGATGACGTAATCAGTTCCGCACCGCACGGAAGCTAAAGAGAGAGAAATAGATAAGTTCAAATTTAATAAGTGGGAATGGTAAAAATGATGTGTCGTTTCAATGTACCGTTGGACCCACTCTTTCTCTTTCTTCATTTACTCTCAATGGATACATTTGGAAATCAATTATCGGGATAATTGAATGAATCTGACCGTTGAGACTAGGGCACTCAAACCATCCCAATCGTTGGATTCACAACTCTTCTCCTTATATAAAAGGGATAGCTGAATTCCAGTATCATTTTCACCGATCCTAAATTCAATCACGAACGCAAAACTCCCTTTCATTTTCCCAATTTCAGAAAATCTATCTCTACTTAGTTTTCTTTTTTAGACTCAGTTCAGTTAACATATCAAGTTCATAATCTCTCTCCATAACCAAAATCTTCTACTCAGTATTACAAAACACCATGGCCAAGAAGAGCACATCAACTGTTCGATGAAAGTTCAACTTCAAAAAAACTAGAGAGTCATCTCATAGATTCCAAGTGAATCTTTACAGAGATAAGTTCCTAGATCAAGTAGCCTACAGAGAGAAGTGTTCCAACTCTCCACTATACAACTCCCTCATTACAAAGATCGCTCAAACTGAACAACAATAGTTCACTAAAGACACTTCCACCAAGATCTATCATGAACCAGTTTGCGAGTTCTATTTGAACTCAAGAGGTTATGATGATAGAATAACCACAGGGATGCAAGGAGTGGAACTGGAAATCACTCCAGAGACGCTTGTAAGAATCTTCTAACTGCCAACAAATGGGATAAGGTTGGAAGAGGTAGAGGTTAACCAACAACAAGTCTACAACATCTGGAAGCGAGCTGACTATCTTGAAGCCTATAAAAGTAGCACTCTTATGTCCTACTTCCAAGAAAAATGCAAGATTCTAGAATCTGTTGTAACTAGAATGATTGTTGGCACCACTGGAAGCCACTCTGAGATGTCAGAACCAAAGTATAAAGCGTGCGCAGCAATCGTCATGAACATCAAAGTCAACTGGGTACAATTTTTCTTTGAATAGATAAAGAAATATGTGGTCATTGTTAAGAAAAATTGGAGTGTAGAAGAGTTCGAACAGAAGATATGCTACCCCTGCAGAATTAGCAAAATATTATAAAACACATTCAGTTTCATAGCAAATGAAACTGAAATTCTGTTGATTAAGAAGATAGGCTATATTTCAACAACTGCCAGAAGACAACAGGGTGTCAAGGCACTAAGTATTAAGGGCTCTCATAAAACTATTGCATTCTTGAAGAAAGCAGAGAAGGCAGTTGAAAAAAAAGGCAAGAAGATTGCAGATAAGTCATGGTGAGATGACTCCGACTCTGACGATTACATTCCTATCAGCCACATGAAGGGAATGCCAATTAAAGCCAAACCACTGCAATAGGTTCATTTTGGCTCAACTTCTTCAGAACCCTCTCCGGTTCACAAGTTTCAATCCTCTAGGAAAACAACAACAAGACCAGTTCAAACCAAGGAATGAACTGGTAAAAGCAAGAAAAAGTCAGCTAAACCGCATACTGAAGCTAAGAAGAAGCAAATTGGGCCACCATCTCCTCCGGAACTACCTTCCTTCAACATCAAAGTCTTTAATATGGCACCAGTTCAAGAAGATGACATCGTGCCCTACAAAGGAGTTCCACCATGAAACACAGAAGTTGACTACTTCAGGATGACCTGCCCACCTATGGCAAAGACTGCAAAGAATATTAGAGCTCTCTCAAGAGCTGAAGTCATTAAGAGCTGGGCTGATGAACAAGTAAAAACGTTCGTCTCTGAAAATTTTTCCGATGATGTAATTGGCACTGCTGCTCTCTACAAAGCTCTAGTAAGGTATAACTATTGGTACCTATGAAAACACTGCTTTAACTTAGAAGCTCATTTTCTCCTAACTGCTCTATATGGAATGAGCTACTGAGAAGAGAAGAAAGATGGAGCGTAGAATGGGCAGAGCAAGAGTCTCCTGAGCAGAATCCAATCATAACTCTGCGAAGAATGCTGGCCATTCGCAGAAATCATCCTCATCCAGCTGAACAAACTATGAAAGTGGTCTGCTCAGCTTAAATGGAAAATGATGTGCCCCACAAGAAGAGAACAATCATCAAAGAATGTGGCACAAGAAGTCAGTCAGCTTACTCTGGAGCCCATTCAAGAGAAATAGAAAATTGCCAGAAAACCTCTTTTTCCAGGTAGATTGGCACAAAATAGAAAGGATGAAGAGATGAGGGAGGTGCTGAAAGTCTTTACTAAGGTGTAAATCAACATTCCACTAATTGAATCTATTAAACAAGTTCCGCAGTATGCCCATTTTCTAAAGAAGTTATGCATCAGAAAGATACGATTTAAAGATGATGCTAAGTTTCTTATGGGAGAGAATGTGTCAGCTGTAATTCAGAAGAAGATGCTAAAAAAGTATAATGATCCAGGCATGTTCACAATAATGTGCATCATTGGAGAAAAAAGGTTGAAAAGGTTATGCTGGATCTGGGGGCATTAATAAACGTCATGCCCCTATCAATTTTTAATGAATTGAAGTTGGGACCCCTGCAGCCAACTCGTGTGGTCATTCAGTTAGCAGACAGGTTGAATGTGTATCCAGAGGGGCTAATTGAAGATGTGCTAGTTAAGGTGGACGAGACGATATTCCCAGTGGATTTCTATTTGCTTGATATGGGCACAACAACGAGATCATCAATTCTTTTGTTGGGGAGACCTTTCATGAAAACCGCTCACACACAAATTAATGTCGACAAGGGCACACTGACGTGCGTATTTGATGGAGAAAAGGTTATATTCAACATTTTCAAAGCCATGAAGCACCCACCTGATACAGAAAATGTGAATTTTATGGATCTCTTTGATGCACTATCCCAGTCCACTCTCTCAATGATGAGCAATCGAGAATCTCTGAAAAGGGCATTATAGGAAGGACTAACTGATCGAGATGCCCTTGATGAAGATGATGACATTCAAGATGCAGTTGAGATGCTTCATTCACTTAAGGAGATGCCACCTGGAGTAGTGGATTACAATGTGCCCATAAGAAGTGATAGTGACAGAATGTTACCTTCTATTATGCTAGCACCGAAATTGGAACACAAGCCACCATGGGCCATTCAGAAGCTTAATGGAGAGCAAGTTAGGCACAACAAAAATTTCCAGACCGAAGAATTGGAAGAAACGGGCATGGAAGTCTATGATGATGATATTCTCTATAAAGAAAGAATGAAAGGACTATATGATTAGGTTGTTAAATGGAAAAGGTTCACTCCAGGACAACAAGTACTACTCTATCATTCCAGATTCAAGCTTAAGGGAAGAAGTCTAAAGACCAAATAGGTTGGGCCATTTGAAGTGCATGCTGAATTTTCTAATGAGCTAGAAGAAGTGAAAAATCCAAAAATAGGAAGACATTTCAAAGTAAATGGGCACAGACTGAAACCTTACCTGGGACACATTGACCCTGAAGAAAGAGCAGTATGGCTCGCGGAGCCCAATAATATCTGAACAGAGGAGTGTCGTGCCCATGACAGTAACTAGGGTACTACTGGGAGGCAACCCAAGTTTTTTTTGTTTTTCTTAGTTTATTTTATTTTCAGTAATTTCAATAAGTTTTTTTTTCTGATTTATCAAACTAGACTAGGAGAGTTTTTAATTAACTGTCTGAAAAAAAAATGCAAGATGTAGTTGAGGATGGAAAGAGCAACCACGTTTTCTTTGTGCCGAGGGTAGACCCTTCGAGCATTTTGTTTCTATCTTCTATAGGAACAAACAGGAAGACACTAGGAGGAAGGGCACAACAGAAAGAGAATGCTACCGGAATGACCATGAAGAGATTGGACAGAATTGAGAATGCATGTATCAGACTATTGATGCCTGCTTGAGCAAGATTTAGCAAACCCTCACTGCATATTTCAAACATGATGGGTTCACTTACCCGGAATCCGTCCCGAACTAACCTGGTTCAAGTCCTTTTCTTTAGTTTTTTATGTTCTTTTATTTTCAGTTTTTAAGTGTCGCCCTTATTCTACCCACTTTGCCTCAAGCAAGGTGTGTGGGTAGGGGCATTAGGGGTTGTTGTTTTTTGTTGTTGATGTCTATTTGAACACTTTGCCTCATGCAAAATGTGTTGGTGGGTCATTTTGAGTCAAGCATGCTTTCTGTTAAGATTTGGAGAGCACTAGTTTCTGGTTTATGAATGTTGATAAAATTGTTAATTGAGTCAGCATGCCCACACTAAAAGCAGGGATGGTGAATGAGTTGAGCATTAACCTGGTGAGATTTGAGTCTGTGATGTTATGCCCATTTTACAGCATTCTTTTTTCATGTGTATACATTCTCTGCTTAGAATTTCTAGATCTTGCTTATGCTCTACTTTAAAATTAGAAAGTTTGAAATGCATGTGTAGATGATTTAGGCATTTTCTTGCTTAAGCCCACTAAGCCAAATAAAAAAACCAACCTTGGACACAACTTTGCAGCCCTTTTTGAGCCAATAAAATGCCCTGGCAGTTTTATTGATATACCTCACTATATAAAGCCAGGGTATTACAAAAACCAGAAGTAGGAGGAGTACTGGATGGTTTGGAAGAAAAAAAATGCAAGAAGAAAGATAGGGGGAACGAAAAAAAAAGAGAAAAATATATTTAAAAAAAGAAAAAAATATTTATACAAAAAAAAAGAAAAAAAATAGAGAGAAAAAAAAATAAAAGTTCCCCCTAGCTAGTCTGAATGTTCAGAATGCCCACACTAACTAAAAATTCATAATTTGAATAGTGAATGAGGGCATGAAGAAGTAAGAAAAAAGTTGGCGGTATGTTCAGTAAACACTCCTAAGAGTTTTAGCTCAGTACCTAAAGAACCCCACCTTACCTAAAATGCCCCGTTACAACCCATGAAAGTCCTTTTGATACTTATGCATTTTTCCACTTAATGAATTTGAAGAAAGAGCACTAGCAAGCTTATGGAATGAATAAGTATTGAGTGATCAATTTGAGTGTAAACACTGAGCCTAAACACTGTGTGACGAGAGTATGAGATGACCTATATGCTCAATTCAATTTTGATTTGCTAGAGTACGCTGATTATGCAATTGACTGGAAAAGTTTGATTGTTGAAACATTGTGCCCACACGGATTAACAGATTGCATGTCATGTGTCTTTCATGTCTGTTTCTTTTCCTTTCCCTTTTGTTTTTCTTTTATGGGTTCTTCACACCCTATGCTTGAGGACAATCATGACTAAAGTGTGTGGGTGTGATAAGTCCATTTATTTTGCATTTTTCTAGGCATTTTAGTCACTCTAAATGTCCTTTTAGTGTCTTTATGTCGGAAAAGAACTAAGAAAGTGGTTTGGGCATGACAATAGTGAAATCTGGAAAAAGAGGCATTTTGGCCTTCAAATTAACTGAAATGGATGAAACGAGCATATCGAGCTAACTAGATGATGCCGTGCCCATAGTACTCGCGCAGATTCAGAAGAAGCAGTAAAGAGGGCATTCGCTGAAAGATCGGGATTCTGTTGAAAGAAGATAGAGTTAAAGAAAAAGATGGCACTGAAGCTTGATTAAAATCGAAATCTGCTGGAAGTAGAAAAATTTGTTCATAGATGGGCTCTTGACCAGTAATTTGGAAGATAAGGATGAGATTCCTAAAATATAGGGATTCATTTAACCACCAGATAAGGAAGTTTCCTTATCCAGTCAGAGTCCAGCGGGCACAGGAGATCCGGCAGATCATAAGGAAGTTTCATTATCCAGTTATAGACTAGCGGGCACAGGAGATCCAGCAGATAAGGAAGTTTCCTTATTCAGTCAGAGTCCAGTGGGGCACAGCAAATCCGGCAGACATGGAAGTTTCCCATTTTTGGGGGATTTTTTTTCGATCCTTGTACTCCTTTAAATAGTAGTTTGATTGTTAGAACAAAGGACACTTCATACCATATAGTTTCTGCACATTTATTTTTGCATATAGTTTAGTTTCAACGCTGCTTTGGCAGCAAAACAATCTGGGGCCTTATGCCTACAGGGATTAGGATTTATATTTAATGTTGTTTACGTTCGGCATTGGTATTGGACGAGTATTAATTCAATTCCAGTAAGTTTTTATTGTTTATCATGTCTTTATTTTATGTCTTTATAATTCCATTTAGCATGAGTGACTATATTTATATTCCGGATTGAACAAAGATCAAGATTTAACATACACTTAAAACTGATGAGACCGTGTGGGGATTTTACTGTATAATTGAGTTTCTGCTAAGTTTTGTCCCTATGCTAGAAAAAAGCATGTTTAATATAACTAATGTGGCTGACCACTCTTTAGTCGTAATGGGCATTCGAAGGCTAAAAGAATTAATGAATCGTGACTGTGTGTTAATTTGATAGTAGCTGGGAACTTGATCGGTTGTTGTGGGTACACGAGGAATCAGTAAACACAACAAACTTGGGTTCATGTAGAAGCACAATGCTTCCTATCATTTACATCTCTTAGTGGAACCTGGAGATGGGTGGTAAGTTAGGGATTTAATCGATGAGGAATCTCTTTTAAATCTAAAATGAAAGGATGAATGAGGAGATGTAGCGAGGAATCCAATCTCCATAACTGGGTGATTCAATTATACAGGAAAATTGGTGTGCCCATGATCGAGTGAGTGTGAGTTAAATTAGAATCTAGTTCAATCCAGGAACCCCATATGCCTAGTTCATCAAGGGATCGAAACCCGCACTAGTCCAACACATATTTGTCCTTCTTGTAAATCATGTTTTCTAAGTGTGCATTATCAATGGAAACGAAATATTATCGATTTTGGAATCGGATCCTTGAAGAAGAGAACGCCGAGATTTATAGGTTAATGGTGATAAAAGATCTGATTTGGATGCAAAAATATTTGAGCATTAATAAATAAAACTTGACCAGGTTATGAGCCATGATTGAGAGCTCCTCCTTTTGTCGTTGAAGAATTTCTGGAAATAATGATTTTATTACTTTATCTTTAGATGTTCAACTGTATTTTTACTTACAATCAATCCTTTTTATTTATAACAGTTAAAAGATGTTTAAACACAATAGAATATTAATTTGATTTTTGTTTTCTTCCAATGAAATGCAGTAACTGATTAATTATCAAGGGAAAAATTATGATAATCTTCTATTGTATTCTGGGTTTATGAAAAGATTATTGCATATTTATGGAAGAGTTATTTTGCAGTTATATAGAATATAGGTGAGATATATTTTAAGGGGTTGTGAATTGATGAAGAGTAGAAAGGGGCTATATGGAGTAAAATTGTGACTGTCTATAGAATTATAGTTATATATATTGTTGCAAGAAGACGGCTACCCGGAATTAAGGGCCATGAAAATATTTAATTTTATTACTTTTGGTATCACAAAGATCTACAAATACAACACACTAAATTCTCTTCAAATATAATACTATGTATACATATAAAAAAAAAGCACCATATACAGTAAAAGAAGCCATTAATGGTACGTAGCTTATCTCCCGACACTACTAAAAAAACGCAGATACATAACACTGAATACATAACGGTTTTAACATAAAACCGTTACGAACTGTGTATATATAACGGTTTTTTTAAAAACCGTTATGTATGTGCGTGTGAACACTCATATATGTAACGGTTACAATTAAACCGTTATATATGTGTGTAGTATAGATAACGGTATTTTCAGTATCGTTATCTATGTGCGTGTCGTACAGAGACTATAGATAACGGTTTTTTGTGAGACCGTTACGTATGTGCGTGTTTTCTTTAATAACGGTTTGTTACCGTTACGTATGGCCTTTTTATTTTGTAACGGTTTAATAAGAAGCGTTATATATGGATGCAACATGGAATATATTACGGTTTATGAGAAACCGTTATATATAAATATTTATTTTATTCCAAAATAAAAAATTAAAAAAAAAATTAATATAGTACACTCAAATTATATCAAAGTGTTCAAAATTAAAAAAGCTCAAACTCAGAAAATTTCAACTCGCCGCCTCTCATCCTCATCCTCTCACAACCCTAGATCTCATTTCACACCTCTCTCCAATGGCGATTATCTCTAATGATGTCTTCAACGAAGTGTCTATAGATTTGCCGAAGAAAGACGACGACGTGTCTGCCACTCGAGACGGTGACAAGGAGAGAGAGTCTATCACCGAGAAACTTAAGGTTTTTGCTTTCATACTACTCTGTTTTCCATACCAAGAATCCGTTCTCCATTTCTAATTTGTTTCCCATCGAACTGTTGGGGATTGTGCCCTTAAAGCAATTGTGAATTGTTTTTATCTTATTTATAAAAGCGACATTTATTTTCGAACTAATATGCTTCTTGTATGCATTTATTTTACATCACAGAAAATCCCTAGTTTATTTAATGTTACCATAATCTTAGTATATAAGTGTTATATACAAGAGGATTAAGATTATGGAAAATAAACTAAAAATGAAGTCCGTGACGAATTTAATTAAAGTATGGGATCTTTAAATTAAAATGTCACTAATGCAGCCCGATGACATTATGAATGTGACCGTTTTATCCAAACCGTTGATGTGGAGACATCCAGTTGGGTGCATTTATATATGATATGATCATATAGGGCTTGGACCGATTTAACTTAATTATTCCTTCAAATTCCGTTAAAGAAAAGGAATATTAAATTAAATCACAAGATGATCATATATGAATAATCTTAATCCTGAGTGATTATAGACTCCTGTTTATTTCAATGTGATTCTTAATTTGCTCGTTAAAGTTTGTTTGCCAACATTCTCTAAACTTGCATTTTAGATTCACATTTGAATTAAATAGCTGGGACTGTAATTTATAGATATGGAATCCATTCCTTCTTTTGAGAAGTAGAAAGATAATTCTCTCATTTGTTAATTCTGGAACTGAGTGATTTGAGATCTCTAATTTATAAATTGTTTATAAATTAATCGCTCACTGGTGAATTAATGGTAAATGAGGAAAAGAAATAATTGAAGAGGTTAACGGATATTACCTGTCTTCAATTATGAATTATCTATGGAGGATTAACTCATATGAAATGATTAAATCAATGGACTGCTCAAATTCGTAGAGTAAATATGTTCTATAATTAAAGAGAGTGCAATTCCGAATTTTTAGTGGAATAATATCGGAATTAATAAATCAAATAAATTAATTAAAGAGTTTAATTATTTATTTGATTTATTGGAGCTCTTGATTATAGGTCCATGGTCCCCAATTCGCCTTCCTATATTATTGACGGGTTGATAATAATATTGAAGTTCCTAAAGTGTTATGAAAAATAAGTTTTCATAAAGTTTGGGCTTATGTGTAAATATTAATTAATTCCTGGAATATATGATATTCCACAGTTTGACTGTGTGCTAGGAATTAAATAAATATAAGATATTTATAATATTTACATATTAGTAATAATTAATAATTATTAGAGATAATTATTAATTTGTTTCCTTATCTTATATGATTCTGAATCTGTTTAAGATAGGAAACTGATATGTATTGGGATTTGACCTAAATCTAACTATAAATACAACATAAGAAAAGAGAATTAAGAAAAAAAAGAGAGGACGCCGATTAAAAAGAAATACAAACGTGAGACGTTTGCTTTGTGAGAGAAAGAAAAAGGAATTGATTGTTTCCATAATCAATTCTCGGCTGTTTCTCGGATGTTTTGATTTACGAAATCAAAAAGCTTCGTTGCTAATCTCTTTTCTTCTTATGTTTATTTTTAATATAGATTAAAAATCCTACTCATACTATAGCCCAATTCTACGATTTCATGTGTTGAAATAATCGTAGAAAAATTAAGTTAGGAACTTTATAGATTTATTTCGGTGCCCACTCACTACCGTTCAAAGGGAGGATTGAATTGGAAGATTGTGGTGTTTACGAGCTTCAAAGATTCAAAGGAGGTTTAAGAAAAAGGTACTTTCTTTATATCTTCTTTAGTATTAAATAAATTTAATTCGCACGGATATTATATTTTTATATCACGATCTATTGTCTGATTTATACCGCTTCCGCTCCAGTTCGATTTGATCGAAAAGACGGATTTTATTCGACCCGAAATTTATTTCGGACCGGTTTAATTTCCAACAAATGGTATCAAAGCATATGGTTGTTTTGATATAAGAATATAATTTCATGGAATTAAATTTATTTAGGAGTGGGCTATAGGATTTGATCTTATTTTTTATGATGAATGAATGGATGAATGCATGGATGTTTTTGGATTGATGCCTTAAATTGGTTTTTGATAGGATCATGATGTACACCCTAAGTTTAAAGGGTATAGAAGTTGTAATTTTATATAGTTTAGTTTTCCCTCCCCGATTACCCCGCTATGTAATTTACTTTTTCTGTTTAAATTTAGGGGTGTAATTTAAGGCATCGATCCAATTCATCGTTTATAATTTCTTGCAAATTATTTTATGTATATGTGATATATGTGCCATGCATTATTATGTCATTCATGAAACCCACTCCGAGCATGTTCATAATTTTAAAGAGTTTAATATTATGATTGATCTATAAGATAGATATAATCTATGAGATAGATTATTATTTTTTTATTTTTTTTGTGATGGATGATTTAAATCTGATTTTTATGAAAAATTAGATTTTCACAAAAAAAAAAAAAACGAAAATAAAATAAAAATATGGGTACGGTCTATCGGGGGCAGCAATCGAATTGTTCGAATTTTGTGATGGACTAATTCTGTATTTTTCTTGTGTTTATTTTTGTTCTTTTTGGATCATCCTAATTCCTTAATTATTTTGATAATTTAAGAATTTGATTAAAGTTTTTTTTTTAATCTAAAAGTTAGATTGTTAAAAATTTATTTTAATCAAATAATCAATAAGATTGGTTTTTATTAAAACATATGATGTTTTATAACTTAAAAGTTTATGAAACTTTTATTATAAAATTTTGGTTAGATAATTTATTTTAATCTAATTATTAGATTGAAATGTAATTATTTTTAATCAAGTAAACCAATAAGATTGTATTTTGTTAAAACATTTGATGTTTTATAACTTAAAAGTTTTTGAAACTTTTATTATAAAATAATGAGTGGGAGAAGGTTTTATGACAATAATACCTGTAGTCTCCACTATTGATAAAAGCAATGTGAGATTTTAGTGACGCCTCGCGACGACTAGCTTTCGTCCCCCTACGGAAGGCTTTCACTAAAAATCAATAATCAAGGCTTTGTCTCTGAAAGGATAAGTTTTTGAAATTTAATTCTTAATCTTCCTACCCTACGGCGGCGATTATGAATTAGTTTTAAAAGACTGAAATAGTGGGTCACACTCATAAAAATATTAATAAATTATTTGTTAATATTTTTGACTGAAATAAAAGGTGATTAATAAAATAAATGAAGATATGAGATGTCTTGATTATTTATTTTATTAATGGAGATTGTCTCTATTTAATTATCTTTTGATTTGACCTACCCTACGGCGGCATATGTGTAAATATTAATTAATTCCTGGAATATATGATATTCCACAGTTTGACTGTGTGCTAGGAATTAAATAAATATAAGATATTTATAATATTTACATATTAGTAATAATTAATAATTATTAGAGATAATTATTAATTTGTTTCCTTATCTTATATGATTCTGAATCTGTTTAAGATAGGAAACTGATATGTATTGGGATTTGACCTAAATCTAACTATAAATATAACATAAGAAAAGAGAATTAAGAAAAAAAAAGAGAGGACGCCGATTAAAAAGAAATACAAACGTGAGACGTTTGCTTTGTGAGAGAAAGAAAAAGGAATTGATTGTTTCCATAATCAATTCTCGGCTGTTTCTCGGCTGTTTTGATTTACGAAATCAAAAAGCTTAGTTGCTATTCTCTTTTCTTCTTATGTTTATTTTTAATATAGATTAAAAATCCTACTCATACTATTGCCCAATTCTACGATTTCATGTGTTGAAATAATCATAGAAAAATTAAGTTAGGAACTTTATAGATTTATTTCGGTGCCCACTCACTACCGTTCAAAGGGAGGATTGAATTGGAAGATTGTGGTGTTTAGGAGCTTCAAAGATTCAAAGGAGGTTTAAGAAAAAGGTACTTTCTTTATATCTTCTTTAGTATTAAATAAATTTAATTCGCACGGATATTATATTTTTATATCACGATCTATTGTCTGATTTATACCGCTTCCGCTCCAGTTCGATTTGATCGAAAAGACGGATTTTATTTGACCCGAAATTTATTTCGGACCGGTTTAATTTCCAACACGAACAAGAGTCCGACTCAAAATTTGCTGTCAGAGATCGCTAATGTATTTGAAGACTAGTGGAAGGGGTTCTTAAAAAGGTTAGTAGAAGGTGCTATTTAACACACTGAGATTGAGGAAGAGTGATTTGGAGGTGGTGAAGAAAAGAGGGAGAGAGAGAGAGATAAAATGTAGTCAGGGTGGTGGCGGCTGCAATCGAGCTCCGCGCACAGCCTGTTTGGGGGGTATGTCATTTTTTTTGTTCGCTTCTTTTCAGCCTTTGTTTTATACTACAGCCATCTTTGACAATTTTAAGCGGTATAATGCTTTTTGTTTCTTTTACATTTAGTAGGCTACTTATTGCATCCCTCTTGAATTCTCACTTGATAGTAGAAATGAGAGGAGGAAACGGATTGGCCAAGAATTAGTGTTAACTCTCGAGAGGGCTTATGGCACTACTCGCGACATCCAAACTATTTTGGTGAGCATTTGTGGTGGTGGAGATTGGGGATATTTGCTTGGAACTTGGATTGTGGGTGGAGTTTGAGTGCCGCATTGATTAATAGTTTGTTCTTGGCCTATGTCACTGTTCTTGTGGAGGAGCGAATGTTGAAGCAGGAGTACAGGGCTGAGGCATACAAGAAGTATCAAAAAATGACATCTGTTTGGATACCTTGGTTCAAGACATCCTTGGCAGGGAAAGAGAAGGGAACCTGATTGGCACATCGTATCTGTGCTACAAACGTGTTTGAGTATGTCCATATCTAATCTACTTGCTCTTTTGTAGCTTCTCATGTTTTCTGTTGTTATATGTTTGAAATGAATTCGAAGATGTTGTCAATCTGATGTTGCAATGAAATGTTACATCATAGAAAGATTTCATTTGGCATTAGCCTAGTTGAACTAGTTAGGAGGATTTCAGGAGTATAAATTTGTCCAAATGAATATCATGCATATTTGTAAACAAATGGTACTTCGATATTGCTTTGGTGTTTTGCATTCTTTTCTGGCGAATTTTGTCTAGAGCTTAGAATTGTCAACTTGGATCACAAAAATGTTGGTTACATTTTCTCGATATTAGTTCTTTTTTTTTAAGTTTCCATGCTTTAATAAGATCTTTGTGTTCTTGCAGGTTGAAAGAAGATGATATTAACTAGGTCTCTCTCTCTCTTAGTGTTGTTTAGAATTTTCTATTAAAACTAATATTGTATATTGATTAATGCATATATATGTTCTTACCATTAGGATTTATCTCTGTTGATATCTATAGTGCAAATATGTTCCATAATTTTTATTTTTTATTAGTTTGGGTAGTTTGATTTGTGATTTTTATTTTTAAACCCCAACTAATTACATGCAGGCTGGGCAAGGACTTTCCTCTGGAGTCAAATTCTGGGCTCTTTAGATGTGTAATATGCCAGGTAGATCAGCTCTCTGGTGAGGGTTTATCTGTTAACTCGGGCCTATTTTTCTCGCCTGGATCCAAGCCTTCAGAAGGTCCCTTTCTCTGTGCAAGTTGTCGCAGGAAGAAAGAGGCACTAGAAGGGAAAAGGCCAATGACATCTGCAATGACTGCATAAATCTAGTAATCTAGCAAATTACTGGTAAATATATTTCTGTGATACTACGAGTGTACTTGATTATGTGTGTGCGTAAAAAAGTGATGTCGTGGTTTAGTGTATTATAGGGAGCACTCATTTTTTGATGTGGTTCATATCAGTGTCTCAGCTCTCACCCAAATACCTCACAGACTTTCATCTTTTCACATCTTATGACAAAAAAGTAATAAAAATTAAATTGGAACAAGACCTTCAGAGGGCGAGGTATGTGTCTACATTTATGCTTAGTTATTTATTTAATTACTCTTTTCTGAATACCTAGACTTCATTCCCTTTACTACATTTATGATTAATTTTGGAGGATATCTGTTGTTTTGTATTTACATGGTAAATGTTGCTATCATTTGTTGATTTATGCAATGTTATTTTTTATATATGTTGCAGGAATGTTTTAAAATATTGAATTTGTGGAGAAACTCGAGAATTCCAGCTTGTTCATTACTTCCGCACCAAAGAACATTATGGTTATTACTTTTTTTTTTTAAATATTGGTACTTGGATAAATTCTTCTTATTATGTATTTATTTTAGGATTTTATTGAACTATTGTTGAATTTTTTTTTTTGTATTTCAATATTGATACTTGGATAATGTCTTGTTATTATAATGACTTTACGTTTTAGTATTATTTAGATTATTTAAAATTTAAAAATTTATTTTTATTTTTAATTAATAAATTCTTCGCAACAGTAATATATGTAACGGTCTATCAGAAAAGCGTTATCTAAATGTAAAAATACATAACGGTTATATACAATAGTGTTATCTAAATATAAAAAATACATAATGGATAGATACAAAAGCGTTATCTAAATAAGAGAATACGTAACGGTTCGATACAAAAGCGTTATCTTAATGAGAGAATACATAAAGGTTTTATATCCGAGCGTTATCTAATAGAAGAATACGTAACAGTTTAACAAAAACACCGTTATCTATACTTGAGAATATGTAACGGTTATTGAATGAGTGTTATCTGTGGTATCGAATACATTACGGTCTTATAAAAAAACCGTTAAGAAAAATCATAATACACAACGGTTTTTGAAGTTTTTGTAATGGTTAAAAACCGTTATGTAAAGTAAGTATACATAACAGTTTTTATCTGTTATCTATTCTGGGTAGAATAGATAACACCACTATATATAACGGTTCGGAAATGGCATACATAACGGATAATCACCGTTATGTATATGCGTTTTTTTAGTAGTGCGAACTAGATATAGTGAGAGAAGTCCAAATAAGAGAAATTAAACCTCACAGTCTTTTGAGTTCACTTTCCTTAACAAAGATAGAATGGAAGCCCTGAGGCACTCTATGAGGTAGCTTAACAGCAGCAACAATTTCAAGCGTTGCTGATTTTGCATCCATCACTATGAATTGCGATTCTTGCGTATTCTCGTTAGTCACATATGCCACCAAATATCCGTCATCCTCCTCCTCCGCCTCCTCCCTCGCCACGAAAATTGGCTCACTTCCGTAGCAGCCCGGCCCATACATGCGGCTTGCCACCGTGCAATCTGCCGCCGACAGAGACAGATCCATCTTCACCGCACCTACCATCTTTGGCATGCTCTCGATTACTGCTGCATATACATATCTGCATGTTTACCAACACAACATATTATTCATCTAATCATCTCAAACTGAAATTGCGAGCATAAAATTGCATATATATGTATGTATAAATATATATATATATATATCACAAAAACTCGTGTTAGACCCCTAAGATGAAACGTCCAAGCCGCAAACACACCAGTTGTTTCAGATACACAATACCGTGCATGTTTTCACATTAGTAAAGGTTTTGATTCGTTTTAGACGGTCTAATATATACCTGTTCTTCTTTTGCGCATATTGAGGATTAATCACTCCGAAGTCGAGGCTACTATCCGAAAGCGGACGCCTCATCACAACCTTCTTCGTCTTGGCGTCAATGACAATCTTCTCCAACGATAGATGAATCAAATTTATCTGCTCCAAAACATGCTCAACCGACAGTATATTAGACGCGACGATCACGATCGTGTCGCCATCATCTTCTTCCCAAGCGTTAACCACGTGCAGCATATTTAGTCCCGGCTCATCAATCCAAAACATTTCTCTCTCATCCTCTGCATATCGCGGGATTACACCCACCCTCGACACTTTGTCAGCATCAACTCTCAGCACCGGCCTTCCTCTCAAAATTTCAAAAGGCCTGATCACAATCTGCGGATCAGGAAATATGGCATGATTTTTTGTCACGGCGAAGTCATGAATGTAAGATGGACTCTTGAGAGAGAAAATGGGCACATCCCGTTGCTTCGTCCCATCGGAATTGATTCTGAAGTAGGTCAAGAATGGAGGAACGACGAAGTATCTGAAGGCGAAGGTTTCACCGGTGTCCGGATCGATTTTCGGGTGTGCAGTCATGGTCAGGAAAAAGTCACGGCTGAAAAAGTCGTGGCGGCCGACGGTGGTGATTTCTCCATCCGGTCTTATTTTGACTTGGTAGGGCAAATCAGTCTCTGTTAGGGCGTGTAGGCGTCCTCCGATTAGGGCTAAACTAGTGTTAGCCGTGCCGAGACCGTCGACGAAAGGGTTGATTTTGGCGAGAAGCAGTTGAGCTAGGGTTAGCACCATGGATGGTGTGAGATTGCTGCAGAAAAAGGCGACGATGTTAGGGAAAATGGGGTGGCCCAAATCGCGCTCCGTCGTATATTTGAAGGTTTGGATGAAACGGCTGCAGAAGACGGGTTTTCCGCCGAAGATTTTGATGGAGTGAAGCATGCCGTCGCCGTCAGGAAAAATGTAAGGGCCACGAGGGTAGAAGTGGGGATTAGGGCCATTTTGGATGTAAGCGCCGCCGTCGAGGGAGGGCGGCAGGGAGCCCTCCACCACCTCGCAGGCAGTGGGAGGAAGCTCGTCGGCCGGGGAAAGGTTGCCGGAGAGTAGTTGTTTTGGGTCTAAAAAGGGAGGGAGATTGAGATTGGAGTCGTTGAAGGTGGATATGAATCGTTGTAATGGCTTGAATATTATTTCATGCAAAGATTGTTTCTTTCTTGATAATTTCGCAGTACTAGTTTCTTCTGGGGGGTTGGCGATTTCGACTGATTTTCGTGTATATTGGTTTTTTAATGGATTGATTATGTTGAAGGAAGAGTGTGCAGTGAGATTTATGCAGTGGTTTCTGGCGAATGAAACATCCAAAAACGGATGGGTTTTTGAGAAAGAAAGGGTTTCCATATTCTTAGTTATGTTGGGAGTTGGGATTGGGTTAATTGTAATTATAATATTTTTCAATTTATGTAAATACAAAATTTTCTCCTGGTCAGGTATATTTGTTCATTTAAAATTTCAAGTGACGAATTCATGGATGATTTTTAAATTAACATTTCATCAATATTTATCTGAGGATGCATGATGCCTGAGCTTAATTAATTAGGAGTTATTGGAGGAAAAAATTAAAAACGTGTTCATGTTCAACTCTTATTAGATCTAGATGGGCGCTTTCTAAACTTTATCCGAGAAAATTTCACTTTTGGTCTCATAGGATACACCTCATTTCGAAATTGGTCCCGATACTATCATTTTTGATCCCAAACAGAGAAAATATCGATTTTAGTCCCGCTTTTTTTGGCCTAAAAATCATGGAACCAAAATTGATAATCATAAACTTATGGGACTAAAACTGAGCGATTTTTTTGAAAAATGACCAAAATTGATAGTATCGGGACCAAAATCGAACTGAGATCTGTCCTATGAGACTAAAAGTGAAATTTTCTCAACTTTATCCCTAGCTACCTAACACTATACTTGTTTATTGCACTTAACTATATATCCTGTGTTTTCCAAATTATTTAGAATAATCGAATTTATTTAAAGTGCACCAATTACCAAGTCTAAGTTTAGCACCAATTAATGAATAGTAGCGATCGTGTTTCGTAAACATGTGATGAAACTTATTAAGAAACAAGATTTTTACTCCCTTACTCTCAGTTATATATTTCTTTTTACTCGCATATAAAGATTAAAGTTATTTATGAAAATAATATATAAAAGATAAATATCCTATATTACTCTAATTTAAGATTTATAACTTTCACAGACTAACTAGAGTCGTTAGCTTTTTTTAATTTTCAAGACGATGTAACAAGGGCATGCAACCCAAAATAGTAATACAAATTATATAATTGGGATCTAGGGATTATTAAATAAGTATTTTTGATCAATGTGCGAAAGCTGAAAAAATTATCCGAAATTCTGAAATTATAATGCTTGAATCAATTACAAAACTCGAAATCAGGTTATACTCACATAATTATAATCTTTAAGTACTTGAAATGATGATTGGATAATTAACACTCTCAAAGTACTCGAAACCAGGTTTTATTCTTCTAGTCTATGCACTATGATGATTGAGTAATTAACACTATCAAATTACCACTTTGCACTCCAAATTTAAAATTTTAGCAGACTGCACTATTGAATTAAAGTTGTCGTTGCACTTTCCCACTCTTTAGAGTACATTTTTAGTAAAGATATTCTTCTCCTATATATTTGTCTCCATTTTTCACTTCATATCTTTTTTCCCTTTCTTGACATGGATTTTCCTTTACATTTTTTTATTTAATTACCAAGTCCAAATTTAGGGGAAAATGAATGATATACATACTAATTATGGTTCGTTATTTAATATTCCTAGTTGAGAAACACTTTGTGTGCACTAGGTGCACCATCAAGCGCATTGACTGGGTCAACATGTTGACCATCAACGTTGAAAACTGCGCGTTGATTCGGACAACTAAAAAAAAAGAAATGCTTCAAAATTCAGTATCAACTGTAATATTAAAAAAATATCACTCGAAAGCTCAAAAGTATCACTTGTATCCTTAAAAAGTATTGACCAAAATAAATAAATAAATAAAACTCTCAAAATCAGTACCAACCGTAACACTAAAAAGTATCACTCAAAATTCAAAAAGTATCTTCTATATCCTTAAAAAGTATCACCTATTTTACCATTTTTTTTTTGACGGATTGATTGGGTCAATGCCCGTTAACCCGTCTGATATAAACTTATATACATGATCTAGTGTATGCAAGTTTTTGCCCTCCTAGTTAGAGTATTTCAAAACAATTGAAGAAACGCGCACCTCTTAAAATACTTGAAGAACAATTAATTAATCTGAGTTATAATGTCTAGATCGTGCGAATTCTTTGCAAGGAAACATGTGATGGAATTTATTAAACAAATTTAGATTAGCATGACGACATTAAATATTGATCACGGGGCCACCAACATGATAACTCCAAAGTCTCTTACATTTTATACATATATTTTCAATTGGACAAATTACGCATTAATGACTAACCTTTCAATTTTTTAACAAAAATATCCCGACTTTTAAATATTTACAGTTTAGTGTCTATTTTTGTAAATTTTTATCAAATTTATCCCAAAGTCAACTTTCCAGTTGTAGGATATGAAAATTAACAATATTATATATATAATATTTTTGGTGATTTTTATATATTTATTTAGTTTTGGAATCATATCAAATCCAAAATTAAATAAAATATTTAAATAATAAAGATATTATTGTGTGATAAACATCAAGAGTCTTTGGCAACAAGTAAATATCTTTCAAAAGATATATATCAACTTCCAATAGCCAATGAGATAGTGCCACATCAGCTCTAGATCTCTCTCCCTACAACTATAAATAGGGGGCCTCCATATCAGTTGAAAAACACACCAGAAGGCATTTGAAGAATTCAAGAATTTGAGAAGAAATTCCATAAGTGAAATTCTCTCAAATATTCAAGGCGTTCTTCACCAAATTCATCCTGAAGACGGTGTTTGATTCATAAGCAAGGCAGTCAAAGACATTCTTCATCAAATTCATCTTGAAATTGGTGTTTGATCCGGAAACAAGGCGTCGGCCCTCCGAGTTAACGTTATTAAGACTAAAGACCAAGTCAAAGAAGATCGAGGATACAAATCTTCCCCGAAAACTTCAAAGGCCAAGTTCAAACAACAAGTCCGAGAAAATCAAAGAGACAAATTTACTCTGAAGATTTCAAAGACCGTTTGAAGATCAAGTTTTGAAGAGAAGAATCAGCGAAAAAATAGAGATTGGATCTGTATAAATATATTTTGATTCAGAAATCATCTGAATTGTACACTATTATGTGTTTTACCAAATTAAATATAAATTTTTATGTTATAAATTTTGGCATGCCCAGTGGGACCATCTCTACCTTTCATCTCTTCTCTTCATCGAATTCCTCAAGTATCAAAATGTCTACAGTTTTGGAAGAACAAATTGCAAATTTGAGGAAACTTGCTGAATGACTTGCCAAGCGGATACAAGAACGGGATACTCAAATCTTGAAGCTGAATAAAGAAATGATTGTTGATTTTGGTGGTGAGCAAGCTGATGAAGATAATGAAGCTGAGATATCTGTAAAGTTACGTGCCAACAAAAGTGAAAAATCTACAACCAAAGAAATTGAAGTATCGTCTGATAGCGTAATAAAAGTTGATCAACTCAAAAATTTCATACTGAAAACAATTAAAAACAAGTCTGGAGAGAGACGTAAATCATTATAGACTTACAATAAGCCATATACCCTAAGAATTGACAATTTGAAGATACCAGATGGCTACTAGCCGTCAAAATTTCAACAATTCGATGGCAAAGGCAATCCAAGACAACACGTGGCTCACTTCGTAGAAACCTACAATGATGCTGGAACATACGAAGAACACTTGGTGAAGCAATTCATTTGCTCTTTCAAAAACAACGCATTTGATTGGTATACCGATTTGGAACCAAAATCGATTGATAATTAGGGGCAACTGGAGAAAGAATTCCTCAACGGCTTCTACAGCACTCGAAGGACAGTTAGCATGATGGAACTCACAAATACAAATCAATAAAAAGAAGAATCTGTCATCGACTACATCAATCGTTGGAGGAACTTGAGCCTAAATTGTAAAGATCGGTTATCAGAAACTTCAACAATTAAAATATGCATCCAAGGCATGTGTTGGGGTCTTCGATATATCTTGAAAGATATTAAACCAAAGACCTTCGAGGAATTAGCTACTAGAGCTCATGACATGGAGCTAAGCATGGCCGCAAATGAAGTTGAAGAACTGTTGATGCAAAATCATCACAACTTTGAAGAAGAAGAAGAAGAAGTGACTATAAATCTCGTCACGGGCCTATTCATGTCTTCAAATACATGTCGCAATCCATGAAAGAAAAAGGACAATGCTCCTTGATAAGAGCCTAAACTATCTTCCAAAGCTCATTGATAAGAGCCAAAACTATCTAAAGTCTCAAAATGGCAACGCTCCTTGATAAGAGCCTAAAGTATCTTCCAAAACTCCTTGATAAGAGCCTAAACTATCTAAAGTCTTCAAAATGCCAAAGCTCCTTGATAAGAGCCTAAACTATCTAAAGTCTTCAAAATTCAAACGCTCATCGATAAGAGCCTAAACTATCTTCCAAAGCTCCTTGATAAGAGTCAAAACTATCTAAACTCTTTAAGAAATACCAAGACTCCTTAACACGAGTATAAAATGTCTACAAATTCTAATTCAAATCTAAGACTCATGGACACGAGTATAAAATGTTTACAAATTTAAATCCAAGACTCCTTAATACGAATATAAATATTTACAAATTCAAATTTAAATCCAAGACTCCTTAATACGAGTATAAATATTTACAAATTCAAATTCAAATACAATACTCCTTGACACAAGTATAAAATGTTTACAAAGTCAAATTCAAATCCGAGACTCATTGACACAAGTATAAAATGTCTACAAATCCAAATTCAAATCCAAGTACTCATGGACACGAGTATAAAAGGTCTACAAAGTCAGAATTCAAGTTGAATGCTCCTTGATATGAGCATAAACTATCCAAGTTCAAGAAAGCTCCCTGATACAAGCATAAACTATCTAATAAATTCAAATTGAAGAACTCTTGAATATGAGTATAAACTATTCACAAGTTTAATTTCAAGAACTCTTTGATATGAGTATAAACTATCTAATAAATTCAAATTCAAGACTCCTTGATACGAGTTTAAACTATCTAATTAGTTTTCGAGACTCATTCATTTCAAACGACAAGTCGTCCATGAACAAGTCTCGAGGGGGCATTTGTAGGAGATGAAAATTAGCAATATTATATATAATATTTTTGTTGATTTTTATATATTTATTTAGTTTTGGAATCATATCAAATCCAAAATTAAATAAAATATTAAAATAATAAAGATATTATTATGCGATAAACATCAAGAGTCTTTGGCAACAAGTAAATATCTTTCAAAATATATATATCAATTTCCAACAGCCAATGAGATAGTGCTACATCAGTTCTAGATCTCTCTCCCTACAACTATAAATAGGGAGCATCCATATCAGTTGAAAAGCACACCAGAAGTTATTTGAAGAGTTCAAGAATTTGAGAAGAAATTCCATAAGTGAAATTCTTTCAAATATTCAAGGCGTTCTTCACCAAATTCATCCTGAAGACGGCACTTGATTCATAAGCAAGGCAGTCAAAGACATTCTTCATCAAATTCATCCCGAAATTGGCGTTTGATCCGGAAATAAGGCATCGGCCCTCCGAGTTAACGTTATCAAGACTAAAGACCAGGTCAAAGAAGATCGAGGATACAAATCTTCCCCGAAAACTTCAAAGGCCAAGTTCAAATAACAAGTCCGAGAAAATCAAAGAGACAAATTTACTCTGAAGATTTCAAAGACCGTTTGAAGATCAAGTTTTGAAGAGAAGAATCAGAGAAAAAATAGAGATTGGATCTGTACAAATATATTTTGATTCAAAAATCATCTGAATTGTACACTATTTTGTGTTTTACCAAATTAAATACAAATTTTTGTGTTACACCAGTATCATATTGCCTGCGTGGATCGCCGAAAATCTAAGTTGAATTTTTATAATGCCACGTCAGATAAAAAAAATAAAAAATGTAAATTTTAATCATAAAATAGTGAGTTCAAAAATAGAAATAAAAATAGGAGCATTCTCAATTTTAACTCTACCTAGTCATCACATCTTTAAAGATTAAAACTGTTTCCTAAACATTAGGACCCATTATCTGGAATTTGTATGTAGAATTTAGTTGTGATCATGACCATTATTGATTGAAAATTAAATAAAAAATATTTCCTACTTAATTTTTTTAAAATAATAATATTGATAAGAATATGAAAATATACAATAAATAAATATGTTGAAATATTCGACATCATCATACACCAAAATAATTTTTGGTCAACTAAAATAAAAACTTGAATGTCATATTTCTCAAACACAAAAAATGGCCACTAATACCATATACTTCAATCTCTAAGTAAACTAGAATATCATATTTCTCAGATAAAAAAAATGGCCACTAGCACCACCAAAAAGTATGAAAAAATATCTAAAATATGTAGTAATTTCTCAGTATGTCAGATTCGATATGGCAGTGGCAATCGCTAATGAACTCTGGCTATGACCATGTGTTTGAGAAATATGACATTCAAGTTTTTATTATTTTGGTGTATTATGATGTCGAATATTTCAACATATTTATTTATTGTATATTTTCATATTCTTGTCAATATTATTGTTTTTAAAAAAATTAAGTAGGAAATATTTTTTATTTAATTTTCAATCAATAATGGTCATGAGCACAAATAAATTCTACTTCCAAATTCTAGATAATGGGTCTTAATGTTTAGAAGACGATTTTAATCTTTAAAGATGGGATGACTAGGTAGAGTTAAAATTGGGAATGTTCCTATTTTTATTTCTATTTGTGAACACATTGTTTTATAGTTTAAATTTATATTTTTTATTTTTTTTATCTGATGTGGCATTATAAAAATTCACCTCAAATTTTCGGTGATCCACGTAGGCAATAAGATACAGAAAGTTGACTTTAGAATAAATTTGATAACAATTTACAAAGTCAGATACTAAACTGTACGTAAATATTAAAAGATCAAGACATTTTTATTAAAGGATTAAAAGGTCAGACATTAATGTGATTTGCCTTTTTTAATTTCTATATATGATTATATTTTATTTTATTGCTTAAATTGATATACAGTCGTGAAGAAGATAATAATTTTGAATCCTATGCATCATTACGCATGTTTCGTATGTACTATAATAAATAGGAAGAAATTTATAATGCCAAGTTACATGTGCAATATTCATATATAAGTCATAAGTCAACTTCTGAAATAATAATTGTAATACCCGGAATCTTAGACTTAATTTGTATAAGTTTAATAAAACAAGAAATTAAGAAAATGGAACATACATGTGTATTTTCAATTGTTTTTATCTTACTAAATGAGGTGTTTAAATTTGATCTTATGATGATATTTTATTACTTAGAGATATGATCTCGATCCTGAATGTTATACACTACAAGAAAACACAGTTTTAGCGATGAAAATAGCGACAGAATACATTCTGTCAACACGGGCAATGGACCCACCGTCGCCACATAAGGCGACAGACATATTCCGTCACCTTCTGTTTTTTTATTTATTTTGAATTCCGGGAAAATAAGGCGACGGAATAGTTCCGTCACCTTATTTTTTTTTTTATATTTTTTTTAACCAATTAATAAGGTGACGGAAATATTCCGTCGCCTTATTTTTTTATTTTAGAATATAATAAAAAAATCGGGCGACGGAACTATTCCGTCGCCATGTCCATTGCCCGATTTTGTAATATACGGGAACATAGACCTTCTTCCCCATTTCCCCCGCCCCCCAAATCAACCGAACCCTAAAATTGTCCCCTCACCGCCGCGACCGCCGAGCCCCCACGTCACCGTGCTCCCCCGCCCTCTCCCTCTCCCTCTCTCTCTCGTTCTTCCGTGCCGGAGCCCGCGTCCGCCGAGCCCCCACGCCGTCGTGCTCAGTCCGCCGCCCAGCCTATGTCTGCCGCCTAGGCCACCCCCTGCCGCCCAGCCCACCGCCGCTTGCCGCCGAAGGTAAGTTTCTGATTTCCCTTTTTTTTTTAATTTCAGTTTGTGTTATATTTTTTTCATTTTGTGGTATTGTTTTATTTCTGTTTGATTTTTGTTTTTAATTTTATATGTTGTTTAATAATGTTTTGATGTTGCTGTTTTATGTTTTTTTTTTTTAATTTTAATTTATATGCTGTTTGTTTTTTTACAAATTATGTTGTTTGTTCTTTTCAAAATTTTAGTAGCATCGGTTGATTTAACCTTAGTATTTAAACTTGAATTTTCATGATTTATATTGAAATTAAATGTTTGGGTCAGTTTAATTTGTGGAAATTATGTTGTTATATGTCAAAGGAATTATAACTTACAGTAAATCATTTAAGTAGATAATAAAAGAATGAGTAGGGTTGATTGCTAAAATAATCATCAAATTTCCACAAAATTGTAAAATTAACAGGATATTTAAATGTATGTAATTAATTAATTAATTTTAAAATGAATATCATTCAACATCCTTCAAAAATTTTAGTGTGAGTTTGTGTTATGCAGAGAATTGTGTATTGTGTTATGTAGAGAATTGTGTATTGTGCATTAATTAAAAGAAATAAATGTTGAATTTACTTAAGCATGTTAGTTAATTGGGACGAGGGCCCCTGGATCCCTCTATTTTAATCGTACGTATTTATATTAGGACAGGGCCCCTGGATCTCTCTGGTGTTTGATTTTTACTAGTTAATCCCAGAACCTAATTAAGTTACATCGATGACTTGGTCAAAATCTAGGTTTCAAGTCGTTATGATGCCGACTTTTTTTCCTAATTAATTTTAATTTTGAATTTTATGTTTTTGTTTAATTAAGATCATGTGTATAGATATCTAAATGAGTTGTTTTTGTCAGATGACTAGAAGAGCTAGATCTCATGGGGCTAGGTCACGAGGTCTATCATCTATGGGATCCGTTGGCGGCACCATTGATGATAGTGTCAGTCAAAATGAGACCGATGCTCAGGGAGAGGAGTCCCGCACAGTTGACTCGAGACAGGAGCTCGAGCTCGAGACCGTGGGCAGGGAGAGGTATGTTGATCTATATATCAATATATTTAATTAATTTACTTTATGTATATTATAATTGAATCTAATTTGCATTTTCAGAGTCATGAGGCCCTCGAATGCCTGTTCGAGGGCAATTACCTCTATCTTCAAGAGATATATGCATCCTACGGACTTCGCTTGGAAGAAAGTGCCCGTGGATAGGAGGATGCTTTACTGGGCTGAGTTCAAGGTAAAAAATTGATATATATGTATTTTGTGTTGTCTAATATTATTACTAACATTATTGGTTATTGATGTGTTAATTGTTGGAAAATAGGATTTAATAAAGTGAGTTTGACTCATTTTATCCGATTTTTCATGACCGGGATATTCAATTTTGGAGGAATTAAATACCGTACGATTGTTCTATGTCGTGAGTAGATAATCGTAGTATTTTTATTTGCTCAAATCCGATTTTCAGTGAGTGAGAAATAAATGGTTGAAGTTGGTCACACGATTGGGCATTTATGGTGTGTGGAATAATGTATTTAAAACACATTAAATAATCCCACATTGATTTCTTAATCAAGTTAAGAAGTGTATTTAAGTGTATTAACACTTAAGTGAAGTAATTAAGTGCACAAGGATGTGGCCATGAGCCCACACGCACATACACGCGCACGCCCGCCCGTGCCCGTGCTCGAGCCCGGTGCTTGGTACCGGGTGCCCGTGCTCGGCTCGTCTCGACTCGACTCGACTCGTCCTCGTCCTCGTCCTCAGACTTGGATCTTGACAATTGGACTTTGGGCGTACATGGGCTTCTGGGGCTTAGCCGTACCAGTTTTACGGTACAGAAACGGTCGGGTCGTGGAGCGGGTCGGTGAATCAGCTATCCAGGTCTATAACGGCTGTGGACCGGGTTGTGCGTGCACATGGTGCCTCTCCAGCTTTGAAGGGGTGTAACTCCCATGAGTTAAGAGCCTTCAAATCCGTAACTGCCACCTGGAGCTGGTGGAGCCTTCAAGTAACTGCCACCTGGAGCTGGTGGAGTTAGTGGGCTAGACAATAACCAAAAGTAACTCCTGTCGGGAGTCAAAGTCTGCAGCTAACTTAGACACGTGTTGGGATCCGAGCCGACATAGGACACCTGTCGGGATCTGTAGAAGGTAACTCCTGGTTTGAATGCCCTCAAACCCTAGCTGTCCCCCGCAGTGGAGATGTGCCTATAAATAGGACATCCTGCATGGATCCAAATGCTACATTCTGCATAAACGAACACATCTTCATATTGTTGCATACGAGTTCCTTCGAGTCATAGCTTCCAGTTCTCGACATTACCTAGTTCACCGGAGCCTTGCCGGATTTGTGGTGCTACTGCCGGAAGGACGAAGCCGTTTTATCTTTGAAAGACAACCGCCAAACCGTGAGCACTAGCCGGGGCGTATTTGTCTTGCGAAGAGAGGTCCCCTCGACTCGGCTTGCCGGAATCTGCACATCGGTTCCAGTCTATTTGCTTTGTTTAAATTCAGTTTATATTGTAATTGTTATTCTTATGCTCCTTCTACCTTCTTGTACTTCAGTTGTAATTCCGGTGAAGTATAACACAACACAACAATCGCAAGACAAATATAAAAGACTAAAATCAATCAACTATCTTTGCTGGAATGGCGTCATCATCCAACACCGTTGCTCCAAGGACCATTCCCCATGGCCAAGCTGAGAAGCCGGAGAAGTTCTCCGGATTGAACTTCAAGAGGTGGCAGCAGAAAATGCTCTTCTACCTCACTACATTGGGCGTTGCTGGTTACATCAAAGAAGACGCTCCAGTGGTCGAAGTGAACGAGCCGGACGTCAACAAACGGACTGCTTACGACCAGTGGATAAATGGAGATTTTCTATGTAAAAATTACATTTTAAATGGCTTAGTAGATAGTCTTTATTCTGTATACGGAAATGTAACTAGTGCTAGGAATTATGGGAAGCACTAGAAAAGAAGTACAAAACTGAGGATGCTGGAACTAAGAAGGTCGTTGTGGCAAAGTTCCTCGATTTCAAGATGGTGGACTCCCGGTCAGTGATGGATCAAGTGCAAGAGCTTCAGCTCATTGTGCACGACGTTCATGCTGAAGGGATGGTCCTTCCCAATTCTTTCACCGTTGCTGCGGTGATTGAGAAGTTGCCACCGTGTTGGAACGACTTCAAGAGCTATCTCAAACACAAACGAAAGGATATGACTCTTGAAGACCTTGTGGTTAAGCTTTGAATTAAAGCCGATAACCGAAAGGCGGATCCGAGACCACGAGTCCCGATCGAAGCCAAGGCTAACTTGATAGAACGTGGTGGACCATCAAATAGAAACAAAAGGAAGCGTCCGGATCAAGTTGACAAAGGGAAGAAGCCAATGACGAACTTCAACGGCAATTGCTTCAATTGTGATAAGTCGGGGCACATGTCCAAACATTGCACGGCTCCAAAGAAGAAACGTACTAACTATGGTGAGCATTTGGCGGAACATAACAACAAAGGCAAAGACAAAGCCTGTCAAGATGATTGGGATGATGATGATTTGGTTGTTGTTGTGTTTGAAGCCAATCACGTGGACAACCCGAGAGAGTGGTTCGTCGACACCGGGGCTACCTGTCACGTTTGCTCGAACAAGAGCTCGTTTGCTACCTACAAAGCTGTTGAAGGTAGAAAGTTGCACATGGCGAACCAAGCCTCGTCTGAAGTGGTTGGTGTGGGCAACGTGGTTTTGAAGCTGACTTCAGGCCAAGAGCTGACTTTGAAGGATGTGCTGCATGTTCCGGACATCCGCAAGAATCTAGTTTCAGGCTCACTATTAGTCAATCATGGTTTTAGACTAGTGTTTGACTCTGAAAATTTTATTTTGAGCAAGTACGGAAGGTTCCTTGGTCGAGGCTATCTCGCCAATAGACTTTTCAAAATGAATGTAATGGCTATGCGCCGTGTTGCAAAAAGAAATGCTAATAAAGTTGATTCTTCTGTTTACTTGCTTGTTGAGTGCTTGAATTTATGGCATTGTAGATTAGGACACGTTAATCTAAATGCTATAAAACGTTTAGTAAATTTAGATTTGCTAAAAGTGAACCAATTTAATACACAAAACAAATGTGAAGTTTGTGTCGAAGCTAAATTGGCTAAGTTACCATTTCAATCGGTTGAACGGAGCACTAAACCTCTATAGTTAATTCACACAGACGTGTGTGACTTAAAGTTTGTGCAAACTAGAGGTGGTAAAAAGTACTTTATTACTTTTATTGACGATTGCACAAAATATTGTTATCTTTATCTTTTAAGAAGTAAAGATGAGGCGATTGAAGCTTTTAAGAACTTCAAAAAATGAAGCCGAAAATCAACTAAGCTGTCGAATTAAAGCAATTCGAAGTGATAGAGGTGGAGAGTATGTTGCCCCGTTTGAAGAGTTATTCACAGAGACGGGTATAATTCATCAAACTACGGCTCCCTATTCACCACAGTCTAATGGTGTTGCTGAACGTAAAAACTGAACTCTTAAGGAGATGATGAATGCTTTGTTGATAAGTTCGGGATTACCACAGAACTTGTGGGGGGAAGCTGTGTTGACAGCCAACTATATCCTGAATAAAATTTTACTTAAGGGTAAGGATGTGACGCCTAACGAGTTGTGGAAAGGACGCACGTTGTCTTATAAATACCTCAAAGTGTGGGGGTGTTTGGCTAAGGTTGAAGTGCCACTTCCTAAACAAGTTAGAATCGGCCCTAAAATGGTTGATTGTATCTTTGTTGGTTATGCACTTAATAGTAGTGCATATCGTTTTCTTATTCATAAATCGGAGATTCTCGAGTTGATTGAAGGAACGATGATGGAGTCGAGGAATGCTATATTCTTTGAGAATGTCTATCCTTGTAATGATAAGGATAGGGCAGAAGGTAGTTCTGAGAAACAAACTTCTGAAGCTGCTACTAGTTCTGATCCTGTGGATGAAGAACCGAGACGTAGCAAGCGAGATAGGATGGCTAAAACTTTTAGTCCAGATTTTATCACCTATATGCTAGATGATGAGCCAAAGTCTTTGAAAGAAGCTCTATCTAGTCCAGATGCTACGTTCTGGAAAGAAACTATCAACAGTGAAATTGATTCCATCATGCAAAATCACACTTGGGAGTTGACAGATCTCCCAAGTGGGTGTAAGCCGTTAGGATGCAAATGGATCGTAAAATGAAAATATAAGGCAGATGGTTCTGTTGATAAGTATAAAGCTCGTTTGGTTGCTAAAAGCTTTAGATGAAAAGAAGGGTATGATTTCTTCGATACCTACTCACCAGTAATAAGGATTACATCTATTCGGGTGCTTTTAGCGATTGGTGTTTTGCACAATCTTGAAATTTATCAGATGGATGTAAAGACCGCGTTTCTGAATGGTGAGCTGGAGGATGAAATATACATGGAACAACTTGAAGGCTTTGTTGCACCAGGGCAAGAACGAAAGGTGTGTAAACTTGTTAGATCATTGTACGGTCTGAAACAAGCACCTATTCAGTGGCACCTAAAGTTTGATAATGTGATGTTATCAAATGGTTTCAAAATCAATGAGTGTGATAAATGTGTATATATAAAGAGCAGTTCTAATAGCTATGTCATAGTCTGTCTTTATGTAGATGACATGTTAATCATGGGCAGTAGCCAACAAGTGATTGTTGAAATGAAACAAATGTTGAAATGAAATTTCAACATGAAAGATATAGGTTTAGCCGATGTGATTCTAGGAATCAAGATAGTACGGACAAGTGGTGGAATTATCTTAACACAATCTCATTATGTAGAGAAAGTGCTTAAGAAATTCAACGCTTTTGATAGTCCGCGGGCTAAGACCACGTTGGAACTCAATGTACACTTGAGCAAAAATCGGGGAGAACCAGTAGCTGAAGAAGAGTATGCAAGGGTCATTGGGAGTTTGATGTACATCATTAACTGCACTAGACCTGATCTTGCATGTTCTGTGAACAAGTTCAGTCGGTATACGAGCAATCCAAGCAAAGAGCATTGGAAAGCTCTAGTACGAGTTCTAAGATACTTGAAGTATACTTTGAACTTTGGGCTACATTATACAAGGTTTTCTCCTGTACTTGAAGGGTATAGTGATGCGAATTGGATATCAGACACAAAAGACTCATTTTCGACTAGTGGATTTGTTTTCACTATCGGAGGTGGAGCAGTGTCGTGGAAATCCACGAAATAGACTTGTATAGCCCGTTCTACCATGGAATCTGAGTTTATCGCTATGGATAAAGCGTGTGAAGAAGCAGAATGGCTTTGCAACTTTCTAGAAAACATTCCATGTTGGAAAAAACCAGTGTCGTCAGTGATGATTCACTGTGATAGTCAAGCGGCTATCGGAAGGGCACACAATGCTATGTATAATGGTAAGTCTCGACACATACGTCGGAGGTATAATACTATGAGGCATATGATCTCAAGTGATATTATCTCAGTTGACTATGTGAAGTCAATAGATAATCTAGCGGATCCGCTAACCAAAAGGTTAAACCGAGATCAAATGGCTAAGTTGCTAGAGGGAATGGGTTTGAAATTCACACTCTAAGAGTGCTTGTAGTGGTAACCCAACCATGATGACTGGAGATCACAAGAACTTGGTTCAATGGGATAACTAAGCTACAAATGTTCGGTTTGGTAGCACTTGAAAACTAATAAGTAAACCTTTCCCTGTGAGCAAACCAAGTGCACACCTGTCAATGTGGTGAGGATAAGTCCTATGACTTTTAATGATTCCTAAACCTAATGAGGTTGAGTATTGCAGGATACTTGGAAGAGGAGATCACCTATATAAGTGAGAAGTGGGACCGCTTCTAAAGAGATACTTATGAATTCAAAGAGGTTGTCCATGTCCTGAAAAGGACACAAACGTGAGAACAGATAATGTTTGATATACAGTTATTTTCAATACTATTGTCTCGGTATACACTATAGATGTATAGTTCAAGGCATCATGTCCACTAAACAACTGGTATACTCGATAGTGTTGGAATATGGAGGGTTCAAAGTCACAGACTACCTATCCTGGTGGAGTTGTGTTTCTAAGAGAACTGGGCTGATTTTCTGCATACATGCATGCACTATTTCCACTCATGTGGGGGATTGTTGGAAAATAGGATTTAATAAAGTGAGTTTGACTCATTTTATCCGATTTTTCATGACCGGGATATTTAATTTTGGAGAAATTAAATACCGTACGATTGTTCTATGTCGTGAGTAGATAATCGTAGTATTTTTATTTACTCAAATCCAATTTTCGGTGAGTGAGAAATAAATGGTTGAAGTTGGTCACACGATTGGGCATTTATGGTGTGTGGAGTAATGTGTTTAAGACACATTAAATAATCCCACATTGATTTCTTAATCAAGTTAAGAAGTGTATTTCAGTGTATTAACACTTAAGTGAAGTAATTAAGTGCACAAGGATGTGGGCCATGAGCCCACACGCACGCGTCCGCCCGTGCCCGAGCCCGATCCCGAGCCCGAGCCCGAGCCCGTGCCCATGCCCGGTGCCCGTGCTCAGTGCCCGTGCTCGACTCGTCTCATCTCGACTCAACTTGACTCATCCTCATCCTCGGACTTGGATCTTGGCAATTGGACTTTGGGCGGACGTGGGCTTCCGGGGCTTAGCCGTACCAGTTTTACGGTAGAGAAACAGTCAGGTCGTGGAGCGGGTCGGCGGATCGGCTATCCGGGTCTATAACGGTTGTGGACCGGGTCGTGGGTGCACATGGTGCCTGTCCAGCTTTGAAGGGGTGTAACTCCCATGAGTTAAGAGCCTTCAAATCCGTAACTGCCACTTGGAGCTGGTGGAGCCTTCAAGTAACTGCCACCTGGAGCTGGTGGAGTTAGTGGGCTGGACAGTAACCGAAAGTAACTCCTGTCGGGAGTCAAAGTCTGCAGCTGACTTGGACACGTGTTGGGATCCGAGCCGACATGGGACACCTGTTGGGATCTGCAGAAGGTAACTCTTGGAGGGCTTAATTGCAGAGCTGTAACTCAAGGGGGTTACAACACCTGGTTTGAATGCCCTCAAATCCTAGCTGTCCCCTGCAGTGGAGATGTGCCTATAAATAGGACATCCTGCATGGATCCAAATGCTACATTCTGCATAAATGAACACATCTTCATATTGTTACATACGAGTTCCTTCGAGTCATAGCTTCCAGTTCTCGACATTACCTAGTTCGCCGGAGCCTTGCCGGATTTGTGGTGCTACTGCCGGAAGGACGAAGCCGTTTCATCTTTGAAAGACAACCGCCAAACCATGAGCACTAGCCGGGGCGTATTTGTCTTGCGGAGAGAGGTCCCCTCGACTTGGCTTGCCAGAATCTGCACATCGGTTCCAGTCTATTTGCTTTGTTTAAATTCAGTTTATATTGTAATTGTTATTCTTCTACTCCTTCTACCTTCTAGTACTTCAGTTGTAATTCCATTGAAGTGTAACACAATACAACATTAATACAGAAGGAGTTTAGGTGGTCATTCCCTGATGAGGAGGTCCTTCCGCTCTTCTAGAAGAAGCGCCAGAACCGGTACAGGGACATGGTATACCACATGAAGGATGACTACCAGGCGGGCAAGAAGGCCGATTTTGTGCGCCATGAGGACTGGTCTGCCTGGATAGCATACTGGCAGGCGGACGAGACTCAGGAGAAAGCTCTCCTGGCCAAGAGGAACCGCAACATCAAGTCTGATGGACCAGGATCATCTAGCCAGACTCACCACGGAGGCGCCAGATCTGCCGTGGATCATATGCGTGATCCGGTACGAGTTATAATAATTATTCAGGTTTATAGTATAATTAATTAATATTTTCTAATGGATTTCATTTTATTTTGTTGAATCAGACTACAGAACAACATTTGTCTGAGTGGGAGACGCGCTACCAGACCTATCTCAAGCTCCACTGCCCGGACGGGCTTTGGACTACAAGGTAAATTTTTACTAATATTTTAATATATATATATATATATATACGTATATATAAATAATTTATATTGAAAAATGAATTATATTTATCCAGATAAATACAAGATAAATGTGACGCCTTAGTTGCTGAGTGGATAGCGGATGGCAGAGAGCCGTACATGGGCGAGATTTTCCGCCAGATGGTGACGTCTGATAGGAAGGGGAGCGCTATCGGGCTGGAAAACATGCCCCTACCATTCCTCGCCCGTCTACTGCAGCTGGAGGATCCTTCTCATCATCGAGCCTGGGCTCCGAATCGCTGTACACCCAGGCAGAGCTTGATGCTCGTCTGACTGAGATGCAGGCTTAGATGGATAAGAGGTTGAGTGCCCAACAGACGTCCATGGAGCAGGTGCTGGAGAAGCAAGCCAGGATGGAGTCCCTGCTTGAGCGCCTTCTCAGATAGCAGCTGCCGGGTGGTGCTAATGACGGATCCGGAGGGTCTGGTAGTGGTTCCGGAAGGCCGGATGGTGAAGAGGGCTCGTAGTTGTACTATATATGTATTTATGTTACAATTTTGATATTTATTTATATGCATTATACATTTTTGTAATAAATTATGTATAATTATATATATATATATATATATCAATTTTATGATCTTTTAATTATATTTGGGTACAAATAAATATTTAAAAAACAAAAGAAATTAAAAAAACTGAATTAAAAATAAAAAAATTAAAAAAATAAAAATGGCTACGGAAATGTTCCGTCGCCCGATTTTTTTTTTATTTTATGAATTAAATAATTTTTTATGTGGTGATGGACTGTTCCGCCGCCTTGGCCGTCGCCAATAAAGGCGACGGAATACGTCCGTCGCCTTATTAGTCGCCCCCAATTTCGCGACAATTTACGACGACACTTTAAGGCGACGGACTATCGCTAAGTCTGTTGTCATATTTGGCGACGGAATATTCCGTCGCCTTCTTTTTTTAGCGATTAAATTTACGAGACGGACATTTTCCGTCACCATTCCGTCGCCCGATAAATTAGTGACGGAAATTGGGTATGTGGCGACGGAAAATTCCGTCGTTATTCCGTGATTTTAGTGATAATAATTTTGAATCATATACATTATTGCGCAAGTTTAATATGTACTAATAAATATGATGAAATTTATATTGCCATTAATTGCATGTGCAATACTCATAAGTCAACTTCTAGATAGAGTATATACATGAAATATGAAACCCGAAAATTTATTAAATTAGGTTTCTTATAAGTTTATTAATGCAAGGAGTTACAGCTGGATTAAGTTTGAAGTTAGTGAAAAGAGTTTGAAGTTTAATTTATGAAAGTTAAAACAAATTAATTACATTTTATTAAGAGACAATAGTTCATATTTGTTCATCATCTACTACGATAAGAAAAGAACCTTGTTTTGCTAAATTTGTTTTACCTAATATATCCCTATTATATCATTAATTTAAGGGAATTGGCGTAATATAATAAATTTACCTATATATCCATATTATTTATTAATATATTATATTTATGATAAGGATAACAAGTAATCTACATCGATCTATATCTATATCTATTCAAAAATGTTAAATCTTACAATCCATAATCCGCATATAATTTAAGGGTAAAAACTAATATAATATATTATATGGGAGCTTTAACATGTGAACACACTACAAGAAATTATCGGATTTGAGACGGAAATTTCCGACTCTAATTTAATAATTTCCGTCGCTAGCTTTGATTACCGACGGACTAGAGAAGAAATATATCCGTCTCTAATACTGCGGTCGCTAAATATTTAGAGACGGAAACCTATCAGTCTCTAATGTTAGAGACGGACTTGAGACGGGATATTCCGTCGTTATTTCTGGTCGTGTGAAGTGGTCGTCTGAACGTAGAGACTGAGAAAATTATTGTTAAGATCAATAGTTATTATTAGTTTGGAGAAAATTAAGAAAAATGCTATTATTTTCATTGTAGATGCACTTAAGGTCAAATATATCAAATCACCATTTTTGTTTTCTATATATAAGCATTTTCAATGTGGAAAAAAAAAATTAAGAAATAGCAAACTAAGCATTTTGAAATGTAAAAATAGCATAACAATATAATATGTCATTATTCTGTCCAAATTAAATTACAAGCGTCCTGATGGAGATGGCCTAGTGCTGGAGTGAGGTTGCTTGGAGATCAAAGTCACGGGTTCGAATCTCCTCAATACCACCAGGTCGAGTGTGTGAGTAAAAAAAATTACAAGCATTTGTAGATGTGAAAAAAGTATTACGAAATAACAACTTAAGCATTCTGAAACATAAAAATAATATAAATAAAATAATTATAAAAAAGAGTTAAAATAAAATTGATCATAACCATCCTTTTAACAAATATAATTGATATGATTGATCCACAAATTACGCACTAGGCTAATGTTCACAAATGAATGATTCCCATATAATTAGTTATATATTATATTATATTATATTACTTGTAAGAGAAAATTTCACTTTTGATCCCACAGGACATGCCCGAATCCGATTTTGGTCCCTATAATATCACTTTTGGTCCCATAGGATTTGAACTATCATTTTTAGTCCCACCGTTACGGTTTTCGTTAAAAAAATTATCGAGATTTTGGTCCCATTTTGGTATCGATTTTAGTCCCAAATAAAAAGATTCCAGAAAATTTTCACAAGTTGATTGGAGGCAAAATTGAAATTATTTTGAGGGAAATTTAACCTGATTTGGAGCTCAACAACAATAAGAAATCTGTAATTGCTATATTAACCATATCCAAGAAATAAGAATCAACTTCTTGCTCACCCACAGATTCCCATTACATACATTATAGATATATATATATATATATATATATATAGGGGTTGGATCAAAAATACACATTTTCCTAGTGTAGGAACTAGGAACCTATCTTATACCGTCCACCTAAATGATCTAATGACTGAGATTAAATGTCAAAGTCAAGGCAAAAAAAAGGAGGCAGGGGTATAGTTGTCCAATCCCCATAAAAAATGCTGATGTCATCACTTTTTAAAAAAATTCCTAAAAACTTTAAACGACCATAACTCACTCGTTTCAAATCGGATTAACACAAATAATATATCAAATTAAAGATCATTCATTCTCTTTAATTCAAGATCAATCATGGATATATTTATTCAAATAAATATAGACGAAAAATACAAAATATACATTTTTACTTGTGTCCAGCGCAAAAATGCTTTCGTTAGCTTTTAAATAATAGTTCGTCAGCATTATGATAAGTTCATAACGTATGCTAACGAAGCATTTGTTATATGCTAACATATTGCATTCATTGTGCTAATGAATGATTATCATAGTGTTAACGTAGTACGCATACTTATTTTATTATTATTATTTATTACATTTCAATTATGACTTATAATTATTTTTTATGATTTAATTTTTATGTTTTAGTTACTAATTGAATATTATATATTATTTATTTCATCAAATTAGAATATATTAGTTAGAGTTTTCTTCATCCATTTATGGTTTATAACTTATGCTAACGATGAATTGTCATATGCTAACATAATTTATTCGCAATGCTGATAAAATAATACTCCCTCCGTCCGGTTTGCAAGGTCCACTTTCTATTAAAATAGAGAGAGTAAATAATAAAAAGGTGGACCTTGCTATTGGGATGGAGGGCGTATCATTTTGCTAATGTTTTATATTTATATTGTTATTATGATTTATTCCATTCAATTGGGGTTTATAATTAATTTTTAGAATTTAATTCTATTTTTAGATCATTGAAGTTTATTATATCTGAATTATGGTTTATTTCATCCTATTAGAATTTATTATTGTACTTTAGAATTTAATTTTTCGTTAACAATATGAGAAAATTTTTCATTAGCATAAAAATAACGCTTCGTTAGCATGATGATAATACTTCATTAGCATGGCGATATGTTATCAAATATCAAAAATTTTCATTAGTATAAAGATAACGCTTCGTTAGCATGATGATAATACTTCATTAGCATGGCGATATATTATCAAATATCCTCTGCGATTTTTATAAGAATTAACAAATTACGTTAATACCCCTGCGTGAATTTTTTTTTCAAATATTACAGAATTTCCACCACTCCTTTTAATCAAATATGGACCATAGATCTTTATTAATTGTATGGTGTGAGATGGGTTCCTAGTTTCTACACTAGGTAGGGCTTGCATTGTAACCCCCCATATATATATAATTATATATATATGTTTCTCTCTATGATTCAACTGCATACCTTGATGGATCATATTGAGTCGCATTATAATTCACTACATACTTTAAAATTACTAGCTTTTTCAGACTACTAGATCGGATACTCAAGTTGTCATGAAACGTGATACTCTTGAGTTGAATATTCATATAAATTTAGTAGAAGAAGGAAGCATATCAATCTTCAGTGGATAAGTTTATTTATCATAAAATGCAAAACAAATAGTTGTATTCCCCGTAACATACAATATGAGATTGAGATAAGAGAAAATTATACTTTACAAATAATGTTGGCACAGCTGCAGCAACAAGGCAAGAGAATGCAATAGAAGTCTTCAAATCATCACTGCACAAGTTATACTGGATTTTTATATAGAATAAAGATAAAAATTGAAATAAATAAAAATTGAAAAAAAAGAAAGATCGATCACAGTAACAAATCCATTGTGCTATAAAACAAACACAAATTGTCCTAATGAGTTTGCTTCAGATCATCATTAGTCAAAAATGCTAAATCTTCCTCATCTCACAACCTAAGTCGTAAAACAGCTTGATTTTTTCACAATCTCCAACAAACCATCCACATTACCTTCCGCAGAACTCAACAAATCATAATCCAAAAACAAAGTCTTCAAATCACCCAACAATCCATGGGAACCCCGCCCCCGCCACCTAAAGATTGAATCAAAATTTATTTTATGATATTTTTTATAGAAGTTATTAGACAAATCAGAATAAAATCTGCACACCCCTCTATTACATTGTTGCACTCTCAAAATACCTTCTTTATCTCCGATTCACAATTTTATTTCTCAATAATAATCAGTCAAGCAACAAACTGTTGTAGGGTATTACACTCTACTGGAATCGTTACAACTGAAGTACAAGACCGAAGAGGTAGAAGTAGAACAATTACAATAAACTGAATGTAAACAAAGTAAATGAGAAACTGGAATCGATATGCAGATTTCGGCAAGCCGAGTCGAGGGGACCTCTCTCCACAAGATAAATACACCCGGCTAGTGCTCACGGTTTGGCAAATGTCTTTCAAAGATGAAACGGCTTCATCCTTCCGGTAGTAGCACCACAAGTCCGGCAAGGCTCCGGCGAACTAGACAATGTCGAGAACTGAGAGGCTGAGGACTCAAAGGGAACTTTTATGCAGCAAGATGATTTGTGCAGAATGTAGCATTGGAAGCCATGCAGGATGTCCTATTTATAGGCACATCTCCACTACAGGGGACATCATGGTTTGAGGGCATTCAAACTTGGTGTTGTAACCTCCAGGAATTACCTTCTGCAAAGCCTGACATGTGTCCAAAGCAGCTGCAAGCATTGACTCCCGACAGGAGTTACTGTGGATTACAGCCCAGCCACTAACTCCATCAGCTCCAGGTGACTAACTCTATCAGCTCCAGGTGGAAGTTACACACTTGAAGGCTCTTAACTCATGGGAGTTACACCCTTCAAGGCTGGAAAAGCACCACTAAGTGCACCCATGACCCGGATAGCTGATCCACCGACCCACTCCACAACCCGACCATTTCTGTATCATAAAACTGGTACGGCTAAGCCCCGAAATCCCACTGTTAGGAAAATTGTTGGAAAAATCCCAATTGATGGTTTTGATGAAATGTCAAAACATGTGTGATGATTTAATGAATAACTGCAGGTTATGGTAAACAGGAAATCAAGGATAATGACCAAATAAGACTTCAAGCTGAGATGAGAGACAGCTATTCAGAAGCATGGTCAACCAGCTTACATGTTGCCTTGATCAGACCAGTCAGAGTAAACTCTTCAAAGCTTGAGATAAGCTGTAAAGGGGGAAGAGAACTTTAGAGACTGGTAGGTATCCACAGATGAGTTGATCATTAGTCTTAGCAAAAAGCCAGGATAGACTGATGAATAGAGTCAGCTTAAAAGCTGAAACTGATCTGATCGAAGATTAGTCAGAGTTGATCCTAAACTGATCAAAGATCAGTTTACTGGTAAAATAGCTCTAAATGCTTTGAGCCTTCACTTAACTGACCATAGATCAGTTCAGAGAGAAAAGGTAAAAGATCAATCAGTAGACAACTGATAAGTCTAGAAATGAAAGTTTTTAAGCTTAGCTGATGAGTCAGCTGAACTAGACTATATCATGATAGAAGCTCAAGGTAGTTGAAGATCTGCCAACTGGACAATCTCAGACCTGAAAGCTGAGATAGCTGATAGCCCGTCAGCTGAATGTCCAAAAAATGATAGTCGAATCACCTGCTCCTACTGACAAGCAGTTAATGAAGATCTTACCAGAAAATCTTTAGAAGATCCTGATGATCTGAGAGCAGAGAACATTAAAGTCAAAACGGCTAGTTCATTAAAAGAGCTTCAAACGGCTACAAGCATTAAAAATACTACCGGTGATTTCTAAACATCACCATTCATAACGGTCAAAATTCACTCATCTTCTTAAAGAGGGTGAAATCAATTTTGGCTAAGACTTTCGCTAATCTAACTTTGCTATTTTTTAGAACGAGCTATTTCTTTCTCTCCCTACAGCTCAAAGCTCAACACTCTCAAAGTGCGAAAAGTCTCATACTGAGAAGGCGTGCTTCAAGTTAAGCAAGCTGCTAAGCTGACACAGAATTCCAGTAAGAGCAAAGCTTCTCAGTACAGTCCCTCAAAGATCAACCACCCAGCTCAAGAGAAAGGAGCACTCCAGGTTGATAACAGATTCAAGACCGTCTTCTTGGAGATCGAGCGAGATCTAAAATCGTGTAAAGACAGGAAATAGCACCTAAAGTGTCAGTGAGCAGTTGGGACGGGTAAGTGTGAGCTGTCGACCCAGAAACTGGTTGAGGAGGAGCGTGTACCAATGGGTCCGTTCTTTCGAGACAGCAACAGTTGGAAAGGAGGCCGCGCTCAGGTTGAAGGGAGCAGTTTTCAGATCCAACATGAATTCTTCACTGTGTAATTGTAATAAAGAAACTTTACTATTGCATAGTGGATTGCCCTTCTGCGGAAGGAAGAGAGGACGTAGAAGCAAAAAGCTTCGAACCTCTATAAAACTCTGTGTGTGCTGTTCTTACTGTTTTTCAGTCTTGTATTTGCAAGTTCTTTAACTGCACACATTCACACACATAGACTGAATTGACAAGCTTCAGCCACGTCTTCTAGCTATCAGTTGAAAACTGACCAGCTCACCAGCTAAGCCTCTGTCAGCTTCTCTCAACTGATCAGTTAGCACAGATAAATCTCAAAAGCGAGTTAGGGCCCTATCTATTCCGCATCTGTTTTAAAGTTTTTGAAGTCAGTTTATTCACCCCCCCTCTAAACTGACAAAGGCTCGCACTAGGACCAACAAGTGGTATCAGAGCATTTGATTCTAAGGATCAGTCATTTTTGCAGATCATTTGAATCAAATCTGTTTATCTATGTGATGGGACATATTCTACTTGTTATTATCACGGTTTTTTGGTGCCTTTTCTCCTTATTAGTTAGTCCCTAGTTGTGTATTTTGGATATATGATGTGTTGTTGAGTTGTGTAGGGATGTTGTGTGAAAGTGGAGAAAAGAGGCAGGTTTTGGGAATGAAAAGCTACAAGTGAAGAAAAGGAAGAATTTCGAGCAGAGCAAGCTGCACGGGCATGCAGCTGGATGATGGAAGCAGAGATCTGGAAGCTTAGCCCAGAATACGTCTTGGGCCTGTTAAAGTCCAGTTCTCGGCCCGCGCGTAAACCTGGACGCGGAAACCTCTCTTCACCGCCTTTTGAAGTATTTTGCATGGGAATTAACTAGTTTAGGACCTTATTTCCTTTTAGAGACTTTAGTTTTATGGATTGTAAATATATATTAGGTATTTGAGTTTATTTAGAAGAGATCGTACGCGTGAGAAACGAAGAACACAGCAACGAACAGCTTTAATCCAGTTTTATTTTCTTCTTCTTTTCGATATCACCATAGCGCAATTATACAAGTTCTTGTTGCTCGACTCCAACATACAATGTAGCTAATTTACTCGTATTCCGGTGACGACGACGAAGCTCCGCTTATATAACTGTGAGATCTAATTGTTTGTTTATAATTGATTGATGCATGTATCTGTTATTCTTGGATTTCGGATCGTAATTATTCTAGGTCTATCGAGTAGTTGCAAATATTTGGTAGGCTGTGATTAATTACTAGCCAATTTAAATCGGCCATACGTAATCGTGGTTTAGGTTTAATAAGTGGTAAAACGGTCGCTCAAAGGCTAGGGGAATAACAGAGTTAATTTTACAGTCCTGCATCAGAGTCTGTAATTTAAGAATCGGGTCTTTCTTGTGCTCATTGCTGTCGGCTCATTAAACTCATAGAGCGTCTATTACAGTTGTCAGTCGATTAGGAAAGTAATTAATGAAGCGTCTTCTTAATTATCAAAACAGTATGGAGAGATGAGGTCATGCCAGAAGCGTCTTCGGTGACTATAACTGATTTGCATGGTTTAATTAATTAATTCTTACAACTGTGATCGGTGTTATAAGTGGAGTGGAGTTCGTTGGATCCGGAATACCCTTTTATCATTGGTTTAATTCAGTTCGTTTGCATAAGTATTTTCTTTAGTTTGTTATTTCATTCTTCAATTTATTTTGTTATAAAATTCACGCGATTCTGGAGGTTTGGGCACGCAGACTGAAAGTCAAGAGTAATCCTCGCCGGTCCTTTGGGAGACGATCATGTTTGCCACTGCACTCTGCAGTGTGGGCTTGCCGACGAAAGTCGGAACATTTATTTTTGGTGAAAAATGACGCACCACTGTGCTAACCTTTTAAGCTATGGGAAACCATAAGCTACCTCTCTTTTCAGATAAGAACTATGACAATTGGAGCAGGAGGATGAAAGCTCATCTATGCTCCATCCATGAGAATACGTGGGAGGTGATCGAAGACGGTCCAATCATCATAATGATGGACAATGAAGCCCACATCATGGATGTCAACCAACCGGCCAGGATCCTAAAACCAACTCATCTTCTCACGGGTGAAGAGAAGAAGTTGAAAAATCTAGAGTTTGTTGCTCAAGCAGCACTGTTCTAGACTCTAGATGAGGATCGCATGAAAGATAAAAAACTGCAGAACAGGAAAGGAGATTTGGGACCTTCTTGCAGATTTGTGCAAAGAGTCTGAAGCCATCAAAGGAAACAAGCTCCAGCTGGTAGTTGATAAATACGAGTCCTTCAAAATACAGCCGAAAGAAAGCATCTCAAGCTTAGAAACAAGATTTCTTGGCATCATAAGCGAGATTAACAATTTGGGAAGAAACTATCCCAACAGTGAGATAAACTCAAAAATTCTTGACAATCTCACTAATGAATGGGATATGAAAGTAATTACTACTAAAGAGTCGAGAGACTTGAATAGCATTACTCCCAGAGAGTTATTTGGATCTCTCAAAGCTCATGAGTACAGCCTGAATCGAAAGAGAGAAGCATCCACTTCCTCTTCTCATGATACTTCTTTCTATGCTGAAAGAAATCGATTCAGAGAAGCCCGCGGAAGAAACAACTTTCAACTAAGAGGCTCGTCTATCAGAGAGAATCCTAGGAGATCGGTGACTGATTGAAGAAGATAGTCAGCCGATAAAAAGGAGATCCTGACTGAGGATTTGAATGAGCAAATCCAATCAACGATAACATTGCTGGAAAAACTAAGAAAAGTCAGAGATCAACAATCAGCTCAACCCCAAGCTGATGAAGCTGCTAAAGGTGAGAGGAACCAGCAGCCAGCTGATTGCCCAGCTGAACAATTCAGAATGGCAAACATGAACATAGAGGAATGTTTCCACTACCATAAGAAAGGACACTACAGATACAAGTGTCCAGAGCTTCCTGAAGATAAAAAGGCCAAAGTGAGGAGAAGCTTCTTCAAAAGGAAAATAATGATCGCAAACTCTGAGAATGCTGTACTTGACGATTCAGACTACCCATCTGGAATCGACTCAGATGGCTACAACTCTGATGATGAAGCTCTACTATGCCTCATGGCCGACAATGATGAAGAGGTTAGTCAAGCTGACTCAATAACCTCATTCTATCATATACATGAAGCATCGATCTTTAGGAACGAACTGGATGAACAGTTAGGAATCCTAGAAGATCAATTAGCTTATGTATCAAGTATGCATATTGAACTGAAGGGTGAGAATGATGAGCTAAGAAGTAGAGTTGATGAGCTAAGTGCTGAAAATGAAAGACTAAAAAGTCTTGATGCTCAAACAACAGAAATGGATTAGCTGAAGTTGAGAAATGCAGAATTGGAAGCTGAGAATGAGCAGCTCAAGCAAGAAATTCTTGAAAGAGATGAATTATCTCTTAAATTCAAGAAGGGATCCCAGACTCTTGATGAAATCTTGAGTCATCAGAGAACTGAATCTGGGAGTCCAGGACTGAGATATAGTAAGTACACTATCGCAAAGAAAGGCAAGGTAGTTGTATAGTCCTGTGAATCTGGAATCCTGAGAGGATTCACCATACCAGCTCAGTTCCCCCCAGTTGAGGAGTTAAAAGACAAAGGCATCTTGGAAACTCTTCAAACTCAGCATAGAGATCAGACTGATCTATCGAGAAGGGTAACTCGAAGACAGTCGGTGTTTCAAAGGTTTGGTTCTCAGTCAAAGCCACCAGTTCAACACAGATCAGCTCAGCAGTCCAGATCTATTGCTCGATCAAAAGCTCGTCTAAGGCCAAACTCTCAACAAAATCCTTTATCTCACTCAAGATATTCAAATCAATCAAGATATGAAGATCACTTAAGGTCATTCTATTAGAGAAGACCATCAGTTCAAAACATGCCATCAGCAGCTCAACCAAGAGCTACAACCTCTTCTAGACAAGCCTATCCTCAAAGGCCACCTGTGTATCAACCGAGAATGCCTCGAATCCCAAGAGAAATATACACAGGAGATTGTACTATGCAAAATAGCATAAATCAATCTCTCTGGAAGAATTCACTCCTAGTGACTTTGCAACCCAGTATGATGAGTACTTGAACTCAAGGGATCAACTAGCAGTCAATCCTACTCATAACTGGCTTGGAAAAAGGCCATCCCACAAAGGCCAAACAGCTTAGAGTCAAAGGTCTTTTAAAAACTGGCCAAGACAAATAGCAACAAAGTCACAAGATGAGAGGATATTATTTGAAGTCTTTTATCCTGACACTCATCGGAGATACAGATCAATGGACTCAACTCTCAATCGAAGAGTTACAAGAACTCCAGAATTGATCAGGAGATCAAAAATTCTGAAGGATCTCTTAATCAACAAAAGCCAAAAGTGTGGTGAACATGGATTCCCAAATATCTGTTTAACCTCTCAAGATCTGATATTACGCGGATACCTAAAATCTGATCTCCGTTTTACAGAAAAAGAGCATCATATCCAAGAAAAAGGTCAAAGATACTTGGTATCTGGATAGCGGGTGCTCAAAATACATGACCGGAGACAAGAATGATCTTGACAAATATAAAGAGGTTAAGAGACCACAAGTTACTTTTGGAGACAACTCAAAGAGCCGAACCATTGGAGAAGGGTTCGTAGTCAAAGGAAAAGTTGTCGTGAATGGTGTGTCACATGTTGAAGGACTAAGGCACAAACTGGTGAGCATCAGTCAGCTTTGTGACAATGGGTACTCAGTCGACTTCAGCAATAGCTCATGTGATATCAGAGACAAGTCAACTGGAGCCATACTCCTGACTAGAGTAAGAAAAGGCAACATGTATGTAGTTGACTGGTCAACTGGCTATTCAGAAGCTTGTTTTCTCTCCAAAGGATCAACTGAAGCAAGCTGGCTATGGCATCGATGACTAAATCATCTCAACTTCAAAACTATCAACTACCTGGCTAAGAAAGAGCTAGTTGATGGGCTTCCTAAGGAGATCTATAAGAAAACTGGTGTCTACGGACCATGCCAGAAAGGAAAGCAGGTAAAGTCGTCATTCAAGAATAAAAGTCATCCTCAAGGAACAACTGACATTCTTCAGTTACTTCACATGGACCTATTTGGGCCTGTAAAACCACCAACCCCCAGATGTAAAAAGTTTACACTTGTAATAGTAGATAACTACTCAAGGTATACTTGGGTGGAGTTACTGAGAAGTAAGGCTGAAACTTTTAAGAAGCTATCAACATTGATCAGGAGATTGCAGACTGACAAAAGAAAATCAATTCAAAGGATAAGATCCGATAATGGAACTGAATTTGTCAATCAGCAAATGATCAAGTTCCTGAGTGAACTGGGAATACTCATGAACACTCTGCTGCAAGAACTCCTCAACAAAATAGCGTAGCATAAAGGAGGAATCGCATGCTAAAGGAGGTAGATAGAGCAATGGTAGCAGATGCCAACATAGCCGAATGCTATTGGGCAAAAGCTGTTAACACAGCCTGCCACACACAGAACAGAAGTGCCATCGTCATCAACCATGATAAAATACCCTACGAGCTATTCAAGGATCGTAAGCCTTCTATCTCTTACTTTAAGATATTCGGCTGCAAATGTTATATCCACAACAATGGCAAATCCCAACTGAAAGCTTTCAGTGCCAAAGCTGATGAGGGAATTTTTCTCGGCTATAATGCCCCTCATTTTTAAGCTTACAGAGTGTTCAACAAAAGGACACTAATTGTGGAAGTAACATGTCATGTGGTATTTGATGAGCTTGCTAATGAGTACAGAAACAAGGAGAACTGTACATCAGAGCAAGCATTACCTAGTGAAAATCTGTTGGACTATGTTGATCACATTGTCCCAGAGCAGTTTGAAGTTTCACTAAAAGATGGCATAAAAACTGACTCTAGACGAGTTGAAGATAACTTGGTCACTGAAGATACAAATCGTCATGAAACCCCAAACCTCATAACTCGAATAGGGGAAAGAATCAGTGAAAATGAAGAACAAGCCGGAGCCGAGATAGCAGTCGAAGAATCAGCTGATAAAGAAGCCAAAGGATCAGTTGCTGGAACAACTAATGAAGCAGCTGAAGGCGCAGAGAAAGCAATCATTCCAAAATGGCTCCGAAGTCATCCAGTCGACAAAATTATTAGGGATCCAAGAAGCAGAGTCCAGACTAGAGGGTCAACAAAGCATGCACTCTTCACATGCTTCATCTCACAGATGGAACCAGCCAACATCAAAGAAGCACTTGAAGATTCAGACTGGATTATAGCGATGCAAGGAGAGCTGAACTAGTTCACAAGAAATGATGTATGGTTTCTTGTTGATAGGCCGAAAACTCAAAAAGTCATTGGGACTAAATGGGTCTTCCGCAACAAACTGGATGAACAAGGCGTGATCACAAGGAACAAGACCAGACTGGTAGCCAAGGGTTACTTACAAAGTGAAGGGATCGACTTTGATGAGACATTCACACCAGTTGTAAGATTGGATGCCATCAGACTGTTCCTCACATATGCACCTCACAATAATTTCATGGTCTATCAAATGGACGTGAAAAGTGCATTCTTGCAAGGAATGCTCAAGGAGGATGTATATATAGAACAACCTCCAGGCTTCAAAATCGGAGACCAAGTCTACAAGCTGAAGAAAGCTCTATATGGTCTGAAACAGGCACCAAGAGCTTGGGATGAAACCCTCACAACGTTCTTGCTAAAGAATGGTATTCAGAAATGAGTCATCGATCGTACTCTATTTAGAATAAAATGATCAGTTGAGATCTTGATGGTTCAAATTTATATAGATGACATAATATTTGGATCCAAGAGCAAAGATCTCTGCAATCGATTCGCACAGCTAATGCAAAGCGAATTCGAGATGAGCATGATGGGAGAAATGACATTCTTCCTAGGACTCCAAGTAAAGCAGCTCAAGGATGGAATCTTCATCAGCCAAGCAAAATATACCAAGGAGCTTGTCAAGAAGTTTGGAACTGACAAGAGAAAAGCTCTCAAAATTCCAATGAATACGTCAGTGCAGTTGACTCTTGATGAAGAAGGAGAATCAGTCAGTCAAACGCACTACAGAAGAATCATTGGATCCTTTTTCTACCTGACCGCTAGCCGACCAGATATCTCCTACTCAGTCAGACTGTGTGCAAAGTTTCAAGCCAATTCGAAGAAAACTCATCTTGAAGAAGCAAAGAGGATTATGAAGTATCTCAAGGAAACTATAAATCTTGGATTATGGTATCCCAAAGATGACATCTTGAGTCTAATCGGCTATTCAGACTCAGACTTCGGAGGATGAAAAATCAACCGAAAGAGCAGCAGTGGAACATGTCAGTTTCTTGGAAACAAACTGATATCCTAGTTTAGCAAGAAGCAGCACTCAGTTGCCACGTCAACAACTGAAGCTGAATATGTAGCTGCTGGAAGCTGTTGTGTTCAAATCTTATGGATGAAGCAATAACTTAAGGATTACAAGGTGGAGACTGAAGAAGTGCCAATCTACTATGATAACAATAGTGCTATTGCAATATCTCAAAATCCAGTATTGCATTCAAGAACGAAGCACATTGATATCAGGCACCACTTCATCAGAGATCATATCGAGAAGAAAGACATATGCATCAGATATGTCAACACGGAGAAACAAATAGCTGACATCTTCACTAAGCCATTGCCAGAAGCTAGATTTGTTGAGTTATGCATCCAATTGGGATTTCTTGAACTAGCTTCAAAGGAGGATGACGATCATCCAATAGAAGGAGTGAAGAGAAGCACTCCCAATGATGATGAGAACTAACTCAAGAGGGCATCAGTATTCCAAGCTTTGGAGCTTAAACTGATATAGCCCATATCAGTTCTAAAAAGAGTGGTAAAAGGCTGCAAGAAAGCTGTAGAAAATGAGTAAACTGATCGCAGAAGGCATCAGTTCTCAACCAGTCATATTCAACTAATGAGAGCAGTTGAATTCAAAACTGACTAATGAAAACAAAGCTGCAGCTGGCAAGCTTAGGCTAAGCAAAGCTGAAGATGACAACTTAAGCTGACAAGGAGTCAAAGCTGAAGAAACTCTAGCTGAAACTGATCACTCCAAGCCAAGAGGATCATCAGTTGAGAAGGCAACTGATGACGTCAACAGCTCAAATGCCACGTGGAGACTGGAGGAGAGCAAAAATCAGATAAGTTCAAATTGAATTTATTATTGAACGGTAAAATGACGTGTCATCTAATATTACCGTTGACCCCACCTACTCCCTATCTCTCTCTCTCCTCATCAATTTTTCAACATTTAGATTAGAAGACCAATAAACTGAGTCTTTGAATCAACTCACTAAATATAAAACATTCAACATATCTCCATTTTAATCAAATTCCTACCAAAGAGATAGCTAAATTGCGTTCCTATCTTCACTGATCCAAACCGCATCACAAGTTCGAATCCTCAGAAAACCAAATCTTAAAAACAACACGATTCATTCTGTGACCTCTTTCTACTGAAACCCTCTTAAAATTCATGGCAGAAACAAACACACCAGCCATTCGATAAAAGTTCAACTTCAGAGAAACGGGTGAATCTTCTCAAAGGTTTCAAGTTAATCTCTTCAAAGATCAATTCATTTTTCTAGATGCGTACAGAGAAAGGTGCTCCAATTCTCCACTTCTTGAAGAAGTGATTCAGAAGATAACAGAGGTAGAAATTCTACAATTTCTTGAAGAGACACCATCGAAAAAGTATCCTGAACCGGTGTGTGAGTTCTATCTGAACTCAGAAGGGAAGAATCACAAAATCACTACTCAAGTCAGAGGAGCAGAAATTGAGATCACCCTAAAACTGCTGTCACAAGCTTTTCATCTGCCAAATGGAGATCTAAGGATAAATGAAGTAGAGGTCAATCAGCTAGAAGCCTACAACCGATGGAGAAGAGCAGATTGCTATGATCCCTACAAAATCACAACTTCAATCTCCTGCTTTCAAGAAGAATATCAGATCTTAGCTGGCATCATTGGAAGAATGATGGTTGGAGTGGCAGAAAATCAGTCTGAAATGACAGAGCTTAAGTACAAAATATGTCATGCCATTGACATGAGGATCAAAGTCGACTGGGCAGGATTCTTCTTCAAACAGATCAAGAAGTTCGTGGATATTATTGAAAAGCGTTGGAGTGCAAAGAGCTTCCATCAAAATATGTGTTTTGTCAGCAGAATCAGCAAACTGCTTGAATATGTATTCAATGTTCTAGAAGATGAAGCAGAGACACTACCGATAGACAGAGGTGATTATTTCCCATCATCCACAAAATAGACAAGAGGTCTTAAAGCTGCCAGTATACAAATTGGCATCAAAACAAGGAAGAATGAATGAGATATCAAGGGAAAAAGAAAAGTTGTCCTTAAAAAGTCTTACAAAGAAGACTCTGATTCTGAAGATAGTCTTCCAATCAGCCAATTGATTGGAACACCTATCAAGGCTCAACCACTACAACAAAGATCTTCAAAGTCTACATCAGCATTAGTGCCAACAAATGGTCGAGCAAATCAAAGGATTCAAGCTGCAAAAGGATCAGCCAGAACCAAAAAGAAAACTGGCAAATTAAGGAAGAAGCTAGCCAAAGACAAAGAAAAGAAGAAAACTGGTCCACCTCACCCTCCGAAGCTGCCACCATGAAATATCAAGATATTCGACATTAGTGATATCAAAGGTGATGATATTGTGCATTTTAGAGGCATCCCTTCAAGCAACTCAGGAGTAGAATATTTTAGGACGACTTGTCCACCGATGGGAGAAACAGATGAAAATATTCGAGCTCTTCTAAGAGCAGAAGTTATCAAAGGCTGGGCAGAAGCCAAAGTCACATAATTTATAACAACCAACTTTGCAGCAGAACTGATTGGGTTAGAAGCTCTATACAAAGCTTTTGCAAGATACTGCTACTGGTATCTATGGAGACATTGTTTCAACTCAGAAGCCCATTTTCTTCTGATTGCCCTTCATGAAATGAGCTTCTGGAGAAGAGAAGAACAATTGAGCGTTCTATGGTCAGGACAAGGCACTCCAGAGCAGAATCCAATTGTAGTGCTGAAGAAAATGCTGGAAATACAACAGTGGCATAGTCATCCAGCTGAACAAACAACTGATCAATCCAAAACAGTTCTTTGTGAAGAACTGGAAGCTGCAGAGGACAAAGATGAAATATCATCCAGAGGAGATGATTTGCAGCTAACCATTGCAGCTGATCAATTCAGTCCTTCAGGAACTATCCAGGCAGAAGATCAGTTCAGGCGGTCATCATATCAATTATCAGCTAAGCAAGAAGAGCTTTTTCAGAGCTTTCAACATCAGTTGAACCGACATGAGAAGCTTATCAGAAAGCTTCAAGCACACATCGGACTCCAATCATCTGAAGGTGAGTCCTCTAGCTCTGATGATGGGAAAAGCAGCCCCACCTTGCCTGCTACCAAGAGAAGAAGAACTGAACACAAGCGAGACTAGGAGCCTGATCAAGCACAGCTGATTCAAGACTCTCTAGTTATTATCTTGTGATTCAGTATACTTCAAAATTTTCTTAAAAAAAGGAAATGAAAATTATTTTAAAATTTTTATAATGTACATGACATGTCAGCATTCATTTTGAAATTTTGGACCGTTTGTAAAACTTTGACACATTTCATGGTCATTTCAAACCAACAACTAAAACGATAAAGGGAATTTAATTCTTTCAACTAACACATTTATAAGTCTCCTTCTTCACTCATAAAAACCCCTTTGCCAAAAATTTGAGAGAACACAATACTCCAATACATTCAACATCCACTGCATTTTTTTTTAAAAAAAAGAAAGAAGCAGTATATCAAGAGAATTCTCTTCTCTTTCAAAATGAGTATTCTCTCTTTCTCTCAAAAAGAAGAAAAGCTTCAATTCAAACTTAGCCAAATTTTTCAAAAATGGCTGAAGCTTTAAAAGCTCTTACCTGCTTCAAAGAGCAAATGATGAGAGATAAATTTCTGGAAAGATAGAAATTTCAATTGATTCTTCGAGAATCAAATAATCATTTTCTTCTGGTCAATCTTCACAAGACTGGAATTCTGTATTACCTAGAAACTCCAAGATTCTTTCGACAAAACTTGGTAAGTGAGTTCTTACTTCAAGCAAAGGTCACTGCAGATGGGAAGGTAATACAATCAGTGATTCAAGAAAAGAAACTCCAAATCACTGAACGAAAGATTGCAGAAATCTTTCAACTCCCCAAAAAAGGCTCCAGGGTTCAAGATCTGAAAGATTCAACTGAACCATACTAGAAAGAATGGTGTGTTTCAAATTACTCCAAGCAATTCAGTTTTACCACAACCAAAACTGACTTGAAGCCCGAGTATGGGGTCATGCTCAATATTATGAACAAGATGATGTTCGGTGCCATTGGAAGCTTGAGTCAGTTGACTCAAGAAAGATACAAGGTAGTGATACACCTTGTTGAAGGATTGGAAGCTAATTGGGCAGAATTCATCTTCTCCCAATTTAAGCATTAAGTTATCAAAGCCGCAGACTAAAAAAGAACTAGAAAATTTGAGTACAGAGTAGGACTTGTTCTAAGAATGAGCAACCTCCTGGAAGATATGCTAAACCTTCCAAATGATGATGCACTGCCAATCCTCATATCCGATTGGATTCCCAATAAAGGGAAAGCACATCTTCAGTCACTCAAGAAAAAGAGGGAATCTAAAGCCAAATCTGGCAATACAACTTCAAGCAGTTCAGATGCCAATGAATTTCCCTCTCCTCACTCCAAAAATGGATCATCAGTTGATTTTAAACTCTGCACTGATCCAGATGAGCTTATTCCCTTCATTGGAATTCCTCATCCAAATTATGGAGCTGAGTACTTCAGGAGAGCCTGTCCTCCTCTCCAACTGACTGAAGATAATATTCGCACTTTCTACAGTGGTGAATATGAAGTCAAGAGTGCTCAGAAAGATGTAACGAATCTCCTTCTCACTCACTTCACGTATGTTGCCAAGCAAGACAATCAGCTGTTCAAACAGCTACACCGGTACTTTTACTGGTACAACTGGAGACACTTAATGTCAATCCAGTCACATTTCTTTCTTACAGCCTTTCATAGCATGAGCTTTTGGCAACGTGAAGAGAATTAGAGCATCAAATGGATTGGAGCCTCAAATTCATTTCCTCCAAATATTGTGCAAGTCCAGCGGATTATGAAGCATCGACTTGATAACAACATTCCAGCTAAGGCCCTGCTAGCTGATGTTTAAGCCAGCTTGAGATCGCAAGGAGTTGCAACTAAAACACAGTGTGCCAACTGTCCAGTTGATCTATGCTGCCTGCATAGATAGATAAAGATCACTGCGGGTACCACTGAAGAGATAGATAGATAAAGATCTATGGAGCCTGTCCAATTCAGTCAGAAAGGCATATCTACAAGCTGCGGATACCACTGAAGAGATAGATAAAGATCTCTCTCATACTCAAGTAGTGAAAATCCCAAGGAGTCAACATCATTGGACAAAGTGGAGTCAAAGACGGTGAAGAAACTGCTACGTCTCCCGATCTCTTGTCCAGAAGTTATGTTATTCCACTCATCAAGTCTTGCTCAAAAGCTGCGAAGCTGCTAATAAATCAGCCCAGCTCATCCTGTAGAGGAATTAAAGAGCTAACCTCCTTAAAGCTGGCTACCTCAACAGTTGCCCTTAAGCAACTTCAGCATGCTGAGACTCAAGTCGGAAATGATTCCCCCAGAACATCTCCAGTTCAGCTTCCAAAAGGAAATGGTCTAATAGCTCTAAAGAAAGTAGTGAAGCTAGCCCCATTTGGCCACTCAAGAAGAGGAAATTGACAAAGAATCAATCAGCAGCTGCTCAACAAAACTGATTCCATCAGTTAAAGGTGATATAACCAGTTCCGTAGGAACTGATGCCTCGAGCTTCAAGTCCATTTTCTCATCAGCTGCCTGATCAATCCTCTTCGATAAGCTTCTCTACTCTCTATTCCTGACAACTTACTTTTGAAAAAACTATTGCTAACATTTCAAAATAAGCTTACTGTTCATCTGAGTTGCCATTTAAGTCTCTATACTTAGCATTAAAGTATAATGAGACAAATTTTTCTAAGGTAAATAAATAACAAATCTTCTGGCAAAATATTGTGCTATTTATGGCAACTACTCAGGTTTTCAAATCCTCAGATCTCAGCCGCTCGATAATAAAGCATTAATCCAAGTGGACGGCTGAGATGCATGCTGTAACACCCCAGATTTTTAATTGAGATTTATAGAATTCTTAATGATAATTAAGAAGTTAAGGAAGAAAATTAATTAGGGTTAATTGAGGTCAGATGTCAGTCACGACTTTAAGGGTCAGTTTTCGTGAAAATCATCTTTTCGGAAAGTTTGATCTTAATTCTTTTATGACCATTCGTGGTCTCGTTAGAAAGGTTTTAACTCAAGGAGTATGCCGGTGTTTTCGGATTTTAATTCTGAACTCAATTGAGTTCCCGGTGATGAAAAACGTATTTAAAGGATGAATGAATAGTAACTTTTGTGTGCGTTCATGTTTTGAGAAATTTACGAAATCATCCTCGTTGATCCGAGCCTAGTTCTGTCAGGCCACTCTTATGGGAAATGACCCAAGGATTCCGTTGTAATACCCCAGATTTTTGAATAAGGTTTAGAGGAATGTTAATGATAAGTTAATTAATTAAGAAAGAATTTAATTAAGATTAGCTAAGGTTGGATGTCAGTCACAACTTTAGGAGTCAGATCACCTTTTGAGAAATGTGATTTTAACTATTTTATGACCATCCGTGGTCTCACTAGAAAGGTTTTAACTCAATGAGTATGCCGGTGTTTTCGGATTTTAATTCTGAAGTCATTTGAGTTCCCGGTAATGAAAAACGCATTTAAAAGAAGAATGAATAGTAACTTTTGCGTGCGTTCATGTTTTGAGAAATTTACAAAATCCTCCTCGTTAATCCAAGTCCAGTTCTGTCAGGCCCCTCTCATGGGAAATGACTCAAGGATTCCGTTGGCGTTCACGGATTGACATTCTGAGATCAATCGAACGCTCGGGAGCCAAATCTGTCAGTCTGAGTGAATAGTAACAGTAATTCCAAAAAGGGAATCTTTGCTCGTCTTCCTTCTGACGAACCCGTCTTCTTCACGAAACAAGTTGGTTCACTAGTATTCGAGCCAACGAATCTCCTGGTATTTTCAGATTTCGTGTCTGAAGTCATTTGGACCTCGACATCGAATAAAGCAGCTTTTAACCGAACCCGGGGTAACTTTTGCAGTATTCCTGCACAGCAATGGCTTCCAAACGAAGCCAAAGCTATTCCTATATATAGGGGACCACCCCTTTAGTAATTCTTCCTCATTTCACATCTACTTCACTTCTAAATCGAGAGGGTGAAAAGCTTTGAAAGCCGAGAAGGTTCTGTCGAAGTAAAAATCGTTCTTCGTGTGTGTTCTTCAAGATGACGAGCAGAGTGGCGTGGAAGGGATGCGGTGAGGGAATGTGCTAGGGGCGCCGTTGAAATCGTAGCAGGCGGCCCTGCTGCCGTTGCGACTCGACAAGACGCCGAGCTAGCCACATTCCTTCGATGCACCTAACCCCGTCCATTCTTGTTCGTCAATCTCGATCCTATTTCTCTTTCGTCTTTTAAATTCCGCATTTACTTTCCGTTCTTTATGTTCTTCGCGTTCTTCATTATTGTTCGTCTAAAGTAGTATTTCGATTCATATTGAAGTTCCAAAATAATAACGCTTACGTTATATTTCTCGTCTTATTTTCGTTATTATTATTCTAGAAGATTAACTCCGTTATTCCATTAAATTCCATTCAAGTCATATTTATTTATTTTCGAGGATTCTCGTGTTTATACCGTTGTAATGCCAAAATTATTTTTAAGATAAAAGCATATTATTGCATGTTAAATTCATTACGTTGTTTTTATAAAAATCCGGGTTAATTGTTCTTCGTGTTCTTCATGTTCGTCGAAGAAATCAACGAACACGAAGAACAGTTGAAGAACACGTTGAAAAAGGAACCCAGATGATGAGAGAGAGAAAAGAGGGAGAGAGAGAGCCCCGCGGGGGGGGGGGAGGTGAGCGCCGCCGCGCCACACCCCCCACGGCCGCGCCGTGCCCGCTGGGGGACGGCCCGCCGGGGCTAGTAGCCCCGCGGCGGTGGGTAGCCCGCCGGGACAGGGTAGCCCCGCGGTGCCCCCCTCTCTTTTCTGTGTTGTTTCGTTTCCGTCCTTTCCGTCTATTTCCGTACCCCGTCTTTCCGATCTTTTCAAGTCTTTAAAATTATGATACTTTTAAGCCATGTTCAAGTTTAAATTATAGTAAGGTATTCAAGTTAATTTCAAATTATTTCGAATAAGATATTGAGTTATTTTCCGTCAAAAATTTAGAGATCGAGTCCAGAGGTTTCTTAAATAAATTAAACCATTCTCGATCCCCTTATTAAGTCAAAGTTGTGCTATCCATGTTAAGTCCTAGCTAAGAGAATTTTAGTTGGGTGTTACTTAATATCATGTTATTAGAAATCTTCGAAGAAGGCTTCTAAGTCGACGATTCGACTTTTGTAGGAGGAATCGAGCCTCGGAGAAATACTAAGGAAAACCACCAGCTCGTTGCCTCGTCTTCTGTTCTGTAATCAAGGTGGGTAAATCTATACTCATCTAAAGTTTGAGCTAATGAGCTCTAGAAGCATGTTAGGGCAAATGAGATATCCAATAAAGTATTTTGCTCAACCTGTTTGATCTCTGTACAAGGAAAGGAATAAATGAAGTTATGCATGATTATGCTGAATTATTATTTGGGTTAGATAAAGTAAAGAAAGCTAGTATAAGTTAAGTGAGCTCTCAAGTATGTTTAGATATGCTAGAATTGTTTATTTACAATTTATGCTAGCATGAAGTGTTTAGAATTGCTTTATTTGCAATCGATATTTATCCGCGTTCATTTTCTCGTACTTGAATGTTTATGCTTTAATAAAGCTCGTTTAGTTAAGGATTAAGGATTGCCTTGTTAGGGTAGCTTTACCCCCCTCCCCCCCTTTTGTAGGCCGAGATCATGTAGTGATAAGATATTAGCCTTAGACATTGTTCTAAGCCTGGTAATGATAGCAAGAATAGGAAGAGATGGACTTAGCATCCACTTAAGCAGGACTCGAGCTCAGAACTATTAAGGTAGACGTTGAGGGGTTTTTCCCTCGCAAACTCGTTCGGATATTTGAGGTAACCCCTCTTCTATCCTATGGCATGCCTAAGGGTACAGTTGACGACAGGTTTGAGCTAAGTTGGGCCCAAAAGAAAAGAAAAGGTTTTACGGATACAGAGAGGGCTTTTGCGTTTTGCTCTCCATATACCGTCTATTAATCATTGGATATCTTGAAAGTTATAAAAGCATTTTTGCTAAAACCCACTGAGTACATTAGTGCTCATGCCCCCTTTTTTCAAATGTTTTCAGGTTGAGATGCTGAGGATGCTGGTGGCTGTGAATGTGGGTTGGCTGCCAAGACTATTTTGCTATTATCTAATGTTTCTATGAAATCCCACTTTGTGATCCGCTACTCTGATACACTCTTTTCAATTCTGTTTAAGTCCTATTATGTTTAGCAAGACTCTATAAATAATCCCCTCAGAAACGATCTAATACTTATAAGATGCATATTATGTTTATCTCTGCTTTGGAGTATAACCTCCGTTCATCTGCAAAGAGGTCTAACAAGTCAGTATCTGATTAGTTAGCCGTTTCATTCCGCTTAAGCATGCTTTCTTTTAATCCAAGTAAACCCGAGCATCACCATTCAACTTCTAAAGCACGTCTTGATTCTTAAACTGCTTGATAAATCCCCTATCTTTATGCATTAATCCCTTAATAACACCCTGTCCCCACTCGAAAATCCCTATCTCGGGACCAGGCTGTTACAGTTGGTATCAGAGCAAGTTTGCAACTCTGCAGACCTGTCTCTTTGTTTGAAATAAGTTAATAAGTCTATGTGGATATAAGTTGTTCTCTGATAAGTTAAAGCAGCAACCCACAGCTCGCCATCACCCTCGCACTCTCAACCAAAAATCAAGGTATGATAGCATGAAAATTTTGGATTTTGGATTCATGATTTTGGAATACAGGAAGGGAAAAGATTTGAGCAAGCATACCTGTTTTATGGACAAGAGAAAAACCGTGAAAATGAAATTCCAAGTAAAAGGTGTTCGGGTAAGATGATTTCCCAGATGGAAAGTTTGTGAAAAGATTTCTTGATTCCAAAATGACTGAAAAATCATCTCTCGAAATTTTGACTCAAAAGAAAAGGTAAACAATGTATGTTTAAAGAACTTTGGGCACCAAAATTTTTATAAAAGTTGTCAACTGCTTCATAAAATGGAATTAAGCATGCAAGATTAATCCAGATATTAGAAGGACCTTAGGTCTCCCTTTTTGAATCTAGACTGATTAAGTTATTCTCTTCTAGATGGTTAAGCGTCGTTCGACAGCTAGGAAGAGCGTGCCTCTTTTTCGCCCTGTGCAAGAAAGAGTTGAGAGATTCAGAAGAGAAACTTGGAATGGTAACGAACAGTTACTGTCCTATATGGAGAGATACCTCGAAAGGTGGGCCTGGGCAAATGGCTACGGAGGAGAGCCCGGGAGCGTATCCGACTTGGAAACGTGCATCCGCATGTGCGAGCATGCGCCACCTGCTTGGAGGCCTACAATGTACCGTATCCTGCAAAGCACGATCATCCGCGATCCCGAGACGTACGCTGAGATCGGAAACCTGACGGAATTCTCGTCAGCCTTAATGGCTCGCTGGGTATCGGAGTATGGCCACATGCACGCCTTAGCCGAGCAGCAAAAAGATGAGCAAAATCCCTCTCTCGTGGTAGAGTTAGAACTGCAAAGGGCGACTCTTAACAGTCTCCCTAGATTTCAAGTGCCTCGCCCTCACGATGAAGGAACCACAGGGGCAGGACCCTTGAATGTCAGAATCGTGAACCACACCGAGTCCCTATTCTCCTACACTCCTCAAGTGAACCAGTGGACCCCTGTGTCCACTTCTCAGGGTCTGGGATAGTGTATGCCCCATCAGTATCCTGAAGGGAGTGTTCGCATGAGGACATTCAAGTTCACCATCCCGGAAACGGTTGATATCGGAGACGAAAAAGAAGAAGACGAGGACCCAGAAGAAGGCGAAGAGGAAGTAGGATCGCCATGCAAGGAGAAGGGTAAAGGCCCGACTCATGATTAAGCATAGAAAGGAGGTGTAGAAGGTGTTGCTGTTAGAACACCTAGATATCTAATCCATCTGTTTGCCTGTAATCTAATATCCGCTCTGACCAAGACTTTAATATGCAATAGATGTTTTAAGATTTCAAAACCCAATAGTGGCAGTGAATTTTCCAAGAGACTGCCCTATCCCGGTTGTAACCCATAATTTACTATATCGATGCCAAAGTCCTCTAAAATGAGGCAATTTTCCCATCATGTTTAAATGACGCCTAAATTTCATTTTGTTGATCTATCTTGTGCAATTAAAAGGCCTTATCAAAAGGCATTCTTGCTTTGTGTAAATTTAATCAAACCTCGCTAATATCTAGTTCTTTAGAATGCCGCCTCGAAGACGTCAAGCCGAGAATGAGGATGAGAACGAACCTGAGCAAGCCCCAAACCTCGGTCCAAAAGCCGAAAGTGTGTTTCTCAAACATAACCCTCCATCGTTTAATGGTTTAGGAGATCCAATAGATGCCGAAAAATGGGTTCGCTCCTTAGAATGAATCTTCGATTTCATAGCTTGCACTGAAGGAGAGAAACTAAGTTGCGCTCTTTTCATGTTAACGGAGGATGCAGACTATTGGTGGGAGTCCGTATGAAGGACCATAACCCCGGTTCAATGGGAAGACTATAGTTAGGAAGATTTCAAGCATGATCTGTATCAGAAGTATATTCCGGATTGTTACCGAGAGGCAAAACAGATGGAGTTCTGGAATCTGAAGCAAGGGAATAAGACAGTGTCGGAATACGATAGAGAATTCAACCAGTTGTCAAGGCATGCTCCACATCTAGTGGACACAGACGGGAAGAAAGCACGCAAGTTCAAGAAAGGACTCAGATCCGAGATTGGCATAGCCCTCGCTGGGCAAGAAGACATGTCTTATGCCCGAAACCATGTACCCGCAACCACTTCAGCAACTTCCTGGAAACTAGCCAAGACTGTAGCAATGAGGACCTCAGGGTCAAAGGCCGGGACTGAACCCGAGACTGAACCAAGGGCGAGACCAAAGGTCCAATCAAGGACAAAGGCTGCCTCAGCCAGCTCGTACTTATGCTCTCAATCAACAGCAAGCTGCGAAGGCCCCAGGTAATCTAGCAGGTATGATTACCCTCCTCGAGACGCCAATTTTAGCTCTCTTTGACACAGGAGCATCACATTCGCTTATAGCTGAGCCTGTTTGTAAGAAACTGAAGATTGAACCCGAGAATGCCGAGAATGCCCTTGAAATAAGTATTCCCTCTAGAAAGAAAATGATGTCTAGGAAGGTCTGCTCTAATCTAGAACTGAACATAGAAGGGGAAAACTTTAAGTCAAATCTTTATGTGATAAAGATTCAGGACTTCGACATAATCCTAGGAATGGATTGGTTAGCCTCAGCTAATGCTTCCATAAGCTGCCCCGAGAGGGAGGTAACGTTTCGACCACCTGGGAAACCCGAGGTGAAAATCTACGGATCAAGGCTAGGAACCAAAATCCCAGTGATATCCGCCCTAAAGGCCACCAAGATGATAAGGAAGAACGACTGCCAAGCATTTTTAGTCAACCTAATAAGGAAAGAGGAAGGAGAGCTTTCCATTGAAGACGTTCCAGTCGTAAGAGAATATCCCGATATATTCCCAAAGGAGCTGCCAGGACTACCTCCAGACAGGCAAGTGGAGTTCGCTATCAAGTTGGAACCAGGAGCCGCTCCAGTTTCGAAAGCCCCCTACAGAATGGCGCCTAAGGAGTTGCAAGAACTCAAAGTTCAACTGCAAGAGTTACTAGACCTAGGTTTTATCAAACCTAGTGTGTCGCCTTGGGGAGCCCCAATCTTGTTCATAAAGAAAAAGGATGGCACGTTAAGAATGTGTATCGACTATAGAGAGCTTAATAAGCTAACCATCAAGAATCGATACCCTCTCCCAAGAATAGACGATCTCTTCGATCAACTCAAGGGAGCAAGTGTCTTCTCCAAGATAGACTTAAGATCTGGGTACCATCAGTTAAAAATCCAAAAGGAGGATATCCCTAAGACCGCTTTCAGAACTCGCTATGGGCACTACGAGTTTGTCGTAATGCCATTCGGATTAACCAACGCCCCAATAGTGTTCATGGATTTAATGAACCGGGTTTTTCACCCGTACCTTGATAAGTTTGTCCTAGTTTTCATAGATGATATTCTCATCTACTCCAAGGATGAGGAAGAACATCAGGAACACCTAAGAGTGGTGCTGGAAACCTTAAGAAGAGAAAAGTTTTATGCTAAGTTCAACAAATGTGAGTTTTGGCTCAAAGAAGTAACGTTTCTAGGTCATATAGTCTCGGTAGAAGGAATCAAGGTGGATCCGGCCAAGATTGAAGTTGTAAGCAACTGGAAGTCTCCAAGAAGTGTGAACGAGATAAGGAATTTCCTAGGACTCACTGGATACTATCGCAGATTCATTGAAAGATTCTCGACTATATCCAAGCCTATGACGCGACTGCTACAGAAGGATTCCAAGTTCAAATGGACGCCTGAATGTGAGGAAAGTTTTCAAACCTTGAAGAAGATGCTAACCACAGCCCCTGTTTTAGCCATCCCAGAAGGGAATGAAGATTTCGTGGTTTACGCAGATGCATCAAGTAAAGGATTAGGATGCGTACTAATGCAGAGAGGAAAGGTGATTGCTTATGCTTCTAGACAGCTTAAGAATCACGAACAAAACTACCCGACGCATGACTTAGAACTAGCAGTGGTCGTTCATGCGCTGAAGATCTGGAAGCACTACCTCTACGGAGCTAAGTGTGAGATCTTCTCAGATCACAAGAGCTTGAAGTATTTCTTCGAGCAAAAAGATCTTAACATGAGACAAAGAAGATGGCTAGAACTCGTAAAAGACTATGACTGTACGATCCACTACCACCGAGGGAAAGCAAATGTAGTAGCAGATGCCCTAAGTAGAAAAGAGAAGGCAGAGTTAGGACTCGTTTCAGCTCAGGAAGATTTTCGCAAGGAGTTCGAGAAGTTAAAGATCGAGGTGCTAACACCACCCGAGACCATTCAAGCTCAAACTGCCGCGACAGTCGCTCAGCCCGACCTAAGGCAAAGGATAATTGAAGCCCAGATAGGAGACGAGTTTCTCGAAAAGAAAAGGGCTGAAGCGCGAACTGATAACTCTCAAGAATTCGCGAAAGCCGCCGACAACGCACTCTTGTTCAAAGGAAGGCTTTGTGTGCCTAGCAAGGGAGAACTGAAGGAGGAAATCTTGTGCAAAGCACATGACACGCCATATACAGCATATCCCGGAAGCACCAAGATGTACCAAGACCTCAAGAGGAACTTCTGGTGGAATAACATGAAAAGGGAAATAGCCGCCTTCGTGGAAAGGTGTCTGAGTTGTCAACAAGTGAATGCTTTGCATCAAAAACCTTCTGGTTTGCTTCAACCCCTAGAAATTCCTGAATGGAAGTGGGATCACATCAACATGGACTTTGTTGTAGGATTGCCAAGGTCTAAGCGGAGAAATACCGCTATTTGGGTAATCGTTGATCGATTATCTAAATCGGCACATTTTGTTGCTGTTAGGATGACAGACGGACTAGATCAACTAGCCCAGTTGTATGTTAAGGAAATTGTGCGTTTGCATGGAGTGCCGGTCTCGATTACATCGGACCGTGATTCAAGATTTACATCAAGATTCTGGAGGAGCCTACAAGATGCAATGGGATCAAAGCTCAACTTTAGCACAGCGTTCCATCCGCAAACGGATGGCCAATCTGAAAGGACCATCCAGATTCTAGAAGACATGCTTAGAGGAGTCGTCATCGATCAAGGAGGCAATTGGGAAGAGTTACTGTCTTTGGTAGAATTTGCCTATAACAACAGCTACCAGACATCGATCGGCATGGCCCCTTACGAAGCCCTTTATGGAAAGAAGTATAGGTCGCCCCTATATTGGGACGAGGTCGGAGAGAAAAGGATACTTGGACCCGAGATGGTCCAGGAAGCCATCCAGAAAATCGAGCTCATTCGTCAGCGCATCAAGGAAGCTCAGGATAGACAGAAGGCTTATGCAGATGAGAGGAGGACGAATCTCAGCTTCAACGTTGGAGATAAAGTGTTTTTGAAGGTGTCTCCATCAAAAGGAATAATTCGTTTTGGCAAACGAAGCAAATTAAGGCCCAGATTTATCGGACCTTTTGAGATATTAGAAAAGGTGAATGAAGTAGCCTACAGGTTGGCCTTACCACCCAACCTGAGTAATGTACATGACTTCTTTCATGTCTCAATGTTACGAAAGTACGTGTTTGATCCAAAACACGTGATTAGCAAGGAAGAGATAGTCCTGAATGAGGACTTAGCCTATGAAGAAAAGCCTCAAGCCATCATGGATCGAAAAATTCAGAAGCTGAGAAATAAGGAGATCGATCTTGTGAAAGTAATCTGGAACCACCATGGCTCGGAGGAAGCAACTTGGGAGCTTGAATTCGAGTTGCTCAAGAAGTACCCTGATATCGCTTATCATGGTTAGTAAATTTCGGGATGAAATTTTATTTAAGGAGGGTAGGATGTAATACCCCAGATTTCTGAATAAGGTTTAGAGGAATGTTAATGATAAGTTAATTAATTAAGAAAGAATTTAATTAAGATTAGCTAAGGTTGGATGTCAGTCACGACTTTAGGAGTCAGATCGCCTTTTGAGAAATGTGATTTTAACTATTTTATGACCATCAGTGGTCTCATTAGAAAGGTTTTAACTCAAGGAGTATGCCGGTGTTTTCGGATTTTAATTCTGAAGTCATTTGAGTTCCTGGTGATGAAAAACGCATTTAAAAGAAGAATGAATAGTAACTTTTGCGTGCGTTCGTATTTTGAGAAATTTACAAAATCCTCCTCGTTAATCCAAGTCTAGTTCTGTCAGGCCCCTCTTATGGGAAATGACTCAAGGATTCCGTTAGCGTTCACGGATTGACATTCTGAGATCAATCAAACGCTCGGGAGCCAAATCTGTCAGTCTGAGTGAATAGTAACAGTAATTCCGAAAAGGGAATCTTTGCTCGTCTTCCTTCTGACGAACTCGTCTTCTTCATGAAACAAGTTGGTTCACTAGTATTCGAACTAACGAGTCTCCCGGTATTTTTAGATTTCATGTATGAAGTCATTTGGACCTCGACATCGAATAAAGCAGCTTTTAACCGAACCCGAGGTAACTTTTGCAGTATTCCTGCACAGCAATGGCTTCCAAGGGAAGCCAAAGCTTTTCCTATATATAGGGGACCACCCCTTTAGTAATTCTTGCTCATTTCACATCCACTTCACATCTAAATCGAGAGGGTGAAAAGCTTTGAAAGCCGAGAAGGTTCTGTCGAAGTAAAAATCATTCTTCGTGAGTGTTCTTCAAGACGACGAGTGGAGTGGCGTGGAAGGGATGCGGTGAGGGAATGTGCTAGGGGCGCCGTTGAAATCGTAGCAGGCAGCCCTGCCACCGTTGCGACTTGACGAGACGCCGAGCTAGCCACATTCCTTCGACGCACCTAACCCCGTCCATTCTTGTTCGTCAATCTCGATCCTATTTCTCTTCCGTCTTTTAAATTCCGCATTTACTTTCCGTTCTTTATGTTCTTCGCGTTCTTCATTATTGTTCGTCTAAAGTAGTATTTCGATTCATATTGAAGTTCCAAAATAATAACGCTTACGTTATATTTCTCGTCTTATTTTCGTTATTATTATTCTAGAAGATTAACTCCGTTTTTCCGTTAAATTTCGTTCAAGTCATATTTATTTATTTCGGAGGATTCTCGTGTTTATACCGTTGTAATGCCAAAATTAGTTTTAAGATAAAAGCATATTATTGCATGTTAAATTCATTACGTTGTTTTTATAAAAATCCGGGTTAATTGTTCTTTGTTTCTTCGTGTTCGTCGAAGAAATCAACGAACATGAAGAACAGTTGAAGAACACATTGAAAAAGGAACCCAGATGATGAGAGAGAGAAAAAAGGGAGAGAGAGAGCCCCGCGGAGGGGTGAGCGCCGCCGCGCCACACCCCCCACGGCCGCGCTGTGCCCGCCGGGGGCGAAGTGCTCGCCGGGGCTAGTAGCCCCGCGGCGGCGGGTAGCCCGCCGGGGCAGGGTAGCCCCGCGGCGCCCCCCTCCCTTTTCTGTGTTGTTTCGTTTCCGTCCTTTCCGGCTATTTCCGTACCCCGTCTTTCCGATCTTTTCGAGTCTTTAAAATTATGATACTTTTAAGCCATGTTCAAGTTTAAATTATAGTAAGGTATTCAAGTTAATTTGAAATTATTTCGAATAAGATATTGAGTTATTTTCCGTCAAAAATATAGAGATCGAGTCCAGAGGTTTCTTAAATAAATTAAACCATTCTCGATCCCCTTATTAAGTCAAAGTTGTGCTATCCATGTTAAGTCCTAGCTAAGAGAATTTTAGTTGGGTGTTACTTAATATCATGTTATTAGAAATCTTTGAAGAAGGCTTCTAAGTCGACGATTCGACTTTTGTAGGAGGAATCGAGCCTCGGAGAAATACTAAGGAAAACCACCAGCTCGTTGCCTCGTCTTCCGTTCCGTAATCAAGGTGGATAAATCTATACTCATCTAAAGTTTGAGCTAATAAGCTGTAGAAGCATGTTAGGGCAAATGAGATATCCAATAAATTATTTTGCTCAACCTGTTTGATCTCTGTACAAGGAAAGGAATAAATGAAGTTATGCATGATTATGCTAAATTATTATTTGGGTTAGATAAAGTAAAGAAAGCTATTATAAGTTAAGTGAGCTCTCAAGTATGTTTAGATATGCTAGAATTGTTTATTTACAATTTATGCTAGCATGAAGTGTTTAGAATTGCTTTATTTGCAATCGATGTTTATCCACGTTCATTTCCTCGTACTTGAATGTTTATGCTTTAATAAAGCTCGTTTAGTTAAGGATTAAGGACTGCCTTGTTAGGGTAGCTTTACCCCCCCCCCCTTTTGTAGGCCGAGATCATGTAGTGATAAGATATTAGCCTTAGACATTGTTCTAAGCCTGGTAATGATAGCAAGAATAGGAAGAGATGGACTTAGCATCCACTTAAGCAGGACTCGAGCTCAGAACTATTAAGGTAGACGCTGAGGGGTTTTTCCCTCGCAAACTCATTCGGATATTTGAGGTAACCCCTCTTCTATCCTATGGCATGCCTAAGGGTACAGTTGACGACAGGTTTGAGCTAAGTTGGGCCCAAAAGAAAAGAAAAGGTTTTACGGATACGGAGAGGGCTTTTGCGTTTTGCTCTCCGTATACCGTCTATTAATCATTGGATATCTTGAAAGTTATAAAAGCATTTTTGCTAAAACCCACTGAGTACATTAGTGCTCATGCCCCTTTTTTTCAAATGTTTTCAGGTTGAGATGTTGAGGATGCTGGTGGCTGTGAATGTGGGTTGGCTGCCAAGACTATTTTGCTATTATCTAATGTTTCTATGAAATCCCACTTTGTGATCCGCTACTCTGATACACTCTTTTCAATTCTGTTTAAGTCCTATTATGTTTAGCAAGACTCTATGAATAATCCTCTCAGAAACGATCTAATACTTATAAGATGCATATTATGTTTATCTCTGCTTTTGAGTATAACCTCCGTTCATCTGCAAAGAGGTCTAACAAGTCAGTATCTGATTAGTTAGCCATTTCATTCCGCTTAAGCATGCTTTCTTTTAATCCAAGTAAACCCGGGCATCACCATTCAACTTCTAAAGCACGTCTTGATTCTTAAACTGCTTGATAAATCCCCTATCTTTATTCATTAATCCCTTAATAACACCCTGTCCCCACTCGGAAATCCCTATCTTGGGACCGGGCTGTTACATCCGTTGGCGTTCACGGATTACCATTCTGAGGTCAATCAAACGCTCGGGAGTAAAATCTGTTAGTCTGAGTAAATAGTAAAAAGTAATTCCAAAAAGGGAATCTTTGTTCGTCTTTCTTCAGACGACCCCGTCTTTTTCACGAATCAAGTTGGTTCACTAGTATTCAAGCCAACGAGTCTCCCGGTATTTTTAGATTTTGTGTCTAAGGTCATTTGAACCTCGACATCGAATAAAGCAGCCTTTAACCGAACCCGTGGTAACTTTTGCAGTATTCTTGCACTGAAGTGGCTTCCCTTGGAAGCCAAAGCTTTTCCTATAAATACAAGGCCACCCCTTTGCATTCATTTGCTTATTTCCATCCATTTCACTTCATAGAGAGTGGGAAAGCTCGTAAGAGCCGAGAAAGTTCTGTCGAAGTAAAAAAAAAGTGTTCTTCGTGAGTGTTCTGCAAGACGATGAGCGGAGTGGTGTGGAAGGGATGTGGTGAGGGAAGGTGCTAGAGATGCCGTTGGGTTGTAGCGGGCGGCTCTGCTGCCGTTGCAACTCGACGAGACGCCGAGCTAGCCACCTTCCTTCGACGCACCTAACCCCGTCCATTCTTGTCCGTCGGTCTCGATCTCTATTTCTTTTTCCGTCTTTAAATTCCGCATTTACTTTCCGTTCTTTACGTTCTTCACGTTCTTCATTATTGCTCGTTTACCTTCCGTCTAAGTTATGTTTCAATTTTTGTTGAAGTTCCAAGTTAATAACGTTTACGTTATATTTCTCGCTTTATTCCTGTCGTTATTATTCTTGAAATTAGCCCCGTTTATTTCGTTTAAATTCCGTTCAAGCTATATTTAGAGATTTCATCGTTATTCTAAATATTTAAAGAGGATTATCGTGTTTACATCATTATAATGCAAAAATTTCTTTTAAAGTTAAAGCATGTTGTTGCATGTTAATTTCAAGTATGTCGGTTTTAAGAAAATTCGGGTTAATTGTTCTTCGTGTTCTTCGTGTTCGTCGAAGAATCAACGAACACGAAGAAATCAGTTGAAGAACACAGTTGAAGAAACCCAGTAGAAGAGAGAGAGAGAGAGAGAGAGAGAGAGAGAGAGAGAGAGAGAGAGAAAAAAAAAGGAGCCTCGCGGGGGGGGTGCGCCGCCGCGCCACACCCCCCTCGGCCGCGCCTAGCCCGTCGGGGGTGGGGAGCCCGCCGGGGTAAGGTAGCCCCGCGGCGGCAGGGAGCCCACCGGGGCAAGGTGGCCCCGCGACGGGGGGGAGCCCGCCGGCACCCATGTGTGCCGCGGCGGCCCCCCCTTCTCCGTGTTGTTTTTCCACCGTTTCTTTTCGGCTATTTCCGTACCCTCTTCCCAAGATTTTCAAGACGTGTTATTTCCAAGTTATTTTCAAGTTAAATTTTAGAGAAGCAATCAAGATATTCTCAATTTATTTCGGGTAATCTATTCAAGTTATTCCTAGTTTAAAAATTTGGGAAATCAAGTCGAGATGTTCTTTAAATAAATTCTTCTCGAAATTTATAAAGTCGTAAAGTCGTGCAATCTGTAAATAAATCTTAGATTTTAGTCTTCGAGTAAAATGCCATTATTTCTTGCTTTAGATAGTCAATTTCCTCGAAGGAGGTCGCTAAATCGATGATTCGACTTTTGTAGGAGGAAGTGAGCCTCATAGGAAATCGGAGAAGGATCTTCAGCTCGTTGCTTCATTTTTCGTCCAGTAATCGAGGTGGATAAATCTATACTCATCTAAAGTTTGAGCTAATAAGCTCTAGAAGCATATAGGGCAAATGAAATATCCAATAAAGTATTTTTGCTCTGCCTGATCGATCTCTGTACAAGGTAGGAAAGAAAGAAAGATATTATGTTTAATTGAGCTCGTGAGCATGTTTAGAAATGCTAGAAATATTAAAGTATTGTTATGCTTAGCATGTGATGTTTAGAATGGTCTTTAGTTGAAATTCGTATTCATTTACGTTCATCTCCTTGTATTGAATGTTTATACTGTGTTAAGGCTCGTAAGTTAAGAATTAAGGATTGCCTTGTTAGGGTAGCGTTAAATCCCTTACAGGTCAAGATTATGCTTTATTAAAGGACTAGCCCTTAGACGTTGCTCTAAGATTGGTTTTACTAGCAAGATGAAGGAAGAAAGGAACTTAGCATTTCGCTTAAGCAGAAATTGAGCTCACAACTTTTAGAGGTAGTCACTGCTGGGTTAATTCCCTCGCAAACTCGTTTGGATATTTGAGGTAACCCCTCTTCTATCCCATGGCATACCTAAGGGTACAGTTGACATCAGGTTTGAGCCAAGGTTGGGCCCAAAAGTAAAGAAAAGGTTTTGCGGATATGGAGAGGGCTTTTGCGTTTTGCTCTCCATATACCGCCAGTTCATTGTTGGATATTTCTCAAGTTATTAAAGAAGCTTTCATTAAAAAAACCCACTGAGTACATTAGTGCTCACGCCCTCTTTTTCAAATGTTTTCAGGTTGAGATGCCGAGGATGATGGTGGCTGTGGATGTGGGTTGGCTGCCAAGATTGTTTTGCTGTTATATAAGTTTCTTTGAAATCCCATTATGTGTTCTGCTACTCTGATTAACTCTTTCTAAATTCCGTTCAAGGTTCTATTATGATTATTCGAGATACGAAGAATATTTCCAGATGATTACATATATATAAGACTCATATTAAGTTTATTTCCGCTTTCCAAGTATGTTTTCCTTTCGCCTATAAAAGAGCCTATGCTTGTTGGTATCTGATTAGTTAGCCGTTTTATTCCGCTAAAGCATGTTTCCTTCTTAATCAAGTAAACCCGAGTATCATCAACTATCTTCAAAGCGTACCTTTATTCTTAAACTTCTTCGTTAATCTTCCGACTTTACTCATTAAATCCCTTAATAACATCCCGTCCCCATTCATTAATCCCTATCTCGGGACCGGGCTGTTACACATGCATCATTTATTCAACTAATTTTCTTTCAAATTAGATAGCTGATCAGCCAGTAAGCACTTGATTGCTCTAGTTTTAATGCATGCAAAATTACTGCTTTTAAAAGCAGCGGAGAAACTGAAGAAGGAAAATATATACAATAGGGGAAAAATTCTCTCTCTAACTTCTTCATTTCCTCTCCTTGTCTTCTCACTTATCCATAGCCCCTTCTCTCTCCTCTTATATCATCAAAGAATGGCTTCATCATTCCAATCGATGAATATGGAACTTCTGATAAAGAAGCTCACAATGGATAAGTTCGTTGATCGTGTTTTTCTTCAAGCTCGAATCGGTCATGAGAAGACCAGCATGATCTTTCACTTGTTGGAGTCATGCGGGCTCTTGTCATTTATGACAACACAGCCCAAAAGGAAGCATCTTTTGCTTGTAGCTAAGTTCTACTATCACGTAAAAATCTGAGGACACAGCATAATCTCTGTTGTCCGAGATCAGGTTATCATCATCAACAAAGATGTGCTAACCGACCTGTTCCAGCTCCCCGATAATGGCCCAAAGGTGTTTGAACTATTGTTTTCTTCAAAGTTGGAGCTGTGGAATGACTGGAAACGTCCACACGTTGATCACAGAGACTTTACAAACAACTTGAAAGATAGTCTCTCTCCAACCATGGCCCAGATTCTGGACATTACGGTGCACATTTTTCTGAGTAGCATCACCAATGCACAGTTCAATAACAACAGCTCTCATCTTATGGCCGCAATATATTATGGATGCAAGGCTGATTGGGCATCCTATATATTAGCACAACTTCAGTGTCATGTGAGGCATGCTGAGCTCGATCTAACCTCTGGCACATTCAAAGCCAAGTTAGGATTTGCAAATCGACTCAGTCATATCATCACGGAGCAACTCAGAACAGTTTCTGGTAGATACACTATCCCCAGAAGAGATCTCCTTTCTACAGTCTACATTCACCGAATACATGAAAATGTAACTGGCCGCCCTAGGAAGTCGAGACTTCAGCTCATGGAGGACCACAGCCCAGCTAAAGGAAAGCAGCCACTCCTTTATGTTGATCCTCCAGCTGATGCAGGACAGTCCTTGACTGACAGTGACTCTCACACTTGTACAAGTGGCGAGTCTATTGCACCTACAACCAGCGAACCTCCTTATGTCGCTGCCCCAGAATCTCTGGAAGAAGGCTTCAATGCAAGCCTTGACCAACAACTACATAGTTGTTTTGGTCAAATAAGAGAACACAATCCCTTTCTCTTCGAACACCTTCGCAGATATCTCCAGTATCACCTCTGAAGGTACCAGGTGGATGATGCCACCATGCTAATGATGGCCGACAAGTGAGGCTACTCATATTGGATTGAAGAATGTGAATAGAGCCGAAGTTGGATGAACTATCCACTTAATACGCCTCCATCAGTCCCAGAAATCATGGATTCCATGATTCAGAGGATTCAAACCTTGGTGCCTTATGATACACCCCTTCCTAAACATGAGCCCTCTCACTCATCCATAACTCCTCTTCAAGAGAATGCCATCACCACCATTCTGAATGAGCCACTTCTCAAAATTGTATCAGCCTCTTCTCCTTGGCAAGGTCAACCATCCTTCTCAGATCTTGACCAACTAATGGTGATAGAGGAGCCTTATTTATGGTTGTCTGCTCCTGTGCCTGCATCCCATGCTCCCCACATCACCAGCAACTTGCTGGCCACTTTTTTCTCCCCTCTGCCACAGTTGTCATTGCCTCATTATGACTTCCATTAACTCGCCCTTTTGGATGATGCCAAAAAGAGGGAAGGATATATTGATGATGAAAAATCATATGTTTCAACATATGATTTCTGGCAAGGTGATATAACTCTTTAGGATGAGATCCAAAGAGATGTCCAAAGAGAGGTACGGCTTCAAAGGGAAGCTGTCTTTCTAGGGGAAGCTACTCACGAGGGGGAAGCTACCCATCAGGGGGAAGCTATTCATGAGGGGAAAGTCCAACTTGAGCATTGCCCAGCTCAAGATTACTATTGGACTTGGGAGAATGCTCAGCTGAAATAACAACAAGAATGGGGTATTCACAGCATACCCAGTATCTCCCCCTGCAAGTTTGAAAAAGGAGAATCGAGCAAGAGAAAACAGAACTGAGTGGTCAACAGTTCCAATTGAAGAATGAAGTTAAAATATCAAATTTTGATATTCTCTCTCTCTCTTACTTCCTATAATTCTTCATCTTATATGCTCAATCAGTTTCTAAAACATGCTCTTTTGTTTATAATACAAAATATTCTGATCATGCTTATTTGTCCCTTTGAATAGCTTAAGGCTTTCCATGCGCTCAAAATCAAAATTGAAAATTCGCATGATAATTAAAATTGAGCTGTCTTTAAAACTGAAACATTTGAAGCTTTTCAATTTGTGCAAACGAGTACTCAGATATCTGAAGGTCATTTTAGCTGTATTTCTCATCAGCAAAACTATGATACTTTACAGATAAAACTCGTTGAGCTCACATATTAATATATGCTTCATCACTCTAATACTCATCTTTTTATCAAAGCTCTGATGTTTATATCAAAGCATTGATACTCATGAATGTATAAAATATTAGCTTTCAAAAGCTACAAGCATCTAAGATTGTTCTTATGAACATGGTCTATTTTCAGCCTTGTCACCAGAACTTGTACAGGCTCAGATGCTCATTCATGAATGATAACCTTGTACAGTTTTTCCATCATCAAATCAGTTGGTTTTGACATCATCAAAAAGTGGGAAATTGTTAGGAAAATTGTTGGAAAAATCCCAAATGATGGTTTTGATGAAATGTCAAAACATGTGTGATGATTTAATGAAAAACTCCAGGTTATGATGAGTTGGAAATCAAGGATAATAACCAAATAAGACTTTCAAGCTGAGATGAGAGACAGCTATTCAGAAGCATGGTCAACCAGCTTACAAGTTGCCTTGATCAGACCAGTCAGAGTAAACTCTTCAAAGCTTGAGATAAGCTGTAAAGGGGGAAGAGAACTTTAGAGACTGATAGGCATCCACAGATGAGTTGATCATCGGTCTTAGTAAAAAGCCAGGATAGACTGATGAATAAAGTCAGCTTGAAAGCTGAAACTGATCTGATCAAAGATCAGTCAGAGCTGATCCCAAACTGATCAAAGATCAGTTTACTGGTAAAATAGCTCTAAATGCTTTAAGCCTTCACTTAACTGACCATAGATCAGTTCAGAGAGAAAAGGTAAAAGCTCAATCAGTCGCCAACTGATAAGTCTAGAAATGAAAGCTTTTAAGTTTCGCTGATGAGTCAGCTAAACTACACTATATCATGATAGAAGCTCAAGGGAGCTGAAGATCTGCCAACTGGACAATCTCAGAGCTGAAAACTGAGATAGCTGAGAGCCCATCAGCTGAATGTCCAAAAATTAATAGCCGAATCACCTGTTCCTACTGACAAGCAGTTAATGAAGATCTTACCAGGAAATCTTTAGAAGATCCTCATGATCTAAGAGCAGAGAACATTAAAGTCAAAACGGATAGTTCATTAAAAGAGCTTCAAACGGCTACAAGCATTGAAAATGCTACCGGTGATTTTTAAACATCACCATTCATAACGGTCAAAATTCACTCATCTTTTTAAAGAGGGTGAAATCAATTTTGGCCAAGACTTTCGCCAATCTAACTTTGCTATTTTGCAGAATGAGCTATTTCTTTCTCTCCCTACAGCTCAATGCTCAACACTCTCAAAGTGCAAAAAGTCTCATACCGAGAAGGCGTGCTTCAAGTCAAGCAAGCTGCTAAGCTGACACAGAATTCCAGCAAGAGCAAAGCTTCTCAGTACAGTCCCTCAAAGATCAACCACCCAGCTCAAGAGAAATGAGCACTCCAGGTTGATAACAGATTCAAGACTGTCTTCTTGAAGATCGAGCGAGATCTAAAATCGTGTAAAGACGGGCAATAGCACCTAAAGTCTCAGCGAGCAGTTGGGACCCGTAAGTGTGAGCTATCGACCTAGAAACCAGCTGAGGAGGAGTGTGTACCGAGGGATCCGTTCTTCCGGGACAGCAACAGTTAGAAAGGAGGCCGCGCTCGGGTTGAAGGGTGCAATTTTCAAGTCCAACAGGAATTCTTCACTGTGTAATTGTAATATAGAAACTTTACTATTGTATAGTGGATTGCCCTTCTGCGGAAGGAAGAGAGGACGTAGAAACAGGAAGCTTCGAACCTCTATAAAGCTCTGTGTGTGCTGTTCTTACTGTTTTTCAGTCTTGCACTTGCATGTTCTTTAAATATGTATTAAATTGGTAGGTCAGTTTTACCTCTTTAGTGGAATAAAAGTAAAACTTAATTTATTTAATTATATCCTAAGTTTATTGGATATTAGATATTAAATAAATTAGTAGGCCAATTTAATATTCTTCTAGATCTCTGTTGTAGCCCAATTGACTGATAGTGGACTGGATATTGAACTTGAGATAGAGGCCTAAACCCACTAGGGTTGGGAGACCAATTTTCGGCCACCTCCCCTATATATAGAAGAGGTGGGTTCGAAAATTGTAGCAATACAATTCAGCCCCTCATTGTCTCTCAAAGTTATCCACAGTTTTCACAACCCTATCTAGTAGATTTCAACCCACTCTGAATCTAGATACAGTCCGGGAATACAACAGAAGATCTTGGAGTGGAATTGTGCAGTGGCCGATTTTGAGGTGTAGGTGGCGCCTGTTTCTACATTCATTCAATAGCAAGATTAGTCCTGTAATCTTGTCCACAGACCGTCTGACAATTGTAAGTAATTTGGGTCTATGTCTTCCGCTTTATTAGATTCATTTTACATGGTTTTGTACGTGATGTGATAAACATACATGTCACATAAAAATATGATTTGCATGAACATGGATTAATGAACAACCAAATGATTCTGCGGTGGTTTAATTCGAAAAAACCCCTACAACTAGTATCAGAGTGGGTTTTGACACTGTTCTAGGATTAATCCGGGCATAATTTCGATATACATAATTAAATTTGATGATGGATTTATGGTGTTTAAATTTTCAGATTTAATTGGCTATGTATTTCGATTTTATGGTGTTCAAAACTTGGATAAATTTTTGATGCAATTCGAAAATTTTAGTTTTGATATTCTTGGAATTTTCGATGGTCATGGAATTAAATTTGGGATGATATTTGATGTTCTTCAAATTTTCTTATTTCATGATGGTTTTCAAAAATTTAGTCTTCAATTCTTTCAAAAATTGAAGTTAATTTTTCCCTAATTTGTGTTCTAAATTTTCGATACCTATGAATTATATTTGGATGGATTTTTGATCAAGATCAAAATTTTCAGATTTAGTTTGGATAGGATCGAAAGTTTAGTGTGATTAGAATAGGATTTGGTGATTTTTGATGTATATCAAAAGTTACAATATTCTAATCAAGATAGGTTTGAAATTAGAATTTTAAATTTGACAATTTTTGAAGTGGATCAAAATTTTCAGATTTATTTTTCTTGAAAATTTCGAAACCTAGCTATATTATTTGGAATAGTTTTTTGATTAATGTCAAAATTTCCAAATGTGAAATATAGTGGTAATTTTCGAAATTATTAAATAAAATTGGAGAAGTTTTTGATGAAAATCAAATTTCCAGATTTATTTAATGATGGTTTTCGAAAATTATGGATGTTGGATTAAGATTTGATATTATTTGATGTATATCTTAATTTACCTAATTTTAATCTAGATAGATTTGAAAATAGAATCTTAAATTTGGAAGAATTTGAAATGGATCAAATTTCTAGATTTATTTTTCTAGTGATTTTCAAAATCTATAGATTAAATATTGGATTAGGTATTTTTTGGATATATACAAATAATTATCAAAATCCAATTGTGATAAGAATTTGAATTTGGATAGCTTTTGGAAAATTTTGGAATGGATCAAATCTTCAAACCTTATCCTGAAAAGATTTAGATTCTTATGGATAATATTTGGATTAGATTTATTATTTATATCAATATATCCAAGTATTATTTAATTAGGGTGGTTTGAAAATATTAAATAAATTTGGTGGATAATTTTAAATAATTTCCAGATTTATTTTAAGATTATTTTCAAAAATAACAAGATTTAAATTGGTGGATAATTATTTTAATTTTTAATTTTTATCTTGTGGATAAAATCGAATTAATTAATTTTATTAATGTAAAATTCGATATTTAATATTCATGCATAGATATCATATGTTATTTTATGTGGATCATATAATATATGATTGTTGGATTTGTAGACTGTGTTTGTTTGCAGGTTTACCAACTATCATGACTCATTTATTTTATGTTATGCATGTTTATGTTGAATGAATGTTGGTCGTATGCCGGTTTGGCTACGTGATTTTAATCCATGAGAAAATTCATGGATTAGATCTAGGTTTTATTTTACGTTGTTTTAATGTAATAGATATAAAGTTGTTAGACCGAGTTTTTAAGTTGTATTTTTTATTCTAGCAATATTAGATTTTTCCTTTTGGAATAGATAGTCTGTATTGAATAAAGATCGGAGATCAACTCAAAGAAGGAAAGTGGTTCAACACTAAGAAAGAAGGTTCACCGGTTCACGTGCTGAAATCCTAAATGGAGCTAGGGTTTTCGGTGAGGCGCGGTGAAGGAGGCGGCGGCCAAGCCCTGTTCCAGAGCTGACTTTCCTGTTTTATCTCATCAATCAACATGAGATATAAGCCATGATAGTTGGAATATTACTGTTGCTTATTATGTTGAAGCATGCAATGGTTGTTTATCATTTTATGTGATGTTTGCATGTTGGATAATGTGATAAAATGAAACCTCAAGCATAAATAACTAAGTGGGAGAGATTCATACCAAAGTATGTAGAAATCTCATACGGTCTCCATTAAATCTAGTTAAATTGAGAAGTGATGGGATGCGCGTTGACATCGGTCTTCCTCCATATCGGATGTGTCATATCACAGATTTCTCTAGAAATTAAATCTCCTAAATGGATAGTTGTAGGGAACTATTAGAACTAACTAACTCCTCCATCTGGAACGGTAAATTCGAATAGTGCTCTTGGTGTGAAGATAATGGTGTGCACACTTAAATGTAATTTATTGATAAACGTCCACACGATCGTGGCTTATCAGTTAGACGATTACATGATTGTGTTAATTATCCGGCTATTAATTTGCTTGTTGTAAGGAAACTTAACTGGAGGCAAATTAAAGGTTCAACCTATTTAAAAATGAATTTTATAAACATCCACACTATCGTGGCTTATAAAAGACGTTTTTAAAGTGTCGGTGGAAAAGTATATAATTTTTGTGAGGTTCTCAATTATATACTATTTATCCTAAACGTGTTTTGTGACTATACTGCATGTTTTAATTTCAATTATTTCATATCATCAATGGCACTCTCCAATCTATCCTCAATCCTCAAAGAAAACAAACTTGTCGGTGAAAACTACAATGACTGGCTTCGTAACCTTAACTTAGTTCTTGTTGCTGAGGGACACAAGTTCGTACTTGATGAGGTTTGTCCTCCATAGCCAGATGAGGGTTCTGACGAAGCTCAAACGGTTGCATATGATAAGTGGGTTAGGTCTAATGAGATAGCGCGCTGTTATATCTTGGCATCTATGTCAAGTGTGTTGCAACATCAGCATGAGCCTATTAAAACCACTTATGATATCATGTACAACCTTAGGCAGCTATTCGGTCATCAGAACCGCTCGGCATGCCATTTGGCAATGAAGAAGCTAATGGATGCAAGAATGTCTAACTCCACACCTGTTAGGGATCACGTTCTCACGATGATGGGGTATTTATCTAAGATCGAGACCTTGGGTGGAGAGCTAGATGGCGATTCTCAAATCAACATTGTTCTTCATAGCTTGTCCTCGAAGTTTGAGCAGTTCAGGCTGAATTTTAACATGATTAAAAGGGATGTCAGCCTGACTGAACTGCTCATAGATCTTCAGGTGGTTGAATTGCTCCAAAAGAGCGATTCTCAGGCCTACATAGCTGAAAGAGGCGCGTCTTCTTCTGGTGGAAAAAGAAAGAAGAGAAATGCACCTAAGAAGGCTGCAGATGAGGCGCCTAAGGCAAAGAAGCAAAAGGCAAAGATTCCTCCCGAGGAGTTCAAGTCGAAGACTAAGTGCTTCAGGTGCGGCCAACCAGGTCACTGGAAGGCGGCGTGTCCTAACAAGAAGAAGAAGAGAGGTACATCTCACACTCTGGTTGTAGAAACATGTTTAGCAACTTGTTCTACCCAGTCATGGGTAGTAGATACTGGAGCTACTAATCATGTTTGCATGTCTTTACAGGGGTTCCTGATAAAAAGATAGCTGAGTGAGGATGAGATCACCGTCTACATGGGTAATGATACGAGAGTGGCGGCTGTTGCAGTGGGAGACGTTGTTTTACCTTTCAGTAATGATAGAACTTTGGTTTTGAAAGATTGTCTTTATGTGCCTGGTTTTAGGCGAAACTTGGTGTCAGCTTCTAAATTGATTATGGATGGATATTCTGTTTCTTTTTATAACAAAGTAGTTATCTTTAGTGGCAAACATTTTATCTGTTCTGGCACATTGGATAGACACTTATATTTTCTTAAACCAATTGAAAACACTACGCAAAGACAACTGTTGAATACATCGATCATAAACCCTAACAAGAGAAAAGAACCTTCAGAATTGAATCAAACCTATCTTTGGAATCTAAGGCTAGGTCATATTAATATTAAGAGGATACAAAGGCTTGTAAACGATGGACCACTATCTTCTTTGGTACTGGAATCGTTTTCTTTGTGTGAATCCTGTTTGGAAGGTAAAATGACCAAGCGTCCTTTCCAGTCAAAAGGAAATAGATCCGAAGGGCTATTAGATTTGATTCACTCTGACCTGTGCGGCCCTATATGAGTTCAAGCTCGAGGAGGGTTCAAGTATTTTATCACTCTCTTTGATGATTACTCTAGATACGGTTATATCTACCTGTTGCATCGCAAGTTTGAATGCTTTGAGAAATTCAAAGAATTTAAGGCGGAAGTGGAGAAATGAATATGTAGAAGTATCAAGTCACTACATTTTGATCATGGTGGCGAGTACCTCTCAAGCAAATTTAGGGATTACATGGTAGAGAATGGGATTACATCCCAGTTGACTGCGCCTGCAACGCCACAGCAGAATGGTGTGGCGGAAAGAAGGAATCAAACACTGTTAGAGATGGTTAGATTGATGATAAGTTATTCTGAGTTGCCCATTTCGTCCTGGGGATATGCCCTGGAAACGGAAGCCTATATTCTTAACTTGGTTCCATCAAAATCAGTTCCTGCTACACCCACAGAACTATAGACTGGACGAAAGTCCAGTTTGAACCATATTCAGATTTGGGGTAGCCCAGCACATGTGTTGGACAAGGAAGCTGATAAGCTAGCTCCTTGTACTGATGTAAGGCTGTTTGTTAGATATCCTAGAGGAACGAAAGGTGGTTTGTTTTATAGTCCTAAGGATCAAAAGATCATTGTTAGCACCAATGCTCGATTCTTAGAGGAAGACTATGTCATAAACCACAAACCAAGGAGTCAAATCATCCTTGAGGAGTTAAGGGAAGGATCAAATCCTACACCAGTTGTACAAGAAGAGGAACCACCAAACACTGCACAATGTGTCACAGAAGTATAGGAACTGCCTCGTCGTAGTGGGAGGGTTGTACGCCAACCTGATAGATTCATTGGTCTGGGAGAGGCTTCAGATTTCCCAGAGGGTCTCAATGAATTGGATCCCAGGACCTATGATGAGGTAATTTGAGATAAAGATGCGGATTCTTGGAAAACTGCAATGGAGTCTGAGATTGGATCTATGGATCGCAATCAAGTCTGGAAACTTGTAGAATCACAAGATAGGGTAAAACCCATTGGCTGTAAGTGGGTCTACAAGCGCAAAAGAGGATCTGACGGGAAGGTTGAAACCTTCAAGGCAAGATTGGTGGCAAAAGGGTATACTCAGAAAGAAGGGATCGATTATGAGGAAACCTTTTCACTGGTAGCCATGCTTAAGTTAATCCGGATTCTCTTGTCTATTACCGCTCATTTGGATTATGAGATTTGGTAGATGGATGTCAAGACAGCTTTCCTAAACGGAAGTCTTGAAGAAAACATCCACATGAAGCAACTAGAGGGATTCATTGCTAAGGGCCAAGAGCACTTGGTATGCAAGCTTAAGAGATCTATTTATAGACTTAAGCAGGCATCGAGATCTTGGAACATCCGATTTGATGAGGTTATCCAGTCATATGGATTCGTGCAAAGTCCAGATAAGAGCTGTGAGTACAAGAAATATGACGGAAATGTGGTGGCATTCCTCGTACTTTATGTTGATGACATCTTGCTTATTGGAAACAGTAAGAAAGCGTTGTCAAACATTAGGGTGTGGTTGTCCGAGCAGTTCGATATGAAGAATCTGGGTAAAGCCAGACATGTCCTTGGGATCAAGATCATTCGAGATCACCAGAAAAGGATGTTATGTCTATCCTAGGTGACTTATATCGATACAGTGCTAGCTAGATTTGGCATGCAAGATTCCAAGAAAGGTTTTATACCTTACAGGGATGGAATTCATCTATCCAAGGAAATGTGTCCCCAAACCCAGTCTGAGATAGAGGAAATGAAGAAAGTACCATATGCTTCGGCTGTAGGAAGTTTAATGTATGCTATGTTATGCACTAGGCCTGATATATGCTATGTCGTTGGTATGGTAAGCAGATATCAGTCTAACCTTAGACAAGGTCACTGGACTGCGGTAAAAAACATTCTCAAGTACCTTAAAAAGACTCAAGATTATATGTTGGTTTTTCGCTCTGATAGTCTAGTGCCTTTGGGTTACACAGACTCAGATTTTCAATCTGACAAAGATCAGAGTAAGTCTACCTCAGGCTATGTGTTTACATTAGGAGGTGGAGCCATCGCATGGAGGAGCATTAAGCAGAAATGCATTGCGGATTCCACCATGGAAGCCGAGTATATAGCTACCTCTGAGGCTGCAAAAGAGGCTGTCTGGCTCCGCGGGTTCCTAGTGGGCTTGGGCATGGTTCCTGATTTGCCTAAGACTATCACGATATACTGTGATAACTCTGGTGCAGTGGCAAATTCAAAGGAACCGAGAGCCCACAAGACAAGTAAACACATAGAGAGAAAGTACCATCTTATACGAGATATCATTAAGAGAGGAGACGTGGCGGTGGTCAAGATTGCATCGGAGGACAACCTGGCTGATCCATTCATGAAGAGCCTGCCGGCTAAGACCTTTGATGGTCACGTGGAGAAAATGGAAGTGAGATGCAGACCTGGTGGCGCAGTTTGAGTTGATAGTTTTGACTGGAGAGTTAGCCAGTTAGTTATTATGCTTGAAAGACATGCTTCAAGTATAAGTGCGAGATTGTTAGTTTTGTATACTGGAAGACTTGTCTTTGTATACTTTTCTGATGATATGATGATATGAAATGAAAGTTATTGCAGTCACTATTTGCATTTAGATTATGTTCTATAATTATTTTATGCAATGTTCCATATACTTACATTGTAGATGATATGGTGTGGGGAGTCACACGTTAAGATTATATCATTAGAACCTTGTAATGTATTAAAGAGCTCACGGCTTAGATGGTCCTGAACACACCATCGGTACACTATAGAACAATCCGATAAGTTAGTTTATCTTGACTAACTGATTATTCTAGTACACTCATTAGTGTATTGAGGAGGATCACAATAGGATACTGTTTTCTCTGTCTCTGACCCAGTTACTGAGAGAATAAAGATCCACAGAGTTCGGGTTCTGAACTCATGTGATATTGGTGAACATATGTGTGCGTTGTTTGTTACTTTGATTTATCACTGGATGAGATCTTTTCGTAGATCAAATTCGATATCTTGGGTAATAACAATGTATGCATGATGTCTCGAGCAGTATGCATGAGCACCGTGTCCTGGTGCGCCAGGTTGATGATGTTCTCTTGAGGAAACACAAGTTCATGTTGAAACCTTGCAGGTGGAATTTATTCCGTACATGAGTAAAGCTTATGTGGTACTACTTAAAGTTTTAGATGTTAATTAATTATAACTGTCAGAAGCTGACATAATTAATTAATGAACATTATATCTTAAACACGGGGAATGGTTGGACTAAAGGAGAAAGCATATTCGTAAATATGTATTAAATTGGTAGGTCAGTTTTTACTTCTTTAGTGGAATAAAAGTAAAACTTAATTTATTTAATTATATCCTAAGTTTATTGGATATTGGATATTAAATAAATTAGTGGGCCAATTTAATATTCGTCTAGATCCCTGTTGTAGCCCAATTGACTGATAGTGGACTGGATATTGAACTTGAGATAGAGGCCCAAACCCAGTAGGGTTGGGAGACCAATTTTCGGCCATCTCCCCTATATATAGAGGAGGTGGGTTCGAAAATTGTAGCAATACAATTCAGCCCCTCTGTATTTCTCAAAGTTATCCACAGTTTTCACAACCTTATCTAGTACATTTCAGCCCACTCTGAATCTAGATACAGTCCGGGAATACAACAGAAGATCTTGGAGTGGAATTGTGCAGTGGCCAATTTTGAGGTGTAGGTGGCGCTTGTTTCTGCATTCATTCAACAGCAAGATTATTCATGTAATCTTGTCCACAGACCGTCTGACAATTATAAGTAATTCGGGTTTATGTCTTCCACTTTATTAGATTCATTTTACATGGTTTTGTGCATGACGTGATAAACATGCATGTGACATAAAAATATGATTTGCATGAACATGGATTAATGAACAACCAAATGATCATGCGGTGGTTTAATTCGAAAAAACCCCAACAGGGTCCGTTCTTCTGGGACAGCAACAGTTGGAAAGGAGGTCGCGCTCGGGTTGAAGGGTGCCATTTTCAGGTCCAACATGAATTCTTCACTGTGTAATTGTAATAAAGAAACTTTACTATTCCATAGTGGATTGCCTTTCTGCGGAAGGAAGAGAGGACGTAGAAGCAGGAAGCTTCGAACCTCTATAAAGCTCTGTGTGTGCTGTTCTTACTGTTTTTTAGTCTTGCACTTGCAAGTTTTTTAACTGCACACATTCACACACATAGACTGAACTAACAAGCTCCAGCCACGTCTTCTAGCTATCAGTTGAAAACTGATCAGCTCACCAGCTAAGCCTCTGTCAGCTTCTCTCAACTAATCAGTCAGCACAGATAAATCTCAAAAGCGAGTCAGGGCCCTATCTATTCCACATCTGTTTTAAAGTTTTTGAAGTCAGTTTATTCACCCCCCTCTAAACTGATAAAGGCTCGCACCGGGACCAACACCCACGTACGCCCAAAGTCAACCCAAAGTCCAATTGTCAAGATCCAAGTCCGAGGACGAGACGGGCACGGGCATGTGTGCGCGTATAGGCTCATGGCCCACATCCTTATGCACTTAATTAATATACTTAAGTGTTAAAACACTTAAATACACATCTTAATTTAGTTAAGAATTCAATATGGGATAATTAAATATGCCTTAAGCACATTTACCCATACACCATAAATGCTCAATCATGTGACCAACTTCAACCACTTATTTCTCACTCACCGAAAATTGGATTTGAGCAAATAAAAATACTACGATTATCTACTCACAACATACAACAATCGTACGGTATTTAATTCCTCTAAAATTAAATAACTCAGTCACAATAAATCGGATAAAATGAGTCAAAACTCTATTTATTAATCTAATTTTCCAACACGAACACTGGCAGTTGACAAATAGCAAACAAGCCTAATTGATAGAGGGCTCAATCTGCAAGAACTCATTGATCGTGGAGGGAAGAGCAAGCCCATCATCTAAATTCATAAAAGCAGGTTTCCCCAATAGCAAAACCACATAAAAAAACGCCCCCAATCAAAAATAAAAAAATGAATTTTTAGGCAAAACATCACGTGCAATTCCATTCTTGTCACAATTCAATCTGGTGCTTTCCAAGAAACTAGCAAAATTAAGTACGTACAATCACTTAAATTATTCAACAACCATTGTTTTTTTTTCTTTTTAGTTGATTCAACAACCATTGTTGATACTTGCCAGCAATAGAATACAAAATTTTGGTGTAGTGACATAACTCGTGAATAAAAGGTCTCGAATTTATATCTTATCAACATCTTTAAGTCGAGTTTGTCACACAAAATTTTTTAAGTGCAATTTAGTCCTCCAGAAATGAGGATTTATTCAATTCGTGTAATGATAGAGGAAGAGATAGTTAATTAATAATCAAATGTATTACTCCATATGGGCTAGGAAAGAATTTCTCCTAAATATATATGTATTATCACAAAAATTAATGGTAAAGTGGGATGCCAATATACAGTGATTAGTGAAAGTATTTCTTCATTAAAAATGTCATCATAGGAAATCATAATTGGAAGTTGGCTTTTGACACTACAAGAAATATGCTCATACACCACACCTGATTAACCACGGTTTTGGCAAGAAACCGTGGTAATTTAGCTAATAACCACGGTTTTAATGAAAACCGTGGTATATGAGCGCGTTTTTCTTAAAAAAGCACCACGGTTCTAAAAAATCTGTGGTGTGTATTCATGAATACACGACTACATTCTCTAATGGTGGTGTATGTGCTTATTTTTTTCGACCACAGTTATTTAATTCGGTGGTGTTTGTATGTGTTTTATTTAAATTAAATGTGAAAAAAAGAAAGAGATTTAAGAGGGAGTTGAAAAAATCAAATACTAAAATTTATCAAGACCAGCCGTTCTCTCTTATCTCTCAATTCAACCAATCTGAAATTTCCCCTCACCCTAAAGTCGCCATTGCCGCCGTCTCCGACTAGAGTCTTTGTGGCTGTCATTGTCGGGAACCTCGGGAACACCTGCTACCTCAACTCCGTCCTCCAGTGCCTCACCTACACTCCTCCCCTTGCTAATTTCTGCCTCAATTCCCTCCACTCCTCTGTTTGTACATCTCCCCCCATCTCTCTCTCTGTACACTCCTCCTCTTTCTCTCTCTACATGTATCTGTGCGTTTTATCTGTTTGTGTGATTTATGTTTTTCACTTGATTCTCGTTATTCACTATGGTAATTGCTCAATTCACTGTAATTGGTTAACATTATGGTTATCATTTTACTCTAATTGATTTATTTTTGGCCATAGTTCTCTTTAATGATTAATTCCCGTCTGATTTTTGTTTCAAATGTGAATTTTGATTCTTGTGTGTGTGTGTGTGTATTTGTTATTTTACCTCAAGAATTGCAATATTAACTGTAAGCATTATAGGTATTTGAGCTGGAATTTTTTATTAATTTAGAAGTTTACAGTTCTAATGCTTGATGTATTGATCTAAAATAATAAGAGTTGTTGTGGAACTTGGTGACCTAGATATTGTAGTTCGTGGTTAAGATTCATGAGTGGAGGCTGATGTAATGTTTTCTGAACATCATATACAAATTAAAAGTTGCAAATATATGCTATGTGATTAGATCGGGCTTGTGCTACTTTCGTTGCCGATCTAGTTGTACCAAAGTGTGTTATTACAGGGGAATGAAACTCAAGTAAATCTAGATGGTACCCAGGCAAACATTATACAGCATTATGCATGATTCTAAACATTTGAGAAACCTAATGGCTAAGAAATGTTTATGAATACCTAATGAGATGTTGAGAATGGGAACTAAAGGATTCCAGTCTGTCACTTTTAATTGCTAGAACTTAAAACAGTTGGTATTAATAAAGATGAATCTAACAATGGATTTCATTGTAGTTCCTTTATTCTATTATTAAGAATACATTTGAAAAAATTACTGTGCTGTTTAAATGAACTTTGCATCATAGCTGGAATTTATGTTCATAAATCTTGGCCTGGCGAATTGGCTATTAAAAATAGACTATAGTCAGCATAAATCTTGAAGAGATTTTTCCTCTATTTTATAAATACACTTGTTATCTTATATTTCTACCACTTGTTAGTTTATTGTTCTTCTTCTATTTAAATGATAAATTGAGAGTTTAGTGATGCAGAGCTTGAGAACGTAATGACAAATAAGAAACTTTCTGAGATAGCCTTAAGTGATCCTAAGTATGCAAAAAGGTAACGCAGATCCTTCTATTTGACTTACAGCTTTATGCTTGTTGTAGTCTTTTTTATGTACTTGTAATGTTTGTGGATATTATATTCTGGTTGAAGTAGATGTTGTCTTATTGTAGGATCTTAGCTAATCTTAGTCTGCTGCTCGGTCAAAAGGGCGGAAAATGAGATATATTGTGGAACTGTAAGTTCTGTACTTACCTTTTTCTCTGCACTTTTGGGGTCTCTTTAAATATTGCATTGTTTCAATAGCGTGCTTGTATGGTTGTGTTTTGAGCAAGAAGGTAAGATGATGCAAATACAATTTCGCTTTCATCTGTGCTTTTTTCACTAAGGCTTATAGAACTGCTAATAATTTTTGTTTTTGTTTTGATTCTTTATGCAGATAAAAGCAAACAAGCGTTATGCTGGATCCAGTAATTGGACTGTCAAGGTACAATTAGTGTTCTACTTTCCTTATAACACATCTCTCAAGTTTGGAGATTCGATTTTAAAATATAAGATTGCTCTTATATTGTATGAGAGAACAAGTCGACTGCTTCTCAGTACAAACAGAATAGAACAAAGTTTTAATAATCTCTTTATAATCTAAGAGATTGTTTGAGATACCAAAGATTTTTTTTATTTTTTTTTTATGAAAAAGTAGTTGTGTAGATCAACCAATCAAATAATTCATATCTGTAGATGTTGCCTATACCTGCTCATCATCTATAGTCTCCTTTTAGCCTCAATAGTTCGTTGATGTCTTGAAATTTTATTCAATTCTTATTATTTCATGCTACCACACCTTCAGTCTATTTTTCACTTCTATATGTTTTGAATTTTGGCCTAAGTCATGTCAAGTCAGTTAATTTAGTTTATTAAAAGAGTATAGCAATTAAAATGAATAATCGAGTATATCTGGCCTCTCTGATTACTAAGGTAGCATATACTACCTGTGTCTTTGAGGTTACCTAGATATGGGTATCTCTGATTACTAAGGCAACGCTTCTCAAATGTCTGCAGGAAGTGGTAGCATGTGTAAAGCAGGATTTTGGCAGCATTGATATCCTCGTACACTCGCTAACGGGCCAGAGGTATATTTCCTCGAAAATGTTATATTTAGTCTTGTTCGATGTTTTTTTTCCTACATTGTTTGTCTTTTTGATTGATTGATTCCCAACTTCCAACTTCGAACCAGTCTACATATTTTTTGTCCAAAAATTGGTGATTGGATTTATTGAATTGATTTTGCTTCAGGTGGTTCATCAATATCTCTAACATATATTGTTTCTGAGAGGATCATCCCTGGGTATATTTTCTTTGGCATATCCCATTTCTTTAGTGTTAATTTATATCTTTATCTTGCTGTTGAAGTTTTGCAACATATACTTGCAGAATATTAAACTACAAGTTGAACCATTTTAGAAGTGATCATCTATTTCTCAACTCAAATTTAAGGGAGGGATTGATTATGATGCTCGATTGTAATGCGAAGAAGACAATTGTGAATAAGATATGCCTTCATTTAGCAAAAACCATAACTGGAGGATTTTTGCTAATGTCTTGAAATCTTGCAGAATGCCACTCAGAAAAGCCATAAGGTATTTGTGCATGTTCCTTCTGAAATTGCTGCACATGAAGTTGAAGAAATTGGTATGTTGCTGCATAAGAAATGTTCATCTTCTTTGGTACATGTAATTGTGTATAGTGCTTTAGGTTAATATATCCCGTAATTGTTTTACAATTTTAAGGTCTTGTAATTAATTACTTGTCTTTTGACATGTTGCAGGTTATTGTGAGTTAATCATCTCTCCTTTATTTCTTCAATATATCATTGGAGCTAGCTAATGGAACTAGTAAGATCTTTGTAATAGAACTTTGGATTTGTTTAGTAGTTTTTTAACAAGCAATAGAGATATTTCTTTGCAATGAATTTTATATTTTGGATAAGATATTGTATTTTTGATGAGATTTTGTATTTTGAATGAGATTTTGTATTTTGGATGATTATCATTTCTATAAAATATGTTTTAGTTTGGGATTTACATGCTAGACAACAATTTATTAAGGGATTAAAAATAAAATAATAAAATAATAAAATTAAATAAAAAATAAAAATATACCACGGTTTTAGTTGTGAACCGTGGTAATTTTACCACGGTTTAAATATAACCGTGGTAATTTTACCACGGTTTTAATAAATCTGTGGTAAACTTACCACGGTTATACTTAAACCGTGGTAAAATTACCACGGTTTTTTGTAACTGTTGTAAATTTACCACGGTTTTTCGTAAATTTACTACGTTTTTTTAAAACCGTGGTATATGCGACCGTCGTAAATTAACCACGATTTTGATAAAATCATGGTAAAATTACCACGGTGATTACCCGTGGTGTATGAGCGTGTGTATAGACGACGTCCACCTAGACCATGGTTGGGATTTGTCATACACCATAATTATTATCCGTGGTGTATGAGCGATTTTCTTGTAGTGTGACCGAAGTGTTTCTATTCATGGTTTGTGTCGTTAAGTGTTTTTTATTTGGACAAATTAAATCTCCCTATACTTGCAAAAGGAATTAAAGAAAGAGGTGGCATATTGTACGTGTGTCTAGAAGATTAAGATGGTTGAATTGGATTCAAATGAAATATTCTTGAAATCTTTTATATTAATTTGAACAAAAATGTAATGTAAAAGATAATATTAATTTATCATCCTCGACAAGAAACACATGAAATTAATCAGACTGTGATTAGTTTATTTGTTTCATGTCGCACTTTTTGTATAATTTATTGAAAATAACTTATTTGAGTATTATTTTGGTTTTGTTGAGACTTATTACATTAAATATTATGATTTTCCATTAATTTTGCAGCGTTTATTACTTGAATGCAATTTGTATATTAGTAGTGTCTATGTGCATTAAGAATCTAATATTTATATATAAAATCTCATAAAAATTCTTATATTTAACTCAACAAGAATTCAGGAAATTAAAATAGAATAAAGAAAAAAGTGGTATAATAGAGCGCACATTTGATAAATACAATATTAAAAGTATTTGAAATATTATAATTTTAATAATATGTTTTATATTTTAATAGATATTATCTGTTTTTTATTAAACAAATAAAAAAAACAACACGTTATCTCCGCTAGTAAAAAGAAAATGTTAATTCATATTTGCAACACCAACATGCAAGAATAATCTTAAAATATGTACGTAGCTTGAAACTTAGTCACACAGCAATATATTAATTAATTAAACCTGGTACAAAATGCATAATATTACTTCATTTGTTCTGAATAATTATCATTTTGTATAAATGCATATATATTAATTTGAGGAAAATTTCTAAATAGCAATTATTACTTATTAATTTATGTAAATAGTCACTTTTTAAAAAAATAATATTTCTAGCCATTATCATAAAAAAATACTATAATACGCTTATTTATATATCTATTATTAAAAAGTATTATTCTCGTATATATTCATATCAATAATATTAGGAAAAAAATATCTAATTTTCTCTCTCATTTATCAATATATCAATAAAATTAAGAAAAAAGATCTATTCTTTCTCTCCTGCAGATCCCACATCCGAATTATCTCACTTTCTCTGATTTTTCACTCTATGCTTTATCAATTGAAATAAAACTACAATTGGCGAAGATGATGAAGCTATGATTTTTTTAAGATTATCACATTTCTTCATTTCTCTCTAATCCTCCGATCATATCATCAATAAATTGAGTAAATTTTACTTTTGGTTCCGTTAAAATATTGTCAAAACACGTTTTATCCCAAAAGTTACTTTTTTGGTCATAAATGATATTTTTCGACAAGTTTGGTCGCATAAGATATTTTTTCGATAATTTTGGTCTCATAAGACATTTTTCCGACAATTTTAGTCCGATAAGATATTTTTCCGATAATTTTAATCCCAAACTAACAGAGAAAGTTAACAGCCGTTAAAATTATGGTAGACAAATGGCATCCTCAAGCACATCAACAATATCAAAATTAATACCAACAAAAAAGTGCAAAGTATTTTCAAAATAATACTGAACCATATCAATAGATACAAAAGAAATGCCCAAACAAAACCATCATTTCACGCGTTTTGACTTTGGCTTTAACGGTAGTTCATTTTCTCTGTTAGTTTGGGACTAAAATTGTCGGAAAACTATATTATGAGACTAAAATTATCGGAAAAATATCTTATGGGACCAAAATTGTCGAAAAAATATCATTTGGGATCGAAAATGTAACTTTCGGGACTAAAAGTGTTATGACCCTATTCTAATGGGACCAAAAGTGAAATTTACTCTCAATAAATTATATGATGCAATTTCGAAAATTAAGGATTTTTTTTTTTTTTTGAAGGTTTGTTGACAACATGTTGCTTTTTTAAGCCTTAAGGTGTCATATTCACATATTCGTACTTTATTTATCAATGTAGATATTTAATTGTTTTTAATTTTTCTTTGGAATGGATGATTTTTTTTTTTTTTGAAAGTTCTTTGGTGCACAAATTGATTTAATTCAGTACACGAGTATCGGAGTCAATTGTTAATGGCTATACGAGCATTGGAGTTGATTCGATTGGTACATGAAAATTATTGTTCATTCATGTAGCAATTTAAAAATAAGCTACTGCACGAGTAAATCCATTAATGTATTCGTGTAGCAATGCATTTTTGAAATGCTAGACGAATATACCATTACGCCTACTCATATGTATCAATTCATTTGTTAACGGCTACACGATTTCACAATTGAACCAATTTGTAAAATCTTGTAATTGTTCATTTTTAAATTGATGCACAAGTGAACAAATGGAATCATTTGTGTACACGTGTTCAATTTTGAGCAGATGCACAATTAAAGTCATGGGTGCGTTCATTTATGCATCAATGCAAAATAGTGCAAATACGCAAATACACGAGGGTTTCCACTCGTGCATCAGTGCAAAATTATGTAAATACATGAATATGGTTTCAACTCGTACACCAATTCAAAATTGATATGTGTACTAAACTTTCTGAACTCATTCATCGATTCGTGCACTAATATAAAAATAAATTATTACACGACTAACCATAGTCATTCTTTTTTTTTTCTACAAAATCTTGCAAATATAAATTTATAATAAGTTTAAAAGAGGGGGTTGGGGGGAGGGGGGAGACGCGGTTGGTTGTGTGTGTGTGAGAGAGAGAGAGAGAGAGAGAATGGTCAATGATGAAAATATCGCGATATATCGCGGATATATCACAAATTTTGACATTACTATTTAATAAAGTAATTAAATTATTTAATACGCATTTATATGAATACATTAAATGAATCAAAGAAAATATTTGAATGGAATAAATAAGGATAAATGTGAGAAAAATGTGAAATTTCTACTTCAATTAGGTAGAATAACACGTTGTAATTAAAATAAAACTAATTAAAGTGGTAGAGATGACGGTACTCTTCAAGAACAAGAACAGGAGAGTAATTAATTAACAATGTCGATGGATTGATCATGGAATTAAGGATAATTTATAATATGTGACGTCACATTATTATCACATTTTGAGGAGGTCAGTTTGTTTGACAAAGATGGAATGGAAGCCTTGAGGCACCCTACGAGGTAGCTTAACAGCTGCAACAATTTCAAGCGTTGCTGATTTTGCATCCATCACCACAAAATGTGATTCCTGCGTTTTCTCATAATTCACATATGTCACCAAATATCCATCATCCTCCTCCTCCGCCGCCTCCCTCGCCACGAAAATCGGCTCGCTTCCGTAGCACTCCGCCCCATACATGCGGCTAGCCACCATGCAATCACCGGATTCCGCCGGAGATAGCGACAGGTCTATCTTCACTACTCCTAGCATCTTCGGAATGCTCTCTACCACTGCCGCATATATATACCTACATAATTAATTACAAATATGAGATGAAATGCGATTTTAAATAAAACAGCACTATATAATATACACACACACACCTGTTCTTCTTTCCCACATATTTAGGGTTGATAACTCCGAAGTCTAGGCTTCGGTCTGAAACTCGATATCTCTTAACAACCTTTGTCCTAACATTAATCACAATCTTTTCCATTGATAAATTCACCAAATCCATTTTATCGACGACATGCTCAACCGACAACATATTAGACGCCACGATCACGATTTCGTGGTCGGCGGCGCCGTCGTCTTCTTCCCAAGAATTGACCGTGTGGAGAAGGTTTAATCCCGGAGCATCAACCCAATACATATCTCTCTCATCTTCTGCGTATCTCGGGATCACGCCGAGCTTTGGAACTTTGCCGAGATCAACTTTCATCATCGATTGGCCTCTCAAAATCTCCAAAGGGTTGATCACAATCTGCGTATCGGGAAAAATCGCAAAGTTTTTTGTGACTGCGAAGTCATGAACGAATGAAGCACCCTTTACAGAGAATATAGGCAGAGATTTGTGTTTCTTTCCATTCGAATCGATTCGGAAAAGAGTTAAGAATGGAGGGACGACGAAGTATCTGAATGCGAAGGTCTCTCCCGTTTCTGGATCAAATTTGGGATGGGCGGTCATGATCTGCAAGCTTTCGAAATCTTGGCGGCCGACGGTGATCACGTCACCGTCCGGAGTGATCTTTACTTTATACGGGACGTCGGTCTCGACGAGGGCGAAAAGTTCTCCGGCGATGAGAGATAAACTCGTGTTGGCTGTGCCGACGCCATTGGTGAAAGGGTTGAACTGGCCTGTGAGAACTCGTGCGGCAGCCACCACCATCGAAGCAGTGATTTTGCTCGTGAAAGCTCCGAAAATGTTGGGGTAAACGGGATACCCTAAATCGTGCTCGAGAATGAATTTGCTAGTTCTGACGAAGCGGCTGCAGAAGGTGGCGCCACCGCCGGAGATTTTGATGGAGTGGATCATGCCATCGCCGTCGACCAGATGGTAAGGGCCGCGAGGGGTGAATTGAGGGTTAGGGCCGTTTTGGAGGTAGGCGCCGTCGAGGCACGGCGGAAGGGATCCCTCCACCATCGTGCAGGCGGTGGGGGGGAGCTCGTCCACTGGAGAAAAGCCGCCGGAGAGTACGTGTTTGGGGTCTAAGAAGGGAGGAAGATGCAAGCTATTGAAGGTGGATATGAGATTATCTAATGGCTTGAAGATCATTTCGTGGAGTGATTTTTTACTTCTTTCCTCACCGGCGGCGGCTCTCGGCGGTTTGACTACATTTAGGGTTTTTTTGGGGGCTTTTGTGATTCCGATGAGGGAGATGTGTGATGAGGGAGGGAATCTTGAATTGAAAGAAAGAGCAAACGTTTGCATTTTAAGGTGTTGGATATATTGGAACTTGTTGAATCAAAGAAATTGGGCATATATGTATTTGTACCTGATTATTGCAGTTCAATTAATTGAAATTTTCTCATCATGTTTCCTTTTTTTGGGGGGAGTAAACACATGTTTCTTATTCAAAGTCCATGTGATGGGTTTTTTTATTAATTTATGTTATCGAAACTAATATACAATTTGAAATCCTTTCATAATTAAAGAGGGTAAAATTAAACCGGTCTTATAATCGATTATTTTTTTAATTCAATGTGGGTTCAGATCTAGACATCTAGTGGGTACCAGGATTAGACCAAACTTTTATTTTATGCAAATATATATTAATTCGTATAAATTATAAAAATAGTACCGGGCATTGGCATGGGCTAACTAATTGGTATCAATTTCTCTTTTATTTTCAATAAATTGATGTGTTAATATTGACATTAATTTAACTTAAAATTAGACACATTGGCACGTTAACTAAGATTGTGAAAACAAGTTGCTTCCTCGTTATATATTTTTATAAGAAATGTTAGATATGTAACATCTGTTCAAAGTCAAGCTTCATTTTATTTTTTAAAATGCACTTTTCACGTGTGTCACTAATCAGCTTGCTTCAAAGGGAAAACAGAATAATGTACTCGATTAAACATTTAACCATAATTGATTGAATAATTGTTTGGATAGTTATTATATACGTGTGCAATATATGAGCTTCTATATATTATGTTAGTGCAGAGATCGTGCATGAAGTTTTAATTTTTCATGGGTGAGGTGCCGGAGATAATGTGTGATCAGACTTGATGTAATATTTAATATACTTCAAAACCTTAGATACATGTTAATTATGTGTGTCACCTTAATTTAATGTATCTACTATCTATTTTATATTGAAATGGAGTAAATAAGTTATAAGAAATGGCAATAATTGTGAGTGCCGATGTGGCATAATATAATAATTATTTTATTTTTGTGATGAAAGTATATAGGAGGGCCATGAACTTTTTTTTTCGAATGATTTTATCAGCATTCCAAATTGCTAATTAAGTGTCAGTCTGGCACCTGGTAGCAGCACATTCAAATAGGTCTTATCATTTGTGAGCCTATGTTAATTTAGTAATTTCTTTCATTTTTAGTTTGTATACAATAATATTATTCAGTACACATTTCAAATTATATCATTATTTCAAGAATGAACACAAAATCTCGTGGTATATTTATTTGCAAAATACAAAAGAATTTTTATTAAAAAAAGAAAAAGAAAAAAAAAGAACAAATCCACTACATAACTTGACTCAGAGAGACTAGGCCTAAACTGCGCATTTTCAAACTAACAAGTCGAATTCGATAGCATGTTTCCTCGTTTTTTATGCGCTCAAACGGAAAGTAGATGGGTTAACTTTTCAATTCACGCTGATTGTTAAGATTTGAAATTTTATTAAATTATATACATTATGGAATAATTAATTATAATAATAAAATAATTAAAATGAAGATTAAATACTTTATAAGTCCTAACTGGATAGAATAAGCTCTGATTAAAAATTATAAAATTAAACTAAACAATGAGAAATTGAAATTTTAAGAAAAAATAGATAGTTTTTTTTTTCGGATGATGATGGTAACCAGCTACCGAGGTGCGTATCGGGACACCGGGTAAATCCCGCTCCTAAGTAAGAGCAAGTAAATCATACAAAAAAGTCTCAAACTTACACCACTCCACTAGATCATCTAAAAAAAAATTAATAAAATTCATAGTGCATAAAGTGGGCTAGAAAATTTCATTTGGATTGGAACACCCTATGAGGTAGGTTAATAGCAGCAAAAATTGTAGATCAAGTTGGTGATTTAGCAAGAAATGTGATTCTTGTTGTAGGTGGCGAAATTTTAAAATATTATATATAATATTTTTATTGCTTTTAATATATTTATTTAGTTTTGGAATCATATCAAATCCAAAATTAAATAAAATATTTAAATAATAAAGATATTATTATATGATAAACATCAAGTTCTTTGGAAACAAATAAATATCTTTCAAGATATATATCAATTTCCAATAGCCAATGAGATAGTGTTACATCAGCTCTAGATCTCTCTTCCCACAACTATAAATAGGGGCCTCCATATCAGTTGAAAATCACACCAGAAGTCATTTGAAGAGTTCAAGAATTTGAGAACTTCCATAAGTGAAATTCTCAAAGATATTCAAGGCGTTCTTCACCAAAATCATCCCGAAGACGGCGTTTGATCCACAAGCAAGACCATTTGAAGAGTTCAAGAATTTGAGAACTTCCATAAGTGAAATTCTCAAAGATATTCAAGGCGTTCTTGTGACATTCAAAGGCGTTCTTCACCAAATTCATCCCGAAGACGACGTTTGATCCATAAGCAAGGCAGTCAAAGGCGTTCTTCATCAAATTCATTCTGAAATTAGCGTTTGATCCGGAAACAATGCGTCGCCCCTCCGAGTTAACGTTATCAAGACTAAAGATCAATTCAAAGAAGATCGAGGATACAAATCTTCCCCGAAAACTTTGAAGACCAAGTTCAAACAACAAGTCCGAGAAAATCAAAGAAACAAATTTACTTTGAGGATTTCAAAGACCGTTTGAAGATCAAGTTTGAAGAGAAGAATCGGAGGAAAAATAGAGATTGGATCCGTATAAATAATTTTGATCCGAAATCATATTATTTGTACATGTTTTATGTTTTACCAAATTAAATACAAAAATATTATTTTACAAATTTTGGCACGCCCAGTGGGACCATCTCTACCTCTCATCTCTTCTCTTCACCAATTTTCTCAAGCATCAAGATGTCTACAATTCTGGAAGAGCAAATTGCGAATTTGACGAAGTTGGCCGAAGGACTTGTCAAGCGAATACAAGAACGAGACGCTCAAATCCTGAAGCTGAAAAAAGAAATGATTGTTGATACTTGTGGTGAGCAAGTGGATGAAGATACTGAAGCTGAAATATCTGCAAAGCTACGTGCCAACAACAATGAAAAATCTACAGCCAAAGAAGTTGAAGTATCATTTGATGGCTCAATTCAAGTTGATCAACTCAAAGATTTCATACTGGAAACAATCAAAGATAAGTCTGGAGATAGCCGTAAATCATTACGGACTTACAACAAGCCATATACCCCAAGAATTGACAATTTGAAAATGCCAAATGGCTACCAACCACCAAAATTTCAACAATTTGATGGCAAAGGCAATCCAAGACAACACGTGGCTCACTTTGTAGAAACCTGCAATGATGCTGGGACATACAAAGATCACTTGGTGAAGCAATTCGTTCGTTCTTTAAAAGACAACGCGTTTGATTGGTATACCGATTTGGAGCCAAATTCGGGGCAACTGGAGAAAGAATTCCTTAACCGCTTCTACAGTACTCGGAGGACAGTTAGCTTGGTTGAACTCACAAATACAAACCAACAAAAAGAAGAGTCCGTCATCAACTACATCAACCGTTGGAGAAACTTGAGCCTGAATTGCAAAGATCAATTATCAGAAACTTCAGCAATTGAGATATGCATACAAGGCATGTGTTGGGGTCTTCGATATATTTTGAAAGGGATTCAACTAAAGACTTTCGAGGAATTGGCCACAAGAGCTTACAATATGGAGTTAAGCATGGTCGCAAATGAAGTTCAAGAACTGTCAATGCAAAAACATCACAACTTTGAAGAAGAGCCAGAAATAAATGATGGGGGCAAACATTTTGAGGAATCTCCAAGTGAAGAAGAAGAAGAAGAAGAAGAAGATGATGATGATGATGATGATGATGATGATGATGATGATGATGATGATGATGATGATGATGAAACGGCTACAAATCTAACCATGGGCCAATTCAAGTCTTTCAACATATGTCACAATAAATGAAAATAAAAAGTCAAAGCTCCTCGATAAGAGCCTAAACTATCTTCAAAACTTCTTGATAAGAGTCAAAACTATCTAAGATTTTCAAAATGCAATGCTCCTTGATAAGAGTAACTAAACTATCTTCCAAAGCTCCTTAATAAGAGTCAAAACTATCTAAACTCTTCAAGAAATACCAAGACTCCTTGACACGAGTATAAAATGTCTAAAAAGTCAAATTCAAATCCAAGACTCATTGACACGAGTATAAAAGGTCTACAAATTCAAATTCAAGACTCATTGACACAAGTATAAAAGGTCTACAAATTCAAATTCAAGACTCATTGACACGACTATAAAAGGTCTACAAATTCTAATTCAAGACTCTTTGACACGAGTATAAAATGTCTACAAATCCAAATTCAAATACAAGTACTCACGGACACGAGTATAAAAGGTCTACAAAGTCCAAATTCAAGTTGAAGGCTCCTCGATATGAGCATAAACTATCCAAGTTCAAGAAAAAGCTCCCTGATATGAGCATAAACTATCCAAGTTCAAGAAAGCTCCCTGATACGAGCATAAACTATCTAAATTCAAATCTAAATTGAAGGCTCCTTGATACGAGTATAAACTATATAATAAATTCAAATTGAAGAACTCTTGAATATGAGTATAAACTATTCAAGAACTCCTTGACACGAGTATAAACTATCTAATAAATTCAAGTTCAAGACTCCTTGATACGAGTTTAAACTATCTAATTAATTTTTGAGACTCATTCATTTCAAATGACAAGTCATTAATGAACAAGTCTCGAGGGTGCATTTGTAGATGGTGAAATTTTAAAATATTATATATAATGTTTTTATTGATTTTAATATATTTATTTAGTTTTGGAATCATATCAAATCCAAAATTAGATAAAATATTTAAATAATAAAGATATTATTATATGATAAACATCAAGTTCTTTGGAAACAAATAAATATCTTTCAAGATATATATCAATTTCCAATAGCCAATGAGATAGTGTTACATCAGCTCTAGATCTCTCTTCCCACAACTATAAATAGGGGCCTCCATATCAGTTGAAAATCACACCAGAAGTCATTTGAAGAGTTCAAGAATTTGAGAACTTCCATAAGTGAAATTCTCAAAGATATTAAAGGCGTTCTTCACCAAATTCATCCCGAAGACGGCGTTTGATCCACAAGCAAGACCATTTGAAGAGTTCAAGAATTTGAGAACTTCCATAAGTGAAATTCTCAAAGATATTCAAGGCGTTCTTGTGACATTCAAAGGCGTTATTCACCAAATTCATCCCGAAGACGACGTTTGATTCATAAGCAAGGCAGTCAAAGGCGTTCTTCATCAAATTCATTCTAAATTAGCGTTTGATCCGGAAACAAGGCGTCGCCCCTCCGAGTTAACGTTATCAAGACTAAAGATCAAGTAAAAAAAGATCGAGGATACAAATCTTCCCCGAAAACTTCGAAGACCAAGTTCAAACAACAAGTCTGAGAAAATCAAAGAAACAAATTTACTTTGAAGATTTCAAAGACCGTTTGAAGATCAAGTTTGAAGAGAAGAATCGGAGGAAAAATAGAGATTGGATCCGTGTAAATAATTTTGATCCGAAATCATATTATTTGTACATGTTTTGTGTTTTACCAAATTAAATACAAAAATATTATTTTACAAATTTTGGCACGCCCAATGGGACCATCTCTACCTCTCATCTCTTCTCTTCACCAATTTTCTCAAGCATCAAGATGTCTACAATTCTGGAAGAGCAAATTGCGAATTTGACGAAGTTGGCCGAAGGACTTGTCAAGCGAATACAAGAACGAGACGCTCAAATCCTGAAGCTGAAAAAAGAAATGATTGTTGATACTTTTGGTGAGCAAGTGGATGAAGATACTGAAGCTGAAATATCTGCAAAGCTACGTGCCAACAACAATGAAAAATCTACAGCCAAAGAAGTTGAAGTATCATTTGATGGCTCAATTCAAGTTGATCAACTCAAAGATTTCATACTGGAAACAATCAAAGATAAGTCTGGAGATAGCCGTAAATCATTACGGACTTACAACAAGCCATATACCCCAAGAATTGACAATTTGAAAATGCCAAATGGCTACCAACCACCAAAATTTCAACAATTTGATGGCAAAGGCAATCCAAGACAACACGTGGCTCACTTTGTAGAAACCTGCAATGATGCTGGGACATACAAAGATCACTTGGTGAAGCAATTCGTTCGTTCTTTAAAAGACAACGCGTTTGATTGGTATACCGATTTGGAGCCAAATTCGGAGCAACTGGAGAAAGAATTCCTTAACCGCTTCTACAGTACTCGGAGGACAGTTAGCTTGGTTGAACTCACAAATACAAACCAACAAAAAGAAGAGTCCGTCATCGACTACATCAACCGTTGGAGAAACTTGAGCCTGAATTGCAAAGATCAATTATCAGAAACTTCAGCAATTGAGATATGCATACAAGGCATGTGTTGGGGTCTTCGATATATTTTGAAAGGGATTCAACTAAAGACTTTCGAGGAATTGGCCATAAGAGCTTACGATATGGAGTTAAGCATGGTCGCAAATGAAGTTCAAGAACTGTCAATGCAAAAACATCACAACTTTGAAGAAGAGCCAGAAATAAATGATGGGGGCGAACATTTTGAGGAATCTCCAAGTGAAGAAGAAGAAGAAGAAGATGATGATGATGATGATGATGATGATGATGATGATGATGATGATGATGATGATGATGATAATGATGATAATGATGAAACGGCTACAAATCTAACCATGGGCCAATTCAAGTCTTTCAACATATGTCACAATCAATGAAAATAAAAAGTCAAAGCTCCTCGATAAGAGCCTAAGCTATCTTCAAAACTTCTTGATAAGAGTCAAAACTATCTAAGATTTTCAAAATGCAATGCTCCTTGATAAGAGTAACTAAACTATCTTCCAAAGCTCCTTAATAAGAGCCAAAACTATCTAAACTCTTCAAGAAATACCAAGACTCCTTGACACGAATATAAAATGTCTAAAAAGTCAAATTCAAATCCAAGACTCATTGACACGAGTATAAAAGGTCTACAAATTCAAATTCAAGACTCATTGACACGAGTATAAAAGGTCTACAAATTCAAATTCAAGACTCATTGACACGATTATAAAAGGTCTACAAATTCTAATTCAAGACTCCTTGACACGAGTATAAAATGTCTACAAATCCAAATTCAAATACAAGTACTCACGGACACGAGTATAAAAGATCTACAAAGTCCAAATTCAAGTTGAAGGCTCCTCGATATGAGCATAAACTATCCAAGTTCAAGAAAAAGCTCCCTGATATGAGCATAAACTATCCAAGTTCAAGAAAGCTCCCTGATACGAGCATAAACTATCTAAATTCAAATCCAAATTGAAGGCTCCTTGATACGAGTATAAACTATCTAATAAATTCAAATTGAAGAACTCTTGAATATGAGTATAAACTATTCAAGAACTCCTTGACACGAGTATAAACTATCTAATAAATTCAAGTTCAAGACTCCTTGATACGAGTTTAAACTATCTAATCAATTTTCGAGACTCATTCATTTCAAATGACAAGTCATTAATGAACAAGTCTCGATGGGGCATTTGTAGGTGGCGAAATTTTAAAATATTATATATAATATTTTTATTGATTTTAATATATTTATTTAGTTTTGGAATCATATCAAATCCAAAATTAGATAAAATATTTAAATAATAAAGATATTATTATATGATAAACATCAAGTTCTTTGGAAACAAATAAATATCTTTCAAAATATATATCAATTTCCAATAGCCAATGAGATAGTGTTACATCAGCTCTAGATCTCTCTTCACACAACTATAAATAGGGGCCTCCATATCTGTTGAAAATCACACCAGAAGTCATTTGAAGAGTTCAAGAATTTGAGAACTTCCATAAGTGAAATTCTCAAAGATATTCAAGGCGTTCTTGTGACATTCAAAGGCATTCTTCACCAAATTCATCCCGAAGACGGCGTCTGATCCACAAGCAAGACCATTTGAAGAGTTCAAGAATTTGAGAACTTCCATAAGTGAAATTCTCAAAGATATTCAAGGCGTTCTTCACCAAAATCATCCCGAAGACGGCGTTTGATCCACAAGCAAGACCATTTGAAGAGTTCAAGAATTTGAGAACTTCCATAAGTGAAATTCTCAAAGATATTCAAGGCGTTCTTGTGACATTCAAAGGCGTTCTTCACCAAATTCATCCCGAAGACGCGTTTGATCCATAAGCAAGGCAGTCAAAGGCGTTCTTCATCAAATTCATTCTGAAATTAGCGTTTGATCCGGAAACAAGGCGTCGCCCTTCCGAGTTAACGTTATCAAGACTAAAGATCAAGTCAAAGAAGATCGAGGATACAAATCTTCCCCGAAAACTTCGAAGACCAAGTTCAAACAACCAGTCCGAGAAAATCAAAGAAACAAATTTACTTTGAAGATTTCAAAGACCGTTTGAAGATCAAGTTTTGAAGAGAAGAATCGGAGGAAAAATAGAGATTGGATCCGTATAAATAATTTTGATCCGAAATCATATTATTTATACACATTTTATGTGTTACCAAATTAAATACAAAAATATTATTTTACACTTGTGTTTTTCTCATTTTATTACATCATCAGCATCCTCCGCCAGATTGTCACCACCACAATCCGCCGTGGATAGTAAAATTAAAGATCAACCTTCATGCACCACACCCACCATCCTTGTCTTTGGTGAATTCATATACACTATTATTCGTCGAAAAATGAAAGGTCACGCATACATTTTAATTTTATATATGTAAAAACAGTAAACCTGATCCTGCTTCCAGCATATTCAGGATTGATCACTACAGAATGACGTCAACACAACCTTGTTTTTCTACAATCTTTTACAACGATAAAGCTAGATAGAGCATCCCTTGCAATTAGTTATGCAGATAAACTTACGGTTAATATGTTTAGTTTAATACTTTAATTAGCTATGATCATAAACAGATGAGAATAGTAGGCACATAAAGATGAAAACAAGTTTTGACATTTAATTAATATATGTATTCAGAAAAATTGTGGTTTCCATGTAACTGAGATCCATCAAAAAAGGAAAAATCTATGGAAGCAAACTGGGAATGATAAATTTAAGTTAATCTACAATCTTTGGTATTGAGGTCGACGATCCTGAGAAAATGTGACCTAACTGGTAAGAGATCTTGTTGATGGGCGAATCCCGGTCAACGAGCGGCTCGGGTGACCAAGGTGCGTGAGAAGAAGATATTCCCAGGGTTACCTGTCTTTCTCTGTAGGATGCCCAAGTCACCAAATAAAGCCCAGCTATAATCAAAAACCCTCCCAGAATACTGTTTACAAATACAAAGCAACAGCTTAGCCACATAATGACTGCATGTCGATAGTTTAGAAAATACTACAAGAAAACAAGTATCAAAAGGTATAGAGATATAACCTTCCCAAGTAAATCGGGCTCCCAAGGAACACTCTTGACAGGAAAGCAGATGCAGCAGGTTGAAGCGGATTATACAAAGCAACCAAGGATGGACCAAGGGTTTTATTCGACCATGTCAAAAGTCCGTAGTTCAAAGCAGATGCTACAACTCCCTACAGAAACAAGTTCTTAAAAAGAAGGAAATACGAAAACAAATGTGCTTTTAACTTATATTAGATATCAAAATATTTAGATGCTTCAGATATAGACATAAAAGCAGAAAGATTCTTAACTTAATAGTAGCTCAGAACTGAAATTTTCAATCTTCATCACAAACAAAAATATTAGTAACATGTGCCACCAGAATAGTTGTTATTTGATTAAATAGCCACTTTTTGTCAATATTGAACCATGGTCGAGCCTCATGCAGAAACTAAACCTCTTCACCAGAAACTATATTGTATGTTCTAGACAGTAGACTAGAACTTCTAGTGATGTATCGTGTATATTGTGTTGTTCTGGCCCAATAGTTTATAGTTTATTCTTTAACAAAATAGAATCAAGCACTGAGGATTTTGTAATTCACTCCTGCAATTTTCTTACCAAAACAGAAAAAAGAAATGAAAAGGCAAATAGTTAATATACTTACAGCATAGCCTACAGCAAAAGCCTCAGAACGTGTGAGATTCCAGTCTGTTGATTCATTTGTTGCAAAACAGGCAGTCACTACCATAAACAGAGCACCAAAAAAGTAGGAATATGCTGTCACTGATATACTTGCAGGATACTTAGCTAAAAGTGGAGCCTGCATAGAAATACAAGTAAATCCTTATAAACATCTCGTTTGAGTTATTGAATTCATGAAAACAGACCAACAGAATGAGAACAAACTGAAGTGTAGTTTTATGCATATACAACAGCTTGATAAACATAAGGTTACAAGAAAATGACTTCCTTAAACAATTGAAAAGGTGAAAACCATAGATGGGTCATTGGTTAATACTTTCAACAGGTTTTTATATCAATTTCAGCACCAAGGCTATTCAACTCCCAAGCTGCGGAACATATCAGGAATACACATAAGCTAGGGAAAACAACTAGTAGTGGTAGCTTAGAATTTATAAATGGTTCTAAAAATATTACTCAAACCGACAACAAACTTTACATGCTCACAACTCTAATAATAAATAAAATATGAAATGTAAACATAATGCTGACCATTAAGCTACCACCAAATAGTGGAACACCAAGATTAGTCAAATTTAATTCAATCAGATCAACATGAATCACAATCTTTGAAAGTTTAAGTATTGGGTGGGACGGAGGTTGGATAAAATAGTATTCAGCATTTGGCTTATTGAGTAAAGAAACAACAATTACATTTTGCATTCCATTGGAGTAGATTCTGATAAAACAGCAAACATCAAGAATGGTGTCTATTACCTGAATGGCCAGATAAGCAGCCATGCACATGCAGTTTCCAATTAAGCATAAAACTCCAAGGTGCCAATTATCAAACCCCAAATCGAGAAAAGTAGACATTAACCAGCCAGCTGGCTCTGGCTGACCCTTGGCACTTATTTCATTGCGTGCCGCAAAATCTAGTTCCTTATATCCAAACACAGCTGGACCACGAAACATAGCCATTAGAATTGCACCAGAAACACAAACAAGAGTACCTCCCAACTTTGCTTGACCTTCAGTCTTCTGTAAATTCAGAGTTTCTGTACTGCACATAGAACTGCATGTAAGCAAGAGAGACCCACAACATTTATGTGCTTTTTGAGAGTGGATGCATATCTGATTTCATGTGTGCAAATACACTAAATACACAAGCAAGCAATTCAACTCTGGAATGTGATGGTTTTCTTCATCCTTCATTTATTATTTATTTTCCTTGTGCGCTCAAATGCATCTGTACATGTGTGCACATTTCTGAGAGAGAGAGAGAGAGAGAGAGAGAGAGAGAGAGAGAGAGAGAGAGAGAGAGATGATGATGATGATGATGGTAATAGCTTGGAGAGCTTAGAGACTGACCCCATCATTACAGCCAATATGAATGTGAAGACTGGAATAGCTGGTTGTATCGCTGCAGCATAAGTCGGATTTGTGTAGCCAAGACCAATTAGAAACAGAAGTTGGTTCCCAAAAATACTAATCCAAGAGCCAAATAACAAAGAAGAAACATACACAAATTATTAGTATTTCTAAAAGCAGTTTAAAAGGCCAGCTTAAAACAAACTTGAGATATTCTACTCACCCAGTCAAACCAAGAAAGAAGAAGGCCATTATAAAGCGTCTATTAAGTGGTAATCTTAGCCTTCTGCAAAAACAAGAAATATGGCATTGGTAGTTAACTCAGAAAATAAGTGAAGAATTAAAAAACTTGTTTTCTTTCATCTATGAGATTATGACAATACTTGAAATTCAGTCAAATTTGAGCATGTGCATTACCGTCTTACATCAAACTCATCATCAACAGTTCCTTCGGAGAGTACCAACAAGCACTCGACCTTTAGCACTCACTTTCACATTTAACAGAACGATACTGAGGCATAAATCTTATAATACCATTCATTACAAAAACAATGAACACGGAATTATATGCAAATCAAATTTCTACAACCTAGGTCCGTACAAAGAGCATTAGACGGCAAGTGCAGTAAACTTAATAACGATCAATGGCGAGAAAACCATCCAATTCAGCCAAGAAGCAATGGATCACTCCTCATATCATACCTCTCCCAACGAATTTCCCATCTATCAAACAATGCACACAATGAAGCAGTAACCGCATCGCATTCATCAATACAATCCAACGAAGTCAATGATCCAATCCAACCCCAAAACCACATAGAAAAAACAGAGAGCAGGAAGAGAATTACTGACTTCTCACGGACGTAAGCGACAGGGGCGAGAATCGAGAGCGCGAGAAGGTCTCGGAAGACACAGAAAACAAGCTGATTGACGCCGACGTTGAGTGCGACCTTGGTGATGACGTGGTATCCGCCGTTGAAGACCTGGACCAATGCCATGGCCATGTGAGCCCTCGAGATGTCGCCGCCATTAGCCATCGCCGCTGCCATCCCCTTCATCAAAGCAGAAATGACATTCCAAAAACCAACCCCCACAATAAGTGTAGGCAAAGATTTGGATTGATGGGGGCGGATTGTGTGAATTTGTGTGGGAAGATAGCGTGAATTGAGTGTGAAGGTGATGATGGAATTACAGATTACATATTGCTTTGTTAGTTTCAGTTTCACGTTGGAAACGGTGAATTGGGAGAAACTCGTGAAGAAAGGCGAAAGAAATGAATTGAAAAGAGAGGATTGAGAATAGAGTGAGAAGTGGGTTTTTGATATTGACTAAAATGCGAAAGAGCAGCAGCCCATCTATAATCGATTACAACGGCCCAGATTCTCTCTATTTCTTTTTGTCCATCCACCTGCTGTGTGTGTGTGTCAATCTGATTGGTTTTTTTTTTTTTTTTGCCCCGAATAATGTCATTTATATTATCATTTCTAATACTTAAAAATATCATTTCGAAGAAAAAGAATATTAATTTCAAAGAATATTAAATAAGAATATATTAAGGAAATTACAAAATTAATACATATATATAAGAAAAGTAAACTATAGACGGATGAAAAATTAATAAGAAATTACAATTATGAGTCGGAGGGAAAATTTGATTCTAGATGAATTTGTGATGGATGTGAAGAGATGAAATTATGTTTGTGGTTAGTATGAATATATTGAATATTTAGACAGTAATCACATTCTAATTATAATATATGATTGATGTTGGGTATCAAGTCTAGCCGGGGGTTCACCACTTGGTTCCCGACCCTTTGCAGTTCACTCCACAGTTGCTCAAGCAACAATAGCTAACTATTTCTCTTGCTGGAGCCTTTAGAAGGTCTCAGAGATAGATTTCTTCACAGACCCTCTTTTTCTTCTTTAGATACAAAGCTCTGCAAAAGAGAAGAGTTAGAATAGGATGTATGAGCAGCAAAGTAAAGCAGGAAGCAAGAAATTTAAAGGAACAGAAGGAAATATAAAAGAAAATGAAAAAACAGAGATTTGAGAATGGGAAAGAGGTGTCTCAGGGACACGGCGGCTCAGATCTTTCCCGTCGAGGGCGCGGCACTTCCGGCGATACACAACTCAGGCCACAAAGCGGTTTAGGTGGTAATGTCTTGAAGCTCTCACTCTCACACACTCACGGCCACTCAGGAGTCCGTTGAACAGGGCTCCGGCCAACAGCTCAGAGAGAGAATAGCAGAGCTCTCTAGAACGCTCAAGAGATAATTGTGAGGCTTGAAGAAGGAGATGAAACGGCGCGAGAGGTTAAGTAGAGAGATTAGGGATCAGAATATAGAAATTTAGGGTTAAGGGTAGTATATATGTAAAGTAGGGTTAAGGGGGGCATTAGGCTTCATCAATGGGCTGGAAAAAATAAAAGGAGTAATTGGGCCAGCAAAAGATAAACAGCAACTGGGCCAACCACCACATATCCACCTTTGGCCCATTGGTCTTTATGTCACCAGGGAAGTGCAAGCCAACAATTGGAGTTCATCATTATAGCTTTTTTACTCCTACCTATCACACAGACAAGGTAAGAGAGGGAGAGAGAAATATAAAGAGTATTAATCTCAGTCTCAACACTAGAGACCAACCCAATGACAGCAGCTCATCTCAAACCATTAATGACTATCATTGATTTAACTGCAACCTAGCATTGAACCAACAGGGAAAAAATAACCAATCATACTGATAGCAACAACTTCACAGGGGCAAATAGTGTATTCAGGCACACAACCTAGAATACCATCACAAACAAGGCACAAAACAAAATTTAACCAAGATCCAAGTTCAAGGATCTTTTGCAGACACTCAGCTTTGCAACTGGGAGACACTTAGTACCCATGTCTGCTGGGTTGAATTTAGATGGGATCTTATCAAGTAAAACATCCCATTTTTCCACAATATCTCGAATGAAATGGAATCTCACATCAATGTGCTTAGTTTTATCATGAAACACAGGATTCTTGCACAATTGTATTGCAGACTGGCTATTAGAATAAATAAGAGGTTTATCATCAATAAATTGATCTCAGATAGCACACCATTAAGCCATATGGCTTCCTTAACAGCCTCTGTAGCAGCAATATATTCAGATTTAGTTGAGGATAAGGATACAATACTTTGCAATTGAGATTTCCAACTAATACATGCACCACATAGAGTAAACACATAGGAGGTAGTTGACTTTCTTTGATCTTTATCATTAGCATAGTTTGAGTCAACATACCCCACACATTTAACACCATTAATTGCCTTTGAGAAGGTCAGACCACTATTCATAGTGGATTTCAAGTATCTGAGAAGCCACTTAAGTGCTTCCCAGTGAGGTAAGTCAGGATTAGCCATGTATCTACTCAGATAGGAAATAACATAAGCAATATCAGGTCTAGTGCTAATCATTAAGTACATAACTGAACCAATGACATTAACATATGGAATATCTTGCATATCATTCAATTCAGATTCATTATTAGGAGATTGATCTTTGCTCAACATGAAATGAGATGCAAGTGGCATAGAGACATGTTTACAATTTTTCATGTTAAACTTTTTCAACACTTGATCGACATAGGCAGATTGATGCAACACAAGTGTATGTTTTTCTCTATTTCTGTCAATGTTCATGCCAAGGATTTTTCTGGCATCACCAAGATCTTTTATATCAAAATTAGCACATAGACAGCTTTGCACATGCTTCACAGTTTTCAGACAAGGGCTAATCAGGAGCATGTTATCCACATAAAACAACAGAAACATAGGCACATCAGATTGCATATAATACAAGCAATGATCAAATTTGCTTCTAGTAAAGTTCATGATTTGCATACATTTATCAAATTTTATATTCCATTACCTTGGAGACTATTTCAAACCATACAGGGACTTTTTAACCAAGCATACATGATTAGGAAAAGATTTATCAACAAAACCCTTAGATTGATGCATATAGATGTTGTTTTCAAGTTCACCATGAAGGAATGCTGTTGTCACATCCATTTGCTTAAGTTCCCAATTAAAATGAGTCACAAGAGCAAGCATGATTCTCACAGTAGTGAATTTGACCACAGGAGCATAGATCTCATTATAATATATGCCTTCTTTTTGTGTGAAGCCCTTTGCAACTAGTCTGGTTTTGTATCTCACATTGTCAATTTCTTATTTTATTTTAAACAAACATTTGCATTCAGCAACAGAACAGTTATCAGGTTTTTCAACAAACACCTAAGTATTGTTATCATGCAAAGAATTGATTTCACAGTTCATAGCAGCAAGCCACTTATCAGCTTCAGGAGAATTCACAGCTTCAGTATATGTTTTAGGCTCAAACTTATCAACATTGCTGAACACATTGAAGGCATAAAGAGATAGGTTATAATCATCATATCTAACAGGCAATCTCACATTCCTTCTTGGCCTATCTCTAGCAAGTTGAGAATTATTCAAGTTCACAGGTTCAAGCATAGTTTCTTGCTCATTCTCAGAACTAGAATTAGTTTCAGAATCTGACACAATCATATTGTTTGTAGGTTCATCACTTGACTCATGATTAGACACAGAATCATTCACATCAAGGTTATCAGATATAGGTTCATTTTCACCATTAGGAACATCATGATTCATTGTTTCAGGCTCAGACAACACATGGGTTTGGTCATCCACCTCACTAGGAACAGCAGGAGAAAATAGAAAATCATACACATTCTAATTCATATCATTCAATTTCTCCACCTCACTTGGAACTGCAGAATGTGAGGATTCAGGCAGACAGGGAAAATCTTGTTCATTAAATAAAACATCTCTGCTTATACATGTTTTAAACCTAAGTACACTCTTATCACAGAGCCTATAACCCTTCACACCCTCAGGATATCCCAGAAAGACAAACTTTCTTGCCCTAGGTTCAAGCTTGCTCAATTTCTAATGTACATATGCAGCACAACCAAAAATTCTCAAATTAGACAAGCAGACAGGTTTTCTTAAGAACATAGATTCAGGTAACTTACCATGCAGAGGAATAGAGAGAGATCTATTAATCAAATAAGATGCAGTTATAAGAGCTTCACCCCAGAAATGTTTATCTAAACCAGATGCAACAAGCAGGCTTCTAACTCTCTCAAGGAGAGTCCTATTCATTCTTTCAGCAACTCCATTTTGCTGTGGAATATAGGGAACAGATTTATGCCTTTTTATACCTCTATCAGAACACCAGTTATCCATAGCATGATTGTAAAATTCAAGACCATTATCAGTTCTGAGGCATTTAATCTTTTTTTTAGTCTGATTCTGAATTTCAATAGCCCATTTAGAAAATTTAGTAAACACATCAGACTTATTTTTCATAAGAAACATCCAAGTTTTTCTGGAGAGATCATCAATAACAGACAAGAAGAACATGTTTCCACCATGAGTGGGCTTTTTAGCTAGGCTTCAGACATCAGCATGCAGATATTCAAGAATCTCAGTACTAACATAATTCCTAGGATAAGGCACAGAAACAGGAAAAGACACTTTATGATGTTTTCCCATCACACAAGGTTCACAGAAAGACATGCTTGTCACTTTATCTTTGCCAAATACACCAGATTTATGCAGAATTTCAAGTCTTTTATTACTCATGTGCCCTAGTCTAGTATGCCACAGAGCAGTTTTATCTTCTTGGACTATATTAGCAACATACAATGGCACTGATTCAGCTTGAACAACATATAAATCACCTTTTCTAGGTGCATTGAAATAAAGCATAGAATCTTTTTTAAATTTAAACCTCAGGTAACTCACAAAACCATCAAGCATTTTATCTACAATTTTGGACACAAACAACAGACTAAATTTCAATTGAGGCACATATCTGACATGACTTAAAGTAAGCATGCTTCCATTTTCAAATTTCAGACAGATATCACCTTTTCCTTATATCTCACAATTTTGACAATCAGCTAGTGCAACATGACCAGAGTTCATATAGTACAGGTTGTTAAACATGTGTTTAAAAGGAGTGACATGAAAAGTGCAATCAGAATCAATAAGCCATTTATTATTATGCACATTCTTGGACACAACATTAGTATAATTTATGAACTGGAAAAATCATAGGTATCATGCACCATATAAATGCCATCATCCTCATACACATTATTAGCATGTTGTTTAGGCTCATAATTCCCAAAATCTTTATTTCTTTTTGGTTGTTTGCATCTATTTGAAAAATGGCCAGGTTTTCCACAATTCCAGCAAGTTTTTTTAGGCTTTTGATCAAAATTTTGATTTTGAAAATGATTTTGATTCTGATTTCGAGGGTGATCAACATGTCTTTCTCTTCTATGTCTTTCAGCAGCCAAAACACTTGGGTTTTCAAGATTCAGAGGTTTATTAAAACTATGATGAGGATTTCTGTTATTATTCCTGTTAACATACATGATTTCACCATGCAGGGGCTGGATTTTAGATTTCTTAATCTCACTTTCTTTTGTCTTTAAGCCAATAATAATCATATCACAAGTTACTTTAGACCCACCATATTTCAAAGCAGATTTTACTTCAGCAAAAGACTCAGGAATAGACCCTAACAAGATTTGTGAAGCATATTTTTCAAGGGAATCATCACCAGCAAGTTTTAAATCTTGGAGCAATTTATATAAATCATCCATATTAGCATCAATATCCTTTGAGGCATCCATTTGATAAGACATAAACTGATTTTGCAAAGACCAAGCAGACTCATCAGAGGTAGCATTATATAAAGAGATCAAATTATCCCACAGCTCCTTAGGACATTTATGGTGAGATACCTTTTTGACCACAATACTGTATAAATTCAATAAAATAGTGGCCCTAGCACTATCATTCATGTCATGCAGTTTCTCATCTTCCACAGAATCATCAATTTTAGTAAAAATGGCTTTATGGATATTTTCTTTAGTCAAAATGCACTCAATTTTTATTTTTCAATCTTGAAAGTCATCTCTGCCATTTAATAACACCATATGCATGTTATTCATGATGAAATGCAGACACAACCAACCACAAGGCACCAGGAAGGCAAAATACACCTCAGCAAGGCCCAGAAGGTCAGAAAACACAGTAGAGCACCCACAGAACAAGGATGAAACACCTCCAGAGCACAGAAACAAGCACACACAGGGGATAAAGTGTTGAGGCTAGCCTAGTTCCCAGCACAGATTTATCTGTGGAGCAGGGGTTCCCTCAGGACAACTCCAAAGCTTGATTCAACAACAACTGACTCAAAAAACCAGAGTCAGTTTCATAGAAACTCACAAAACCACTGAGTTTCAACCAAATTTCTCAACCAACATAGAGAAAACACCAGAACAGAGAATCAAACAGGCAGAACACAACAGAGATTGCAGCAGAAACAACCAGAGAGCTTCCAATGAACCCTTCACTACCTCTACTATCTAGGCTACTCACACGAGGAGACCCAAAGGGGAATCCAGACGAACTGGACCATAAGCAAGGGGTAGAATTGGCATTAAATACCAAGGGATCACAAGAATATACTCCAAACCCTCAAAGAGAATGCAGAAAGCAGAGAATGCGGAAACAAAAGCAAGGATCGCAAGATACCACACAAGAGCTAGGGTTTCAGCCTCTTTACCAGAGCCGACTCTTCCAGATAGGGGAGAGGCCGGACTTACCCAAGTACTTGTCTGTCGGGGGCGAATCGGCACGACCTTAACGGTGGCGGGGTGAAGTGAATGAGAGTCGGAGGGTGCCCCTGGCTAGGTCCTTGTGGCTCTGATACCACTGTTGGGTATCAAGCCTAGCTGGGGGTTCACCACTTGGTTCCCGACCCTTTGCAGTTCACTCTACAGTTGCTCAAGCAACAATGGCTAACTATTTCTCTTGCTGGAGCCTTTAGAAGGTCTCAGAGATAGATTTCTTCACAGAACCTTTCTTTCTTCTTTAGATACAAAGATCTGCAAAAGAGAAGAGTTAGAATAGGGTGTATGAGCAGCAAAGTAAAGCAGGAAGCAAGAAATTTAAAGGAACAGAAGGAAATATAAAAGAAAATGAAAAAACAGAGATATGAGAATGGGAAAGAGGTGTCTCAGGGACACGGCGGCTCAGATCTTTCCTGTCGGGGGTGCGGCACTTCCAGTGACACACAACTCAGGCCACAAAGGGGTTTAGGTGGCAATGGCTTGAAGCTCTCACTCTAGCACACTCACGACCACTCAAGAGTCCGGTGAACAGGGCTCTGGCCAACATCTCAGAGAGAGAATAGCAGAGCTCTCTAGAACGCTCAAGAGATAATTGTGAGGCTTGAAGAAGGAGATGAAACAGCGTGAGAGGTTAAGTAGAGAGATTAGGGATTAGAATATAAAAATTTAGAGTTAAGGGTAGTATATATGTAAAGTAGGGTTAAGGGGAGTATTGGGCTTTAACAATGGGCTGGAAAAAATAAAAGGAGCAATTGGGCCAGCAAAAGATAAAGAGCAACTGGGGCAACCACCACAATTGCAATAGATGTAGGATCAGAATATAAACAAGAAATCAATGAACCCAGGTTAAAAAGGTGATTGGTATGATAGAATGGAATTAGGTATGAATGGAATTAACTTGGGAATGGAATAGGGTCCGAATGAAAAAAAATGATTTTTATGATTGATATATCTACGAAATGAAGAACATAAAGAAATATTAATTTTTTTATCTTATGTAATGAATATTTTATGTAATTTCAAATCTTCTTATAATTGAATAAAGTGTACGTAGTAGCTAATAAATATCAACACATGCCTTAATTTATTTTTTTATATTTCTAATTCCATTTTTCTTTTTTAGTATATGATTTTTTCTAATTTTTTAGCAAATTATAATTTATTTATTTTATTGATAAAATTTATTCTAAAATATTTAATTAATCAATATACAATAATTTGTATAAGTTAATAAAAATATTTTTACTTCATAGAAAAATACTTTAACATTTCAATTTTTCATTTGAATATATTAAATTATATCAAATACATAAATATTTTATATTGTATTATAACATATTTTTATGTTATATTTATTTCGGCATCACTTTCATTTTTCTTCAACAAAATTATAAAAGTTATCAAAATTTGATTTTAACACATATTTTTAAATTATATTTTGAAAATAAATAAATAATATAAAAATAATTAAGAAATAATGATAATAATAATAATAATAATAATAATAAATTATTTAATTTGATTTTTGATTTATTTTTTTAAATATGATAAAATAATATTATAAGACATGATTATGTATAAATATTATCATATATTAATTTTTTTGGTCATTGGGAATAGCTAAACCCATGGGGATGGGTGTAGTGGCTATTCCCCTTCCTTTGAGAATAGAGATTCCATCGGGAATGGTGATTCCCAATTTTGAACGATACTAATCGTCGAAATGGGAATGGACATGGAAATGCTCATTCTATTCCATTCTATTTCACCGTACCAATCACGTCTTAGTGCTATAGAAATAACTTAATGGTAATATCAACGTGTTTTCCCGAGAATAGAGAAAAGAAAAAATGATTATTTCATAAAATTAAGTGTACATATGTATTCACTAATCGACCATATTTATACTAACTATTTTACAACAATAGGTTGACACGTGTATAGTGATTAGCATGTATACATGCATTGTTGGAAAAACTAATATGCACGCACATTTCTTAACTCGACATAACTTAATAAGTGAATATTTTGTATGTATCATGCAACATCGTGCACAATGTTACACTCAAGAAATATATGCAATCAGTTAGTATCGATTGCATTGCTGTATTGTCATCAAAAGGATAGATCATTGTTACCATAAGTAATATGATATTAATACAAGAAACAAACTATTATTATCTTATGAACAAAATATAACTCAAGAAATATATCATCCAACGATATAACAAAATATAAGATACAAGTACACCAATATTATTATAACACATATATGCCAGGTTGTATTTCCACCAATTAGTATCTAATACTTTATTTTATTTTGTTCGAATAACTAAATTTGAGAATATATCACTCTTATGTCAAATAACCTAAGTAGAAGGACTTTGTAGTCGATTGAAGATGGTATATGCATGGGGGGCATTACACCTGCCGGCGTTAGCATATTATTATTCAGTTAGAAGTCTACTACATTGACAGTTTCCTTCTTTCCCAACATTTCTTTGTGCTTCCAGTTGTACATATATTATTAGGGTCAAGTTTTTTTAGCCACTTAAAACTTTAAAAAGCTTATTTTAGCCACTTATTTTTAAACATATTTATTTAACCACTTTGGACTAAAATACCCCTGGATTAAAAAAATAAAAAAAATAAAAAATAAAAAATAAATAAAAAAGTTGAAAAAAAATAGAAAAACAAAAATAAAAAATACGCCTCCTCGTTAGCCTGTTCTGCAACTCACCCCACCGCCATATCCCCCAACCCACCTCTATTAATCATCCTCGTTCTTCAACTTCAGCAGCCCACTCCACCCCACTCATCTAGTTATAACTACTCCCAGTTCTTGCCGTCGCCGCCACGCTCCCACCCAGAGCCGCCTCCTGAAGTGGACTCGTAAGAAGGTTGTTTTCGGAGAGTGGACTGTTATGAGAAACGACGAAAGGGGTGGGGGAGGGCCGTTTCCGATGACGGCGGCACTGGGGACAGGAGAGAGAGGTCGGGGAGGGGGTTGACAGTGGTTGCGCGCAGCAGCGGAACGTCGCAGCATGCGCATCGGAGTTGCGCGTAGGGCATTCACGCCGAGCTTGAGCGCGTTGGGGCTGCACACCGCAGCCTGTGCGCCCGACGAGGGCTGCGCACTGAGGGCGTGCGCGCAGGGCATTGCACGCCGAGCTTGAGCGCGTCGGGGCTGCGCGCAGGGATGAACATCGACTCCATTTTTTCCGGTGAACTCCTCTTCTTCTCCGTCTAAATTGTGCAGTCATCCCCCTCCATTTGCTTCCACCACCTTTTATGTTTTCGATCAGTAGCAGCGCCAAGTTATACAACCCTTCATTTGTACAAGTTTTTGCTCGTCGACGGAAATTGATTTGTGTGTGTTGCCGGAAAAAATGGAGAAGAAGATGAGAGAAGAAGGTGGAGTGAATTAAGTTGCCGGAAATTGGATCTATGTTTTTGGAGGCACGGGAAAGGAGGGAGGTTGGAGGTGAGAATGATTTATTGCAAATGGAGAAAATTTGCAAAAAATTTGCAGAAATTTTTTTACAGAAAATTTGACATTGTTCTTTATGGCGGAAAAAAAAAAGAACTGGGAGGAGAGAAAGAATAAAAGTGGGAGGAGAGAGAAGATATGTTGTACATTTCAAATTAATAAAAATTGAAAATAATTAAAAAATTTATTAATTGAAGGATATTATGGTAAATATGGACAAAATAAATATATTTAAAAAATACCAGTTAAAATAAGTTTTTTTTTGTTTGACCGGCTACTTTGTCATATTAACACTATATTATTAATCAAGGCTAATAGCAGAATGTGTCATTATCTTCATTCTCCCCATTCCAAGAAAACTCTCTTTGCAACCGGATCATCTTAATCAATCAAGTTGGAATTTGTAGAACATCCCGCAGCATGACGCTTGAGTTACTAATGTACAAAGTCATGCTCGCGAAGAAAAACTCATGTTGATAACGTGTTATATAACAAAACTTATAATAGTAATATGAAGGTGTTGGATTGAGAACGAAGAAAGAGACAAATTGATTTTCATAAAATTAGGTGTATATATGTATTTTCTAATCAATCCTATTCATACTATTTGAATTTATGTTATCCATCTATATGTTTTGTTAATATTTATTTTATAGGATATAGTGATTGTATACAAATATATTTTACATATTCCTTTCTAAATTTGTTTTAAAAAAGCATAGGTTATATAAGGAGTTGTGTTTAGGAGTTGTTAAATGAATAATTGAATTTAATTGTGAAATGACTATATTGAAATTGAAATACATAATTATATTTATTGTTTAGGAATTGTAAGATAGCCCACAATAATTGACATGTTTTTCTTTTCTTTTCTTTTTCTTTTTGTTTTTTGTTTTTTTGCTACTATGGCATCCAAATTTTGTACTTTCTTTTTAAACTCTAATACCGGGAATTCCACCCTATCGATTGAGGTACTACCCAAACCACTAATATATTATAATAATTTTTTATTATTCATCTAATACAGTACATCAACCACTAATACATTATAGTAATTTTTTATTGGTAAAACTCTATTTTGGGTCCTTGTCCTTTTAAATTTTTCTGAATTGGGTCCCTCTACTTCATTTGGTTAAAATGAAGTCCTTGTACTATCAATTTAGTTAAAATGAGGTCCCTGTACTATGAATTTAGATAAAATCAAGTCCTCGAGGGACTTCATTTTATCTAAATTGATAGTAGAGGGATTTGATTTTAACGAAAATTGATAGTACAGGGATCCAATTTAAAAATAAAAATGAAAATTCATTTTTCTTAAAAATAAACTAATAAAAATTGAAAAAATAATTAAATAAAAATAAAATAAATATAAATTAATTTTTTAAGTAAAAAATTATTTAAAAATAAAATATAAATTTAATTAATTTTTTTTAAACCAATGTAATTTTATGTTTTATTTATTATTTTTTAAAAAAATCAAAAAATTATTTAATTTTTTATTCATGTTTTTAATTTTTAAAATAAATTGCAAAAAATAAATAATTTAATTTTTATGAAATTATGTAATTTTAATTTATTTTCAAAAGAGTAAATTAAAAAAAAATCAAACAATAGTTAAATAAAACAATCAATTAAATAAAAATAAATTTTAAAACTTTTGTTTGATTTTTTTTTTCAAAAAATAATAAAGCAAAATCAAAATATAAAATTATAGTGGTTATAAAAAAAATAATTAAATTTATTTTTAAAATTTTAAATAAATTTTATATTTAAAAAATTCAATATATATTTATTTTTTATTGTTGTTTATTTAGTTTTTCAATTTTTATTTTTATTTTTAAATTGTATCCCTATACTATCAATTTTAGTTAAAATCAAGTCCCTCTACTATCGATTTAGATAAAAGCAAGTCCCTCAAGGACTTGATTTTATCTAAATTCATAGTACAGGGACCTCATTTTAACTAAATTGATAGTATAGGGACTTCATTTTAACGTAATAAAGTAGAGGGACCCAATTCAGAAAAATTTAAAAGTACAGGGACCCAAAATAGGGTTTTGCCTTTTTTATTATTCATCTAATACAATTTTATTATTTTTTAAATGGTGTATTAGTGGCACCAAGGTAGAATTTGCCCCAACATGTAGGGTAGAATTTCCTGTAATATTTCCCCTCTAATACTACCATTGCTGATTTGACCCTTTTTTTTTGGAGGGAAAACTATTTTTTTTATTACTTTGATATATAGTATAGATTTATGAATAACAACTCTTTCACAAACCCTGCGCACAAATATTTTACGTAAATCCAATCAAGACTTTGCAGCGAGGCACCCCTTTTCCAGTGAATCAAAATACAGGTAAATGGCGACACAAACTTGAGAAGATAATAATTCACAAATAGTATAACACCATTCAGATTTCAGATTAACTAAGTTTACAAAAAGGAAGATGAAAAATGTCATTATGTATACAAAACTCAAAAGGGTAAAAGTTATATAAAAAAAAAAAAAAAAAAGAAAAGATGAGCAACTAAACAAGCGAGAAAAAGAGGCATTCAGCAGCTTCAAATTCCCAAAATGGTTCGTATTTGATCAGGAGGATGCCTAGCGAGCGACCTCGGATCCGAGTAGCCGTTTTTCGGATCCATGATTCCCTTGTAAATCACTTCGTATGCTTCAGCAAGAGATCTAGCCAACTGAGAGCAAGCTTCTGACCGCAGGCTTGGTGCTTGCATCAGCTCGAACTCGGGCAAGGAACTTTCATTTCCCAAAACAAGCCCAAAGAAAGCCTTCAGACACTCTGAAAGAGCAGCAGGGGCCATGTCTTCTGTCTCAGCCAGTGGTGGCTTGGAGGTGGAGATACCAGCTACGTCGTTCAAAGAATCATGGAAATAAGACATCTTGTTTGACAATCCACATTGTCGTAAAACTGTATCAACTTCTTTTTCAACAAGGCCGTGCATGTGGCCTTCTATCATTGCTCCGAGCTTCTTCACATATTCGGAAGCAACGTCATGTCCTAGCAACGGTTGCCGGATGGCGGATAAACAGTTGATCAGAAATATCCTAGAAGGTGCTTCACGGACCTGCACAAATGAGATATCATGTCGATGATGCTAGACGGTGAGAAGGTCAGGAAAGATAGCACCAGTCATCATTTTTTAAACTAAAGATGCATCCTGATGGAATACGGAACGGCAATTAGAAGGCCATAATTCTCCCAGGACCGTCCCACACATACAAAAAGGATCAAAGATAGTTTGATCCCCCCCCCCCTCCCCCCAATCACTTGACTGGGCTCTGGCTCTGTTCTTTTTTTCTGCTTCATTTTGCTTTAGTACGGGAAAATGGAAAGAGTAATTTCCGTTGTTGGAGGAGAAAACTCTCACATTTGAAGCCTCAAGAAAACATCTAATAAAGTCATAAAATCTATTAATGGAACAAGACCTAATTTGATGGAAAAAGGAGGGTGTCAAGGACTTTGAGAGGAAGATGTTTAATCATCAAATCACCTGTTCAAATGGAAGCAAAGTGGAACAGATAAATGTTAAACTCTAGGGTACAATTTCATGTAAAGATCTAATATTTATCCGCAAAAGTTTGATCAAGTTATCATGCTAATAAACCTAATGCAAGGGGCATCCATGCATAGAAGTGCATCCTTATGGAAGGGGCTACTGACAACCAAGAAGATAAATTAATGAAATTATTCTGCCGAGAACAGATAAACACAGTAGTAAATGGTAATCTAGTAATATATAACCACTTAAAAGCTTGGAAGTGTAGAGAAGCAGAACATTTGGGTTTAAACATTCAATGAATACCTGAGATGAAAGGGCAGAATTGCTATTATCCAAAATGGCATCTATTGATGATCTGCGGGGCTGAGCTGGATCTGTACTGCCTCTGCTTCTCCTTGATGGTTGAATTACTCCCTTGGACTTGTGTGCCTCTGCTGCTTGTTCACACATCTGAAAATTAAGGACCATGATTACCAAGTCAGCATTAATGGATAAGATGGTGCCTAAAATTTTAGTCTACAAGATCTTAGTGCAGTCCAAACACTGGTAAAGGCATGTCCATACATATGATCAGACACATGACCAGCATAAGCAGTAACTTAAATCAATTGAAGCATGAACAAGCTCAAGTGAAAACTGTGGAATTAACTTGGGACAAAATTATAAGTTGCTAACATCATTCTATTTCCAGTTCATTCTAAAAGGAAATCCATGGACAAAAATAAATGTCATCAGAGGCCCATGAAACACACCTGAATAATAGGATCTAACAAAGCAGATATCACAGGTTCAAATCCAGGATTTTTGCCTGACAGGGGAACCATCATACTGTCATATGTCTCAATTATTTCAAGCAACAGTGAGATTCCTTCTCTTAGTGCTTGAGGTGGAGCAAGATCAACAGATACTAGGGGAGGATAACGTAACAGCTTCTCTCCTCGAGCTTTTAGTATGTCAAAAAAGGTTTTCTGAGCAGCATCCTTTAGAGCCCAGAGTGCATTACACAGTGCTGTTTCTCTCCCCAGCAGATCTGATATCTGTAGATAACAAGTTCAGTTAAAAGAAATGGAGAATGAAAAAATCCAGAGTAAGAAAAGTTTTGAAGAAGAATTAACTTACAGTATGGCTGTAAAACTCCAGCGTATTACTAAGTTTATATGAAATTATAAGGTTAGGCTGAGACTGCAAAACTTGTTCAACTCTCACTTTAAATGGCCGACAAACTCCCTCAAATATCCTGTCCAGAACAAATGTCAAGTCTGTTTCTGTCTTTCCTACATCACTTTCATTGGAGAATCTCTGAGCAATTGATCCAGTATCTACAGTTGAATCAGGATAAAGCAATGCAAGAACAAGTTCTCTCTCAGATGCCAAGGCCTGTCACATAGCCCACAGATGAGAACCATAATGAAGAATAAGTTCCTAATTGGAAAGAGAAAATCTCCATTGTGACCCGAAAGAAATGTAAGAAGAAATACACAAGCACCTGATGAAGCCATCCCAGCATGTCACCTACGTATCTTAAAGGGTCGTGAGCATGAACTTCAATTGGCCTAGGTAGTCCACCAGGTCCTCCACGGGTGAGGGCACTAATAAATCTTCTGAATAGTGCATTATGTCTCATATTTGCTACCTATACGAATTAGTGTAAAAAAGCAATTGTAGGAAATACATTCCTAATGGGGTTCTGTAGTGTGAATTTAATGAATCAATGCATGATTACCTCTTCTGCACAGTACTTGAAAAGGACTGGTCTTGCTTTAAGGCATCTGACAGCAGTTTTTAGGAGCTCGCCAACTTCAGGATTGTCAACATCCCCAAGTCTCCTACACTCAGCTTGGACCCACCTAGATAGGAGAAGTGGTCAGGTGTCCAGAACTTTTGCACCGAAACATTGTGTGATAGTAAATTCGCACGGTGATTGCATTTCTTATATTCTGGTAATATGTTTTCTGAGAACTTCTTATGTTTTACCCTTATCTTTATTTATCATCTTAATTATGAAATGCAATGACAGAATCAGACATGGATACAAATACTGTTGGCTCAATTACCGACCCATGGGATTGGCTAGAAGTCTAGAAGTCAGATTTTCTTAAGCAGAAGGTACCAGGACCTATTTAAGGATATATTATTATGTAAAAAATTGGGAGGAGTCCACAGAGTTCTGAGAAAAATTACTTGTATTAATGACTTCACTTAATACCCTCTGGAGATCAAAATTGTGCATGGGAAGGTGTAAGACCTCAATAGTCAATAATCCAAAACAGATCATTCCTAGTATCATTAACAACAATTAGAGTCTAGTGCTTCTTTTTTCTCCTAGAGTCAAATGTTTCTAATCCAATTATCTGAAGAATATGAAGTTTACCATAACTGGCATTTATACAAAGTCAAAAGAAAGAATAAGACAATTCCAGCAATGCAGAGCAATGAACAGAACATGTGATGTTCAAATATGGACATACAAACCAAGCCATGCACGAAATATTTTTCTCTGAATGGTAAAACACAAGTCTGACATATAGGGTATCCTATATTACAACTACAAACGAAGGACATGAATAAGTAATGCGAGGATATAAAGCACGGATAGGCTCAACATGAAAACAAAAATATAGAGACAGTGATGAAAAAACAGTATAAAGTGGAAATTTGAGCCTAAATCTGTGCCAACTTGAACAATAAAAAATAAACTGGGAAGAAATCAAGAAAACCTTTCACTATTATCTTATAACTAACAATTCAGTGCAGATTGCATAAAGTTTGAAAAAACAGTATACAGGAATTTATAATGATCAACTCCAAAGAACAACATATTACTAAAAGAATTTTTATTTTATGTACTTCCATGGTATTTCCATAATTACCCCCACCCTGGAAGACTCCAACATAACTAAGATGCAATTTTCATGCAAGAATATGATTATCCCATCTATAATGCATGTCAGCATGTCTCCAGCATAGCAATCGTGCTTTTTCTTTGCTCATGGACACCTACAAACTGACATCAAATTTACCTGCATAGTCGTTCATATGCACCTTCTTGGTAGACAGCCATCATATCCATAAGCTCCAAACCTGCTCGCTGCGAAGAGTCTTCAAATGAATTCAGAATTATAAAAAGCATATATTGAGGATGCAACAGACAAAAGGATAAGATTAAGATCAGAGGATCTCAGGCGATGACAACCACTAGAAAGGAAATACTCCCTCTGTCGCATCTAGCAGGCCATCACTTATTGTAGGCGATCAAAATTTGTAAAATTTGTGTTACAAGTATATTGTGGAATTAATACTTTGAAGCAACACTTTTTATGAGCCACATAATCCAGAAAGCATTTCATTTTATTCAAACAAAAAGTCGGTGCACGTGTCATGTGTATACTATTTGTTTAATTTTGTTTTCACTGTCCAATTCTTATCTAAACCTCCAGACCAAATCAACTGGGCCTACAATGTTGGGATGGAAACTACAAACTGTATAATGGACCTACAACATAAGGACACAAGGTCAAATCAATTCATTCATTTGCTTGAGGGATTATGAATGCCAAGGTCAAATACCTGCAGCTTTTGGTAATAAGAAATGGAAAAGAAGTCAATAAACAAAACAAAGTAAAAAAAGAGTGATCCAGTTATTGATCAGGTCCCGTGGTCCAATTTCTCAAATAGGTAATGATGGGAGAATTGCTGCTATCAAATTCCACATGCTGTAGTAAATGTTGAGCATCAAATTGAGAAAAATTAATTTAGTTTAAAAATGTTAACATTATTCCCAATAAGACTTCAAGATAAAGAAAGAAAAGCAGGGTAACACAAATGAACAAATACAAATGCAGTGTTATTTCTTCAAACTAGTGTAAGGTGCATTAGTGTATGTGAGGGAGTCCATATATGATAGAGTTGGTAAGAAGGAGAGAGAGGTTTAGATGATGAACCTGATGGTGTGTCCGTAGCAATACTTTGCAGTTCGCATGGATTTCATGAACATGAGCAAGTGCCTTGAAAAAGTTTTCACTCAGGTCCTCCTCACGCAATGCATTTATCTAGAGAAGGGAAAAGCAACAAACAAAAATCTCTGTCAGTTAAGCATGACTAAAATGGACTTTGAAAAATCAATGCTAGAACAAGTATAAATCTTAGACAATACCTCATCATTAGACAGTTGATAATCTCGAAGAAAGCACGAGGCTATCTCTTGCCTCTGTGTCGTATTTTCAAGCTCCTGTTTAAGCCTCTCTGTGGTACTGATTATATCACCAGTTGTAGCATTACAGTTGCTTAAAGCCTTTGCAATTCTACATTGAAAAAAATGATAAAACCAACAATTACCAATTAATGTTTTCACAAATTTGAAAAACAAATTGAAACATTTTTTTTTCTTCGAGTAATTTTAATAAGGCTCAACAGTGGGAATAAAATATTCAAAATGAACGAGAATGAGGTTAAATGAAAAAAGAGAAGTTGTTAAACTATTCATTAAAAGATATGAAAAACACAAAGAAACAAGCATCTAAGATAAACAAGAGAGAATGCATACTTATCACAACAGTCAGCCAGGGCATTCACCTCTTCCTCAACGTGATCCAAGGCCTAAAAGTTCAATGAAAGAAAGGGATCATTTTTCAACCAAAATCAACATAACTATGCACCAGGTGTGAACATAATACATAAAACATAGTTTAAATTATTATATACTAGAACATAGTCATATGCTTGGACTAGTCCAGAGCAAAAAAAATCAAGAGAAAGAAAAAACATCATGTACCAATGAAAAATGGTCTATCAAAAAAACAAATCATGGAAGAAACAGTATTTCCACCAACAGTACCTGTGGACTTGAACAACATTTTATCAACATGAGTTAATATCAACAATCCTCACAAAACCAGGATATACCACACTATCAAATAATTCTGCCAAACTAAAAATTATTTGCCTTTTATTGGATTACTCCGCATAATATTTCTTTTCATTCTTCTCCAAATCTTAGAGTATCATAAGTCTTCTTGTTTTTTCTAGTGGATATCATCAAGCTCCACTTCAAAATGAGATTTGTCAAACTTAAGCCAACGTGTTGGAAATCTATATTTACTAAGTGAATGCTGCCCTTGGGAAAGATCAAATAATCTAGACTGTCAGTGGCGATATTCATATTTATTGCTTAATTTTCTTGATGCCAAATTACAAGTTTATTTTAATGGATCGTTATGCAAATCAATTTAACTTATTCTTAAAGCATGCCAAGGTAGATCAACTGATATAACGCCATGACTATTGCTAAATGCTAACACTAATTTAAACTCAATATAAGCTTGTCTTGTTAAACTTATCATTCACTGTGAGGGGAGAAAGGTGGTCGAGCTAGTAACCAGCAAAGAAACCACTTGGAGGTTACTATGATATGATCCGAGCAAATCTGCAGTCACCTCAATTTCAGACCTTCACACAATTACAAAGTTAAAATGGAGATCAACCACAAATTTACAAAGTTAGGCCAAAATGAAATCATTGGAAAAAGTATTCGTGCAATTTGAAGTATGAGCGATTCTCGGCCCCAAACCTCCCTATAACATTGCATAAATAACACCACTGTGTTCAAAAGAGATATAAATAGAACTGTAGTCATGCGGATTTTAGTTCAGTAATCCACGAGTCAGAATGCACACTGTTCATAATCCATTGATTGGCAAATGCACATTTATCAAGCTCTAAATAATACCAATAGAATTGAACGGATCAATTTTTCATTTGCAGCCCTACTAAAACAAGGTATAAACAACAATTCGTGTAGTACAGGATCAGATCGCAGAAGTCCAAAGCTTGAGAAAAGCATTTATGATCAGAGATTTAATCAGATCGAACTACAGAAATTCAGGAAGCAAATAGCAAACCCCAGTTGTACGGTAGGATTCAGCTGGTGTACCTGTTGAGCGGAGGAGGAGGCTGCCAAGAACTCCTCGTTGATCGAGAGGCCGCGCTTCTCAATGGTGGATCGGAGATTCCGGCGGCCGTGAGGAGTATTTTCGGAATAAAAGCTGGATAGAGTGTTGAGTGAGGCGAGCAGATCGGGACTATCAGTGCGAGTCTCCAGCACCTTCTTCAGCTTCCGTGACAGCCCCGGCGCTAACGCTGTTGCGGTCCCCATTCTCTCTCCTCTCTCTCTAGGATTCCGGCAGACTACAGATACATGAAATGTGTATGTACGTTGGCTTATTGGACTTGAATACTTGCAAAATCCTAAAACCTTTACCCCTGTGGTTTGCTTTGTGATTTAAGATCTGCCGGAAACTGGTTTCAACGATAACGAAGACTGGAGGTTGATAAAAGTACAACTTTCACTGAACAACGTACAACACGATGCGTCAAGCCAAAGTGAGGAAAATTAAATTCGACATTTAAGCTCATTAATCAATCAATGAATTGGGCTGGGCTACCAGCCCACATTTAGTGCCCAAATTATAACCCCAAGTGTGACCCAAAGTGGAAACTCGAATTTACGCCATCAAAATAAGGTTTTAAAATATAAAATAATAAAGTGAAAAAATACGTTGCACCTAAATCAACCTAATTTATATTCTAAAAAATATATATGTAAAATTAATTAACAAACATTGAATCAATATTGAGGGACTCTCCTGTGCATAAGTCTGATGGGCCAGCCCATCAAACGGGTCGGCCCATTACCCGGATCGGCCCAAAGTAAAAAAAAAATCCCATTTCAAGCGCGTGTACCTCATGCGTGCGGGCCACGCGAGTCCATGTGCAGGCGCCTGCATTTTTTTCAATTTTTTATTATTTTTCAATTTTTTTTATTAGTTTTTGATTTTTTTTCTCGATTTTTCTATTTTTTTTAGATTCCCCCCCCCCAAATTGTATACCCTAAAATACAATTACTGAACTCTAAAAATTGAAATGAATTAATTTAATTTTTTAAAATAATATAAATATATATATATATATCCTAAAATTGATTTAATGGACTCTAAAATTAAAGTGAATGATATTTTTTTTAATTCGGCGACTCACGTAATGGACTAGTCCAACACTAACGCGTGGGCTCGTGCATTGCGCTCGACAATTAATTTAATTTTTTGAAACAAATATAGATGGTAATTGAAAAAAAAAACATAAACCCTAAAAAAACACAACAAAAACCCCTAAAAAATACTAAAAAAAACTCTAAAAAACTATGAGCCCTAAAAACCATTAACCCTAAAAAAACCTAAACCCTAAAAAAATATAAACCCTAAAAAAACACAAAAAGAACCCCTAAAAAATACTAAAAAATCCTAAAAAACCATAAACCCTAAAAACTATGAACCCTAAAAAAACCTAAACCCCCCCCTCTAAACTCTAAACATTAATTGGAATGGAAAAAATCACGATTTGAACTAACTCATAAAAGATAAGTAGCAGACCAATTACTTTTTATACAATTAATACTTTTTGAACTTTAAATGATATCTTTTAGTGTAAAGATTGATACTGCATTTTACCTTTTTTTTTGTGGAGCGCGCGGATCAGAGCGGGTCGGGTCGGGTCGTCTGATGAGTTGGCCCATTCATAAAGATGTACAGCAGTATTGGCGATCAGTATTTAGTTGATTTAGCTAGGATCAATAAGAGGTTCATTTGTCTCATCCATGACACTCGAGCAGAGAAAAATGTGTTAAGTTCGTAACTCATCGTTCTCCTTCCTTCGAGTAAAAAAAACAAGAAAAAAGAGAGGTTCAACTCAATGGAGCGGGTGCATTGAACAAGTCGGATCAATATTCAATACTCTATCCTCCATATTATATCCTAAATTATATGCCAAATCATTAGGCGTACTCAGAGCCGATCCTAATGATTTGGTGGCCTGAGTCGAAACGATAAATGAGGTCCCTATTTTTCATTTTATAATTTAAATAAATTGAACAACATACACCATATGTAAAATATTTATATTATGATTTAAATACAACTCGCCTAACAGTTTTAGGGGCAAAAGTGTGAATCAAATATGCACAATCAAGTTTATTCAATAATTCATTCTCTATTGGCAACATAGCTAATCCATTCAATCTTTTTTGTGATATCGAAGGTAAATTTTTATGATCTTCAACTTTGAGAAACTTCGATTTGCACTTGCTGCTGTAATCGGTATAGTCAACAAAATTTTGTAAGCAATGTAAGCATTTGAGAAGCAATTATCCATTTTCTTCAAATAATCAACCACATCAACTGCAGACTTTATTTTTCTTGGCAAAGAATACTCTAAGAATACCAACTCACGCTTTGTTTAATTTTTTTTGTTTAATATTTTTATGTTGTTTAACTTTCAATATAGATAGATTTAGAATTAAATAATGAAAAAAAAATATTTTGAGTTTAAATAACAAAGAATTAAATAATAAAAAAATTGCGATTAAAAATATATTTTGAATTTAAATAACAAAGAATTAAATAATAATAAAAATTGGGATTTGATTTTTAGAAAATAGGTTATGCGGGACCGGCTATTTGAAATAACAAAAAAAAGGATTGTGGCGTATTGATTGGCAGTTGTTTCAATTAGCAAAAAAGACTGCCAAAAAGTAATTAGAAAGTTTCGAACATCATCAACCCTTCTCATCAATTAAGCAGCACATTCCCACTAGGCTAACTTTAATACAACTTCATTTATACAGCTATGTATATATAATAATAATTTTGAAAAATTTGGGACCCCTAATTTTTTCGTATTTTTCGGGGCCTAAGGTGACCGACTCACTTGCCTCATGCAAGAAGCAGCTCTGGGCGCGCTTAGGGATGTCAATTCAGTTCGAAACCAATGGATTGACCCAAATAGATCGAGAAATTAATGGGTTAAGGTCAAAAAATTTCATGGAAAAAAAGACCAAACGAGCCAAATCAGTCAGGCTAGCACGGTCGGTTTGCGGGCTGGACCAGTCAGCCTCCACTAAGGATGTCAAACTAGCCCAAAACCAATTGGTTGGCCTGAACTTTAAAAAAAAAATGGGTTATGGTCTTTTTTTTGGCCCAAATTAATTTTAACCGAATGGGCCAACCCGATCGAGTTGACGAGCTAATTGGGTTGGCCTGATCGGGCCTCGAGCTGGCCCGTCGGCTGCAAATTTTTTTTTAAAAAAATCTGATTCAAATCATTTAATTATCAAATATCAATTTATTCAATCCTATTTTCTACAAACTCTCAAGAGCCCTAGAGAGACTATCGCGCTGCTGCACTGGGCTTCAGTCATCAATACCCCAACCGCCCATATCCCGATTAGATGATCGTCGTCGAAGCGTTAACCTTACCTCACGGCAAGTTGAAGAGTGCTCCATTGATGTTAGAATTACTGACGCTTCTTCAAAATGTTTATGGTTACACTATTAACGGTCTTACTTTATCATGTAGCTAAAAACAGACATTGCCTTTGAGTATTCTTTTGAAAATCACTTGACTATTTGAATGTACTCAAAGGTCTTTTGTCTTTGCTAATATTGTAATGTGTTGTGCAACTTCTACGATCTGAGGCAATGATGCCAACATTCTTGTCCTGATGAGAAGTTGAGAATCTCTTTTAAAATAGGAAAGATGAAAGCAAATGAAAATACTAAAAATCTCATTTACTGATATGTGCTTTTGTTACCATATGTCAAGTTGCAGATTTGTTGATAAAAACTGCGATTTTGGGTGGAGTAAAAAAAGGTGCACATGGAAGATGATTAGATTTGAATCTAGTTGTGATTGATGTAAGTTATTTTTTTATTTCAAATTTTCAGTATGTGTTTATAAGTTCAGTTACATTAATTTTATTCATTAACTTATTTATGAATATGCTGCTGCAGGATTATGAGAACTATCGAAGCAGAGGTTCTACTAGTGATACGAAGTCATTTTTGGATAAATATTTGGAAGAAGATCAAAAGGATGAATCAGCTGCTATTGATGTGCTTGAATATTAGAAAACTCAAGAATCTCATTTTGGGGACCTTGCTAGATTAGCATGTGATGTGCTTAGCATTCCTATTACAACGGTAGCATCAGAATCTACCTTTAGCATTGGAGCTCATGTTTTGAACAAAACACGTAACTGGTTGCATGGATATGTTCAGGTATTATTATATATTATAAAGTTTTAAATCATTTCATTGTATTTTTTCTAATGTTATTATTTTTTAATAGATGGTGAAGACCTTGATGATGAGATCGATCTTGAAGTTGAAGAAGATTCAAATGTTGTTGACGCAGAGAAAGAGTGTACTTCAACTATTTAAACTGATGGGACTAGAGGTCCAATTACTTGCTTTTACGTTTTTGGTGGCTCGATACATGGAAACTTAACTGTGAAACTTTAGCATCTTGATTCTCTTTTTGACAGGAGAAGTCTAAGCAAGACGAGAAGGATGTTGTCTCTTGGAGGGTCTTATCTCCAACTTTTGCTGATTTAGATGCTCCTGAGTTGAAATGGGAGAAGATGGCAACACTGGTGCCTCGTCTTGATGGTGCAGATTTTGTTGGATATGTATTTGCTACTTTATGTACTTGCTTTATGTATTTTTTGGATATGGAACCATAGATTATGTATTTACTGGATCAAGAATCTGCTTTATGTATTTGCTGGATATGGAAATGGAACCATATATTATGTGAGGATTTTGACCTGTTCTAATATATCATGTGCATATGTTCTTCTTAAGTTCTCTTGTGTATCAAATATTGCTAATTTGTTCCTCATTTTCCTTTTCTTATGATTGTACCTGTTTCCCATGTCTTCTAGATAGCAATATGCCAATATTGATTCTTTGTCAACTTTGCTTGTCATTATTTGATACTTGTGTAAACATCTGATATCTCTATTATGGTTTTGGATCTAATATAGCACATGGAAACTTATTATTTGAAAGAGTATTTCTCATGGGACTAGAAAATCATTTAAATTTTGTCGTAAGCATGTCAGCCCGACAAGCTAGCCCAAAAACCAAAGTGTTAGGGTAAGGGTTGGCCCGATATGGTTGGCCCGAAATGGGCCGAACCAAATAGCCTGACAGCCCGATATGGTTGGCCCGAAATGACAGGCTGGCCCGTTTGACATCCCTAGCCTCCACTATTTTGCTTTTAAATTTTCTAGAAAAAATCGATTCATGAACTGTTGGTGACATTGGAAAGTGTAGTGATCCGATTTTCTAATATTTAAATTGTTACATTTTTTTTCTTTCCTAAAATTATTTTAATTGTTTTATTTTCTATGTGTGATATTAATTGTTTAAGTCTAATAAGTCACGCCTTAAGTAAGTTTAATAAATAGCTAAGCATGAATTTAATTTAGAATATTGTTCTTTCATGTCATGAGCATCTATGTAGAATTTTAACTAGAGAGTTAATCGAGTTTGCATCATTTTTTAGCTAAAGATTTTCTAACTGTTCGATATTTATTTAACTTAACTGCAAGTGTACACTCAGATATATAGTGTAGCGGTAAACAAGGTCCTATCCTTATGGACTTAATAATTAAACTACTAATTATATAGATTAACTTCCTACAGTTATCTAGACCACCTAACATAATTGGGATACTAAATTATCTAAAGATTGAAAATAATAAATAAAATAAATTACCACCACATAAATAAACATTGATGAAATAAATAATGAAGAGAAAATACATTCTAGGATAGAAAATTCATTATTTAATTCATTCTCCTAATCATTTCATTAAGCATCTATTAGAACAACCACTCTTGTATGTCAAAGTCTACAATTCATGGACGATGATTTCATAATTTTTCTTTCGCACCCTAAAAAAATATAAAAAACTAATTTTCACCGCCATTCTACATCAAAGCCTCAAAAATCACAAATGACTGGTTTATGTTGTCATCTTCTGTTGCTGTTGTTGTCGTCTTTTGTCACTGTTGTTGCCGAAGACAAAAACTACAAGATTTAACCATCTTCCATGCCAAGGCTCGAACACCCGGTCTCATCGCTGAACAATCATGGATGATGATTTCAAACAACCCCATCCTAATAATGAATACACGAGTACACGAGTAGGACGATACGAGTAGTCCAAGTCGTGTTCTCGTGCATTAGTTCATTAATGGTTTAATACACGAGAACATGATTAGTTCAATGTGACAATTAAAAAATAACCCATACACGAAACACGATTAGGGTTGTTCATGTACAAACAATCTCATCCTAATAATGGATATACGAGTACACAAGTGTAACGACATGAGTAGTCCATGTCGTGTTCTCGTGCATTAGTTCAATAATGGTTTAATACACAAGAACACGATTAGTTCAATGTGGCAATTAAAAAATAACCCATACATGAAAACACGATTAGGGTTGTTCGTGTACACATGCAGCAGTTGATCATTAAACTGATACATGACTATATGAGTATGCATATTCATGTACTCATGCACTAGTTAAAATAATGCATAGATACACGAGTTCATGAGTTTTCTAATTTGTGTCCTCATGCAACAATTAAAAATGAGATATTGCATGAGTTCACAAATAAATTATTGCACGAATCAACTCCAATACTCGTGTACCGAAAAAAATTGATTCATACACCAAAGAACATTAATTTTTTTTCCATCCAAAGAAAGATTTAAAAAATTTAAATATCTAGATCAATAAAAAGAGTATAGATCCGTAAATATCATATACGTTATTGCCGTAAAAAATAACACGCACGATGTCAACAAAACTTCAAAAAAATCCCAAATCCTCAATGAATCTCTAATTTTTGATATTGCAACAGAGAATTTATTACTGAAACGGGAATTAGAGAAATGAAGAATCATGATAATCTTCAAAAATTATAGCTCGATGATCTTCATCAATGGTAGTTGTAGAGGTTTCATTTCTGTAAAGGCCCAAAGCCTAGGCCCATATTCATCCAGAGTCGAGAGGTTGAAAGCTCGATAGCCGAAGTCGAGAGGTCGAAGGTTCAATAAGCCGAAGTTAAGGAGGTCGAAGACCTAAAAGAGGACATCGAGGCCAGACAGAATTCAAATTAGACGACTGAATCAAAACCTATTATAGATAAGGGAAAGACCCATTCAAAATCTTAAAAGGGATAAGGAGATATCCCCAAAATATCGGAAAGAGGTTGAGGGTCCTTATATAAGGGGGTTTTGCCACAGATGGGAGGGACGCACAAAAAATCGCATAACACACTGAAACTATACTACAACGCTGAATTCAACACTACATTAGTATTCAATTTTACTGCTTTATTCAATTCGTTCATTTTTTCAAGTATTGATTTTGACTTGAGCATCGGAGTCTGTTCGATCGTCAACCCTCGATAGTTCTTCGGCTTCACGTATTTCCTTTTGTCTTGTAGGTCGTCGGAGCTCGAATCCAACATACGATTAATTATAGAATTTTGACTTCTACAATTCAGCGCTCACTGTGGGGCTCCAATCGACCATTTCAAGATGACTAATGGTAACCGGAAGGACACGACGACTGCCATCTATGATAGCCAAAATGATGCAGTGACAACCACCCCTTCACCAGAGGTCAACGGTGATATCACACGACTCCTGTGTTCGATTCAACATCAATTAGACACCACGACGGTTGAACTCACGGCCATCGGCATGGAAAACTCAGCTTTGAAGGCCAGAGTAGAGGCTATCTCGCACCCGAACTATTTCCCTAATGGATGTCCCCGAGCTCAACCACTCCGGCTCCCACGAACTCGAATGTCTAATGAACTTCAAGAGCAGGTACTCCTAAACTCAATCCATGAGTTTGCTAATCAATCTACTGTAGGTACAAGTAGGGAACCTACGCATAAGGGCAAGGAAAAGGACAACCTCCCTCTAGGACCCCCGCCTGGATTCGAAGACTATGACCCCAATCCGAAATCCAAGGTCGAGAAGAAAATTCAATGATTGGAGGATATACTAACTCGAATCCCCGGGGTACCCACCCCCATCAGAAAGACTACACTGATGAGCTTCGCAGATTCTCCGTTTACTGACAAAATCAGCCTCATAGAGATGCCCCTGAAATTCACATTCCCGAGCATGAAATTATTTGACTGCGCGTCCGATCCCGAAGACCACATCGCCTAGTGCAAGCAAATAATGTTCACTACAATGGTCCCTCGGCATGCCAAAGAGGCCAGTATGTGTAAAGGTTTCGGGTCCAACCTCGCTGGCCCAGCACTCCAGTGGTTCACTAATCTTCCCAACTCAACGATCTCGTTATTTGCTCAACTCCATGACATGTTCATCGAACAGTTCGCCAGCAGTCACAAGATCAAAAAGTGCACTGATGACCTTTACACAGTCGTACAGAGGCCAGAAGAACCCCTACGAGGCTTCGTGGGGAGGTTTAATAGAGAAAAAGTGTCAATCCCAAACTGCAACATCGACACTGCAACTTCAGCCTTCAGAAAAGGCCTCAAAAGGGACTCAGACCTCTACAAGGAGCTGACGAAATACCCGTGCAAGACAATGGATGACATTCTTGCCAAAGCCCGGGCTCAAATCAAATAGGAGAAAGATGAAGCAAATTCATCTAGACCTTGAGCTAGGAACGAGTACCCGAGAAAAGAACAGAGAAGCAACAAGACTGAAAGGTACATAATGGATCCTTATCCGTGAAACCCCTGATTCGACCCTCAAAATAGACGAGCTCAGGAACCCCAGACCGATAGAAGACTTCCTGAGTACGGCAGTTCATGCACTCAAAGGACTTGGACATAACGTGAAATGGCTGACAAAACTGAAAACACCGGATAACGAATGGGACATGAGCAAGTTCTGCGAGTTCCACAATGACCATGGCCACAAAACAGATGAATGCATCGCTCTCAGATTTGAAGTTTCCGAGCTCTTGAAGTAGGGACACCTCACTAACCTCCTAACCCCCAAAGAAAAAGAGAACTGGACACGAAGGGAAAATCATAAAGAAACGCAGCCATCCGAACCCCCAAGAATTGACCGTACTTTGAACTACATAATCGGAGGCTCGAAAGTCAGCAGAATTTCACAGTCTTCGGTGAAGAGGCACTGCTGCTCGATCAAATATAGCGGAAACATCCCTAGAGAAGCAAAACAAGATGACCTCGTCACTCTTAGCTTCACCAGCAGAGAAGTATCCGAACTCTCACATCCACACCACGATGCACTAGTCATTTACATATTAATTTCCAACTGTCTGATTAAGCGAAATCTCATCGACAATAAGAGCTCTTCTAACGTGATCTTTCTCAGTACCTTGAAAGGAATGTAGGTAAAAGAAACCGATATCATCAAGAGGTCAACCACGTTGATTGGCTTCAGCGGGAAACACAAAGCCACAATGGGAGAAATTACACTCCTTAACTATATCGAGGGGATGAATATCTTCACCAAATTCCAAGTAATTGATGCCTCCTCGACTTACAATGTCATAATGAGGAGAACATGGATCCACGAACTCTAAGCAGTACCATTAACCTATCATCACCTCATGAAGTTTCCTACTCCCTAAGGAGTTTATGAAGTTCGAGGAGAGCAAATCACGGCACGAGAATGCTACGTCTCCACCTTCAAACAGAAGGGGGCAATGGAAATTAATCAAATTGAAGTCGGGTTGTCCTCAACCAACATCAGAAATCACAACTATGAAGAACCTGAAGCCGAAGACCTCGACGAAGTACAAATATACCCTAAGTTTCCTGATCATATGGTGTCAATAGGGTCGAGATTGACTGCGGAGATACGAGAATGACTGATAAGATTCCTCACCGAGAATTACGACTATTTTGCATAGTCATTCGAAGATATGACAAGTATCGACTCTTTGGTTATAACCCATAAATTATAGATCGACCCGGACAAGACCCCAGTGAGGCAAAAAAGATGAAAGTTCGCCCCTGAGTGAAATAAGATTGTAGATGAAGAAGTCAACAAGTTGCTCAAGAACGGACACATAAGAGAAGTGCAATACCCCGAGTGGTTAGCCAATGTCATGGTGATAAAGAAAAAAAATGGAAAGAACAGACTTTGCATAGATTTCACCGACCTCAACCAAGCCTGCCCCAAAGACTGTTCCTCCTACCTCACATAGACACATTAGTCAACGCAATGGCAGGACACGAGTTGATGAGTTTCATGGATGCCTTTTCCGGATACAACCAAATTCTTATGCATCCAAAAGACCAAGAGAAGACTGCATTCATCATTCACCGAGGTATGTTCTGTTATAAAGTGATGCCTTTCGGATAAAAAAATGCAGGTACAACATACGAAAGGCTATTAAATTGAATGTTTGAGAAGCTTATAGGAGACACCATGGAGGTATATATTGACGACATGCTTGTGAAGTCACCCAGAGCTCAGGATCATGTTGACCACCTCCGTCGAACCTTCGAGGTCCTACGCTGTTACAACATGAAGCCGAATCCCGCAAAATGCACATTCGGTGTAACCTCAAGAAAATTTCTCGGATGTCTCATCACGAAGAGAGGTATAGAGGCCTACCCCAGCCAGATCAGAGCCGTCAGAAATATCCAATAGCCTCGGAACATCAAGGAAGTCCAGAAGTTGATCGGACGACTCACGGCCCTTAGCAGCTTTATCTCAAAATACTCAGAAAAAGCCATGTCTTTTTCAAGACGCTACGCAAGAACAAGAACTTCGAGTGGACTGTCGAATGCTCGAAGGCCCTAGAGGACTTGAAAGAATACCTGATGAGCCCTCTTTTACTATCGAAGCCCCGCGACAGAGAGGTACTTCTCATATATTTTTCTATTTCTACTAACTCTGTTAGCGCAGTTTTAATCAAGGAAGACGAAGGGAGGAAATACCCAGTCTACTACGCCAGTCAATTGTTACTAGATACCGAGACTAGGTACCCACAGTTGGAGAAACTAGCATTGGCCCTCATCATGGCGTCAAGAAAAATGAAGCCCTATTTCCAAAGTCATTCGATCAATGTGGTCACGAAATTCTCACTCAGAATAGTGCTAAGAAAACCAAACCTCGTAGGAAGGCTCCCTAAGTGGGCCGTCGAGCTTAGGAAGTATGACATCCACTACGTCCCCTAAACCTCGATAAAATCCCAAGTACTCTCAGACTTCATTGCGGATTTCTCCTACGAAGTCCAAACCGAAGTAGAAAGTGAGCTAATGAGCGTCCAAGAAAAAGAAGATTTAAAGTACTGGACCCTTCAGGTTGATGGCTCTAGCACTTCAAAGGGGAGTGGACTGGGCATAGTTCTAACAAGCCCAACTGGTGAAAGTACAGAGCGTTCGATCCGGTACGGATTCAAAGCAACCAATAATGAAACCGAATACAAGGCCCTTATTGCAGAGCTAAGCTTAGCAAGCGACCTCGGAGACAAGGTGATTCGAGTCCAAAGCGACTCCCAACTAATAATAAACCAGTTCGAAGGAGAATTCCAAGAGAAAGACTCAAGGATAATCGCCTACCTAGCCGTAGCAAAAGAAACAGCTACTAAGTTTGAAAAGATTGAAGCCCAACACATCACAAGAGAAGATAATAGACATGCCAACGCCCTAGCTAATTTGGGATCGGTAATTGAAACCACCGAAGCCAAAAACATTCTAGTTCTATACGCGAAATGGCCTGTGGTGTGGAAAGAGGACGGTCCCAAAATCTTACCAATCGAGAACAGTGCAAACTGGATGACCCCACAGGGTAAGTATATAACATAAAATGAACTCCCTGAAGACCTCATTGAGGCAAGGTGGATCAAAGCAAAGACACCAAAGTTCGCCATGATTTCCGGGTCCCTATCCAGAAAATCTTTCTCCGGACCTTACCTAAAATGTGTCAGCCCTATACAAGCTAAATATATCTTAACTGAGCTCCATGAGGGCGAATGCGGAAACCACTCGGGATACAGAAGCCTGGCCAACCGAGCTCTAACATCAGGATTCTATTGGCCGACCATCAGACGGATGCAAAAAATTACGCCAAAACCTGTGATCAATGTCAGAGGTTCGCGCAAACAAACCACATGCCTCCAGAACCCCTGCACGCAGCGGCCATCCCTTGGCCATTCATGAAATAAGGGATGGACATCGTAGACCCACTGCTAAAAGGTTCAAATTAGAAACGCTACATTTTGGTGTTAACAGACTACTTTACCAAGTGATTCAAAGCCGAAGACTTCGCACGGATCAGAGACATAGAGGTACAAATTTTTTTATGGAAACATGTCTTATGCAGGTTCGGAGTCCCTAAAGAAATTGTAACAGACAACGGTTCCCAGTTCATAAGTACGAGGTTCCAAGATTTCTGTAAAGAGTAGAATGTTAAGCTTTCATTCTCCACCCCGAGGTACCCCACAACAAATGGTCAAGCAGAAGCCACGAACAAGAAAATTCTGAATACCCTAAAGAAAAGGCTCTCTGAACACAAGAATCAATGGGTCCAACAACTCCCGGGAGTTCTATGGTCTTACAGGATGACCTGAAGGACAAGCACGGGGGAAACCCCATTCGCACTGATGTACGGTTCAGAAGCAGTGCTATCCGCAGAAGTCGAGATCGGCACCGCCAGGACAGAATGGACCAACCAATCTAACAGCAAGGAGCTTGAAGCGAACCTCGATTTGATCGACGAGCTCCAAGATCAGACGGCGATGAGGATAGCCGCGTACCAACAGATGATAAGCTGACACTTCAACAAAAATACGAGGCTACGTACCTTTCAAGCCGGAGACTGGGTACTCAGAAAGGTGTTCCAAAATACAAAAGAAAGCAGAGCTAGAAAATTGGCACCAAATTGGGAAGGCCCCTATCAGGTGGAGAAGGTCATCAGGAACAGAGCTTACAAGCTCCGAACAGAAAAAGGCCGACTTATAGCCAATAGCTGGAACGCACTACATCTAAAACATTACCATCTCTAGGATTTCTGAACTCATTTTAATTATTTTGATTTTTTTTTAAAAATTTGTTTACTAACTTGAGCACCGGAGTAACTAACAGAACCCCAAGCACAGAGGTCCTGACCCTCAAGAAGACAACGGAGTTCCGAGCCCGAAGTCGGCCTCACGGCCAAAGAGTAACGTATCCGTTCATTATTTATTTTTCAAATTCTTGTTATTTAAAATTTGTTTACTGACTTGAGCATCGTAGTAACTAACAGAACCCCAAGTATAGGTGTAACACCCTAAATTTCTTGAAGTGTTAAACTGATTTTTAATGATTTTAATTGATGCAGAAATGTGAGTCATTTTTTTAATATTAATAATTGATAATCTAACTTAATTAGTTAAAACATTTGAGTAAAAAAACAAATACTTGAATTTAATCGAATAAAATTCTACTTGATCAATTAAAATAGCAATGCTGCTGAAATATTTTTATTTGAAAAGTTTATCATAAGTTCTAAAAAAAAAGATAATAACATGAGTAGATGTCTAAGAAACAACATGGTCCATAAAAAAATGAATTATAAATAATTGTCTTAAATAAAATTTGACTAATGTAAGCGGAAGAAATGGAAATTGACTTGACTTATTATTCGATCTCCCACACGCCACCAACTCAATTACCTGAAAAAATTAATGAGGGGTGAGCATATATGAAATATACTCAGTGTGAGAAATTATGCAAAGATTTGCCCAAGTTAATAAAAAAGTAGCACACATATAACTGATACTGAAAATTGATAGTACCTTAGTACTGAAAATTGATAGTACATTAGTACTAATTGAATCACATAGCGACATTTGTGCACAAATAATGAGACCCAAATGAATGAACGTATATTCCAAGTGCTCATTGATAGTAACATGAAATACGACCAACACATGATATTAAAATGGGCAAAAACTAAAATCCACGACATAAAATAAATGAATCCCACACCTTAATGGAATCGATGAACTTTGAGTCAAACACTATCAATAACTTATTGTCTTAGTCGCGCCGCACCTAGAATACCAAAATAAATAAAACCTATAAATGATGCATGATTAACACAAAAATGCAAATTTTTGAATTTAACTTAAAATGAAACAATGGATGTCGACTTTCTACCAAATGAAAATTCTATGAATTAGTAACATGAATTCAAATTAGTAGAAAAATTAAAAACTAAGTACCAATAAAGCCAACACGAGTTTTCTGAAAAGAATTTGGGTAGTTTATGATGCAGTTATAATTATTTAGACCACTGACAGTTAGTGTTATCATTATAAAATTAATGACCAAAAAAAATCCCTCTAAACCATTAAACGTCCATGAAATTTTATACTCAATAACCAATTTTATAATGCTAATTAAATATATAAAATTAATAAATATTGAAAAAGTTTTTCTTTTCTCTCATATGCAACCAGATTAGTCAAAAACAAAACAAATCACTTAATACTATAATTGGCAAAGTATTCGTCCAATATAATTTTGGGTTCTCAATGACATAAGAATAAATAATTAAAACCCCATACAAGTTAAAATACCATTATGAAATATATTACATGATTACTCTTACCCATAAATATTTGATTGCTATTTTCGCATATATTGAAAAAAAATGTACAACTAAATCTGTCCACTCATAAAATTTAATTAGTAACATTAATAAACTTAAACCTCATTAACACATTAACCCAAAATATTTTAGCACTCAAAGCTATACTTAAAAATCGCATTCTAATTAAAACATTATGCCAGACTCATAATTACCATCAAATTATAGCATTGTTAATAAAAAAAATTAAACTAAACTTAAACACTTGCCCATGCCGTAAATCACATATGAGAGCTATATTAGTATTTTAAAATATCAAATTAAATCGAACATATTCTTAATTCATTTGATAAATTTTATCCCTAACTACGGTAGCTTATTAAAGCCATTAATCTATCCTCCCAATCCAAACTCTTCTCTTCTGATCTTATTTCCGAAAATGTATAAACAGATTTGTCAAATTAAATAAATGTCAATGACCAGTGACTCTTAGTTAAACATGATTACCCATTTAATAACTTGATTAACCTAAGCTTAAAATAACACAATAATTTTAGTTTAAAAACTTTATCTGATAACTATAAAAAATAAAATAAAACAATCTAACTATCAACTATAAATTTGAAGATCTAAAATATTCACATTGTTTTCAAAATAACCTCTTAGTCATTCATTAATCCCAATAAATAATTTTTGCCAACATGCACAAAAATCAATTCCTAATTAAAGTTGATGTAAAACAACAGATAAAACAAGAAGAAAGTATTTTAAAGAAGAATGATACATGTCAAGAAAATTTAAATTTCTTCAAGAATCGTGAAATGCAAAATTTTCCAGAAAATTTTCTCTTTTGAGAATGTCTTGAGATTAAATAATATATAATGAAATAATGATGATTTATCACACCCAAGTTTAAAAATATAGGAAAATTTCTCACATAATTAATTCTACCCCAAACTCAAAGGAAAGTGATGATCTTATTACTAAATAGAAGGTTAATTAATAAATTTTTGCTATATCAGTTCCGGAATTGAAGAAAACTTCAATTAAAAATAAAATTCACATATTTGGTTGTTATACAACATTTTTCACTTATTAAAAATTTATATGTAAGCAAATATGGGTCCATATTCATCCAAGGTAAAATTTGAAATAAATAGGAATACATCACATAAATAAATCTTGACCACAATAAAGGCATAGCCTCCGACCACTTGCCTAATCAAAATCTAAACTTTCAAAATTAGATAATTTATAAAATCGTGAGTATATATCAGCACTCTACTAAAACTAAGAGAAAAATTTGAAAATGATTCCATAATTTTAATGTTGATCAATTTCCTTTCTAAAATAAAAATCCAAAATTCAGTACCTTCTAAAATATATGTAGTTATCATAATATAAGCCAAATCTTTATAAACCAATATATAAAAATATGTTCATGAATGCCATCATTTTGTACCAAAAATTAAATGGCTTAAATGGATTGAATAATCAAACTTTTAATGAATATAATATTAAGTCCTTCTAGGGCCTAATTAAAAATAATGAAAATATTTTATCTCAAAGCATGAACTCAATGTATACACATATGAACGGACCTCTTATAATTTTTTTTCCTTTTCTAAATTCATGCAAAATGATTTTATATATGATTTTAAATAAATACATCTTAATTCACTAAATAAAATTGAATATATATCTAGGGGCGCGACTTAGACTATATCATAACTCGAACATTAAAATTCACAAATTTTGATAATTCACATAATTGAAGATAAATATTTTATTTAAACAGTGATTGGAAAAACGGGCTGTTACAACAGGGGTCCTGACCCTAAAAATAGAAAGCTCGAGTTCAGAAATGATCCCGAATTCTGAACTAACCGCAAGGGTCCCGACCCTCAAGATGATAAGCTCAAGCATAGGACGGTCCTCGAACCCCGAGCATGACCTTGGGTTAGCAATGGAGCAAGTCGGGGCTCGACCTTGACTCCGAACGGTATCCCTTAAACCCGCACTATTTGTCTCATCTAATCTCAACTTTGTAGGTGCCCCAACCCAGAGAACTCATCTCACATCAAAACACCAAAATAAAGCAAAAGATGCAACACAAAAGCACATAGATGACAAAACAAGCAAAACATGAAATCAACATAAAAGAAGAGAGGTTGTTTGTCCATGTCTTACTTGCCTTTAGATCAGGCAAATTAAAAATATATACATATTCAGTCAAAAGAAAGCAAGTAAAAATATATCATCTACGCCTGATCAGCAGCGGTCTCATCCCCGGCCTAGACAATGACCTCGGCAGCATTGCCCTCCGCCCGAACCACGGCCTCATCCTCGGCCTCCAAGAAAGACAAGTCGAGGTCAAGCATCTTCGCCTTAATGGCCTCCACCACGGCAGCCCCTCCTTCCTGGTAGAAGGCCTCTTTATAAGGACCGAACTTGGTAGAGTCGACCCAGGCGTCGAAGTCTGGGGCTTCACTGGTTGGCACCCCAGCTCTGAGCGAGACCTCGAGCTCCTCTACCTTCACCTCGGCAACGGCCAACTTGGACAGCAAAGCCATCTTCTCTTATTCTGACCTAGCCTGGAGGTCGAGACTCTTCTCCAGCTACACTTGAGCACCTATAGCCATGGCCCGAGCCGTATCTCTCTCAACATTCAGAGCGGACACTCTAGCTGCCATATCCCGCCTCTCCTCTGCAATCTTCTCCTGCTCTTCTGATAGCTTCGAGACCCTCTTCTCAAGGCCCTCCACATGGCCTGAGATGGGATTCCTCATGAGATATTGGTTGTATAGAACTTGAAATCAATAATTAAACAGTTAGTAGAGGTGACAGTTAGCAAAAGTCAAAGAGTGGAAATAGAAGCTGCCAAGGAATATACCCGCGCCATCTGATCAAAAGACAAGTAGGCCTGTTGTTCGAGGCTCTCCTTCTCGTAGTCCTCGGAGGTGTCCTGGCCCGCAATGGACTTTTGGACGTCCACTATGAAGGGGTTTAGTGACACTGTCCAAGAGCTCAAAGTGGTAGGAGCTTTGCGCAAAGAATGGACAGCCTCCACATCGATGATTTCCGAAGGAGATGGGGCCTGCGGAACGACTACAGGGACATAAGCATTGCCCTTTGATTTTTTATGCGGAGGTGAGGCCAAAGCCCTATCAGGCCTATCATCTTCAGACCTCTTAACCCCTGAAGATGAAGAGCTTTCTCTCCTGGCAGCCGTCAATGCCTTAACCTTTGCATCCGAAGGCTTAATGTTGAGCTTCCCCATTTCGTTAAGAAGGGTCCGATTGTCGCGAACCTTGTTAAATTCTCGAAGCTCTTCGGGGAAAAGGAAGACTTCTTCGACATGGACGACTTCGACCCCGATAAGCTCACGGTGCTGAGGAAAACCTACATGGAAGAAAATTCATAAGGTCTGAATAATGAAAATAGCAAAGGAGTTCGGCTTGGAGACCCACGAGCTTCGCAGAACTTGACGGGAGCGATCACTTCTGTTAAGTAGTTCAGACAGGGACGAAGACAAACTTTAGCTTCCAATCACCCGAAGAGGAAAGCAGCTTGGTTATCAGAGGAGGCCGATTCCCCACTCACTTCGTAAAATAGTAAAAGCCCGGCTGCTCGATATTAGCAACAAATCTGTACACCGCATGCCACTCATCGACGCTGGGCTCAGAAAAGTCGAGCTTCGCCCATAAGTAGTACATCCCTATCATGTGAAACAACCTTATCGACGTGATTTGGGCAGGGGCTGTGCTATAGAAATGGGCGATCTTAGCAAAAAATGGGTGGATAGGGAGTCCGACCCCCTTCTCAATAACTAGCGTATAAAAAGCTGTGAATCCGAGCGGAGGTTGATGCACTCATTCGGAAGGATGAGGAGATTGAATCTCGACCCCAATTCCCGAAACTGGCAGTGAGGCCAGTCTTTTCAAGAGCTCCTCACTCACCCTCGGAGCGATCTCATAGGCCCGGAACCTCTTCCCGTTCGACTGGACATCTCAGGCGTGTATTTTTTGCTCCTTCGATGGGTTACCCATCATCGCCATAACCAGACATTTCCTAATCACTGCTCGGCCAAATGAGTGGGGAGCGATAGCCCACGGCCACCTGTCCTTAACCTCTCCCGAAACCTTGGCCTTCGGAGCAATAATAACGGGAGAGTTGGAGTTATCGGACTCCTCCAAGCCGGAAAAGCTCTCCTCTGCTCCATCGCCATAACTCTTTCCTTCTTCTCCAGCAGCCGAATCATCACTTGCACTCATTGCGCCCAAAAAACCCAGAAATTGAACAAAACCACCCAGAATACTATCGGGAATTTAACCATAATCAGCCTAACTTCCAAAACCCACCTAAAACTCATCGAAAAATCAACAACACCACCCAGAAATTTAACAGAGCCCCAGCATTCGAAAAACCCTTCAAAATCCCAGAAAACCCTTAGCCCCACGAGAAACTTTAAAACCACTTACCCATGGCACGAAAAAATAAAAAAGAGAAAGAGACGAGAAGATAACCTGGAAACCGCGGCTTAAGTAAATTCTGAGAAGCCAACGATGTTTGTAGCATAGTCTTCAAGCGGATTTAAAATGCGGAAAAAACGGAGGTGGTTGGCGAAAATAACGAGACAAGATTTATGTGAAGATTTGCGGGACAATTAGGGTTTATCGAGAATAATTTTTCTTGAATCAGGACCTTCTGAGATTTTGAAGAAGAAAAATGGAAAAAGAGGAAATGGCTTTCCTCGATATTTGAAATATGGGGAAAGGAGTCAACGTGATCTAGGCCCCGTGTTTTAATCAGATGGTGGATCTTGACCTAGGGAATGGGAAAAGTAATCCTACCTTGAGGTATGGAGCTCCGCGAGGTCTGCTCTCACGATCTCAGAAGCTCCCTCAGTGTTAGTTTTGTATACTGGAAGACTCGTCTTTGTATACTTTTCTGATGATATGATGATATGAAATGAAAGTTATTGCAGTCACTGTTTGCATTTAGATTATGTTCTATAATTGTTTTATGCAATGTTCCATATACTTACATTGTAGATGATATGGTGTGGGGAGTCACACGGTAAGATCATATCATTAGAACCTTGTAATGTATTAAAGAGCTCACGGCTTAGATGGTCCTGAACACACCATTGGTACACCGTAGAATAATCTGATAAGTTAGTTTATCTTGAATAACTGATTATTCTAGTACACTCGTTAGTGTATTGAGGAGGATCACGATAGGATACTATTCTCTGTCTCTGACCTAGTTACTGAGAGAATAAAGATCCACAGAGTTCGGGTTCTGAACTCATGTGATATTGGCGAGCATATGTGTGCGTTGTCTATTACTTTGATTTATCAATGGGTGAGATCTTTTCGTAGATCGAATTCGATATCTTGGGTTATAACAATGTATACATAATGTTTCGAGCAGTATACATGAGCACCGTGTCCTGGTGCGCCAGGTTGATGATGTTCTCTTGAGGAAACACAAGTTCATATTGAAACCCTGCAGGTGGAATTTATTCCGTATATGAGTAAAGCTTGTGGGGTACTACTCAAGGTTTTAGATGTTAATTAATTATAGCTGTCAGAGGCTGACATAATTAATTAATGAACATTATCTCTTAAACACGGGGAATGGCTGGACTAAAAGAAAAAGCATATTCGTAAATATGTATTAAATTGGTAGGTCAATTTTACTTCTTTAGTGGAATAAAAGTAAAACTTAATTTATTTAATTATATCCTAAGTTTATTGGATATTGGATATTAAATAAATTAGTGGGCCAATTTAATATTCTTCTAGATCCCTGTTGTAGCCCAATTGACTGATAATGGACTGGATATTGAACTTGAGATAGAGGCCCAAGCCCAGTAGGGTTGCGAGACTGATTTTCGATCACCACCTATATATAAATATAGGTGGAAGTGTTCGAAAATCAAGTGATCATAATTCAGCCCCTCTTTGTCTCTCAAAGTTATCCACAGATTTCACAAGCCTATCTATTAGATTTCAGCCCACTCTGAATCTAGATACAGTTCGGGATTACAACAGAAGATCTTGGAGTAGAATTGTGGTGGTCGAATTTTGAGCTAGGTGGCGCCAACTACTGTATTCATTCAACAACAAGATTAGACGACCTTTAATCTTGTCCATAGACCGTCTATTGATTTGTAAGTAGATTCGTTTCTATGTCTTCCGCTTTATTAGATTCAAATCTGCTTTGCATGCCTTTTGTTTAGACTGTGATAAACATGCATGTTACATAAAATTATGATTTGCATGAACACGGATTAATGAACAACTAAATGATCATGCGGTGGCTTAATTCGAAAAAACCCGAACAACTGTTATCAAAGCGGGTTTTGGCACTGTTCTTGTTTTAATCCCTACATAAATTCGACACATATATTTAAATGTGATGTTAAATTTATTGTTCTTAAATTTTTAGATTTGAATATGCATGTGTGTCGATTATTATGTGTACAAAACTTGGATGAATTTTTTGTGGTTATTCGAAAATTCATGTTTTGTGGCCTAGGAAATTTTCGGTCCTAATCTAATTAGATTTGGAATAGTTTTTTTTTTTTTATGTATCAAAATTTCCAGATTTAATTGGATAAGTGTCGAAAATTTTGGTGCTCAATTTTTCGAAAATTGAGGTTTAAAAATTCCCTAATTTGTTCTTACAATTTTCGGTCCTAGGAATTAAAGTATGGATGATGTTTTGATCAAGATCAAATTTCCAGGTTTAATTTTGGTAAGGGTCGAAAATTTGAAGTGATTAGAATTGGATTTGGTGATTTTTGATGTATATCAAAAGTTACAAAATTCTAATCAAGATAGGTTTGAAATTAGAATTTTAAATTTGGTTATTTTTGAAGTGGATCAAAATTTCCAGATTTTTAATTCTTGTAATTTTCGAAACCTAGCTATATTATTTGGAATAGTTTTTGATTAATGTTAAAATTTCCAAATGTGAAATATAGTGGTAATTTTTGAATTTGTTAAATTAATTTGGAGAAGATTTTAATGAAAATTAAAATTCCAGATTTATTTAATGATGTTTTCAAAAATTTTGCATGTTGGATTTAGATTTGATATTATTTGATGTATATCTTATTTTACCTAATTTTAATCTAGATAGATTTGAAAATAGAATTTTAAATTTGGAAGAATTTGAAGTGGATCAAAATTCCAGATTTATTATTTGGATATTTTCGAAAATCTATGTAATTAAAATTGAATAAGGTGATTTTGGATATATGGAAATAATTATCAAAATCCAATTGTGATAAGAATTTAATTTTGGATAGGTTTTGGAAGATTTTGAAGTGGATCAAATCTTCAAACCTTATCCTTAAAGATTTAGATTCTTATGGATAATATTTGGATTGGATTTTTGATTTATATCAAGATATCCAATTATTATTTAATTAGGGTGGTTTGAAAATATTAAATAAATTTGGTGGATAATTATAATTAATTTCCAGATTTATTTTAAGGTATATTTTCAAAAATACAAGTTTAAAATTGGTGGATAATTATTTTAATTTCCAATTTTTATCTTGTGGATAATATCGAATTAATTAATTTAATTAATTGTAAAATTCGATTATTATTTAATATTCATGCATAGATATCATATGTTATTTTATGTGGATCATATAATACTTGATTGTTGGTTTTGTAGACTGTGTTTGTTTGCAGGTTTACCAACTATCATGGCTCCTTTATTTTATGTGATGTATGTTTATGTTGAATGGATGTTTGGCCATATGCCGGTTTGGCTACGTGATTTTAATCCATGAGAAAATCCATGGATTAGGTCTAGGTTTTATTTTACGTTGTTTTAATGTAATAGATATAAAACTGTTAGACTGAGTTTTTGAGTTGTAAATTTTATTCTAGCAATATTAGATTTTTCCTTTTGGAATAGATAGTCTGTATTGAATAAAGATCGAAGATCAACTCAAAGAAGGAAAGTGGTTCAGCACCAAAAGGAAGGTTCACCGGCTCACGTCCCGAAAACTCTAAATGGAGCTAGGATTTTCGGCGAGGCGCGGTGAAGGGGGCGGCGGTTCCTAGCCTATTTCCGGAGCTGACTTTCCAGTTTTATCTCATCAATCAACATGAGATATAAGCCATGATAGTTGGAATATTACTGTTGCTTATTATGTTGAAGCATGCAATGGATGTTTATCATTTTATGTCATGTTTGCATGTTCGATAATGGGATAAAATGAAACCTCAAACATAAAAAACTAAGTGGGATAGATTCATACCAAAGTATGTATAAATCTCATACGGTCTCCATTAAAATCTGGTTTAATTGAGAAGTGATGGGCATGCGTGTTGACATCGGTCTTCCTCCATATCAGATGTGTTATATCACAGATTTCTCTAGAAATTAAATCTCCTAAATGGATAGTTGTAGAACACTATTAGAACTAACTGACTCCTCCATCTGGAGCAGTTAAATTCGAATAGTGCTCTTGGTGTGAAGATAAAGGTGTGCACACTTAGATATAATTTATTGATAAACGTCTACACGATCGTGGCTTATCAGTTAGACGATTACATGACCGTGTTCATTATCTGGCTATTAATTTGCTTGTTGTAAGGAAACTCAACTGGAGGCAAATCAAAGGTTTAACCTATTTAAAAATAAATTTTATAAACGTCCACACTATCGTGGCTTATGAAAAATATTTTTAAAGTGTCGGTGGAAAAGTATATAATTTTATGAGGTTTTCGATTATATACTGTTTATCCTAAATGTGTTTTGTGACTGTACTGCATGTTTTAATGTGTTAGGGGAAGGTTGAAACCTTCAAGGCAAGATTGGTGGCAAAATGGTATACTCAGAAAGAAGGGATCGATTATGAGGAAACCTTTTCACCGGTAGCCATGCTTAAGTCAATCCAGATTCTCTTGTCTATTGCCGCTCATTTGGATTATGAGATCTGGCAGATGGATGTCAAGACAGCTTTCCTAAACGGAAGTCTTGAGGAAAACATCCACATGAAACAACCAGAGGGATTCATTGCTAAGGGCCAAGAGCACTTGGTGTGTAAGCTTAAGAGATCTATTTATGGACTTAAGCAGAAATCGAGGTCTTGGAACATCCGATTTGATGAGGTTATCCAGTCATATGGATTCGTGCAAAGTCCGGATGAGAGCTGTGTGTACAAGAAATGTGACGGAAACATGGTGGCATTCCTCGTACTTTATGTTGATGACATCTTGCTTATTGGAAACAGTAAGAAGACGTCATCGAACATTAGGGTGTGGCTGTCCGAGCAGTTCGATATGAAGGATCTGGGTGAAGTCAGACATGTCCTTGGCATCAAGATCATTTGTGATCGCCAGAAAATGATGTTATGTCTGTCCCAGACGACTTATATCGATACAGTGCTAGCTAGATTTGGCCATGCAAGATTCCAAGAAAGGTTTTATACCTTACAGACATGGAATTCATCTATCCAAGGAAATGTGTCCCCAAACACAGTCTGAGATAGAGAAAATGAAGAAAGTACCATATGCTTCGGCTGTGGGAAGTTTGATGTATGCTATGCTATGCACTAGGCCTAATATATGCTATGCCGTTAGCATGGCAAGCAGATATCAGTCTAACCCTGGACAAGATCACTGGACTGCGGTAAAAAATATTCTCAAGTACCTTAAAAGGACTCGAGATTACATGTTGGTTTTCCGCTCTGATAGTCTAGTGACTTTGGGTTACACGGACTCAGATTTTCAATCCAACAAAGATCAGAGTAAGTCTACCTCAGGCTATGTGTTTACACTAGGAGGTGGAGCCATCGCATGGAGGAGCATTAAGTAGAAATGCATTGCGGATTCCACCATGGAAGCTGAGTATGTAGCTGCCTTTGAGGCTGCAAAAGAGGCTGTCTGGCTTTGCGGGTTCCTAGTGGGCTTGGGTGTGGTTTCTGATTTGCCTAAGACTATCACGATATACTGTGATAACTCTGGTGCAGTGGCAAATTCGAAGGAACCCAGAGCCCATAAGGCAAGTAAACACATAGAGAGAAAGTACCATCTTATACGAGAAATCGTTAAGAGAGGAGACGTGGCGGTGGTCAAGATTGCATCGGAGGACAACCTGGCTGATCCATTCACGAAGAGCCTGGCGGCTAAGACCTTTGATGGTTACGTGGAGAAAATGGGAGTGAGAAGCACACATATGCTCGCTAAGTGATCATAATTCAGCCCCTCTTTGTCTCTCAAAGTTATCCACAGATTTCACAAGCCTATCTAGTAGATTTTAGCCCACTCTGAATCTAGATACAGTCCGGGAATACAACAGAAGATCTTGGAGTAGAATTGTGGTGGTCGAATTTTGAGCTAGGTGGCGCCAACTACTGTATTCATTCAACAGCAAGATTAGACCTTTAATCTTGTCCACAGACCATCTATCGATTTCTAAGTAGATTCGTTTATATGTCTTCCGCTTTATTAGATTCGAATCTGCTTTGCATGCCTTTTGTTTAGACTGTGATAAACATGCATGTTACATAAAATTATGATTTGCATGAACACGGATTAATGAACAACCAAATGATCATGCGGTGGCTTAATTCGAAAAAATCCCAACACTCAGGACCTGCCTTTAGGTCTGGAGCTCCCTCCCCCAGGACCTGCCTTCAGGTCTGGAGCTCCGCGAGGTCTGCTCTCACGACTTCAGAAGCTCCCCAGGACCTGCATTCCGGTTTGGAGCTCACGACCTCAGAAGCTCCCCCAGGATCTACCTTTAGGTCTGGAGCTCCACGAGGTCTGCTCTCACGACCTCAAAAGCTCCCCCAAGACCTGCCTGTAGGTCTAGAGCTGCACGAGGTTAGCTTTCACGGCCTCGGTAAGACCTCTGCAAAATTCACTTTCGAATATGCCTCCAAGGTTATTATAGAATCAGTGTCTAAGCCTAGGGCTGAACCAAGATAACAACTGGTGAACACCGACATTCATTACTCGATCCTTGAAACACAAAAATCAAGTAATGAGGAACTAACTGTAGATGCTTCATTTCCATAAAGGCCCAAAGCCCAGGTCTGTATTCATCTTGAGTCGAGAGGTCGAAGGCTCCATAGCCGAAGTCAAGAGGTCGAAGGCTTAATAAGCCGAAGTCAAGGAGGTCGAAGACTTAAAAGGGGACATCGAGGCCAGACAGAATTTAAATTAGGCGACCGAGTCAAAATCCGTTGTAGATAAGGAGAAGACCCATTGAAAACCCTAAAAGGAATAAGGAGATATCCCCAAAATATCTGAAAGAGGTTGAGGTTCCTTATATAAGGGAGTTTTGCCGCAGACGGGGGGGGAGGGGGGACACACAAAAAATCGCATAACACACTGAAACTATACTACAACACTGAATTCAACACTACATTAGTATTTAATTTTACTGCTTTATTCAATTCGTTCATTTTTTTCTAGTATCGATTCTGACTTGAGCGTCGGAGTCCATTCGATCGTCAACCCCTCGACGGTCCTTCGGCTTCACGTATTTCCTTTTATCTTGTAGGTCGTCAGAGCCCGAATCCAACGTACGATTAATTGTAGAATTTTGACTTCTACAGTAGTTTTGTTTCAACTGATAAAACAGAGATTGCAAAATAAGAGAAAGTGTTTGTAGAGGGAAGAGTGAGAAAATCAGATCTTTTTCCTAATAGTATTGATATATGAATATATATATATATATATAATTCTTAATAATAAATATGGAACTAAAGGTGTTGTAGTACTTTTTTATGATAATGGCCGGAATCATTACTTTTTTAAAAAGTGACTATTTACATTATTTACTAAGTAATAATGGTTATTTAAAAAAATTCCCCTTCTTTTATATGTTGTATATTTTAGTTCGAATTAAAAATAATAAAGAAAGAGAAAATAAAAGATCGAAAAATTATTGAGGTAGAAGACAGAAAAAGAAGAGGAAGTGGGTTTGAAAGAAAAAAATGGTGGCTTCAAATCTACAAATCTATAAAAATGACATAGAAATTAGGTAATTTGAACTTTTGTCCCAAAAGGTGACTAAAATATTAGTTTTCTCAATTTTGAGTGGCTAATACTATTATTACTTATCATCTATATATAATGTAGGTACATTAATAAAATGAATATATAATATAATATAAAGATGCTGCAGAAAATAAATAGAAAATGGGTTTAATTTTGGAAGCTAGGTTTTGTTGAATGTTCATTCATGCTTACGTGAGAATGAGATTTAATGTGCGCGTGCTCTTTAGGCATATTAAAACACAAGAAAATGCCTCCTACGATTTTCTAGACACACAATCATGCCAATTATCATATTTCTTCCACTCGCAACAACCTAAGAGCTGGATTTTAGGTTTTATTTTATTACTTTTTTTTTTGTAGGTTTCCCCATACATATCTCATTAATAATAGACACAACAATCATTAGTATGTTTACCAATCATTATTGCACATCATTGCATATAATTCCTCAAGATTTCATTTTTGTATCATTGCAACATTAATAATATAGCACACTCTTCAAGCCCCATCTTCTTTGTATATATTTTTTTCGCAAACCCTCAAATTTAGAATATACCTTACATACATAACAAATAAAGATGATTTATACTTAAGAAATTAAAGTATGTCATTAAGAGAATCAAAAGAGTTATACACACACACATCGTAAAAATAAAAAAAATAATAAGATCCCTAACTATGATTAAGAAAGGTCACGAAGAGAATCAAATCAACCTAGAATCGAATTTTGATGTACATATATAGATTTCAAGAATCAGTGGTAGGGGTCACACACACAGAGTTGATAGGTGGTTGTGGAGTGGCATATATGATTAATTAATGCACACACATAATATATATATATATATATGTATGTATGTATATATAAAAGTTATTATTATTCCGTGGTGCAAGTGGGGTTACAAGTAGAGAGAAAAAAAGAATAAAAAAGGGACGCACAAGGCACACGCGTGGGATTATGTTGGGTTTCTTGTCTACTACAAAATCTTAAACCTGCAGCAGCCCTGAATATATATATGCTTATTGCCTGCGTGATCTCCTCCTCATCACCCCACTCCCTTGCACCCCCTGTCAGCTCACCACTACTTACATTTTTGTTATAGACCCTAGATTAGGGTTTGGTTTGTCTCAATTTTTTATGTCGTCGATATGTGATTTGCATGCAATGACAGCATCTTTGGTATGCATATATGTGAACATTTTACCCTTCTGCTCACGGGCTAGTTGTGAATTAAGTTAATTACTGCATCACCAATAAGGTCAATATATCCATCACACGAGTCAGGGCGTTGACCCGCAAAAAAAAAATGTCAAATATCAGTATTAATCATAACACTAAAAAGTATCACTCAAAATTTAAAAAGTATCACTTGTATTCTTAAAAAATAACGGCCTACCACTTATCTTATATGAGTTTATTTAGTTTAAAATGTGATTTTTTCCATTACAAGAATTATTTATAGTTTAGGACTTAGGGTTTTTTTTAGTATTTTTAGAATGTTTTTTAGATTTTTTAGGGGTTTATTTTGTATTTTTTAGGTTTCATGTTTTTCTTAAATTTACTAATCTCAATTATATCAGGGGTTTATATTTATTTTTAAAAAAATAAATTAATTCACTTTAATTTTAGGATTCACTAATTTCATTTTAGGGTTTATATTTATTTCAAAATTAGGTTTTAAATTTCAATTACAATTTATATTTATTTTGAAAAAAATAATTATCGAGCACAATGCAGAGCCCATGCATTAGCGTCTGGAGAGTGCATTGTGCGTGTCGTCGAATTTAAAAAAATATAATTAAATTTATTCATTTTAATTTTAGAATTCATTAATTCCATTTTAGGGTATATATTTATATTTATTTCAAACAAATTAATTCAATTCATTTTAAATTTAAGATTCACTAATTGTATTTTATGGTATAATTTTGGAGAAAAAAACTAAAACAAAAAACAGAAATCACAAAAGAAAAAAAAAATAACAAAAAAATAAAACAAATAAAAAATATATATAATTGGGCGTGTGTGTGGTACACTCACCCGACATGGGCCTCTTTTATACCATTAATTGTTAATGGGCATGTATCAATCTAATTGGCTTAGGCTCATACACCACATGTAAAGGAGACCACCTCTTACTGCAATACTTTTGTCTAGCTTTTTGTATATGTCACATTATTTGTTAATTTAATCTTCTATTACGTTCATTTATTTTTGTATTTTTTTTATTTACTTACACACCCGACCTGTGATATTAAGGAGATTCGAACCCGTGATCTTTGATCTCCAAACAATCTCACTCCACCACTAAACCATCCCCACCGGGACGTTTATTTATTTTTGTTACACTATACACCTAGCTAGCTAGTACAGTGGGCTCGATCACAACCTTATTTATGTGTCTATGCACAACCTTATTTATGTGTGTGTAAATTTATATAAGCAAATGAACGACTGATCCAACATATAACTAGGTTATAATTAAACATAAGATGCATGCATCTAACTATAAGAAAATTTACTCACTATAAGATACAGTTAACTATTAGAAAATTACTCATGAATTGAGAACATAATAATTAGACAAATTCTTGTGTACACTGATTGCATAGTATGTGTATGAATTGAGGTTCGAATGATCACATCACATAACATATGTACATGTTTTTTCCTTTTCTTTTGATGAAATTGATTATTTATTGTCGACGAGATTTATTCTCAAAATATTTGTTAATAGCTTCAAGATTTTGTTGCAATTTAAAAAAAAAAATTGTCATGCAATTCTGAATGTTGTAATTAAAAAAAAAAACAAAAAAGAAAAGAAAGAAGTGTCGCGCAAATCGCAACTATTTAAACGCCGTGATATAATTTCTAATTTAGGTAAATATTATAATATTTACGGTAGTTAATTAGCCCGATTTTAAAATACATGTACAATAATAAACAAGTAAATTGAAGTTAATAATTGAAAAAGTCGATACTTCTTCAAAAATGTGAGCCGTAAAAAAAAGTATCAGGTTCCAGATTTACTCTTCTCCCTTTTTCTCTCATTAAAATAAACAAAAAATATATTACCAACTGACTCTCAGTGGATTTTATCTCCTCAAAATTTTAAACCAATTTTAAGGTACTTAGTGTTATTGAGGTGTCATTTTATGATGTTTCAATTCATTGGGAGTTTTAATTAGGCGTCTTCATCTTCTGTGCATGGTTGTATTTAAAAAAAAAAAAGAAGGTAACATACTGTTTCGACCATTTATGTTAAAAAATATAATTAATTTTGGTAGTTAAAGTAGATCGAGATGCGATGTGTATGATGGAGATGTATATATATGATCTTTCCTTTATTTATAAATGGTGTCCAATCACATATATCGAGATGAATTCCATTTCAAGAACTGGTTTTGGTGACTTCAAAAGTTTGTTCCATTTTTGCTCTTATTTTTCCATAAAACAATATAATTGCTAAATGAGGAGGCATTCCACTTGTGTACACGTTTCGAAATCCCATATGCAAATATAATCGACAAATTTGATTCTAATTAAAATTATGCTACTATTTAATTAACTAAGTAAACCTAATAAATAATTAATCCCCTAAACTTTTTTTATAATTGGGGGAAGGTTGGTCGGTGAATTAATTAATTCCCCCCTTTTTTTTAGTTGAAGGAAGGAGGATTGGTGATTTTCAAATTTGATCATACATCTCTCTTTTACACAGGAGTTGGTCTCCACCACTTGGGTGTCCGTGAATCAAGGCTGATCCTTTTTTTTTTTATGTTGAGAGTAACTCATAGCCGTTGTCGAGGAACGCACTGGGTAAATCCGTTCATGTGTAATAGTTTGCAAACCACTCAGGGAAGGTAAACCACACATGGCAGGCCAGTGTGACAGACTCACACCCCTAGTGATGTTGATGGTGAGATTCAAACTTGAAACCTTTGACCTCAAGATAACATCCCAAGAGACATCAAGAGCTGATCTATTAATTAAGGAACAAGGGGTTACGGTTGTACCCCAATTTTATTTTACTAAGTATACATACATACATATAGACGCACACGATCATATTCTAATTTCTTCAGGGGAACGATGGTTATATTTTTGTTTTGTAGAAGTCTAAAGGGTCAAGAGATAAGAAAGTGGTGGAATATATATGAAGTTGACACATATGGAGAGAAATATTAAGTTAAAAACAGGTAATTAATGTGTCTTAATTATCTCCAAAAAATGCTACCTAACGAACCACTAATTTGTCTCTCTTTTACCAATCTTTAAATTTCGTACATATAAATATAGGAGCATACATGCTATTCAAATTTCAAGTCTATAAAATACAACTAACATAACAACAATCTTTTTTTTTCAATCTAAAAAATACTGCAAGATTTTACTTTGAGAATCGAGGGTTGGGCGCATAAACAAACCACTCTTGGCGATGTTATTTTTACTTTCATTCTTGAGCTTTTATGTATTATTAATTTGATTCAATATTTATGTTTTGTGTTGTTTACATATTTATGTTTTTGTACGTAATTTGAATTATGAATTTGATTTTGAACTAGGAATTGTAATTTGAATTTCGATTTTGATTTTGAATTGGGTTTAGAATTATATTAGGGATTTAATTGAACGTATGGCACTCTTAATAGCATGATTATAATTTGGGAGATGGCCTTAGACCTCAAAATTCATCATTTTCACTTTGATTTATATGTTAAGTGATTGATTTATAAGTTTGAGAACTCAACAAGTGAGTTAATGAGGATAATACGTTGTTATTTATATGTGTGACGTGTTTAAGGTCTAAAGATTGATTCTCTTCATTTCATGAGGAAAAAACTTAAACTTGCCACATTTTATCATTTCGAGTTTTCAAGTGTTGATTTGATTATTCTTGAGTTTCAACTCGATATATTCAATCAATACATGCAAATAGATTATTTTTTTACCAGAATGATAATGTCATAGACTGCTAAAAAAAAAGACTTGTGAGAAACAATTAAAGTTGTAGTTTTATTTGAATGTTGTGTATTTTCTTTGTTAATTTCATATTTTTGACTATAGAATTTTAAATATTAAAAAATATTTATTCATGCATTTTTTCAATCATATATCGTAACCTATCCCAATTTTAAAATTTTGAATACACCACTGCTACAAATGAACAATACTCATTTTTATATTTTACGATAAATTGTTTTTAAAGTAAAAAAAACGTTGACTTTATTCTAAAAATTCAATTCTAAAAATGAAGGTATTGTTGTTTTACTTACATAAAACAATCATGAAGTTTTTGAATTGATATTAATATATATAGCGAATTATTAAAATTGTTAGATTTAAAAGATATTTGAAAAATAAGATATTCTCATGAAAGAAGTTATGTTTTCCTAGAATTAATAAAAAAAGTTAGGAATTTACTTTGTTCGTCTCAAATCAGGTTAAAATTAATTTCGTGGCTATATAATATCTTGCTTTTAAGAGGGTTATTATTGAGGGTAATGTCATCCGGCCACACTATGACCGATCATAATTTTTTAATTATGGTATATTTAAAATATATGGTAAGTCTTCAATTAGCTATATTTTTGTGAGAAAAATAGGCCTTAAAATTACCAAAAAACGAGTTTCGCACGCGGAATGTCAGAAACAAGAACACTTGGTAAAACACCAGTGTAAGAAATAAAACCAATATTAGAAACAACAAGTTTTGCTGGAGAGTGAGTCACGACATTAGTGGTTCTATGAGCCCAACTGAAAGTCACTTGATCAAAATGAGTAGCTTCCTTTCGGATAGATTCACACATTTCTCCTCTGGAAAACTGTTGGGAAAAATTATCAAGATGACCCAACTAATGGTTTTGATGAAATGTCAAAACATATGGAAAAATTATTTGAAAAACTGCAGGTTATTCAGATTGGAAGTTGGAGCAATGACTAAATAAGACTTCAAATCTCAGCTCAGCTGAAGCAAAAATACAATCACCTTGAAGCATGGTCAACCAGCTTAAAAGGATGTCGCATCCAGACCAGTCAAGATCCACTCTTCAAAGCTCAAGAGAAGCTGTGATAGGAAGAGACTGGAAGACGTCAACAGATGAGTAAGCCATCAGTACAGCTGAAAACCAAGAGAGACTAACTAGGAAAGAGCCAGCTTGAAAGCTCAAGACCAAACTGAACTGACCAAGATCAGTCATTTGGGAAAAGAAAGCTCAATTAAAAGCCGACTGGAAACTTGAGCTGAAAGCTCTAAAGCCCAGCTATCAAAAGTTTCAAGCTAAAAGCTAAGGCAGCTGATCCAAGGTACTCTAGAACTGAAGCATAAGGCAGTTAAGGAACTGCCAACTGGACAATCTCAGAGCTAAAAGCTGAGACAGCTGAGACCCCATCAGCTGAAGTCCAGAACTGATAGCCGTAATAACTGCTCTCCGATAAGTAGTTATTAGAGAATCCTAACAGGAAATCGCAGGAAGATCCTGACGGTCCTGGAGCAGAAGCCATTAAATTCAACGGCTAAGTTCATTCATGCTTCAACGGCTAAAAGCATTAAACCGTCGCTGGTAGAATCAACTAATCCACCAATCCCAACGGTCGCTAAGATCACCCATCTATATAAGAGAGTGAATCTCATTCAAACACAAGACTTTTCACGCACAAAACTTTCGCAAAACTAACTCTTGCTATTTTGCAGAATGAGCTCTTCTTTCTCTCTCCCCACAACTCAAAGCTTAAATCTCTTAAGTGCGAAAAGTCCCAACTGAGAAGGCGTGCTTCAAGTTCCAAGCAAGCAGCTAGCTGACGTAGAATTCTAGCCAGAGCAAAGCTTCTCAGTTCAGTTCTTCAAAGATCAACCATCTAGCTCAAAGTTGAAGGAGCACTCCAGGTTGATAACAGATTCAAGACTGCCTTCTTGAAGATCGAGAGAGATCTAAAATCTTGTAAAGACCGGCAATAACACCTAAAGTCTCAGCGAGTAGTTGGGACCGGTAAGTGTGAGCTATCGACCCAGAAACTAGCTGAGGAGGGGCGTGTACTGATGGGTCCATTCTTCCAGGACAGCAACAATTGGAAAGGAGGCTGCACTCGGTTTGAAGGGTGCCATTTTTAAGTCCAACAGGGTTCTTCACTGTGTAACTGTAATAAAGAAACTTTACACTTGCATAGTGGATTGCCCTTCTGCGGAAGAAAGAGAGGATGTAGAAGCAGGAAGCTTCGAACCTCTATAAATCTTGTGTGTGCTGTACTTTATGCTCTAAGCCTTTGCATGTTTCTAAACTGCACACTATAAGCACACAAGCTGCACTGACAAGCTAAGACTTCAAGCTATCATTCTTTACTGATCAGCTCATTAGCTAAGCTCTCGTCAAGCTCTCTCTTACTCAACTGATTGGTGCATAGATAAATTGTCTAAAGCGAGTCAGGGCCCTATATATTCCGCAATCAATCTAAAGCTTTTGAGTTAGTTTATTCACCCCCTCTAAACTGACATATACTCATACCGTGACCAACAAGTGGTATCAGAGTGGTTGATTTTAAGGATCGTCAATTTCTGCAGATCATTTGAATCAGATCTATTTATCTATGTTAACGTTTCAAGCTATGGGAAACCATAAGCTACCTCTTTTTTCAGTTAAGAATTATGACAATTGGAGCAGAAGGATGAAAGCTCATCTATGCTCAATCCACGAGAACATGTGGGAAGTCATTGAAGACGGTCCAATCATTATAATGATGGGCAATGAAGCCCGTGTCGTGGATATCAACCAACCGGCCAGGATCCCAAAACCAACTCATCTTCTCACGGGTGAAGAGAAGAAGTTGAAGAATCTAGAGTTTGTTGCTCAAGCAGCACTATTTCAAACTCTAGATGAAGATCGCATGGAAGACATGAAGAACTGCAGAACAGCAAAGGAGATTTGGGACTTGGTAGCCGATCTGTGCAAGGAGTCCGAGGACATAAAAGGAAACAAGCTCCAGCTAGCAGTGGACAAGTATGAGTCTTTCAAAATGCAGCCAGAAGAAAGCATCTCGAGCTTAGAAACAAGATTTCTTGGCATAATAAATGAGATGAAAAATCTGGGAAGAAACTATCCCAACAGTGAGATGAACTCAAAAGTTCTTGACAATCTCACAGACAAGTGAGATATGCAAGTAATTGCTATTAAAGAGTCAAGGGACTTAAATAGCATTATACCCAGAGAGTTGTTTAGATCTCTCAAGGCTCATGAATACAGCCTGAACCGAAAGAGAGAAGCATCCACTTCTTCATCTTATGATGCTTCTTTCTATGCTGAAAGAAATCAGTTCAGAGAAGACCATGGAAGAAATAATTTTTGACCAAGAGGCTCACCTGCCAGAGAGAATCCAGGGGGATCGGTGACTGACCGAAGAAGAGAGTCAGCTGACAAGAAGGAGATTCTGAATGAAGATATAAATGAGCAAATCCAGTCAATGATGAAATTACTGCAGAAACTGAGAAAAGTCAGAGACCAACAATCAGCTTAACCCCAAGCTGATGATGCTGCTAAAGGAGAAAGAAGCCAGCAGTCGGCTGAACGATCAGCTGAACAATTCAGGGTGGAAAATCAAAACATAGAAGAACGTTTTCACTGCCACAAGCAAGGACACTACAGATACGAGTATCCTGAGCTTCCTGAAGACAAGAAAGCCAAGGTCCGGAGAAGCTTCTTCAAAAGGAAAGCAATGATTGCCAACTCTGAAAATGCCATGCTAGACGATTCAGACTACCCATCAGGAATCGACTTAGATGGTTACAGCTCAGATGATGAAGCTCTGCTTTGCCTCATGGCCGAAAAGGATGAAGAGGTTAGTACAACTGACTCCATAACCTCTTTATATCATATACATGAAGCTTCAATCTCTAGGAATGAAATGGATGAACATTTAAGAATCCTAGAAGATCAATTAGCTTATGTATCGAGCATACATATTGAACTGAAGGGTGAGAATGATGAGCTAAGAAGTAAAGTTGAAGAATTGAGCCATGAAAATGAAAGACTGAAAAGTCCTGAAGCTCAGTCAACTGAAATAGATCAGCTGAGACTGAGAAATGCTGAACTGAAAGCTGAGAATGAGCAACTTAAGCAAGAAATCCTTGAAAATGAGAAATTAACCCTCAAATTCAAGAAGGGATCCTAGACTCTAGATAAAATTCTGAGTTATCAGAGAGTTGAAGTTGGGAGTCCAGGGCTAGGGTATAGCAAGTTCACTGCCACCGAAAAAAGAAAGACAATTGCTCAGAGCTATGAATCTGGAATCTTAAAAGGATTCACAAGACCAGCTCATTCAGCCCCAGTTGAGGAATCAAAAGATAAAGGTATCTTGGAGACTCCTCAAACTCAGCCCAGAGATCAGACTGATCAGTCGAGAAAGTCAACTCAAAGACAATCAGTCTTTCTAAGGCTTGCTGCTCAGCCAAAGCCACCAGTTCAATATAGACCAACCTATCAGCCCAGATCCTCTGCTCGATCAAAATTAAAAACTCATTCAAGGCCAACCTTTCAACAAAGGCGTTCATTCCACTCCAAGTCATCAGGTCAACTGAGACCTGAAGCTCACCCAAGGCCAGCCTATCAGAAAAGGCCATCTGCTTAAAATAGATCTTCAGCTCAGCAGAGAGCTACTACTTCCTTAAGTCAGGCCTACCATTAAAGACCAACTGTACATCAACCTGGGAGTTCCACTAATCCCAAGAGAAATGTGCACACAAGATTGTATTATGCTTGACAGCATAATCCAATCTCTCTGGAAGAATTCACTCCATGTGACCTTGCAACCCAGTATGATGAGTATTGAAACTCAAGGGATGAACCAAAAATCAATCCCAATTATAACTGGCTTGAAAAATAACCATTTCACAAAGGCCAAAAAGCTCAAAGTCACAGGCCCATAAAAAATTGGCCAAGATAAAGAGCAATAAGGTCACAAGATGAGAGGATATTAGTTGAAGTCTTTTATTCTAACACTCATCGGAGGTACAGATCAATGGACCCAACTCTCAGTCGAAGAGTTACAAGGAGTCCAAAATTGATCAAGAGATCAAACTCTGAAGGATCTCTTAACCATGAAAAGCCAAAAGTGTGGCGTATGTGGATTTCCAAGTATTTGATTAACCTCTCAGGACCTGATATTATGCGGGTACCTAAAAACTAATTTTTGTTTTACAGGGAAAGAAAATCCTATCCAAGAAAAAGGGCAAAGATACTTGGTATCTGGATAGTGGGTACTCCAAGCATATCACTATTAGTTTTGTATATTGGAAGACTTGTCTTTGTATACTTTTCTGATGATATGATGATGATATGGTGTGGAGAGTCACACGGTAAGATCATATCATTAGAACCTTGTAATGTATTAAAGAGCTTACAGCTTAGATGGTTCTGAACACACCATCGGTACACCGTAGAATAATCTGATGAGTTAGTTTATCATATCTAACTGATTATTCTAGTACACTTGTTAGTGTATTGAGGAGGATCATGATAGGATACTATTCTCTGTCTTTGACCCAGTTAGTGAGAGAATAAAGATCCACAGAGTTCGGGTTCTGAACTCATGTGATATTGGCTAGCATATGTATGCATTGTTTGTTACTTTGATTTATCAATGGGTGAGATCTTTTCGTAGATCAATAAATTCAATATCTTGGGTAATAACAATGTATACATAATGTCTTGAGCAGTATGCATGAGCACCGTGTCCTGGTGCACGAGGTTGATGATGTTCTCTTGAGGAAACACGAGTTCATGTTGAAACCATGCAGGTGGAATTTATTCCGTACATGAGTAAAGCTTGTGTGGTACTACTCAAGGTTTTAGATGTTAATTAATTATAGGTGTCAGAGGCTGACATAATTAATTAATGAACATTATATCTTAAACACGGGAAATTGCTGGACTAAAGGAGAAAGCATATTCGTAAATATGTATTAAATTGGTAGGTCAGTTTTACTTCTTTAGTGGAATAAAAGTAAAACTTAATTTATTTAATTATACCCTAAGTTTATTGGATATTGGATATTAAATAAATTAGTGGGCCAATTTAATATTCTTCTAGATCTCTGTTGTAGCCCAATTGACTGATAGTGGACTGGATATAGAACTTGAGATAGAGGCCCAAGCCCAGTGGGGTTGGGATGATGATTTTTGATCACCACCTATATAATTATAGGTGGGGGGGTTTCAAAAATCATAAGCAAAAAATCAGCCCCTCTTTGTCTCTCAAAGTTATCCACAGATTGCACAAACCTATCCAGTAGATTTCAGCCCACTCTAAATCTAGATACAGTCCGAGAATATAACAGAATATCTTAGAGTAGAATTGTGTAGTGGCCAATTTTTCTGAAGAAAAAGGGGCGTCTATTTTGTTCATTCAACAGTAAGATTAGATCTTTAATCTTGTCCACAGACCGTCTGATAATTGTAAGTAATTTGAATCTATGTCTTCCGCTTTATTAGATTCATTTTACATGGTTTTGTGCTTGGCGTGATAAACATGCATGTGACATAAAAATATGATTTGTATGAACATGGATTAATGAACAACCAAATGATCCTGCGGTGGTTTAATTCGAAAAGACCCCAACAACTGGTATCAGAGCGGGTTTTGGCACTGTTCTAGGATTAATCCAAGCATAAATTTGAATTACATAATTAAATTTGATGATGGATTTATGGTGTTTAAATTTTCAGATTTAATTGACCATGTTTTTCGATTTTATGGTATTCAAAACTTGGAAGAATTTTTGATTGAATTCAAAAATTCTAGTTTTGAGTTGTGTAGAATTTTCGATCACTATGAGATGTATATTTGGAATGATATTTGATGTTCTTCAAATTTTCAGATTTAATTCTCATAAGGGTCGAAAATTTGGAGATCAAAGTTTTCAATTTTGATGTTAAAATTCCCTAATTTTGTTTCTAAAATTTTTGGCCACTATAATTAAATTTTGATGGATTTTTGATAAACATCAAAATTTTCAGATTTAATTTGTATAGGGTTCGAAATTTTTGGTGTTTAGAATAGGATTTGGTGATTTTTGATGCATATCAAAAATTGCAAAATTCTAATCTGGATAAGTTTGAAAATAGAATTTTAAATTTGATAATTTTTGAAGTGGATCAAAATTTCGAGATTTTTTATTCTTGTTATTTTCGAAACCTATGTATTTTATTTGGAATAGTTTTTTGATTAATGTCAAAATTTCCAAATATGTTAATTTTTTGTTATTTTCGATTTTATTAAATTAAATTGGAGAAGATTTGGATGAAAATCAAATTTTCAGTTTTATTTAATAAAGATGATCGAAAATCATGTGCATTGAATTTACATTTGATATTATTTTATGTATATCTTAATTTACCTAATTTTAATCTAGATAGATTTGAAAATAGAATTTTAAATTTGGAAGTTTTTGAAGTGGATCAAATTTCCAGATTTATTATTTAGATTATTTTTGAAATCTTTAGATTAAAAGTTGGATAAGGTGATTTTGGATATAGATGAATAATTATCAAAATCCAATTGTGATAATAATTTAAATTTGGATAGGTTTTGGAAGATTTTGAAGTGGATCAAATCTTCAAACCTTATCCTTGAAGATTTTGATTCTTATGGATAATATTTGGATTGGATTTTTAATTTATATCAAGATATCCAAATATTATTTAATTAGGGTGGTTTGAAAATATTAAATAAATTTGGTGGATAATTTTAAATAATTTCCAGATTTATTTTAAGGTTATTTTCGAAAATTTCAAGATATAAATTGGTGGATAATTATTTTAATTTCTAATTTTTATCTTGTGGATAATATCGAATTAATTAATTTAATTAATTTTAAAATTCGATATTTAATACTCATGCATATATATCATATGTTATTTTATGTGGATCATATAATACATGATTATTGGATTTGTAGACTGTGTTTGTTTGCAGGTTTACCAACTATCATGACTCCTTTATTTTATGTGATGTATGTTTATGTTGAATGAATATTGGCCGTAAGCCGGTTTGGCTACGTGATTTTAATCCATGAGAAAATCCATGGATTAGGTCTAGGTTTTATTTTACATTGTTTTAATGTAATAAATATAAAGCTGTTAGACCGAGTTTTTGAGTTGTAATTTTTATTCTAGCAATATTAGATTTTTCCTTTTGGAATAGATAGTCTGTATTGAATAAAGATCGGAGATCAACTCATAGAAGGAAAGTGGTTCATCACCAAGAAGGAAGGTTCACCGGTTCACGTCCCGAAATCCTAATTGGAGCTAGGGTTTTTAGCGAGGTGCGGTGAAGAGGGCGGCGATCTAAGCCCTGTTCCGGAGCTGAATTTCCTGTTTTATCTCATCAATTAACATGAGATATAAGCCATGATAGTTAGAATATTACTGTTGCTTATTATGTTGAAGCATACAATGGTTGTTTATCATTTTATGTGATGTTTGCATGTTCGTTAATGGGATAAAATGAAACCTGAAACATAAAAAACTAAGTGGGAGAGATTCATACCAAAGTATGTAGAAATCTCATACGGTCTCCACTAAAATTTGGTTTAATTGAGAAGTGATGGGCATGATCGTTGACATCGGTCTTCCTCCATATCGAATGTATCATATCACAGATTTCTCTAGAAATTAAATTACCTAAATGGATAGTTGTAGAACACTATTAGAACTAACTGACTCCTTCATCTGGAGCAGTTAAATTTGAATAGTGATCTTGGTGCGAAGATAATGGTGTGCACACTTAGATGCAATTTATTGATAAACGTAAACACGATCGTGGCTTATCAGTTAGACGATTACATGACCGTGTTTATTATCCGGTTATTAATTTGCTTGTTGTAAGGAAACTCAACTGGAGGTAAATTAAAAGTTTAACCAATTTAAAAATGAATTTTATAAACGTCCACACTATCGTGGCTTATAAAAGACGTTTTTAAAGTGTCGGTGGAAAAGTATATAATTTTTGTGAGGTTTTCGATTATATACTGTTTATCCTAAAAGTTTTTGTGACTGTACTGCATGTTTTAATTTCAGTTATTTCATATCATCAATGGCACTCTCTAATCTGTCCTCAATCCTCAAAGAAAACAAAATTGTCGGTGAAAACTATAATGACTGGCTTCATAACCTTAACTTAGTTCTTGTTGCTGAGGGACACAAGTTTGTGCTTGAAGAGGTCTGTTCTCCACAGCCAGATGGGGGTTCTGACGAAGCCCAAAAGGTTGCATATGATAAGTGGGTTAGGTCTAATAAGATAGCGCACTGTTACATTTTGGCATCTATGTCAAATGTGTTGCAACATCAGCATGAGCCTATGAAAACCGCTTATTATATCATGTACAACCTTAGGCAGCTATTCGGTCATCAGAACTGCTCGGCACGTCATTTGGCAATGAAGAAGCTAATGGATGCGAGGATGTCTGACTCCACACCTGTTAGGGATCATGTTCTCATGATGATGGGGTATTTATCTGAGATCGAGACCTTGGGTGGAGAGCTGGATGGCGATTCTCAAATCGACATTGTTCTTCATAGCTTGTCCTCGAGGTTTGAGCAGTTCAGGCTGAACTTTAATATGATCAAAAGGGAAGTCAACCTGACTGAACTGCTCATGGATCTTCAGGCGGCTGAATTGCTCCAAAAGAGCGATCCTCAGGCCCACATAGCTGAGAAATGGGTGTCTTCTTCTGGTGGAAAAAGGAAGAAGAGAAACGCACCTAAAAAGGCTACATATGAGGCGCCTAAGGCAAAGAAGCCAAAGGTGAAGCTTCCTCCTGAGGAATTCAAGTCTAAGACTAAATGCTTCAAGTGCGGCCAACCAAGTCACTAGAAGGCGGCGTGCCCTAACAAAAAGAAGAAGAGAGGTACATCTCACACTCTGGTTGTAGAAACATGTTTAGCAACTTGTTCTACCTAGTCATGGGTAGTAGATACTGGAGCTACTGATCATGTTTGCATGTCTTTACAGGGGGTTCCTGGTAAAAAGATAGCTGAGTCAGGATGAGATCACCGTCTACATAGGCAATGCTATGAGAGTGGTGGTTGTTGTAGTGGGAGACGTTATTTTACCTTTCAGTAGTGATAGAACTTTGGTTTTGAAAGATTGTCTTTATGTGCCTGGTTTTAGGCGAAACTTGATTTCAGTTTCTAAATTGATTATGGATGGATATTCTGTTTCTTTTGATAACAAAGTAGTTATCTTTAGTGGTAAACATTTTATCTGTTCTGGCGCATTGGATGGACACTTATACTTTCTTAAACCAATTGAAAACACTACGCAAAGACAACTGTTGAATACATCGATCATAAACCCTAACAAGAGAAAAGAACATTCAGACTTGAATCAAACCTATCTTTGGCATTCTAAGGCTAGGTCATATTAACCTTAAGATGATACAAAGGCTTGTAAATGATGGACCATTATCTTCTTTGGTACTGGAATCGTTTCCTTTGTGTGAATCCTGTTTGGAAGGTAAAATGACCAAGCATCCTTTCCAGTCAAAAGGAAATAGATCCGAAGGGCTATTAGATTTAATTCACTCTAACTTGTGCGGCCCTATGTCAGTTCAAGGTTGATGAGGGTTTGAGTATTTCATCGTTCTCATTGATGATTACTCTAGATACGGTTATATCTACCTGTTGCGTCGCAAGTCTGAATGATTTGAGAAATTCAAAGAGTTTAAGGTGGAAGCGGAGAAATGAACAGGCAGAAGTATCAAGTCACTACATTCTGATCGTGGTGGCGAGTACCTCTCAAGTGAATTTAGGGATTACATGGCAGAGAATGGGATTACATCCCAGTTGACTGTGCCTGGAATGCCACAGTAGAATGGCGTGGCGGAAAGAAGGAATCGAACACTGTTAGAGATGGTTAGATCGATGATGAGTTATTCTGAGTTGCCCATTTCATTCTGGGGATATGTCCTGGAAACGGCAGCCTATATTCTTAACTTGGTTCCATCGAAATCAGTTCCTACTACACCCACAGAACTATGGACTGGACGAAAGCCCAGCTTGAACCATATTCGGATTTGGGGTAGCCCAACACACGTGTTGGACAAGGAAGCTGATAAGCTGGCTCCTCATACTATGTAAGACTGTTTGTTGGATATCCTAGAGGAAGGAAAGGTGGTTTGTTTTATAGTCCTAAGGATCAAAAGATCATTGTCTGCACCAATGCTTGATTCTTAGAGGAAGACTATGTCATAAATCACAAACCAAGGAGTTAGATCATCCTTGAAGATTTAAGGAGATGATCAAATCCTACACCGATTGTACAAGAAGAGGAACCACCAAACACTGCATAACGTGTTACAGAAGTACAGGAACCGCCTCGTCGCAGTGGGAGGGTTATACGCTAACCTGATAGATTCATTAGTCTGGAAGAGGCTTCAGATTTCCCAAAGGGACTAAATGAATTAGATCCCAGGACCTATGAGGAGGCAATTCAAGATAAAGATACGGATTCTTGGAAAACTACAATGGAGTCTGAGATTGCATCTATGGATCGCAATCAAGTATGGGAACTTGTAGAACCACTAGATGGGGTAAAACCCATTGGCTGTAAGTGGGTCTACAAGCGCAAGAGAGGATCTGACGGGAAGGTTGAAACCTTCAAGGCAAGATTGGTGGTAAAAGGGTATACTCAGAAAGAAGGGATCGATTATGAGGAAACCTTTTCACTGGTAGGCATGCTTAAGTCAATCCGAATTCTCTTATCTATTGCCGCTCATTTGGATTATGAGATCTGATAGATGGATGTCAAGACAGCTTTTCTAAAGAGATCTATTTATGGACTTAAGCAGGCATCGAGATCTTGGAACATCTGATTTGATGATGTTATCCAATCATATGGATTCATGAAAAGTCCGGATGAGAACTATGTGTACAAGAAATATGATGAAAATGTGGTGGCATTCCTCGTACTTTATGTTGATGACATCTTGCTTATTGGAAACAGTAAGAAGACGATGTCAAACATTAGGGTGTGGTTGTCCGAGGAGTTTGATATGAAGGATATGGGTGAAGCCGGACATGTCCTTGTCATCAAGATCATTCAAGATCGCCATAAAAGGATGTTATGTCTGTCCTAGGCGTCTTATATCGATACAGTGCTAGCTAGGTTTGGCATGCAAGATTCTAAGAAAGGTTTTATACCTTACAGGCATGGAATTCATCTATCCAAGAAAATGTGTCCCCAAACACAGTCTGAGATAGAGGAAATGAAGAAAGTACTATATGCTTCAGCTGTGGGAAGTTTAATGTATGCTATGCTATGTACTAGGCTTGATATATGCTATGCCGTCGGCATGGTAAGCAGATATCAGTCTAACCCTAGACAAGGTCACTGGACTGCGATCAAAAACATTCTCAAGTACCTTAAAAGGACTTGAAATTATATATTGGTATTCCGCTCTGATAGTCTACTGCCTTTGGGTTACACGGACTCAGATTTTCAATCTGACAAAGATCAGAGTAAGTCTACCTCGGCTATGTGTTTACATTATGAGGTGGAGCCATCGCATGGAGGAGCATAAAGCAGAAATGCATTGCTAATTCCACCATGAAAGCCGAGTATGTAGCTGCCTCTGAGGCTGCAAAAGAGGCTGTCTGGCTCTGCGGGTTTTTAGTGGGCTTGGACGTGGTTTCTAATTTGCCTTAGACTATCACGATATACTATGATAACTCTGGTGCAGTGGCAAATTCGAAGGAACCCAGAGCTCACAAGGCAAGTAAACACATAGAGAGAACGTACCATCTTATACGAGAGATCGTTAAGAGAGGAGACGTGGCGGTGGTCAAGATTGCATTGGAGGACAACCTGGCTGATCCATTCATGAAGAGCCTACCGGCTAAAACCTTTGATGGTCACGTGGAGCAAATGGGAGTGAGATGCAGACCTGGTGGTGCAGTTTTAGTTGATAGTTTTGATTGGAGAGTTAGCCAGTTAGTTTTTATGCTTGAAAGACATGCTTCAAGTATAAGTGGGATATTGTTAGTTTTGTTTACTGGAAGACTTGTCTTTGTATACTTTTCTGATGATATGATGATATGAAATGAAAGTTATTGCAGTCACTGTTTGCATTTAGATTATGCTCTATAATTGTTCTATGCAATGTTCCATATACTTACATTGTAGATGATATGATTTGGGGAGTCACACGGTAAGATCATATCATTAGAACCTTGTAATGTATTAAAGAGCTCACGGCTTAGATGGTCCTGAACACACCATCGGTACACCGTAGAATAATCTGATGAGTTAGTTTATCTTGTCTAACTGATTATTCTAGTACACTTGTTAGTGTATTGAGGAGGATCACGATAGGATAATATTCTCTGTCTCTGACCCAGTTAGTGAGAGAATAAAGATCCACAGAGTTCAGGTTCTGAACTCATGTGATATTGGTGAGCATATGTGTGCATTGTTTGTTACTTTGATTTATCAATGGGTGAGATCTTTTCGTAGATCAATAAACTCGATATCTTGGGTAATAACAATGTATACATAATGTCTTGAGCAGTATGCATGAGCACCGTGTCCTGGTGCGCCAGGTTGATGATGTTCTCTTGAGGAAACACAAGTTCATGTTGAAACCATGCAGGTGGAATTTATTCCGTACATGAGTAAAGCTTGTGTGGTATTACTCAAGGTTTTAGATGTTAATTAATTATAGGTGTTAGAGGCTGACATAATTAATTAATGAACATTATATCTTAAACACGGGGAATTGCTGGACTAAAGGAGAAAGCATATTCGTAAATATGTATTAAATTGGTAGGTCAGTTTTACTTCTTTAGTGGAATAAAAGTAAAACTTAATTTATTTAATTATACCCTAAGTTTATTGGATATTGGATATTAAATAAATTAGTGGGCCAATTTAATATTCTTCTAGATCTCTGTTGTAGCCCAATTGACTGATAGTGTACTGGATATAGAACTTGAGATAGAGGCCCAAGCCCAGTGGGGTTGGGATGATGATTTTTGATCACCACCTATATAAATATAGGTGGGGGGTTTCAAAAATCATAAGCAAAAAATCAGCCCCTCTTTGTCTCTCAAAGTTATCCACAGATTTCACAAACCTATCCAGTAGATTTCAGCCTACTCTGAATCTAGATACAGTCCGGGAATACAACAGAATATCTTGGAGTAGAATTGTGTAGTGACCAATTTTTCTGAAGAAAAATGGGCGTCTATTTTGTTCATTCAACAGCAAGGTTAGATCTTTAATCTTGTCCACAGACCGTCTGATAATTGTAAGTAATTCGAATCTATGTCTTTCGCTTTATTAGATTCATTTTACATGGTTTTGTGCTTGGCGTGATAAACATGCATGTGACATAAAATTATGATTTGTATGAACATGGATTAATGAACAACCAAATGATCATGCGGTGGTTTAATTCGAAAAGACCCCAACAATGACCGAAGACAAGAATGATCTCGACGGTTATAAAGAGGTTAATGGACCACTCGTCACTTTTAGAGACAACTCAAAGAGCCGAACCATTGGAGAATGGTTCGTAGTCAAAGAAAAAGATGTTTTCAATGGAGTGTCACATGTTGAAGGACTAAAACACAAACTACTAAGCATCAGTCAGCTTTGTGACAATGGTTACTCAGTCGACTTTAGCAACAGCTCATGTGACATTAGAGACAAGTCAACTGGAGTGATACTCCTAACTGGAGTGAGAAATGGCAACATGTATGTTGTTGACTGGTCATCCGGCTATGGAGAAACTTGCTTTCTCTCCAAAGGATCAACTGAAGCAAGCTGGCTATGGTATCGATGACTGAATCATCTCAACTTCAAAACAATCAACTACTTGGCCAAGAAAGAGTTAGTTGAGGGGCTTCCCAAGGAGATATACAAGAAAGCTGGATTCTGCGGACCATGCCAAAAAGAGAAGCAAATGAAGTCGTCATTCAAGAACAAAAGCCATCCTCAAGGAACAACTGACATTCTCCAGTTGCTACACATGGACCTGTTCGGACCAGTGAAGCCACCAACCCCCAGAGGCAAGAAATTTACTCTTGTAGTAGTAGATGACTACTCAAGATATACCTAGGTGGAGTTCCTAAGAAATAAGTATGAGACTTTTGAAAAGTTATCAACATTGATCAGAAGGTTGCAGACTGACAAGGGAAAATAAGTTCAAAGGATAAGATCCGATAATGGAACTGAGTTTGTCAACAAACAGATGATCAATTTTCTAAGTGAACTCGGAATCACTCATAAGCATTCAGCTGCAAGGACTCCTCAACAGAATGGCATAGCAGAAAGGAGAAATCGCACGCTTAAGGAGGCAGCTCGAGTAATGATAGCAGATGCCAACATAGCTGAAAGTTACTAGACCGAAACAGTCAACACAGCTTGCTACACTCAGAATAGAAGTGCCATCTTCAAAACCCATGACAAAACGCCCTACGAGCTATACAAGGATCGTAAGCCTTCTATATTCTACTTTAAAGTATTTATCTGCAAATGTTACATCCACAACAATGGCAAGATCCAACTGAAAGCTTGCAGTGCCATGGTTGATGAGGGGATTTTTCTTAGCTATAATGCCCCTCACTCACAAGCCTATAGAGTGTTCAACAAACAAACACTAGTTGTGGAAGTAACATATCATATGGTATTTGATGAGCTTGCTGATAAGTATAGGAATAAGGAGAAGAATTGTACATCAGTACAAGCAATACCTAGTGAATCTAAGAACTCGCAGGACTATGTTGATCACATTGTTCCAGAGCGATTCGAAGCTTCACTTGAAGATGGCATTGAAACTGATTCCAGACCAGTTGAAGACAACTTGGTCAATGAGGACACAAATTGTGCTGAGACCTCAAACCCCATAACTGAAACATGGGGAAGAATCAGTGAAGTTGATGAGCAAACCGGAGTTAAGGCAGCAGCTGATGGAGTAGCTGAAGAACCAGCTGAAAGACTAGTTAAAGGAGCAACTGAAGAATCTGCTGAAGGCACATCAGAAGCCACCATACCCAAATGGCTCTGAAGTCATCCATTCGACAAAAAGTTGGCAACCCAAGAAGCAGAGTCCAAACCAGAGGATCAATTGAGCATGCTCTCTTCACATGCTTTATCTTGCAAATAGAACCAGCCAATATCAAGAAAGCTCTTGAAGATTCAGACTGGATCATTACGATGCAAGAGGAACTGAATCAGTTAACAAGAAACGACATATGGTTTCTTGTCAATAGAGGGAAAAACTCTTAAGATTCCAATGAACACATCAGTGCAACTGACCCTGGATGAAGAAGGAGAATCAGTCAGCCAGACGTACTACAGATGAATCATTGGATCCCTTCTCTACCTAACTGCCAGTAGACCAGACATCTCCTATTCAGTCGGACTGTGTGCAAGGTTCCAAGCCAATCTGAAGAAAAGCCATCTCGAAGCAGCAAAGAGGATCATGAAGTACCTCAAAGGAACCATAAATCTTAGATTATGGTATCCAAGAGATGATAGCTTGAGTCTAACCAGATATTCAGACTTAGACTTCGGAGGATGCAAGATCGACAGAAAAAGCACTAGTGGAACATGTCAATTTCTTGGAAACAAACTGATATCCTGGTTTAGCAAGAAGCAGCACTCAGTTGCCACATCAACAACTGGAGCCGAGTATGTAGCTGCTGGAAGCTGTTGTGTGCATATCCGTTGGATGAAGCAACAGTTGAAGGATTATAAGGTAGAGACTGAAGAAGTGCCAATCTTCTGTGATAACAATAGTGCTATTGCAATATCTCCAAATCCAGTATTGCATTCAAGGATGAAGCACATTGATATCAGACACCACTTCATCAGAGATCATATTGAAAAGAAAGACATCTGCATTAAATATATCAACACGGAAAAGTAGATAGCCGACATCTTCACCAAGCCATTGCCATAAGATAGATTTGTGGAGTTATGCATCTAATTAGGATTGCTAGAACTAGCTTCAAAGGAGGATGATGATCAACCAAGAGAAGGAGTGAAAAGGAACACTCTAGCTGAAGACGAGAACTTAATCAAAATGACATCAGTTCGCCAAGCTATGAAGCTTAAACTGATAAGCCCAAATTAGTTCTGAAGAAATGGCAAAAGCTAAATGGAAGCTGAAGAAAGAAGATGAGTAAACTGATCGCAAAAGGCATCAGTTCTCAACCAGTCATGTTCAACTGATGAGAGCAGTTGAATCCAAAACTGACTAAAGAGAAAAAGCTTCAGCTGAAGGAAGCAGCTAAAAAAGTTTATGCGGAACAAAGCTGAGAGGAGAGCTCAAGCTGACGAAAAGACAAGAGTCAAAGCTAAAGGGAATCCAGCTAAAAGTGATCAATCCAAGCAAAGGAGATCATCAGTCGTCAACAGACGAAGCCAACTAATGACGTCAGCAGCTCAGCGCCACACAGAGACTGAAGGAGAGCTGCAATCAGATAAGTTCAAATTGAATTTATTACTGAACGGTAAAATGACGTATCATCTTAATATTACCGTTGGACCCATCTTCTCTCTCTTCATCAAATCTCAACGGATAGATTCAAAATTGAATTGATGAGTTCATTGAATGGATCTACTTATTGAGAATAAAACTGTCAAACCATTTCAAGACTAATACCATCTCTATATAAGAGATAGCTGAACTGAATCTTCATCTTCCCTGATCTAATCGATTTTTTTAAAGAATTGTCTACCCCAAACCATCAGTTCAAAGAAAAATCTTCAGCAATCTATCTACTTCTCTAAGAATACAGTTCAGCCAGCTGATTCATCCTATGATTCTTCTCAATCGAAACCTTTCACAAACATCATGGCTAAATTAAACCCCCTAGTTGTTCGATGAAAATTCAACTTCCGAAAAACTGGTGAATCCTCACAAAAGTTTCAAGTCAATCTATTTAAAGAACAGTTTCTGCTTCAAGCTGCCTACAGAGAAAGGTGCTCCAACTCTCTACTCTGTGATGAAATTATTTAGAAAATAATTTAGGCAGAACTATTGGAATTTCTTAAAGAAACTCCCTCCAAGAAATATCCTGAGCCAGTCTGCGAGTTCTATTTGAACTCAAAAGGAGAAAGTGACAAGATTATCACTCAAGTCAGAGGGATAGAAATTGAGGTTACTCTAGAACTACTATCGAAAGCTTGGAGATGGAAGAAGTATAGGTTAATTAATTGGAAGCTTATAATCGTTGGAGAAGAGCAGATTGCTATGAGCCCTACAGAATCACGACCTCAACATCATGCTTCAAAAAGGAGTATCAAATTCTTACAGGCATCATTGGTAGAATGATGATTGGAGTGGCAGGAAACCACTCAGAAATGACAGAGCTCAAATACAAAATATGTCATACTAATGAAAAATATCAAGATTGATTGGGCAACATTCTTCTACGAGCAGATCAAGAAATTCATAGATGTCCTAGAGAAGCACTGGAGTGATGAGTTCTTTTATCAGAAAATGTGCTTTGTCAGCAGAATCAGTAAACTGCTAGAATACACACTCAGTTTCATGAGGAATGAAACTGAAATATTGTTGATGGACAAGGGTGATTATTTTCCATCATCCATAGAGCAATCGAAAGGTCCTAAATCATCAAGCATAAAAATTGGTGCCAAAATAAGGAAGAATGCAAAGGCTGCCGAAGGCAAAGCAAATAATGTTGTTGGCGAATCTCAAAAGGAAGACACTAACCCTGAAGATAGTCTACCAATCAGTCAACTAATTGAAACATCAATTAAAGCTCAGCCTCTACAACAAGTTCGGTAAAGATTCGCATCAACATCAGCTCCAGCAGAAAGCCAGTCTGTGCAAATGACTCAAGAAATGAAAAGATCAGTCAGGAGCACACAAACTAAAAAATGAACTAATGAAGGGTCAAAAGAGAAGGTCAAGATGAACAAAGGTAAAGGGAATATGAAAATTGGTCCACCTCTCCCTCCAAAGTTACCTCCTCAAAATGTGAAAATCTTTGACATCGGTAAAATCGAAGAAGATGACATTGTGCTATTCAGTGGCATTCCTCCACACAATTCGGGAGCCAAATACTTTAGGACAATGTATCCCCTGATGGGAGAAACAAGTGAAAACATTCAGACCCTTCTAAGAGCTGAAGTTATCAAGAGCTGGGCAGATGCCAAAGTCATAGAGTTCGTAACAACAAATTTTGTAGCAGATTTGGTTGGATCTGAGGCACTCTACAAGGCATTTGTAAGATATTGCTACTGGTATCTATGGAGACACTACTTTAACTCAAGCATATTTCCTTCTAACTGCCCTTCACAGAATGAGCTTCTGGAGGAGAGAAGAAAAATGGAGTATAATGTGGTCGGGACAAAGTACTCCGAAACAAAATCCGATCAGTGTCCTGAAAGAAATGCTGGCAATCCGACAGTGTCACAGACAGCCAGCTGAGCAAACATTAGCTCATGTAATGGACGACCTTATCAAACTAGCTCAAATTGATCTCCTCGAGCTTCGTATTAAGGAAGATCAAAGGAATTGGAGACATCCTCAAGTTCATCAGCATTAGGTGTTAGGAGAAATACTGAAAATTAAAAGGGAGAAACAACAGAAAACTCTAGAAAAAATCAGACAAGAAGAACAATGTATTCGTCATGATGCAATTGATGAGGCTTACACATCAAGACAAGTTGCAATTCATCAAGCAGCAAGACAGTTGGTATTCGATGAACCCCCACCAGCTGCTGAGATCGAAATGAAACTCCCCACAGATGTTGATCAACTAGATGAAGAATCAGTTGAACCCTTAGCTCTCTCTGAAGAAACTATTGCTGCCGCAGTTGAGCCCACCTCTCTACCAGCTGATGATGAGATCACTGCTGAAGATCTAACTGATCAAGCAGTTCAGCTGGAAGCTCAACCAGGAGTATGAGACATAGTGATCTTTGATGATCCTGTCCAGATAGCACTCCAAGCTCAGGCTCAAGCTGATTCTGAGATTTCCCCTGAATCAAGCCACAACGATACTATTGATCTGGGAGAAACAGATCAACTGGTGGCTAAAACAGCAGAGCAAGCAGTAGAATAGTCCAAGACAGTTCCTTGTGAGGAACTAGAAACTGTTGAAGGAGGTGATGAAGTATCATCCAGAGGAGAAGACCTGGAACTGACCATTGCAACTGATCAGTCTAGTCCAGCAGGAAGAATTCTAGCTGATGATCAGTTAAGAAGTCCAGAAGGCTAAATCATAGCTCAACATGAAGAGCTAATCCAGTGCCTACAACAGCAAGTGATGAGACATGAGAAGCTGATCAGAAAGCTTCAAACTCATGCGGGACTTCAATCAAGAGATGGTGAGTCTTCTAGCTCTGTTGAAGAGGGCAGTAGCCTCACTATACCTGCTGCTAAGAGGAGAAGGACTGAATACAAGAAAGACTAAGAGCCCGATCAAGCCAAACTGATTCAAAACTCTTTAGTTATTATCTTGTGATTCAGTGTATTCAAAATTTCTTTTTAAGAAATAAAATTTTATTTGCAAAATAAATGACAAATCAGCATTTATATTGAATTTTTAACCGTTGGTACTCATTACAAAACCAACAACCAAAAATGACAAGGGGTATTAAATTCTTTCAACCCACACATTTATGAGTCTCTTTTCTTTCTCATAAAAACCCCCTTATTACAACATTTTAAAAATACTCTACTCACTCATCTTCCAAAAGAGTATTTTCACTCTCTCTCTCAAACTTCAATTCCAATTCTACCAAGAATTTCTTAAAGAATGGCTGAATTATCAAAAGCTCTACCTTCTTTAAAAGAGCAAATTTTGAGAGACAAATTCCTGAAAAGAAAGAAATTCTAGATGATTCTTAAGGAATCAAACAACCCATTTCTTCTGGTCAATCTTCACAAGACCGAAATCCTGCATTATCTTGAAACTCTACCAAGATTCTTTAGACAAGACTTGGTGAGTGAATTTTGGCTTCAAGCAAAGATATCTGCAAATGGGAAGGTCATATCCTCAGTGGTTCAAGGGCACAAACTTCAAATCACTGAAAGAAAGATTGCAGAAATCTTTCAACTTCCCTAAAAAGGGTCCAAGGTTCAAGATCTGAAAGATTCAGCTGAACCATACTGGAAAGAATGGCGAGCTTCAACCTGCAGTAAGCAATTCAATTTTACCACTGTTAAAACTGAGCTGAAGCCCGAGTATGGAGTAATACTCGATATTACAAACAAAATGATGTTCGGCGCCATTGGAAGCTTGAGTCAATTAACTCAAGAAAGATACAAGGTAATGATACACCTTGTTGAAGGATTGGAAGCGAATTGGGCAGAATTCGTGTTCTCCCAATTCAAGCATCAAGTCATCAAAGCTGCTGACTCAAAGAAGACTGGAAAATTTGAGTCCAAGGTAGGACTTGTTCTAAGAATGAGAAAGCTCCTAGAAGATATGCTGCATCTTCCAAATGATGACGTACTATCAGTCCTCATATCTGACTGGATTCCTAAGAAAGAGACAGTTCATCTTCAGTCACTTAAGAAGAAGAGGAGATCCAAAGCTAAAGCTGGCAATGCAACTTCAAGCAGCTCAACTGCTAACGAAGTTCCTTCTCCACAATCCAAGAATGGATCATCAGTCGACTTCAAGCCCTGCTTTGATCCAGATGAGCTCATTCCATTCATTGGAATCCCTCATCCAAACTACGGAGCTGACTACTTCAGAAGAACTTGCCCTCCTCTCCAGCTGACTGAAGACAACATTCGCACTTTCTACAGTGGTGAAGATGCAGTCAAGAATGCTCAAAAGGATGTGACGAATCTCTTTCTCACTCGCTTCTGCTATGTTGCCAAGCAAGGCAATCAGTTGTTTAACCAACTGCATCGGTACTTCTACTGGTACAACTTGAGATATTCAATGTCAATCCAGTTCCATTTCTTACTAATTGCATTTCATGGTATGAGCTTTTGGCAATGAGAAGAAACTTGGAGTATTAAATAGATTGGAGCCTCAAATCCATTTTGTAACAGCCCGGTCCCTTAGAATGTCATTTTGATGGGGACGGGGTTGTTGGGCGTAAAAGCCGAAGAAAATAGGTAGATTAATCGGAAATCCAGGGGGGGTGTTTTTAGAATTTAAACTAAGTTAGCGCCTCGAGAACTTAGGAAACTTAACTTTATGACTTGGAGGAACTATCGTTTTCAATGAATCAATAAGGGTCAAATGGGTCAAAGGATTCACTCGAGTCAAAGAAATGCCAAATCATAGGCCAACTGAAATTTTAACAGAATCCAAAGACAAACAGATAGGAATTTGACTTTTCAAATAAACAAGACCTCATCATAGGTCGCAGTCAAATATATCTTATTGTCCTAATCATAGGACGAACCAAGAAAACAACTTAAGATTAACTTGAACGAACATAATCATGCTTGGAAAGAAAAGCCTCTTTGTAGGCGAACAATAATAACAAGCATTCAAGACTTATTCACGAGTCAACTGACGATGAATAGATACCAGATTGCTCAACAGGTATGACTATTCAAATAACTAAGAATCAATAAAGGCATAGACGGGTATGTCAAAAGAACATGCTTCAAAGACTTTATTGATAACTAGAATTCATAGCACTTAAGATATGCTATTCTTAAGAATCAAGTTACATTAATCAAGACTAGATACTAATATCAGAGTACTTAGCAGAAACTTAGCGGAAGAAAAACATTTAACCATATAGAGCAACAAACTTGAAATCTCAAACAACTCAGACAACCCCACCCGCAGCACATCACCGGCCTCAGCATCTCAACCTGAAAATATTTAAAAAAGAGGGTGTGAGCACTAATGTACCTAGTGGGGTTTTATGAGAAAACTCTTGCTAAACCTTAGAAATATCCAATTATAAACCGTCAGTATATGGAGAGCAAAACGCAAAAGCCCTCTCCATATCCGCAAAACCTTTTACTTCCTTTCTGGCGCCTTTCCTGGCTCAAACCTGCTGTCTACTGCACCCTTATGCCTTAGGATGAGAGAGGTTACCTCAAGTATCCTCTGAGTATGTGAGGGAATTACCCAGTAGTGACTCCATTCACTTTCAAATGTTCAACATTAGTGACACGAAGGTCACATCATGATAATGTAAATAAACTGTTCTTTGAGCTCGATAGTCTGCTAACAACAGAAACTATATCTTTCCTTAAATTCTTCCTTTCTTAACCTTAACCTTAATCTTAACCTTAACCTTAACCTTCCTTACTTACTTAACTTAGCTAGCAATACCAAGCTTAGAGCAATCATCTAAAGCTAATTCTTAATTGGGCATGATCTCGGCCTATAAAAGATTTATAACTTACCCTAAAAGGCAATCCTTAATCCTTAACTATACGAGCTTTTAACAAGCACAAACATTCAAATACGAGGAAATGAACGCGGATAATCATCGATTGCAATAAAGCAATTCTAAACACCTCATGCTAGCACAAATTATATAAAAATAATTCTAGCATATCTAAACATACTAGAGAGCTCACTTAGATTATAACAACTTCCTTAACTTTATCTAACTCAAATAGCAATTCAACAAAATCATGCATATAACTTTATTCCTTTCAATTCCTTGTACAGAGACTAAACAGACAGAGCATAAAATATTTTAATTGGATATTTCCCTTGCCTTAATATGTGTCTATAGCTTAATAGCTCAACTCTTATACTTGGTTTAGAACCACCCACCTCGATGACGAGCACCTCAAGAACAAGTACGTAGACGAAGCAACGAGCTGAAAATCCTTCCTCGGGCCTCCTCGGGGTTCACCTCATATTTACGAAAGTCGATCAATGACTTAGAACCTTATTTGAGCTCCTAATAAGACATCAAAACGATATCTAAACCCTTGACCCTTAACTATAACTTAAAATGCGATAATTTAAAAGATTAAGGCATCCGAAATTACCACAAATGGGGACGGAAAATCCAATTCGAAATATCGAGATTCCGGACAATTGGCCACTGCTACCTCGTAGATCATCGAAAGAGCTTCGATTTGAGTACTTATGGGCCTCGTGGTTTCAACCGAGACGAAAGTTATGGCCTCCGTACGAAAACGTGCCGGAGCTGCCGGACAGCACGAGCGCGCCCGCGCGCCCAAGCGCCGCCGCGGCGCCCATGCCCCCGCGGGGCTCCTTGCCGCCCCCGCGGCGCCTGCCTTGCTCCAACCCCCCCGCGGCGCCCCTTGCTGCCCCCGCGGCGCCCGTCAGCCCCGCGGCGCTCCTCCGCCCCGCGGCACCCTCTCACTCCGCTCTCTCTCAACACTGGGGGTGCTCTCACGAAGAGAGCTCCCCTCTACTCTCTCTCTCTCTACTCTACATAAATGAGATGAAGAAATGAAATGAGCGAGGATAAAGGGAGGGGAGAGCTGCTATTTATAGAAAAATAAATGGCTTCCTCGGGAAGCTTCAGCAGTGTAACAACACTGCTTTAAAATTATCGGATTCGGATAAAAGGCGTTTTATTTGATGGCGAGGTCCAAATGACCTCGTTTATTAAATCTGAAAATACCGGCAGGTTCGTTAGCTTGAGTACTATTGAACCAACTTAACTCGGAATAAAGAATGAGTCGTTTTGAAGGAAAATGAGAAATTAATCTCTTTTCAAAAATAAAGTTACTATTCCATGCAAGGGACAAATAAAATTCTCGAGCGTTCAATTGACCTCTGAATGAAAATCCGGGAATGCCAACAGATTCCTTGAGAAATTTCCTATAAGATAAGCTTGAAAGAATAAGGCTCGGGTCAACACACGAGATTTCGCAAATTTCTAACGAACGCGCTTCTACGGAAAAACACTATTCATAACGCATTAAAAATCACTAGGAACTCAAACGACTTCAGATTCAAAATCTGAAAGCACCGGCATGCTCCTTGGGTCTACGCCTTTCAAACATGACCAAAATTGGCTGCGACTGAGCTGGAATCAAAATTCTCAAAAATACGATTTTACGAAAAATAATCCTAAAAACACAATTAAGAACCGAAACATCCTAATTATGCTTAAAATTCCTCTTAATAAATCCTAATTAAAATTAGGAATTACTTAATTACATTTTGAAAATCCGGGTTGTTACACATTTTCTCTAACCACTATGCAAGTCCAGCGCATTATGAAGCTTTGACTTGATAATCAAATTCCAGCTAAGGCCATGCTAGCTGACATTCAAGCTAGCTTAAGATCACAAGGAGCTGCAACTGCTAAATAGCTTAGTAGTCCACAAGCTGATCTACGATGCCACAAACTGAATTTTGATAATGAATCAATCCAGCCAGATGAGGCATCCTTACAAGCCGAAGCTGCTACTGAGAGGATAGATGAGGATCTATCACATACTCAACTTGTGGTAACCCTGAAGAATCAAAAGCTTGGACAAAGAAAAGACATAGACGTTGAAGATACTGCCACGTCACCAGCTCTCTTGTCCCAAAGCTATGTCACTCCTCTTATCAAGTCAAGCTCAAGAGCTGCCACATTGATTCTCAATCAATCCAACTCACCCAGCAGAGAAATTCAAGAGCTAACCACTTTAAAGCTGACTCACTCAACAGTTGCTCTTAAGCAACTTCAGCAAGCTGAGAATGTAGCTAGACCTTATCCTTCAACAGACATTTCCAGTCCAGCTTCAAAAAGAAAAAGATCAACCAGCTCTAGAGAAGATGGAGAAGCTAGTCCAGTGCGACCACTTAAGAAGAGAAAAGTGATAACAGAATCAATCAGCAACTGATCAACAAAACTGATCAATCAGTTTAAAGGTGACATCATCAGTTCTACAGAAAACTGACACCTAGAGCTCAATCTCTCAACAACTGCATGCCACTTCTCCTCGATAAGCTTCTCTTCTCTCTATTCCTCAAAGCTTATTTTTGAATAGTTACCATAGACATTTCAAAATAAGCCCACTATTTATCAGAGTTGCCATTAAAGTCTCTATGTCTTGCATTAAAATAGAAAGAGATGACTTTTTAAGGGATATAAATAGCAAATTTTCTACCAAATATTCTGCTATTTATGGCAACTACCCAAATTTTAAAAACCCTCAGATCTCAGCCACTAGATCAAAAGTAAAAATCCAAGTGGATGGCTGAGATATATGTATCATTTATTCAGTTGATTTTCTATCAAATCACATAGCTGATCAGCCAGAGGCACTCGATTGCCATGGTTAAATGCATGTAAAAATACAGCTTTATAAGCAATGGAGTAGATGAAGTGAAGTACTCACTCTCAACACCATCTTTCTTCCTATCTTCTCTTATACTTATCCTCGCTCATTTCTTAATCAACATTGTTCATCCTTACAGAAATGGCTCATCCATTCAACTGTTGGGATTTTTTCGAATTGAACCACCGCAGGATCTAATTGGATGTTCATTAATGTAACACCCCAGATTTTTGATTAAGGTTTAGAGGATTCTTAATGATAATTAAGAAGTTAAGGAAGAAATTTAATTAAGGTTAATTAAGGTCAGATGTCAGTCACGACTATAAGGGTCAGTTTTGGTGGAAATCGTCTTTTCGAAAAAGTTGATCTTAATTTTTTTATGGCCATTCGTGGTCTTGTTAGAAAGGTTTTAACTCAAGGAGTATGCCGATATTTTCGGATTGTAATTCTAAAGTGATTTGAGTTCCCGGTGATTAAAAACATATTTAAAGGATGAATGAATAGTAACTTTTGCTTGCGTTCATGTTTTGAGAAATTTATGAAATCCTCCTCGTTGATCCGAGTCTAGTTCTGCCAGGCCCCTCTTATGGGAAATGACCCAAGGATTCCGTTGGCATTCACGGATTACCATTCTGAGGTCAATCAAATGCTCGGGAGTAAAATCTGTCAGTCTGAGTGAATAGTAACAAGTAATTCCAAAAAGGGAATCTTTGCTCATCTTTCTTCTGACGACCCCGTCTTTTTCGTGAATCAAGTTGGTTCACTAATATTCGAGCCAACGATTCTCCCGGTATTTTTAGATTTCGTGTCTGAAGTCATTTGGACCTCGACATCGAATAAAGCAGCTTTTAACCGAACCTGGGGTAACTTTTGCAGTATTCTTGCACTGAAGTGGCTTCCCTTGGAAGCCAAAGCTTTTCCTATAAATACAAGGCCACCCCTTTACATTAATTTGCTCATTTCCATCCATTTCACTTCATTGAGAGTGGGAAAGCTCGTGAGAGCCGAGAAAGTTCTGTCAAAGTAAAAAGCGTTCTGCGTGAGTGTTCTGCAAGACGACGAGCGGAGTGGCATGGAAGGTTGCGGTGAGAGAAGTTGCTAGGGGCGCCATTGGGTTGTAGCGGGCGGCTCTGCTGCCGTTGCAACTTAATGAGACGCCGACCTAGCCATCTTCCTTCGACGCACCTAACCCCGTCCATTCTTGTTCATCGGTCTCGATCTCCATTTCTTTTTCCGTCTTTAAATTCCGCATTTACTTTCCATTCTTTACGTTCTTCGCGTTCTTCATTATTGCTCGTTTACCTTCCGTCTAAGTTGTATTTCAATTTTTATTGAAGTTCCAAGTTAATAACATTTACGTTATATTTCTCGCTTTATTCCTGTCGTTATTATTCTTGAGATTAGCCTCGTTTATTCCGTTTAAATTCCGTTCAAGCTATATTTAAAGATTTCACCGTTATTCTAAATATTTAAAGAGGATTATCATGTTATGTCGTTATAATGCCAAAATTCTTTTTAAGTCAAAGCATGTTGTTGCATGTTAATTTCAAGTATGTTGTTTTTAAAGAAATTTCGGGTTAAGTGTTCTTCGTGTTCATCGAAGGAATCAACGAACACGAAAGAACCCAGTTGAAGATCGCCCAGAACTGGGTTGAAGAGAGAGAAAGGAGAGAGCCCCGCGGGGGGGGAGGGTGCGCCACCACGCCACACCCCCCTTGGCCTACAAGCCCGCCCAGGCTAGGGCGCCCCGCCGGCGCACCATGCGCCGCGGCAGGGGGCAGCCCGCCGGGGCTAGGGTGCCCCACCGGGGGGCTGTCCACACGGCGCCCCCCTTCCCCGTATTGTTTCACGCTGATTCTTTTTCCGGCTATATTTGTACCATCTTTTCGAGCCTTTCGAGTTGTGTTTTTCCAATCTAATCCCGAGTTATCCCAAGTTTAATTTAAGAAGATTTTCAAGTTAATTCTGAGTTATTTCAAATAAACTTTTCAAGTTAAATCCGTCTAAATTCGAGTATCAAAAAATAAATTCTCCAAGTAAATTCTTCTCGAATTTTATGAAGTCATTAAATCGTGCAATCTGTATTTAAGTCTTAGATTTTAGTCTTCATGTTAGATATCGTTATTTCTCACTTTAGATAGTCGATTTCTTAAAAGAGGTCGCTAAGTCGATGATTCGACTTTTGTAGGAGGAAGTGAGCCTCGTAGAAAATCGAAGAAGGATCTTCAGCTCGTTGCTTCATCTTCTGTCCAGTAATCGAGGTGGGTAAATCTATACTCATCTAAATTTTGAGCTAATAAGCTGTAGAAGCATATAGGGCAAATGAAAGATCCAATAAAGCATTTTTGCTATGCCTGATCGATCTCTATACAAGGAAGGAAGGAAATGAAGATATTATATTTTAATTGAGCTCTTGAGCATGCTTAGAAATGCTAGAAATATTAAAGTATTGTTTATGCTTAGCACGGGATGTTTATAATCGTCTTTAGTTGAAATTTGTATTTATTTACGTTCATCTCCTTGCATTTGAATATTTATGTTGTGTTAAGGCTCGTAAGTTAAGAATTAAGGATTGCCTTGTTAGAGTAGCGTTAAAACCCTTATAGGCTGAGGTTATGCTTTATTAAAAGGACTAGCCCTTAGACGTTGCTCTAAGATTGGTTTTGCTAGCGAGATTATGGAAGAAAGGAACTTAGCATTTCGCTTAAGCAGGAATTGAGCTCACAACTATTAGAGGGAGTCACTGCTGGGTTAATTCCCTCGCAAACTCGTTTGGATATTTGAGGTAACCCCTCTTCTATCCTATGGCATGCCTAAGGGTACAGTTGACATCAGGTTTGAGCCAAGGTTGAGCCCAAAAGTAAAGAAAAGGTTTTGCGGATATGGAGAGGGCTTTTGCGTTTTGCTCTCCATATACCGCCAGTTCATTGTTGGATATTTCACAAGTTATTAAAGAAGTTTTAATTAAAACTCATTGAGTACATTAGTGCTCACGCCCTCTTTTTCAAATATTTTCAGGTTGAGATGCCGAGGATGATGGTGGCTGTGGATGTGGGTTGGCTGCCAAGATTGTTTTTGCTATTATATAAGTTTTTTTGAAATCCCATTATGTGTTCTGCTACTCTGATTAACTCTTTCTAAATTCCGTTCAAAGTTAAATTATGATTATTCGAGATTCTAAGAATATTTCGAGACATGATTATACATATATAAGACGCATATTAAGTTTATTTTCGCTTTCCGAGTATGTTTTCCTTTCGCCTATAAAAGGCCTATGCTTGTTGGTATCTGATTAGTTAGCTGTTTTATTCCGCTAAATCATATTTCCTTCTTAATCAAGTAAACCCGAGTATCATCATCTATCTTCAAAGTGTACCTTTATTCTTAAACTTCTTCGTTAATCTTCTGACTTTACTCGTTAAATCCCTTAATAACACCCCGTCCCCATTCATTAATCCCTATCTCAGGACCGGGCTGCTACAATTAATCCTAATGTTATGTAGATCATAATTTTATGCAGCTCATATATTTTAATTAACCGAGTTCAATTAAACATGCATAGCCAATTTTCGATTCTACTAAAGTAGAAACATAGAATACCGAAAAATGACTTACAAATTAAACGATGGGTTGATGACAAGATTAAAGGTCTAATTTTTCTGTTGTGTATGATGAAAAACAACGCTCACTAGTGCTATTCCACTCCTTGATCTTCTGTTGTATTCTCGGACTGTATCTAAATTCAGGGTAGGCTAAAATCGACTAGATAGGTATGGATACTGTGGAGATAAAAAGAACAAAAGAGAGCTGATTTGTAACACTAAAATTTTGATCCCCATCTCCCTATTTATAGGAGAGATTGTCGAAATTATCAAGTCCCAGATTTACTGGGCTTGGGCCTCTATCTATTTTCCATCTCCAGTCCATTAAAGTCATATTGGGCTACAACAGGGATCTAGAAGAATATTAAATTGGCTTGCTAATTTATTTAATTTTTAATATCCAATAAACTTAGGATATAATTAAATAAATTAAGTATTATTTTTTATTCCACTAAAGAAATAATATTGACCTACCAATTTAATACATATTTCTAAATATGATTTCTCCTTTAGTCCAACCATTCCCCATGTTTAAGATATAATGCCCATTAATTAATTATGTAAGCTTCTGACAGCTATAATTAATTAATATCTTATCCTTGAATAGTACCACACAAGCTTTACTCATATACGGAATAAATTCTACCTGCAGGGTTTCAACATAAACTTGTGTTTCCTTAAGAGGACACCATCAACCTAGTGCACTAGGACATGGTGCCCCTACATATTGCATAACCCATCATAAGTGTAAATGTTACAACCTAAGATATCGAGATTATTGATCCTATAAAAGAATCTCACCCTTTGATAAATCAAAACTGCAAACACTACACATATATGTCCGCCAACATATAGGGGTTAAGAACCTGAACTCTGTGGATTCTTATTCTGTCATTTAAGGTCAGAATAGAGAATAGAATCCTAAGTAGATGTTCCTCAATACACTCGTCCGTGTATTAGAATAATCAGTTAGTCAAGACAAACTAACTATCAGATTATTCTACGGCATATCGATAGTAGGTTTAGTGCCATCTAGACCGTGAGCCTTTTAATACATTATAAGGAACCGATGATATGATCTAACCGTGTGTTTACCCATTGCTGCAACTGCTCCAGTTGCCTTCCACAATCCAAAATGAGTCTCCTTTCTTCCTGGCCATTTGAAGCATGGTGGCGTCATCCATCTGGAATCTCTAGAAATGATATTGGAGATATCGACTGAGCTGCTTAAAAAGGTCAGGGTTAAGTTTTCCAATGAGACCAAAGCAGCCTTTCAGATGATGGTCAAGGCTTGCGGAGAAGCCTTCTTCCAGAATGTCTGGGTCAGTCGACTCATCAGTTATATAAGTGAAGGAGTCGCTATCAGTTGTAAACTGATCTGATTTTTCTGGAGGATCAGCTACAAGGAATAGTTCTTTTCCTTTAGCTGAGATGTGGTCCTCCATAGGTTGAAGTCTCGACTTCCTAGGGTAACCAGTTTTGCCACACGGTTTTTTATTCACATAAACAGTTGGAAGAAGATCTCTTCTAGCTAGGTATGTTCCGCCAGGAAGGACAGTTTCAACTTGCTCCTGGATAAGGTAGCTGAGACGATTGGCGAACCTTACTTTGGCTTTGAACGAGCCAGTGTGTGGGTCGATCTTAGCAAGCTTCACATGATGTCGAAGCTGTACCAATATAAAGGATACCCAGTCAGCCTTGCATCCAAAGTATAAGGCTGCTGATAGATGAGCATTATCCTCAGTGAACTGTGCGTTGGTGATACTTCCACGAAGGATATGTACCACAATGTCCAAAATTTAGACGATGGCTGGATAGAGACTGTCTTTTAGATTGTTTGACATATCTCGATGATTTATCTTTGGCAGCTTCCAGTTGTTCCAAAGCGTCATCTTGTTGGGGAGCACTAGTTCATCCACCTGTGGGCCTTTGCCAGGGAGCCGAAGCAGTATCATCAACATAGCTTTGTTGATGAAGATGCGCTGATGGTGGACAACAGACATGATGCTGTCTCCATATCTAAAAGATTTCCTTCTTGGATCTGCCCACCATATATGGCATTCCAAGGTAGATGCCATGAAGAAAATAAGACTTCAAATCTCAGCTCAGCTGAAGTAAAAATACAATCGCCTTGAAGTATGGTCAACAAGCTTAAAAGGATGCCGCATCCAAACCAGTCAAGATCCACTCTTCAAAGCTCAAGAGAAGCTATGATAGGAAGAGACTGAAAGGTGTCAATAGATGAGTAAGCCATTAGTCCAGCTGAAAGCCAAGAGAGACTGATGAGGAAAGAGCCAGCTTGAAAGCTCAAGACCAAACTGAATTGACCAAGATCAGTCAGTTGGGAGAAGAAAGCTCAATTAAAAGCTGACTGAAAACTAGAGCTGAAAGCTCTAAAGCCCAGCTGTAAAAGTCTCAAGCTAAAAGCTAAGACAGCTGATCCAAGGCACTCCATAACTGAAGCATAAGGCAGATAAAGAACTTCTAACTGAACAATCTTAGAGTTAAAAGCCAAGACAGCTGAGACCCCATCAGCTGAAGTCCAGAACAGATAGCCGTAATAATTGCTGTCCGACAAGCAGTAATTAGAGAATCCTGACAGGAAATCGCAGGAAGATCCTGACGATCCTAGAGCAGAAGCCATTAAATTCAACGACTAAGTTCATTCATGCTTCAACGGCTAAAAGTATTAAACCATTGCTGGTGGAATCAACTAATCCACCAATCTCAACGGTCACTAAGATCACTCATCTATATAAGAGAGTGAATCTCATTGAAACATAAGACTTTTCACCCACAAGACTTTCGCAAAACTAACTCTTACTATTTTGCAGAACCAGCTCTTCTTTCTTCCTCCCCACAACTCAAATCTTAAATCTCTTAAGTGCGAAAAGTCCCAACTGAGAAGGCGTGCTTCAAGTTCCAAGCAAGCAGCTAGCTGACGCAGAATTCCAGCCAGAGCAAAGCTTCTCAGTTCAGTTCTTCAAAGATCAACCATCTAGCTCAAAGTTGAAAGAACACTCCAGGTTGATAACAGATTCAAGACTGCATTCTTAAAGATCGAGAGAGATCTAAAATCTTGTAAAGACAGGCAATAGTACCTAAAGTCTCAGCGAGCAGTTGGGACCGGTAAGTGTGAGCTGTCGACCTAGAAACCGGCTGAGGAGGGGTGTGTACCGACGGGTCCGTTCTTCCGGAATAGCAACAGTTGGAAAGGAGGCCGCGCTCGGTTTGAAGGATGCTATTTTCAGGTCCAACAGGATTCTTCACTGTGTAACTGTAATAAATAAACTTTACACTCGCATAGTGGATTGCCCTTCTGCGGAAGAAAGAGATGACGTAGAAGAAGGAAGCTTCGAACCTCTACAAATCTCGTGTGTGCTGCAGTTTATGCTCTAAACCTTTGCATGTTTCTAAACTGTACACTATAAATACACAAACTATACTGACAAGCTAAGACTTCAAGCTATTAGTCTTAACTGACTAGCTCATAAGCTAAGCTGTCATCAAGCTCTCTCTTACTCAACTAATTGGTGCACAGATAAATTGTCTAAAGCGAGTCAGGGCCCTATATATTCCGCAATCAGTCTAAAGTTTTTAAGTTAGTTTATTCACCCCCCTCTAAATTGACATATACTCGCACCGGGACCAACAAAGACAAATTTGTTAGATCAGATTATAGTTATTTTTGGAGCAACTGGTGGTCAGTTTCTATTATAATCTTTTCTATAGCCCAACTCCTTGGCAGACAATAATCCGTCAAGGCAAGTAATACCCTCTGCCAATTCTGAATTGAAAGTCCAATCCAGCCTCTTACATCTGGACTTAAGGATCAGACCTTTTGCATCACGAATGACAATTCCAACTCCCATGCCACTATGATCACACACAACTGCATCAACATTAACCATCCAAAAATTTGTTGCGAGGATTTTCCCATGATGCGTTCATTTGTTGGCAATGTGATGTTGAAATTTCTACCTATGAGTCATGATACTCAAGATAGCTCTTCACAGCAAAATCCACACAAGCCTTTTAAGGTGATGAAACATTATTTAAGATCACACCGTTTTAATTTTTCCAGCATGCCCAAAGTAAAATAACAAATAAGTTAAGGACTTGGGCTCATCAATCTTCATAATTCACTCGAACCAAATCAACATGGAAAGACTATGAACAGTTGCCTCAAAGTTAAACTGAAGTGGTGAAATTTTCCAAAAAAAGAACGTTCATGAGTAGTCCCGCAAACAAGGCTCAATCGTCTCCCTTTTCAGGCCATATCTACAACACACATCCTCACATGCAACATTCTATTTTAGTAACTCAACTGCGATTGGTAAAATACCTCGTGCATGTCTCCATAGGAAAAAATGAATTTTCAGGCTCAATTTTAAACAGTTAATCTAATTCCACACTGACAAATCTTCACCGGACGAACTCGATAAATTTCTCATATTATCACACATTTGTCAAGTAATATTGTATGCTGAACGCACTGATTATAATCCATTCCTAGTAGGCTTCCAAATGCATCTATCAGAAGCTCTGTGAGGAGGCAGAGGGATCGAAGAAATGAGCTCTATAATCTTGGGTTGGAATAAGGAGTGTAGCTTCCTTATATCCCATTCACGATCACCACAGAAAAATAGCTTGGACACCGGTAAGTTTAAATCTTTGCCTGAGGGGGCTGGATTGATATATCCATCTGGAAAATCCAGAAGCCAACGATCTCTCCATATCTTAATGGTTTGCCCATTCCCTACCCGCCAGATGATTCATTATTTGAAAACTTCTCTACCCGCCATAATGATTCTCCAAGTGAATGAAGGATTATATGCTATTATAGCTTCGAGTAAAAGTACCTGATGGAAGTATCGAACTTGTGAGTTTGGCAAACAAGTTTTCCTTGGCCTTGTAAGAGTCGCCAAGCTTGCTTAGCTAAGAAATCTCTATTAAACTGCCCAATATCGCAAAAACCCAATTCACCATCATATTTGGAATGATAATTTGTCTTCCAACTACACCCATGGATTCATCGTTCATCCTTATTTTGCCCCCATAGAAAGTTTGCTGCTAACAAATTATGAGAATAAACACACTCATAAGATAAGTTGGAATTGCTTGAGCAACATATTTGAAAAGGATCTTTCGCCCAACATTAGAAAAAAATTTCTTCTTCCAATCCTTTAACTTCTTCCAGACCCAACATATTTGGGAGACCCGAATAGAGACCAGATTGAATAATAGACCATGTTTTTTTGAAGAAAAGAGCTGACATATTGTCTTGCCCGGGGGCCTTAAGAGGGTGCATCTGAGGTAAGGTCAATGCAATCTCCTCTTTGGAATAAGGTTTTTGAAGCATATTGTTCATATCTGATGTGACTACAGGTTCAACAGTACCCAGGGCTTCGGTCATGTCAAGGTCCTTTTTTAGAGTAAAAAGATCACCAAAGTAACGGTAGAATTCAGGTTCAAACTCTCTCTCATTCTTTAACACAATACCATCATCTCAATACAACATTGTAATAGCATTCCTTCTCTTCCGTCCCATTACTGTTTTATGGAAAAAAGTCATATTCTTATCATATTCTTTATGCCAAGAAACTCAGGATCTTTGCTTCCACATTAATTCCTCTTTATGAAGCAGATTTTTTAGCTTTCACACAACCTCTTTTTGTCAAGTAACATTAATGGTAGAAACTTGTTGCGTCTCCATTAATTCGTTCCTACAGGCTTCCAATTGTTTAGAAATATTTCCAAAATGAGACTGTTCCTACAGTTGAAGAGCTTTTCTATACACATTAAGTTTATCTTTAATACTTAAGGGAGAAGAAGGCCTTGAGGATCCTTCCCAAGCATCTTTGCACATAGATAAACAAGATTCATCTTGGAACCACATCTCCTCCACATAAAGAATCTGAGGTAAGGTGGACAAGGTGCTCGACTTGAATATTAGAAAAAAGCTCACACCTCTCCTCTGTAGCTAGGCATCTATCCAATCTCTCTTAAAGATTAAGCTTTCCTTTCATATTGTTAGACCAAGTAAACTTATAAATTTTAAAGCTAAGATCCTCTAAACAACAATCTACAAGAGCAGAATGAAAGCTCTCCAATTTATCAGAATCTCTGCAAATACCCTTAATCTTTTCATGATGGTATAAAAATTCATTAAAATCCCCCGCACAGAGCCATAACGGGGAGCCTTAAGAGTGCATCTCCCACAAAAGATCCCACGTGAGTGCTTTATTTTTACTTTCTGGCTAACCATAAACCCCGATGAACCGCCAAGAACCATGATCTACGTTAATGTGATATAAAGAGCTAGATAGAATATTAACAACCCAATTAGCCCTCCAAAACAACATTAAACTACCTCTAAGGCCACGAAAGGTCATATCGTAGTCCACTCCAAACATTCCTTCAAACTGCAGCTCATTAGCTAACTTCTTCAATTCCAAATTAAGCAACTTTGTTTTTAGAAGAACACACAAGCCTGGGACACTTATGCTTAAGCTTCTACTTAATCTCTTGAACTGCCTCATCGTTCCCAAGCCCTTAATAGTTCCAAATTAGGGAAATTCATAATGCCCCGCGGGATTGCATGGTTGCAATCTCTGTTGTATCCTCAACAGTGCAGGGAACATCTACTAATTTTGTTTCTTTGAATTTTTAAACACCTGCATAAACTCCGCAACATTGTCAAAATCCTCTTGGTCAAATAATCTCTTAGAATGGGTGAGTAGGGTTTTAGAGGCTCCAATTTAATATGTACGTTTTTTTTACTATGACCATTTACTTGAATTAGATAAAGAAGGATTTAGATTTATATCTGGTGGCTGAGAATTAGTAGCATGATAAGGAGGAATAAGAGAAATAGATATTGAGCATGTAGGGGGATGAATGTACTGAACTGAGGTAGAATAGATGATGAACATGCAAGGGAGATATACTCAGCAGGGGGCGGAGATGAGTATGGAATCATGGCTAGGTTATTCGATGAGGGGAAGGCTTAGAGCTAGAGGTGAGATGATCTTGATGTTAGGAAAAACTATCAAGAGTTTTCCTGACTGGGATTTTGATGAGATGTTAAAATATGTCAAAATATGCAAAGAGCTTTGAAAAACTGAAAAGAAATCAAACATAAAACTAAGATGAACCAAAAACAAAATATGAGCTATCAAAGCCTAAAAATGATCAATCCTGAGAGAAAGAGAAAAGAAAAGAAAAGAGAGAAAAGAAAAGAGAGAAAAGAAAAGAGAAGAAAGAGAAAAGAAAAGAGAGAAAAAGAACAAAAAAAGAAATCCAGCCAAGAGCTGTTGAAAAAGAAAATTGAAGCTTGATTGCTAGATCAGTTAGCAAGACAAGTAAAACTGAAAGATACAGGTACTGTCAAAGACTGCCATCAGTCTACAGTTATGAACTAAGGAAAAATACCAGTTCAAGGCACCAGTTTAGAAGTGCCCAATTCCAGCTGAAAAAGAATACCAGTTGAAGAGAGTTCCAGCTGTAGAAAACTACCAGCTAAAGAGAGAGGATTCGTTCCAGCTAAAGGAGAATACCAGCTGAAGAATACATCAGTCCGAGCTGAAGGATATACCAGCTCAAGAAAGTTCCAGTTTTAGAATGAAGTTCCAGCTAAAGATGTACCAGTTCAAAGGATACCAACTGAAGACGCATCAGTTCAGAAGTCCAACTGAAGAAGTGCCAGCATCCGAACTGAAGACCAGTCCAAAGAAGTTCTAGCTGAAGGGACACAAGTCCAAAATGCCAGCTGAAGAACACTGGTTCAAAACTGCCAACTGAAGTAAATCAAACTGGAGCTCAGAAAGCACCAAGCCAGAGTCCAGAACTGCCAACTGAAGACGATCTTAACTGGAGCTTACAAAACTGCCAAAGATACGCAGAACTGACAGCCAAGGAACAGAAGATTCCAACTGCCAGTAGAAGCCCAGAACTGAAGATCAAGACAAAATCCGTAACTGAAATTCAAATTTCAGAAAAGCCAACAAGAAGATCTTGAAGTTAATGCAACTGAGATCTTAGAACAAAAGCATGTCAGAAGAACAAAGGCTACTCAACAACTCTTTAAATGAAATGCCCCTCAATGACTTTATCATTTATGATCACACAGTGATCAACAACGGTCACCAGCCACTCATCTATAAAAGATGAGCAACCCAGAAGATGGTCGTGACTTTTGCAAAAGACTTTTTACTTAGACTTTTGCAAAAGAATATTCGCTTAGACTTTTTGCGAAAACTTTATGCTTAGACTCAGCGAAGACGTTTGCCAAACCTCTAAAGCCTCAAGCTTAAAACTTAGCAAAAGAAAAAGTCCCAACTTAAAAGAAGGAGCCAGACCACTCATCAAGCTAGCTATTGAAGAATTCCAGCCATAACCATTATCTTAGTTCTGTTCTGCAATGATCAACTACACAGCTCAAGCCGAAGATGCGCAAAAGAGCACACCAGTTGATACAAGTTTCAAGACTGTCTTCATGAAGATCGAAAGAGATCTAAAACCTTGTAAAGACGGGCAATAGCACCTAAAGTCTCAGTGAGCAGTTGGGATCGATAAGTGTGAGCTGTCGACCAAAAACCGACTGAGGAGGCTGCTATTATTGGATCACCGCTTCCGGGACAACACCAGTTGAAAAGGAATCCGTGAATAGTAAAGTCACCATTAGCCAGGTCCAACACCTATCTTCATTGTGTAACTGTAATAAAGGAACTTTACACTTGCATAGTGAATTGCCCTTCTGCGGAAAGAAGAGAGGATATAGAAGTTGAGCTTCGAACCTCTATAAAATTGTCCATGTGTTCTGCTATGTTTTTAGTTTTCAGTTGTATGTTTTAAATTGCACACCTCAAGCACACACAGCACTCCGAGCTAGCTGATCATCTTAACTGATCTCCTAACAGCACAGATAACTTCGCGAGTCAAACGGGCCCTAACTATTCTGCAAAATATTATTAAGTTTTGGATCAGTTTATTCGCTCCCCCTCTAAACTGATTCTGACTCACCCCGGGACCAACAAGTGGTATCAGAGCGGTTGATTCTAAGGATCAGCCATTTCTACAGATCAACTGAATCAGATCTTGTTATCTGTGCTAATTTGTCAGCTATGGGAAACCATAAGCTACCTATTTTTTCAGTTGAGAACTACGATAATTGGAGCAGGAGAATGAAGGCGCATCTCTGCTCAATCTACGAGAATATGTAGGAAGTTATCGAAGAAGGTGCAATCACAATCATGATGGACAATAAAGCCCACATTACTGATGTTAATCAACCAACAAGGATCCCGAAGCTAACTCATCTTCTCACAAGTAAAGAGAAGAAGTTGAAGAACTTAGAGTTCGTTGCCCAAGTTGCGATGTTCCAAACTCTAGATGAAGACCGCATGAAGGACACGAAGAATTATAGAACTGCCAAGGAGATATGAGACATACTTGCAGATCTATGCAAAGAGTCTGAGGCCATTTGTAACAGCTCAGTCCCGAGATAGGGATTAACGAATTGGGACGGAGTGTTATTAAGGGATTAATATCAAAGACGGAAGATTAACAAGAAGGTTTTACGAATAAAGACATATTTTCAAATGATAGACGATGATACTCGGGATTACTTGATTAAGAAGGAAACATGGTTAGTGAAATGAAAAGACTAACTAATCAGATACCAACAAGCATAGACCATTTCATAGGTTAAAACGGATAAACAAATACCAACATGAACAAGCCTCTTCATAGGCGAAAGTAAATATACTTGAGAAGCGAGAATAGAACTGAATATGCATCACTTATATATATAGATAATCATGTTTGGGAAATATTCGTAGAATCTTGATAAACATAATAGAACTTAGGAATTATAAAGATTGTTTTAGAGTAGCAGAAACATCATGGGATTTCAAAAGAAACTTATATAATAGCAAAATAATCTTGGCAGCCAACCCACATTCTCAGCATCTCAACCTGAAAACATTTGAAAAAGAGGGGGCATGAGCACTAAAGCACTCAGTGGGTTTTAACAAAAACACTTCAATAATTTCAGGATATCCAATAAATAACTAACAATATATAGAGAGCAAAACGCAAAAGCCTTCTCCATATCCGTAAAACCTTTTCTTTTCTTTTGGGCCTATCCTGGCTCAAACCTGATGTCAATTGCACCTTTAGGCATGTCTTAGGACACAAGAGGGGTTACCTCGAATATCTTTATGAGTTTGCAAGGGATAAACCCAGCAGTGACTCACTTAAACGATCAAAGATCACGAGTTCTCTGAGCTCAAATCCTGCTTAGGTAAAATGCTAAGTTCCTTCTTTCCTTAACCTTGCTAGCAAAACCAAACCTAGAGCAATGTCTAGGGGCTAATCCTTTAATGTAGCATAATCTCGGCCTATAAGGAATTTATTGCTACCCAAGAAGACAATCGTAAATCCTTAACTATACAAGCTTTAGCAAAGTATCAATATTCAAATATAAGGAAATGAACGTACATAAATACGAATTGCAGCTAAAGACAATTCTAAAATATCTCATGCTAAGCATAAAAACACTTAAACATTTCTATCATTTCTAAACATGCTCGAGACTGGGGCGGCTCCTGGTTCCAACTTGATGGCGAACTCCACCTGCCGATCTAGGGGTAGTCCTAGCAGCTCCTTCGGGAATACATCGGGGTATTCTTTTATGACTGAAACGTCTTCAATTGACAACTCTCCTTCCTCTTTCCTTGCCAAGTTAACTAAAAAGTCTTGGCAGCTATTCCTCTTTATCATCTTGGCAACCTTTAGGGCTGATATCACTGGGACTTTAGTTCCCAGCCTTGATCCGTAGATCTTCACCTCGGGTTTCCCGGGTGGTCGAAGCACTACCTCCTCTCAGGGCAGCTTATGGAGGCATAAGCTGAGGCTAACCAATCCATTCCTAGGATTATATCGAAGTCCTTAATCTTTATCACATAAAGATTTGACTTACAAGTTTCTCCTTCTATGTTCAATTCTAGGTTAGAGTAGACCTTCCTAGACATCATTCTTTTTCCAGAGGGAATACTTATCTCTAGAGCATTCTCAGCATTCTCGGGTTTTATCTTGAATCTCTTACAAATAGAATCAGCTATAAATGAATGCGATGCTCCAGTATCAAAGAGAGCTAAAACTGACATCTCGAAGAGGGTAATCATACCTGCTAGATTATTTGAGGCCGTAGCAGCTTGTTGCTGATTGAGAGCATAAGCACGAGCTGGCTAAGGTGGCCTCTGTCCTTTATTAGACCTTGGATCTCGTCCTTTTTGTTTGGCCTTGGATTCATTCCTAGCCTTTGACCATGAGGTCACTTGAACTTGGAGTCATTCTTTAACAGTCGCGTCATGGGTTTAGATATCGTCGAGAATCCTTCAATGAATCTGCGATAATATCCAGTGAGTCCTAGAAAACTTCTTATCTCATTCACGTTCCTTGGAGACTTCCAGCTGCTTACTGCTTCAATCTTGGCTGGATCCACCTTGATTCCTTTTACTGAAACCATATGTCCTAAAAACATAACTTTCTTGAGCCAAAACTCACACTTACTAAACTTAGCGTAAAGTCTTTCTCTTCTCAATCTCTCCAACACCACTCTTAGGTGCTCTTGGTGTTTCTCTTTGTCCTTCGAATAGATGAGGATATCATCTATGAAAACTAGCACAAACTTATCTAAATACGGGTGAAAAACTCGGTTAATTAAATCCATGAACACCGCTAGGGTATTGGTCAATCCAAATGGCATTACTACAAATTCGTAATGTCCATAGCGAGTCCTAAAAGAGGTTTTAGGAATATCTTCTTTTCGGATCTTCAGTTGGTGATACCTAGGCTTTAAGTCTATCTTAGCGAAGACACTTGCTCCCTTAAGCTGATCAAAGAGATCGTCTATCCTTGGGAGAGAGTATCGATTCTTAATGGTCAACTTATTAAGCTCTCTATAGTCAATGCACATTCTCAATGTGCTATCCTTCTTCTTCACGAACAAGAATAGAGCTCCCCAAGGTGACACACTAGGTTGGATAAAACCTAGGTCTAATAACTCTTGCAGTTGAACCTTGAGTTCTTACAACTCCTTAGGCGTCATTCTGTAGGGGGCTTTCGAAACTGGGATGGCTCCTAGTTCCAACTTGATGGTCAACTCCACCTGCCAGTCTGGGGGGTAGTCCTAGCAGCTTCTTTGGAAATACGTTGGGGTATTCTCTTACGACTGAAACATCTTCAATTGACAGTTCTTCTTCCTATTTCCTTGCCAAGTTAAATAAAAATGCTTGGCAACTATTCCTCTTCATCATCTTGGCAGCCTTCAGGGCGGATATCACTGGGACTTTGGTTTCCAGCCTTCCGTAGATCTTCACCTAGGGTTTCCCAGGTGGTCGAAACACTACTTCTCTCTCAGGACAGCATATGGAGGCATAAGCTAAGGCTAACCAATCCATTCATAGGATTATATCGAAGTCTTTAATCTTTATCACATAAATATTTGACTTAAAGGTTTCCCCTTTTATGTTCAATTCTAGGTTAGAGCAGGCCTTCCTGGACATCATTCTTTTTCGAGAGGAAATACTTATCTCTAGAGCATTCTTAGCATTCTTAGGTTTTATCTTTAATCTCTTACAAAAAGACTCAGCTATAAATGAATACGATGCTCTAGTATCGAAGAGAGCTAAAACTGACGTCTCGAAGAGGGTAATCATACCTGCTAGATTACCTGGGGCCTTAACAGCTTGCTACTGATTGAGAGCATAAGTATGAGCTAGCTAAGATGGCCTCTGTCCTTGATGAGACCTTTGATCTCATCCTTGGTTCGGCCTTGGATTCATTCCCGGCCTTTGATCTTGAGGTCCTCCTTGCTGTAGCCTTTGTTTATTTTCAGGAAATCGTTGAAGCGGCTGCGGGTACATGGGTTGTTGTGGTGTTTGGGATCGTCTGTTGTTTCCTTTAGGACACTCTCTCTTGAAGTGTCCCTCTTCACCACAGTTGTAATACCCAGTTTGATTTACTTAGCAGGCTCCAAGGTGCGTCCTTCCGCACTTTTGACATGGCTTAAGGTTAGGGGTGTGGTCAGGCTGATTTTGAGATACCCCTGACTCTCGGCTTTGCTAGTGGGGTTTCTTTCCTCTATCATCTCTCTTTCCTCCTTCCCAATTTCTCTTTCCTTTTAGATCATTGGCTGGCTGAGGGGGTTGAACTTTTTCTCGAGGGAGAATGGCTTCGATGCTTATGGCCTTGGCTAAGGTTCGAGCATAAGACATGTCTTCTTGCCCAGCGAGGGCTATGCCAATCTCGGATTGAAGTCCCTTCTTAAACTTACGCACCTTCTTTCCGTCTGAGTCCACTAGATGTGGAGCATGCCTTGACAACTGGTTGAACTCTTTGTCATACTCTAACACCATCTTTTTTTCTTGCCTTAGGTTCCAGAACTCCATCTTCCTTGCCTGTCGATAACAATCCGGGATGTACTTCTAATATAGGTCGTGCTTGAAATCTTCCCAACTGTACTCCACCCATTGCTCTGGGGTTATGGTCCTTCAAACAGACTCCCACCAGTAGTCCGCATCATCCGTAAGCATGAAAAGAGCGCAACTTAACTTTTCTTCTTCTGAATAAGCTATGAAATTGAAAATTCATTCTAAGGAGCGAACCCATTTCTCGGCATCCATTGGGTCTCCTAAACCATTAAAAGACGGAGAGTTGTGTTTGAGAAACACATTTTCAGCTCTTGGACCGGGGTTTGGGACTTGCTCAGGTTTGTTCTTGCCTTCGTTTTCGGCTTGACGTCTTTGAGATGGCATTCTAAAAAACTAAATATTAGCGATGCTTGATTGAATTCGCACAAAGCAAGAATGCCTTTTGATAAGGTCTTTAACTAATGCAAGATAGATCAAGTAAAGTAGGAATTTAAACGACATCAAGCATAATGGGAAAAATTACCTCATTAGGAGGACTTTGGCATCAATATCATAAAAAAAGTTCTAGGTTACAAACGGAATAGGGCAGTCTTCTGGAAAACTCACTGCCACTATTAGAGTCTAGAAAAGTTAATGCATATATTACATATTAGGATCTTGGTTAAAACGGATTAAACGGACATCAGACAGACATATTAGATCAGCTAGGTGTTCTCACTGCAACACCTCCTATACCTCCTACTAACGCTTAATCATAAGCTGGACCCTTCTCCTTCCCCTTGTATGGCGACCCCACTTCCTCATCGCCTTCCTCATCTGGGTCCTCTTCTTCTTCCTTATCTTCAACTATCTCTGGCACGCTGAACTTGACCTTCCTCATGCTTATGTTCCCTTCAGGGTACTGATGGGACATACACTATCCCAGACTCTGAGAAGCGAATGCAGGGGCCCATCGGTTCATTTGAGGAGTGCAGGAAAATAGAGACTCGGTGTGATTCACGATTCGGACGTTTAAGGGTCCCACTCCTGAGGTTCCTTCATCATGGGGGCGCGGTGCTTGTAATCTAGGGGGACTGTTGAGAGTCGCCCTTTGCAGTTCTAGTTCAACCACGAGGGAGGGGTTTTGCTCGGCTGCTTGTTGCTCAGCTAAGGCATGGACGTGGCCATACTCTGACCCCTAATGAGCCATCAAGCCTGAGGAGAACTCCATCAGATTCCCGATCTCGGCGTACGTCTCAGGATCATGAGTGATGGTACTTTGCAGGATGCGGTACATTATGGGCCTCCAAGTGGGCAGTGCATTATCACACATGCGGATGCATGTTTCCAAGTCAGATACACTTCTGGGCTCTCCTCCGTAGCCATTCATCCAAGCCCACCATTCCAGATACCTTGCCATGAAGGATAGCAACTGCTCGTTGCCATTCCAGGTTTCCCTCCTAAACCTTTCGAACCTCTCTTCCACAGGGTGGAAAAGAGGCACACTCTTCCGAGCAGTCAAACGATGCTTAACTATCTAGAAGAGAATAGCTTAATCAGTTTAGATTATAAAAGGGAGACCTAAGGTTCTCCTGAGATTATACTAACATCTAGATTTTATCTTGCATACATAGCTCCTTTAAAGGCAGTTGACATTTTATAAAAAATTTGGTGCCCAAAGTCTTTAAACATACATATTTACCTTTTCTTTGAGTCAAAAATTTTGAGAATGAATTTAAACCTTTTTGGGATCGAGAAATCTTTTCACAAACTTGGAATTTCATTCTCACGGTTTTTCTCTTATCCATAAAATAGGTATGCTTGCTCAAATATTTTGTTTTCATATATTCTAAAAAATCATGAATCCAACATCCAAAATCTCTATACTATTATACCTTGATTTTTAGTTGAGGATACAAGGGTGATGGCGAGCTGTGGGTTGCAGCTTTAACTTATCACATAACAATTTATATGCATAGAAACACTTAACTTATCTAACAAAGAGACAGGTATGTAGAGTTGCAAACCTGGCTCTGATACCATCTATAATAGCCCGATCCTGAGATAGGGATTAACGAATGGGAATGAGGTGTTATTAAGGGATTAATACCAAAGATGGAAGATTAACAAAAAGGTTTTACGAATAAAGACATACTTTCAAAAGATAGATGATGATACTCGAGTTTACTTGATTAAGAAGGAAACATGCTTAGCAAAATGAAAGGACTAACTAATCAGATACCAACAAGCATAGACCATTTCATAGGTCAAAACGGATAAACAAATACCAATATGAACAAGCCTCTTCATAGACGAAAGGAAATATACTTGAGAAGCGAGAATAGAACTGAATATGCATCACTTATATATATATAGATAATCATCTCTGGGAATATTCTTAGAATCTTGATAAACATAATAGAACTTAGGAATTATAAAGAGTATATCAGAGTAGCAGAAACATCATGGGATTTCAAAAGAAACCTATATAATAGCAATATAATCTTGGCAGCCAACCCACATCCACAACCACCAACATCCTCAGTATCTCAAACTGAAAACATTTGAAAAAGAGGGGGCATGAGCACTAATGTACTCAGTGGGTTTTAACAAAAACACTTTAATAACTTCAAGATATCCAATAATTAACTGATGGTATATGGAGAGCAAAATGCAAAAGCCCTCTCCATATCCGTAAAATCTTTTCTTTTCTTTTGGGCCCATCCTAGCTCAAACCTGATGTGAACTGCACCCTTGGCATGCCTTAGGACATAAGAGGGGTTACCTCGAATATTCTTACGAGTTTGTGAGGGATAAACCCAGTAGTGACTCGCTTAAACGATCAAAGATCACGAGTTCTCTGAGCTCAAATCCTAATTGGGCAAAATGCAAAGTTCCTTCCTTCATTAACCTTGCTAGAAAAACTAAACCTAGAGCAATGTCTAGGGGATAATCCTTTAATATAGCATGATCTCGGCCTATAAGGGATTTATTACAACCCTAGAAGGCAATCCTCAATCCTTAACTATACGAGCTTTAGCAATGTATTAATATTCAAATACAAGAAAATGAACGTACATAAATAGGAATTGTAACTAAAGACAATTCTAAAATATCTCATGCTAAGCATAAACAACACTTAAACATTTCTAGCATTTCTAAACATGCTCAAGAGCTCAATTAAAACATAATATCTTCATTTCATTCCTTGTACAGAGATCAATCAGGCAGAGCAAAATATTTTATTGGATATCTCATTTGCACTATATGCTTCTAGAGCTTATTGGCTCAAACTTTAGAAGAGTATAGATTTACCCACCTTGACTACTGAGCAGAAAATGAAGCAATGAGTTGATAATCTTTCTCTGAGTTTCCACGGGGATTACTACCTCCTACAAAAGTCGAATCCTCGACTTAGCGGCCTCCTTTGAAGATTATAACAACTAATACGAAATTACACAATATCTAACTCATCTACCCTTAACTAGGACTTAAACATAGATAGCAGCACGACTTTAGAACCTTTAGAAAATACGAGGGTTTGAAAGACTCGAGTTTAGAACATAATTGAAGACCAAACGGGGTGGCAGAGGCCTTGCATGGGCCGTGCTAATTAATGGGGTGAGAAATAAAATGCCCAGACTTCCGACACGGGCCGTGCAATGATTACACGGTCCGTGAAAGACCTAGCACGGTCCGTGCTATCCTTGCACGGTCCATGCTAGTTGCCCAGACTCACGCCGTGAGTTCTGCACGGCTTTACACGGGCCGTGCATCACTTGCACGGTTTTTGCTCCTTCACGAACTTCTACAACTTTCGATCAAAGTGTTGGTCGAGGCGTTACTTGGTTACCTCTCCCTTTCTTCGACGTTTTAAACTTGAAACAAGGCTCAGAACTTGGAAAAAAATCATAGAAACGAACATGGTTTAATTTTAAAAAGAAATCGACATTATAATGGAATAAACACGACAATCCTGCTTGAATACTTAAAATAATGATGAAATCTTAAATATAACTTGAATGGAACTTTAACGACATAAATGAGACTAATTATGAGAAATAAAGACGAAAATAACAGCGACAATAGCAATGAGAATAATAACGAGCAATATAACAGAAATGCTATTAACTTGGAACTTCAACAATAATCAAAATACTAAACTTTAGACGGAAAGTAAATGAATAATAACGATGAATATGAAGAACACGAAGAACGGAAAGTAAATGTGGAATTTAAAAGACAAGAAAGGAAATAGAAATCGAGACCGACGAATAAGAATCGACAGAGTTGGGTGTGTCGAAGAAAGAGGGCTAGCTCGGCGTCTCGTCGAGTCGCAATGGCGGCAGAGCCGCCTGCTACAACCTAACGGCGTCCCCAGCACCTTCCCTCAATGTATCTCTTCTACGCCACTCCGCTCGTTGTCTTGGAGAACACTCATGAAGAACGCTTTTTGCTTCGACAGAACTTCAACTTTTCTCTCAAGCTCTCAAGCTCTCAACTCTCCAAAATATTTGGAAATGAAGTGAATGGATGGAAATGAGCAAATGAAAGTGAAGGGAGGGCCTTCTATTTATAGATGGGGCCTTGGCTTCCTTAAGAAGCCACTCCAGTGCAGAAACACTTCAAAAGTTACCCCGAGTTCGGTTAAATGCTGCTTTGTTCGATGTCAAGGTCCAAATGACCTTAGACAGGAAATCCGAAAATACCGAGAGACTCATTGGCTCGAATACTAGTGAACCAACCTGACTCGTGATGAAGACGGGTCATCAGAAGAAAGACGAGCAAAGATTCCTTTTTTGGAATTACTTTTTACTATTCACTCAGACTGACAGATTCTGCTCCCGAGTGTTCGATTGACCTCAGAATGGAAATATGTGAACACCAATGGATTTCTTGAGTCATTTCCCATAAGAGGGGCCTGACAGAATAAGACTCGGATCAATGAGAAGGATTTCGTAAATTTCTCAAAACATGAACGCACGCAAAAGTTACTATTCATTCATCCTTTAAATACGTTTTTCATCACCGGGACCTCAAATGACTTTAGAATAAAATTCTGGGAATACCGGAACACTTCTTGAGTTAAAACCTTTTTAACAAGACCAAAATCGGCCTTAACAAAGTTAAGATCAAAATTTTTGAAAAGACAATTTTACGAAAATTGACCCTTAAAGTCGTGACTGACATCCGACTCACTTAAACCTTATTTAAATTTATTTCTTCACTAATTAATTACTATTAAGAATCCTCTAAACCTTATCCAAAAGTCTGGGGTGTTACACCATTAAAGGAAACAAGCTCCAACTAGAAGTGGATAGATATGAGTCCTTCAAGATGCACTCAGATGAAACCATCCCAAGCCTTGAAACAAGATTTCTAGGCATCATCAGCGAGATGAACAATCTGGGTAGGACATATCCCAATAGTGAGATAAACTCCAAAATCTTGGGACAATCTCACAGAGGAATGGGATATGAAGGTTATTGCTATAAAAGAGTCAAGAGACTTGAACATCATCACCCTAAGAGAACTTTTCGGTTCTCTTAAGGCTCACGAGTATAGCCTAAACTGAAAAAGGGAGGCATCCACATCGTCAGCCCAGGATGCAGCTTTCTATGGAGAGCAAAATCGGTTTAGAGAAGCTTGAGGAAGAAACATATTCCAGCTAAGAAGTTCTCAAGCCAGAGAACAATCAAGAGGCTCAACTGATCAAAAGAGAGAAACAGCGGAGAAGAAGGAGAGCCTGACTAAAGACATCAATGACCAGATCCAGTCAGTTGCCAAGCTGCTAGAGAAGCTCAAAAAGATCAGAGATCAACAATCAGTTATGCTTCAAACTGATGAGGAGCCCAGAGACGAAAGAAACCAACCGTCTGTTGAGCCAACAGAAGCATAGGAGAATGTTTCCATTGCTATAAGCAAGGACACTACCGATATGAGTGTCCAGAGCTCCCTGAAGACAAGAAGGCCAAGGTGAAGAGAAGGTTTTTCAAGAGAAAAGCTATGATGGCCAACACAGAGAATGTCGTGCTGGATGACTCAGATTATCCATTAGGAATTGACTCCGACGGCTACAGCTCTGAAGATGAGGCAGTGTTCTGCCTCATGGCTAACAACGAAGAAGAGGTTAGCACAAGTGATTCTTTAACCTCTTTTTATCACATTCATGAAACTTCCATTTCTAGCAATGAATTGAATGAACAATTAAGAATGCTAGAAGATTAGTTAGCTGCAATATCATGTATGCATCTGCAACAGAAGGAAGAAAATGATGACCTAAGAGATGAGGTCAAAAGACTGAGAAGTGATCATGATAGAACTGAATCACTTGGAGCTTAGTCAGTTGAATGTGAGAAGTTGAAACTAAAAGTTGATGATCTAAAAGCTAAGAATGAGAGGCTCAAGCAGGAGATCCATGAGAGAGAGGAGATATCTCTCAAATTCAAAAAGGGATCTCAAACTCTTGATGAGATTCTAAGCCATTAAAGAGTTGAAACTGGTAGTCCAGGGTTAGAATATAATAGGTATATTGCAGCAGAGAAAGGAAAGGCAGTTGCACAAACCAGTCAAGAAGGAGCTCCACCTAGTTTTGTCAGACCTGTACCAACCCAACCAGTTGAAAAGACCGAAGGCAAGGGAACTGTGAACATCCCTTCAAATCAGCCGAAGTGATCCAATCAATCCTCTCAACTGAAAGGCTCAGTTCAGTTTAAGCCATCAGTTCACAGAGGAAGCCATCTCATCGAAGGCCACCAGTTCAAAATAGGCAGTCCACCTATTAGCAAAGGCTGCCAGCTTAGTAAAGGCAACCAGCCTATCAACAGAGGTCGTCAGTTCAGCCAAGACCTACAGCTCATCAGAGACAGTCAGTTCGACACAGATCACCAGTCTGTCCAAGGCCCGAAGCTCAGTACAGGCCTAAGATGAACAGAACTAACCGGCTAACTGAAGTATGGAGAAATACTCAGTATGGACCACAGTTTCATCGAGATAGGGCACCAGTTCAGTATAGAACTGCACCACCAGCCTATCTTTACAGACATCCAGCAAGTTAACCTAGAAGAGATGTTGACTCAAGAAGGAACGTGCATATAAAGCTGTATCGAGCACGTCAACACATTCCAATTCCCCTGGAGAAGTTCACTCCATCCGATTTTTGCAACTCAGTGTAGTGAGTACTTGGATTCAAGGAATGAACCAAGGACAAACTCCAACTATAACTGGTCTGCAAACTAGCGATACCACAAGAGTGACAAAGCTCATGAAGTAAAAGAAAATTGGCCACAGGAAAGAGCTAGACAAGCTCGAGATCAGAGAGTTATGATCAAAGTTTTCTATCCTACTAACTCTCATCTCAGGTACAAGTTAAATGACTTAGCTCAGAGGAGGAGAACTGAAAAGAGAGTAAAACTGATCATACGATCAATGTCTGAAAACTCTCTACCTGCTAATGAGCCAAAAGTTTGGCAAATCTAGATCCCCAAATACTTGATTAGCAAAGAGAGACCCGATATCATGCGGGTTCCTAAACACTAATCGTCTCTCTTACAGGAAAAGACGATCCTATCAAAGAAGAAGACTAAGGAGGTTTGGTACCTAGATAGCAGGTGCTCAAAACACATGACAGGAGACAGAGAGGATCTATAAGGGTACAAGAAGGTGAAAGGACCATTAGTCACATTCAGAGACAACTCCAGAATCCGAACCATTGGATAAGGATTCGTGGTCAAAGGAAAGGTGGTCGTCAATGGAGTCTCCCACGTAGAAGGACTGAAGCACAAACTGCTCAGCATCAGTCAATTATGTGACATTGAATACACAGTTGATTTCAGTCGAAGCTCATGCGGCATCAAAGATAAGTCAACTAGAAAAATTCTCCTAATTGGCGTAAGAAGAGGCAACATGTATGTTGTTGACTGGTCAACCGGCTATGAAGAAGCTTGCTTTCTTTCAAAAGGCTCAACTGAAGCAAGCTTGCTATGGCATCGATGACTCAATCATCTCAACTTCATAACCATCAACCATCTAGCCAAGAAGGAGCTAGTTAATGGGCTTCCTAAGGATATTTTTAAGAAAATTAGCGTCTACGGACCATGCCAAAAAGAGAAGAAAGTGAGGTCATCATTCAAGAACAGAAGTCATCCTCCAGAGATAACTGCTCCCCTCCAATTGCTACATATAGATATATTTGGGCCAGTTAGACTATCAACTCCCAAAGGAAAAAGATTCACTCTTGTAGTAGTTGATGACTTCTCAAGATATACATGGGTAGAGTTTCCCAGAAGCAAGGATGAAACCTACTCCAAGCTATCAGCGATGATCAGAAGGATGCAAACTAAAAGAGAAAGATCAGTTCAACGAATTCGCTCAGACAATAGAACTGAATTCATCAAGCAGCAGATCATCAGTTTTCTCAGTGAATTGGGAATAACTCACGAGCACTTAGCTGCTAGAACTCCATAGCAAAACGGTGTAGCTAAGAGGAGAAATCGCACACTTAAGGAAGCAGCTCGAGCTATGATAGCTGATGCCAACATAGCAGAAGGATATTGGGCCGAAGCAGTCAACACGGTGTGCCATACTCAAAACAGAAGTGCTATCGTTAGTGCAGATAACAAGATACCTTATGAGCTATATAAGGGTCGTAAGCTATCTATCTCATACTTCAAAGTATTTGGCTGCAAATGTTATATTCACAACAATGGAAAAAGTCAATTGAAGACTTTCTGTACCAAAGCTGATGAGGGAATATTTCTTGATTACAATTCTCATCATGCTCAAGCTTACAGAGTGTTCAATAAATGAACACTAGTTGTGGAAATAACTTGTCATGTTGTTTTTGATGAGTTTGCCAATGAATACAGGAGCAAAGAAGTACTCAATACATCAGTTCAAATACTACCCAGCAAAGCTGAAAACTCTCAAGATTATGTGGATCGCACAGTTCTAGAAGAGTTTAAAGTTGGACTAGAAGATGAAGGAAATGTATCCAGCACTAGACCAGCTGAGAGCATAGCTGAAGGCAATCAAGCCAATGAAGAAATTGATCGTGCTGAGACCTTCAACCCCACAACTGAAGTAGGGGGAAGAACTGATGAACATGAAGGGTAAATTGAAGGAATGACATCAGATGATGTCAATGCTGTGGATCTAACTGAAAATCTAGCTTAGGATAGCCTACCCAAATGGCTCAAATGCTACCCAGCTGATAAGATTGTTGGAGATCCAAGGAGTCGAGTTGAGACCAGAAGTTCAACAGAGCATGCTCTCTTCACATGCTTCTTATCTCAAACTGAACTAACTAACATCAATGAAGCTCTTAAAGATGCAGATTGGATAATACCCATGCAAGAAGAGCTGAACCAGTTCACAAGAAACGATGTTTGGTTTCTTGTTGATAGGCTAAAAACTCAAAAAGTCATTAAAACCAAGTGGGTTTTTCACAACAAACTGGACGAACAAGGCGTCATCACCAGGAACAAAGCAAGACTAGTAGCCAATGGATACTCTCAAAGTGAAGGGATTGACTTTGATGAGATATTTGTACCATTTGCAAGATTGGAAGCTATCAGATTGTTTATCGCCTATGCGGCTCACAACAATTTCACAGTCTATCAAATAGATGTGAAAAGTGCTTTTCTACAAAGGATACTCAAGGAGGATGTGTATGTCGAGCAACCACCTGGATTCGAGATTGGAGATCAAGTCTTCAAACTGAAAAAAACACTCTACGGACTGAAGTAAGCTCCCCGAGCCTGGTATGAAACCCTCACAACATTCTTGCTCAAGAATAGGTTTCAAAAATGAGTCATTGATCGCACTCTGTTCAGAATAGAGTGATCATCAGAGATCTTAATAGTTTAAATTTATGTGGATGACATAATATTTGGATTAAAGAGCAAAGATCTATGCACTCGATTCGCACATCTGATGCAGAGTGAATTTGAGATGAGCATGATCGGAGAAATGACATTCTTCCTAGGACTCCAAGTAAAGCAGCTCCAAGAAGGGATATTCATCAGTCAAGCTAAGTATACAAAGGAGCTGGTCAAGAAGTTTGGAACTGATAAGGGAAAAACTATCAAGATCCCTATGAATACATCAGTTCAACTGACTCTTGATGAAGAAGGAGAATCAGTTAGCCAAACTCACTACAGAGGCATCATCGGTTCACTTCTCTACTTAACTACTAGTCTACCAGACATTTCATATTCAGTCGGCTTATGTACACGCTTCCAAGCCAATCCGAAGAATAGCCATCGTGAAGCAGCAAATAGGATCATCAAGTACCTCAAAGGAACCATAAATCTTGGATTATGGTATCCCAGAGATGACAGCGTGAGTCTAACTGGATATTCAGACTCAGACTTCGGTGGATGGAAGATTGATAGGAAGAGTACCAATGGAACATGTAAGTTTCTTGGTCACAAACTGATATCTTGGTTCAGTAAGAAGTAGCACTCAGTTGCAACATCAACAACTGAAGAAGAATCTGTAGTTGCTGGAAGCTGTTGTGCACAGATACTCTGGATGAAGCAGCAGTTGAAGGATTATAAGGTCGAAACTGACAAAGTACCTATCTTCTGCAACAACAACAGTGCCATTACTATTTCTCAGAATCCAGTTCTGCATTTGAGAACAAAGCACATTGATATCAGGTACTACTTCATCAGAGATCACATTGAGAAGAAAGACATATGCATCCAATATGTCAATACTGAGAAGCAGATAGCTGACATCTTCACAAAGCCATTGCCAGAAGCAAGATTTGTAGAAATATGTATCCAATTAGGGCTATTGAAACTAGCTTCAGAAGATAAAGATGATCAACTTATTGAGGGAATGTAAAGAGCAACCCCAACCCAGGAAAAGAGAGCAGAAGCTGAAACTGAACCAAAAGGTGCATTAGTTCAGTCAGCAAAAGGTGCGAAAAACTGCTCAAACCATCAGTTCAAGCAAAAAGAAAGCTGAAAAGTTTGCAAACTAATGAGAAGCATGGAAGCTGAGAATCCAGAAGGACCAGAACTGATCGACAGTTCAATCAGTTCAAATTGGAGAAACAGCTCGTGATCTGCTAAAGCAAGTAGCTGAACTGAAAGGAGAGCTGAAAGCCATCTTAGCACATAGAAGAGTTGAACTAAAAAGATCTCAGTTGAAGCTGACTAAGCCAACTGGAGTATGCCTGATATAGCTGAATCATCTGATGACGTCAGCAACTCAAAACCACGCGGAAGCCCAAGAGAGAGAAATTTGAACAGATAAGTTTGAATTTTACTTTACTTAGTGGAACGGTAAAATGACGTGTCATACCATTTTTACCGTTAGACCCCATTTTCTTTATCCTTCTTCATATCTAACGAGTAAATTTTAGAAGAGAAAGTGACTCGTCAGCCAAACCATCTGATTCGCTGAAATCAAAATATTTCTAACTGTTAGATGGGTACCAACCCCTCATAAATAGGCCAGCTGAAAAACCCAAATCAAGTTTAACCCTAGATGCCAATTCATCTCCCAAATCTCGCTGTTAATCTGTCAAAAATCCTCCAAATCACTCAAAATTTTCTAGACAATGGCTCAATTTGCTGACCGCAACCCACAGAAAATCTACAACTTTAAATTCACCGAAGAAGACTCATCAGTCTTCTGTGATAAACTGTACCAAGATAAATTCTTTAAACCAGCGGTATTCATTCACAACTGCAAAAATTTAGCGCTCAGCGGTGATATTATATCGAAGCTGTATCAGTTAAATCTCAAAACTTTCCTGGAAATTACTCCAAAGAAAGTTTATCCAGAAGCAGTTGCAGAGTTTTATCTTAATTCTAAAAGCTCGAAAGAATCAATGGAAATCTCGACCCAAGTCAGAGGACGATGGTTCATTGTCTCTACTGAGACTCTTGGAGATATGTTTGAGCTACCAGCCAGAGAGTAAAATCTTGATGATACTGAAGTTGATATGGAAAAGGCCTATCGACAGTGGAAGTGAGAAGACTTGAGAATAGCCTACAAGAACAGTCATTTTATTTCTCGATTTAAAGATGAATATCAGATGCTGGCATCGATTGTGGCAAAATTAACTATTGGAAATGTTGGCAGTCACTCAGAGATGTCCAAACCAAAGTATAAGGCTTGTGTAGCAATTGATGATCAACTGGACATCAACTGGGCTCAATTTTTCTTCAGTCAAATCAAGAAGTTCGCACTACTTGTTCAAGGCAAGAAGTATAAAGATACATTCCCATAGAGTATCTATTATCTCAATCGAGTTAGATTGTTTCTGGAAAGGAAGTTTTCAAAATTGATGGTGGAGGAAACAAACTACTCACTGATAAATAGAGGAGACTACATTCCAACTTCCACCCAGATAGTCAAAATTAAAGAAACTGGATCAACTCAGCCAACACGATCCAGAAAGAAGGGTGTTATAGTGGAAGAAAGATGAAAGCAGTCAATGGCTGAAACGGCACGTAATGAATCTTTAGACTCTGAAGAAGATCTGGTCAAGATACAAAGGGCAGCTGAAGCTGAAACTCGAGCAACTGCAACTGGAGTTGGAACCAGCACATCCACCAGAGCAAGGACGTCGGGTGATCAATCAATAGCAACCTTGATTGGATCAAGCACTATGGTGGAAAGAATGCCAATCACCAGATCAGTCTCAAGGAAGAAATCAACATCTCAAAGGAAAAAGAAGGTGACTAAGCCAACAAGAAAGGCTAGTCCAATTGATGATCAACATCCAACTATCGCTCCAAATCTCTCAGCTGAAGATCTTGCTCCATGTGCAAATCGAAGGGATTTCATCCCTGAAAGGGGGATATCAAATAAGGAGGCCCAAGCGGATTACTTCAGGCACACATGTCCACCAATGCCTCAGACAACAGAGAACATTGGAGCCTTTTCAAAAGGAGAAGATATCAAGAAATGGGCTGAGGAAACAACTCAAAAATATGCAGCGCAACACTATGCTCCAGAACTCTCCAGCTATGAAGAGTTATTCAACACCTTAACCAGGTATTTATACTGGTTTCTTTGGCGACATGTCTATCAGATATATCAATTTCTGTTCCTGTTAGCCTTCCCTGGAATGAGTTTCTGGAAGAGGGAAGAAGTGTGGAGTGTGTGGTGGACAAGCAACATGAATGCTGGAGCCACGAGGATCAGAGATCTGAAAAGACAATTGCATCTTAGGAAGACGTGCACAGACCCATCCAGAGGGTCAATAGATGATGTTTTCAGTGAAATATGTGACAAACAGGGAATCAAACTTCCTGTTTTCTCAGTTGAGAAGGAAGGCAAAAGATGAATAGGTTTGCAAAAATGGCTCTATGATCAAGTGATGAAATGTCAATCAGGATCTCAGCCAAAAATTCCATCATCAATGGAGGAGCAAACTTCAATGGATGATCTCATTGAGGAAGTACTGGGAGAAATACAGTACACAAAAGAAGTTGAGATAAATGTCCTTATAGATTCTCCTGAACACAGATCGCAAACTACTAAAGGAATTCACAAGTATACAACTGACTTGGAGTTTGAAGAGTTGCTGAGATCACCAGTTAGACCAGATGAAGATCAAACTAGAGGGCCAACAGAATGGCCAACTGAGCAAACAGAGCACCAACACGTGTCCTAAAATGCTCCGACTGCCGAGCTAGTTGAGAAGGCTCAAGTGACTGAAGAAACTGAGGAAGAGACAGATCTCCAACTGGCGCTGACTGCCCTTGTCAAGCCAATCTCTCAATTTGATTCCTCAAAAGGCTGATGAGCCAAACCTAGAGGAAATCCCACCTGATCATGTCGATGAGGTACCAGATTTGGAAAATCTGATTGATCAGTAGCATCAAGGCTACACAGGCTCACTAGTTATAGTGGTATATGTGAATCCAAATCAGCAAAGATCACAACTTCCAATACCACCAGAAAAAAGCTATGGAGAAACAGAGAGCCTGGCAAATCCTAAGCAGTCCAGGACAATTCCCTGCAAAGAGCTAGATGGAACTGATCTCAACTTGTGAGACTGCTAAAGCTGCATGGGATATATTGGAGACTACCTTTGAAAGAACCAACACTGTCAGACTTTCAAGACTTCAAAATATTACCTTCAAGTTTAAGAATTTCGGAATGATAGATTCTGAAATAATTGGTGAGTTCGACGCTCGATTAAGGAGTATATGTAATGAGAGTTTTGCATTAGGATAATTTATGACAGATGAAAAGCTGATAAGGAAAGTCTTGAGGTCTTTACCAAAAAGATTTGTCTACAAAGTTGATGCCATAGAAAAAGCTAAGGATGTTAGAAGCATGAAGACGGATGAATTGATGGGATCTCTCAGAACCTTTGAGATGAATCTTAAAGAAGATAAATACATGGTGAAAGGTAAAAGAATTGCCTTAAAAGCTAAAACATCAGAAAAGGTTCCTGAAAAATTTCTCAAATATGTTCCTGATGAAGAATTAATGAATTCTATTGTTTAAATTACCAAGAATTTCAGAAAGATACTGAGAAGTGCTGAAAGTCAAGGCATCAACAAGAACAACAATAGGAAACAATTTCCTCACAAACTTTCTAACATGAACAATTATGATCAAGATAAAGATCGATGAAAAGAAATAAAGTGCGGAGAATGTGAAAGCTACAGACACATTCAGAGAGAATGTGCTAAGAAGAAGAAGATCTCAACACTTCTATGAGTGATAAAGGATCAAGCTCTAGTGAATCAGTCTCAGAAGATGAAATACCTTCACAGCCAGAGAAAAATAAGCATCTCATACTGATCATTTTGTAATCAACTAAGAATCAGATGATGATGATGATGATGATGATGTCAGTAACTCGGATATTGAGAATACCTATCAAGAGATGTTCAAAAAATGGTTGCAGGTTATGGAGATCAACAAACAACTTGTTGAATTGAATCAAAAGATCAATCAAGAGAATACTCAAGTGATTATTAAAGAAGTAGCTCTGCAAGAAAAGATCTGTAATAAAAAAGAGCTTGAGCAATCCAATGAAGATCTGAAGGTGTTTATGAGAAATATCAGGATGCTCAATAATGGTATAAAAAATCTGGATGAGATTCTAAACTCAAGACAGACCGTGAAGGTTCGACATGGTCTTAGGTATTCTGGACAAACTCAGGAGAGATCAAGTTTGTCAAAGTAAAGGAGAAACTTGAGAAAAAAGAAGAAGTCCAGAAGAATGTGCTAAATGATGAAAAGAACGTTCATTCTCCGAATATATCTCACAAGAAGATCTTCAATAGAAATAACTCCAACGTTGCTTTTCACAACACATCAGATAAAAGGAAGATCATCTGTCACTATTGTGAGACTGGAGGCCACATCAAACGTCATTATAAAGATTATCTCAAAGGTCGTAAAAGAATGAGGAGAAAGTTTGTTCCTGCCAAAGCCAAAGCTACAACACCATGTGAGAACAGAAGAAAGGAACATCAGTTAGCCAAGAAACAATAGGTAGTTAAGAAGCAACATGTAAACATGATATCACACACATCCCTCATAGCAGAAAGCACTAACAGAGGGTACTTTGATAGTGGATTCTCAAGACATATGGCAGGTGATAGTGCAGATGTAAAAGACTTGAAGACATGCACATCTGATTTTATTACCTTTGGAGATGGAAGGAATGGCAAAGTCATGGGCAAATAAGTTCTAAATGTCGAAAGAATACCTAACTTAAAGAAAGCTATGTTGGCAGATAGACGGAAAGCCAATCTGATAAGCATCAGTCAGCTCTATGATGATGATATGACTGTAATCTTCACTAAAGATAATTATAAGATTTACAAAAAGGACAATGAAGTCTTCATAGAATGAAAGAGATTATTTGACAACTGCTATAGATTTAATGTTCCTATTGAACATTCAATAACTTGTCAGAGAACATCATTGGATGAAACTAAGTTATGGCATCAGAAGCTTGGCCATACTCACTTTAGCAGTCTTCGAAAGCTGATCAACAAAGATATGATAAAAAGGATTTCAAAGATCAAGATCGACTGCAACAAAGTCTGTGGCCCCTGCCAATTAAGGAAACAAGTCAGATCTCAACACAAGGATGCTCAACATATCACTTCTAACAGAGTCCTAGATCTTCTTCATATGGATCTAATGGGACCAATGACTACAGAAAGCTATGGAGGAAAGAGGTATCTATTTGTCTGCATAGATGATTTCCCTGGGTTCACCTGGGTTGAGTTTTTAAAAGACAAAATAGAAATATTTATAGCTTTTAAGAAATTAGCCTGTAAGGTTTCTGTGGAAAAGAGTGTTCCTATTAAGAGATTTAGAAGTGATCATGGGAAGGAGTTTGAGAACAAGCCGTTTGATGACTTCTGTGAAGAGCTTTGAATCAGTTATGAATATTATGGACCAAAGACTCCCCAGCAGAATGAAATTTTTGAAAGGAAGAATAGGACTCTTCAAGAGATAGCTAGAGCAAGGATTGCAGGAAACAACATTGCTACTCACTTCTGGGCTGAGGTAATCAACACAACATGCCATATTAGCAATCGAGTTCACACCAGACCTAGAACTTTAGTCACTCCTTATGAATTATGGAAGGAAAGAAAGCCTACTGTCAAATACTTCCATATATTCGGTTGTACCTGTTACATTCTCAATGATAGAGAATATCTAACTAAGATAGAGAACAAAGGAGTTGAAGGTATCTTCCTTAGATATTCAAGGAACAACAAGTCCTACAGGGTCTACAACATTGAGAGCTGTTATTGAGTCTGCCAATGTCAAATTTGGTGATGCTCAAGACTTCAGAAGTGATGATGAAGAACATTCAGAGAAGTTTGACTCAGCCAGTGAAGAACCTATTGAGACTCCTAGAATGACCTACAAGCACATTGTTAAGAGTTATCCAACCATAACAATCATAGAAGATGTGCATTACTCGCTGAAAATAAGAAGTAAAGCAAAAGTTCAGGATCTAATTTCTAATGTTTGCTTCATATCAAAGACTAAGCCTAAGATTGTGAAGGAAGCTCTGCAAGATCAGTACTTGATCGAGGCTATGTAAGAAAAATTGCTACACTTTTAGAAGAATTATGTTTGGGATCTAGTTCCATCTCCAGATGATGTCAACATTGTTGGGACAAAATGGATTTTCAAAAACCAGTTTGATGAAGAAGGAAACATCACAAGGAATAAGGCAAGACTAGTTGCTCAAGGCTACTCTCAGATTGAAGGAATTGACTTCGATGAGACATTTGCTCATGTGACAAGACTAGAATCTGTAAGATTACTTCTTACTATAGCCTGCCAACTGAAATTCAAGCTACATCAGATGGATGTGAAGAGCGTCTTCCTCAACAGTTTTCTCAACAAACCTGTGTATATTAGTCAACTAAAAGGATTTGAAGATCTTCACTATCCAGACTATGTTTACAAGCTTAAGAAAGCTCTCTATGGTCTGAAACAAGCTCCTAGATCATGGTATGAGAAGCTTGTAAACTATCTGCTAAGAAAAGGATACAATAGAGGATGAGAGGACAAGAATCTATTCATCAGAAAGGAGAACAATGTAGTAATCATTGTTCAAGTATATGTGGATGATATCATATTTGGATCAAAGTCAGAGAAGATGGTCACAAACTTTATCAAGGACATGGAAACTGAATTTGAGATGAGCTTGGTAGGAGATCTGAAATACTTTCTAAGGCTACAAATCAAGCAAACAAAAGAATGTATTTTCATATCTCAGTCCAAATATGCTATATGTGTTGTCAAGAAATTTGAACTTGAGAGCAGCAAGCACAAGATAACTCCTATAAGGACAACAACCAAGATCACCAAAGATAATTGTGGAACCGAAGTTGATCAGACTATCTACAGAAGTATGATTGGAATATGCTATATCTAACAGCTAGCAGACCTAACATAGCATACAGTGTGGGAGTATGTGCCAGATATGAAGCATGTCCAAAGAAAAGTCATCTGAATATTGTGAGGAATATCATCAAATATGTCAATGGGACAACTGAGTATGATCTCTAGTATTCGACTCATACAAATTCAAGCATTGTGGTATATAGTGATGCTGACTGAGTAGACTCCCCAAATGACAGGAAAAGCACATCAGGTGTTTGTTTCTTTATAGGGAACAATCATATTTCCAGGTTCAACAAGAAGTAAAATAGCATATCTCTCTCTACAGCTGAAGCCGAGTGCATAGCAGTAGGAAGCAGTTGTACTCAAATCGTATGGATTCTACAAATGATGAAGGACTATGAAGTAGCTCATGATGTCTGATTAATTTCTAGCTTACACTACACATGCACAAAATCTAAGAACCGGACCCGCAAGAGGACGGGATCGATTGTAGGGCAGTGAGTTAACCCGAGTCGTGTCTCTCAAGGAAAGCTTAGAGGGGAATTATATAACACCCCAAATTTTTGATTAAGGTTTAGAGGATTCCTAATGATAATGAAGAAGTTAAGGAAGAAATTTAATTAAGGTTAATTAAGGTCAGATGTCAGTCACGACTTTAAGGGTCAGTTTTCGTGGAAATCGTCTTTTCGAAAAAGTTGATCTTAATTTTTTATGGCCATTCGTGGTCTCATTAGAAAGGTTTTAACTCAAGGAGTACGCTGGTGTTTTCGGATTGTAATTCTGAAGTCATTTGAGTTCCCGGTGATGAAAAACGTATTTAAAGGATAAATGAATAGTAACTTTTGCTTGCGTTCGTGTTTTGAGAAATTTACGAAATCCTCCTCGTTGATCAGAGTCTAGTTCTGTCAGGCCCCTCTTATGGGAAATGACCCAAGAATTCCGTTGGTGTTCACGGATTACCATTCTGAGGTCAATCGAACACTCGGGAGTAAAATCTGTCAGTCTGAGTTAATAGTAAAAAGTAATTCCAAAAAGGGAATCTTTACTCGTCTTTCCTCTGACGACCCCGTCTTTTTCACGAATTAAGTTGGTTCACTAGTATTCGAGCCAACGAGTCTCCCGATATTTTTAGATTTCGTGTCTAAAGTCATTTGGACATCAACATCAAATAAAGCAGCTTTTAACCGAACCCGGGGTAACTTTTGCAGTATTCTTGCACTGAAGTGGCTTCCCTTGGAAGCCAAAGCTTTTTCTATAAATACAAGGCCACCCCTTTGCATTTATTTGCTCATTTCCATCCATTTCACTTCATAGAGAGTGCGAAAGCTCGTGAGAGCCGGGAAAGTTCTGTCGAAGTAAAAAGCGTTCTTCATGAGTGTTCTGCAAGACGACGAGCGGAGTGGCGTGGAAGGGATGCGATGAGGGAAGGTGCTAGGGGCGCCGTTGGGTTGTATCAGGCGGCTCTGCCGCCATTGCAACTCGACGAGATGTCGAGCTAGTCACCTTCCTTCGACGCACCTAACCCCGTCCATTCTTGTTTGTCGGTCTCGATCTCCATTTCTTTTTCCGTCTTTAAATTCCACATCTATTTTCTGTTCTTTACGTTCTTTGCATTCTTCATTATTGCCCGTTTACCTTCCGTCTAAGTTGTATTTCAATTTTTATTGAAGTTCCAAGTTAATAACGTTTACATTATATTTCTGGCTTTATTCCTGTCGTTATTATTCTTGAGATTAGCCTCGTTTATTCCGTTTAAATTCCGTTCAAGCTATATTTAAAGATTTCATCGATATTCTAAATATTTAAAGAAGATTATCGTGTTTACGCAGTTATAATGCCAAAATTCTTTCTAAGTTAAAGCATGTTGTTGCATGTTAATTTCAAGTATGTTGTTTTTAAGAAATTTCGGGGTAAGTGTTATTCATGTTCGTTGAAGGAATCAACGAACATGAAGAACGTAGTTGAAGATCGCCCAGAACTGGGTTGAAGAGAGAGAAAAGATAGAGTCCCGCGGGGGGGATGCGCCACCGCGCCACACCCCCCTCGGCCTCCACGCCCGCCAGGGCTAGGGTGCCCCGCAGGTGCACCAAGCACCACGGCGGGAGGCAGCCCACCGGGGCTAGGGTGCCCCGCCGGGGGGCTGCCCGCCGGTGCCTAGGTGCGCCGCGGCGCCCCCTTCCCCTTGTTGTTTCACGCTGATTCTTTTTCCGGCTATATTTGTACCATCTTTTCGAGCCTTTCGAGTTGTGTTTTTCCAATCTAATCCCGAGTTATCCCAAGTTTAATTTAAGAAGATTTTCAAGTTAATTCCGAGTTATTTCAAATAAACTTTTCAAGTTAAATCCATCTAAATTCGAGTATCGAAAAATAAATTCTCCAAGTAAATTCTTCTCGAATTTTATGAAGTCATTAAGTCGTGCAATCTGTATTTAAGTCTTAGATTTTAGTCTTCGATGTCGTTATTTCTCGCTTTAGATAGTCGATTTCTTCATAGGAGGTCGCTAAGTCGATGATTCGACTTTTGTAGGAGGAAGTGATCTTCATAGAAAATCGGAGAAGGATCTTCAGCTTGTTGCTTCATCTTCTGTCCAGTAATCGAGGTGGGTAAATCTATACTCATCTAAAGTTTGAGCTAATAAGCTCTAGAGGTATATAGGACAAATGAAATATGAAATAAAGCATTTTTGCTCTGCCTGATCGATCTCTGTACAAGAAAGGAAGAAAAGGAAGATATTATGTTTTAATTGAGCTCTTGAGCATGTTTAGAAATGCTAGAAATATTAAAGTATTTTTTATGCTTAGCATAAGATGTTTAGAATCGTCTTTAGTTGAAATTCATATTTATTTACGTTCATCTCCTTGTATTTGAATGTTTATGTTGTGTTAAGGCTCGTAAGTTAAGAATTAAGGATTGTCTTGTTAAGGTAGCGTTAAATCCCTTATAGGCCGAGATTATGCTTTATTAAAGGACTAGCCCTTAGACGTTCTCTAAGATTGGTTTTCCTAGCGAGATAAGAGGAACTTAGCATTTCGCGTAAACAGGAATTGAGCTCACAACTTTTAGATTGAGTCACTGCTGGGTTAATTCCCTCGCAAACTCGTTTGGATATTTGAGGTAACCCCTCTTCTATCCTATGACATGCCTAAGGGTACAGTTGACATCAGGTTTGAGCCAAGGTTGGGCCCAAAAGTAAAGAAAAGGTTTTGCGGATATGGAGAGGGCTTTTGCGTTTTGCTCTCCATATACTGCCAGTTCATTGTTGGATATTTCACAAGTTATTAAAGAAGTTTTCATTAAAATCCATTGAGTACATTAGTGCTCACGCCCTCTTTTTCAAATGTTCTCAGGTTGAGATGTCGAGGATGATGGTGGCTGTGGATGTGGGTTGGCTGCTAAGATTGTTTTGCTATTATATAAGTTTCTTTGAAATCTCATTATGTGTTCTGCTACTCTAATTAACTCTTTCTAAATTCCGTTCAAAGTTATATTATGATTATTTGAGATTCTAAGAATATTCCCAGACATGATTATATATATATATAAGACGCATATTAAGTTTATTTCTGCTTTCCGAGTATGTTTTCCTTTCGCCTATAAAAGGGCCTATGCTTGTTGGTATCTGATTAGTTAGTCGTTTTATTCTTCTAAAGCATATTTCCTTCTTAATCAAGTAAACCCGAGTATCATTATCTATTTTCAAAGTGTAACTTTATTCTTAAACTTCTTCATTAATCTTCTGACTTTACTCATTAAATCCCTTAATAACACCCTGTCCCTATTCGTTAATCCCTATCTCGGGACCGGACTGTTACAGATGGTATCAGAGCAGGCTTGCAACTCTGTAGACCTGTCTCTTTGTTTAAGTTAAGCTAAGTGTTTATGTGCATATGAATTGCTTGTGATAAGTTACAGCAACAACCCACAGCTCGCCATCACCCTCGTATCTTCAACAAATATCGAGGTATGAAAGTATAGAGATTTTAGATTTTGAATTCATAATTTTTGACTATCGGAAACGAAGAGATTTGAGCAAGCATGCCTCTTTTATGGATAAGGGGAAAACCTTGAGAATGAAATTCCAAGTAAAAAGTATTCGGGTAAAATGATTTCCTGAGGAAAAAAAAAGTTTGTGAAAGAAGTTCTTGATCACAAAGAAAAGTGTTTAAAAACTTATTTTTAAACCTATGTCTTAACAAAAGATAAAAGTTTCGAAGAAGAGTTCTAGATTTAAAAGAAAAGGGTTGATTCATTCTCGAATTTTTGTTTTAAAAGAAAAGGTAAAGTTTATGATCAAAGACTTGGGCACCAAAATTTTTGTAAAAATCAACTGCTAAAGGGATCTATGCATGCAAGATAAGTAGTCTGAATCTAATCAATTGCATGATCTCAGGAGAACCATAGGTCTCCCTTTTATAATCTAGACTGATTAAGCTTCATATTTCTAGATGGTTATGCGTCGTTCGACTGCTAGGAATAATGTGCCTCTTTTCCGCCCTGTTCAAGAAATGAAGGACTTTGGAGGAACGCCAGGAAAGGTATCTGACTTGGAAACATGCATCCGCATGTGTGAACAAGCACCGCCCGCTGAGAGGACAACAATGTATCGCATTCTGCAAAGCACCATCACCCGTGATCCCGAGACGTATGCTGTAATCGGGAACCTGACAGAATTCTTCTCAGCCTTGATGGCTCTTTGGGAGTTAAAGAATGGCCACGTGAATGCTATAGCCGAGCAAAATCCCTCCTCCATGATGGAACCAGAACTGCTAAGGGTGACTTTGAACAGTCCCCCTGAATTTCAAGCACTGTGCCCTCGTGCTGAAGGAATCTTAAGAAGAAAGACCCTTGATCGTCTAATACACCGAGTCTTTGTCCTCCAGTATGCACCAGTAGGCCCCTGCCTATCAACCAGTTGCCTCTCAAAGTCTGGGACAGTGAATACCCCATCAGTTCCCCAAAGGAAGCTTAAGAAAATTCAAGTTCGAGGTACCAGAGACAGATGAAGATGAGGAAAAAGGAGACCCAGCATATAGTTAAGCTTTAGAAGTAGGCAAAGGTGTAACGCCCTAGATTTTCGATTAAGGTTTAGAGGATTCTTAATGATAATTAAGAAGTTAAGGAATAAAATTAATTAAGGTTAATTAAGGTCAGATGTCAGTCACGACTTTAAGGGTCAGTTTTCGTGAAAATCATCTTTTCGGAAAATTGATCTTAATTCTTTTATGACCATTCATGGTCTCGTTAGAAAGGTTTTAACTCAAGGAGTGTACCGATGTTTTCGAATTTTAATTCTGAAGTCAATTAAGTTCCCAGTGATGAAAAACGTATTTAAAGGATGAATGAATAGTAACTTTTGCGTGCGTTCGTGTTTTGAGAAATTTACGAAATCCTCCTTATTGATCCGAGTCTAGTTCTGTCAGGCCCCTATTATGGGAAATGACCCAAGGATTCCGTTGGCGTTCACGGATTGACATTCTGATATCAATCGAACACTCGGGAGCAAAATCTGTCAGTTTGAGTGAATAGTAAAAAGTAATTCCAAAAAGGGAATCTTTGCTCGTCTTTCTTCAGACGACCCGTCTTTTTCACGAATCAAGTTGGTTCACTAGTATTCGAGCCAACGAGTCTCCCGGTATTTTTAGATTTTATGTTTGAGGTCATTTGGACCTCGACATCGAATAAAGCAGCTTTTAACCGAACCCGGGGTAACTTTTGCAGTATTCTTGCACTGAAGTGGCTTCCCTTGGAAGCCAAAGCTTTTCCTATAAATACAAGGCCACCCCTTTAGCTTTCATTGCTCATTTGTCATCTATTTCACTTCTAAATCGAGGGGGTGAGAAGCTTTGAAAGCCGAGAACGTTCTGTCAAAGTAAAAAGTGTTCTTCGTGAGTGTTCTTCAAGACGACGAGCGGAGTGGCGAGGAAGGGATGCGGTGAGGGAAGGTGCTAGGGGCGCCGTTGGGTTGTAGTGGGTGGCTCTGCCGCCGTTGCAACTCGACGAGACGCCGAGCTAGCCACCTTCCTTCGACGCACCTAACCCCGTCCATTCTTGTTCGTCAGTCTCAATCTCCATTTCTTTTTCCGTCTTTAAATTCCGCATTTATTTTCCGTTCTTCACGTTCTTCATTATTGCTCGTTTACCTTCAGTCTAAGTTATATTTCAGTTTTTATTAAAGTTCCAAGTTAATAGCGCTTACGTTATATTTCTCGCTTCATTCCTGTCGTTATTATTCTTGAGATTAGCCCCGTTTATTCCGTTTAAATTCCGTTCAAGCCATATTTAATTATTTTCGGAAGATTTTCGTGTTTATGCAGTTATAATGCCAAAATTATTTTTAAGTTAAAGCATGTTGTTGCATGATAAATCCAAACATGTTGTTTTTATAAAAAACCGGGTTAATTGTTCTTCGTGTTCTTCGTGTTCGTCGAAGAAATCAACGAACACGAAGAACAGTCGAAGAACCCAGTTGAAGATCGCCCAGGAGAGAGAGAAATTGGGTCCCGCGACCGCGGGGGGGTGCGCGGCCGTGCGACGCCTCCCTCGGCCCAGGACCCCGCGGACGTGGAGGTTGCGCAGGCGTGGGGCTGCGCGGGCGTGCGGGGTGCCGCCGGCGCGCGACGTTTTCCCCCCCGTTGTCCAACGCTCGTCCTTCCAAATTTTTGAGTTTTCTTCGAGTCAAGTTTTTCCAAGTTATTTTCAAGTTAAATTTTAGAGAAGCAATCAAGATATTTTCAATTTATTTCGAGTAATCCATTCAAGTTATTCTTTGTCTAAAAATTGGGAAATCGAGTCGAGATGTCCTTTAAATAAATTCTTCTCGAAATTCATAAAGTCGTAAAGTCGTGCAATCTGTAAATAAGTCTTAGATTTTAGTCTTCGAGTAAAATGTCATTATTTCTCGATTTAGATAGTTAACTTCTTCGAAGAAGGTCGCTAAGTCGATGATTCGACTTTTGTAGGAGGAAGTGAGTCTCGTAGGAATTCGGAGAAGGATCATCAACTCGTTGCTTCATCTTCTGTCAAGTAATCGAGGTGGGTAAATCTATACTCATCTAAAGTTTGAGCTAATAAGCTCTAGAAGCATGTTAGGGCAAAATGAGATATCCAATAAAGTATTTTTGCTCAGCCTGTTTGATCTCTGTACAAGGAAAGGAAAGGAATAAAAGAAGTTATATGCATGATTACGTTGAATTGTTATTTGAGTTAGATAAAGTAAAGGAAGATTAGTATAAGTTAAGTGAGCTCTCAAGTATGTTTAGATATGCTAGAATTGTTTATTTACAATCTATGATAGCATGAAGTGTTTAGAATTACTTTATTGCAATCGATGTCTATCCGCGTTCATTTCCTCGTATTTGAATGTTTATGCTTTGTTAAAGCTCATGTAGTTAAGGATTAAGGATTTGCCTTGTTAGGGTAGCTTTAACCCTTTGTAGGCCGAGATTATGCAGTAATAAGGTGTTAGCATTAGACATTGTTTTAAGCTTGGTATTGCTAGCAAGAATAGGAAGAGAAGGAACTTAGCTTTTCATTTAAGCAGGATATGAGCTCAGAATCATTAAGGGAGTCACTGCTGGGTTTTTCCCACGCAAACTCATTCGTATATTTGAGGTAATCCCTCTACTATCCTATGGCATGCCTAAGAGTACAGTTGACGAGAGGTTTGAGCCAAGGTTGGGCCCAAAAGTAAAGAAAAGGTTTTGCGGATATGGAGAGGGCTTTTGCGTTTTGCTCTCCATATACCGCCAGTTTAATGTTGGATATTTCTCAAGTTATTAAAGAAGCTTTCATTAAAAACCCACTGAGTACATTAGTGCTCACGCCCTCTTTTTCAAATGTTTTCAGGTTGAGATGCTGAGGATGATGGTGGCTATGGATGTGGGTTTGCTGCTAAGATTGTTTTGCTATTATATACGTTTCTTTGAAATCCCATTATGTGTTCTGCTACTCTGATTAACTCTTTCTAAATTCCGTTCAAAGTCTATTATGAATATTCGAGATTCCAAGTATATTCCCAGACGATTACATATATATATATATAAGATGCATATTAAGTTTATTTCCACTTTTCGAGTATGATTTCCTTTCACCTATAAAAGAGCCTATGTTTGTTGGTATCTGATTAGTTAGCCGTTTTATTTCGCTAAAGCATGTGTCCTTCTTAATCAAGTAAACCCGAGTATCATCAACTATCTTCAAAGCGTACCTTTATTCTTAAACTTCTTCGTTAATCTTCTGAAATTACTCGTTAAATCCTTTAATAACACCCCGTCCCCATTCGTTAATCTCTATCTCGGGACCGGGCTGTTATAGTTGGTATCAGAGCAGGCTTGCAACTCTACAGACCTGTCTCTTCGTTTAAGTTAAAGCTAAGTGTTTATTTGCATAAGAATTGCTTCGTAATAAGTTACAGCAGCAACCCACAGCTCGCCATCACCCTCGTATCTTTAACAAAAGTCGAGGTATGATAGTATAGAGATTTTAGATTTTGAATTCATAATTTTTAACTATCGAAAATGAAGAGATTTGAGCAAGCATGCCTCTTTTATTGATAAGGGAAAAACCTTGATAATGAAATTCCAAGTAAAAAGTATTCGGGTAAAATGATTTCTTGAGGAAAAAGGGTTGTGAAAGAAGCTCTTGATCACAAAGAAAAGTGTTTGAAAACTTATTTTTAAACATATGTCTTAACAAAAGATAAAAGTTTCGAAAAAGAGTTCCAGATTTAAAAGAAAAGGGTTGATTCATTCTCGAATTTTTGTTTTAAAGGAAAAGGTAAAGTTTATGATCAAAGAATTGGGCACCAAAATTCTTGTAAAAGTCAACTGCAAAAAGGATCTATGCATGCAAGATAAGTAGTCTGAATCTAAACGATAGCATGATCTCAGGAGAACCATAGGTCTCCCTTTTATAATCTAGACTGATTAAGTTTCATATTTCTAGAATGGTTAAGTGTCGTTCGATTGCTAGGAATAATGTGCCTCTTTTCCACCCTGTTCAAGAAATGAACGACTTTGGAGAAATGCCAGGAAGGGTATCCGACTTGGAAACATACATCCGCATGTGTGAGCAAGCACCGACCGCTGAGAGGTCAGCAATGTATCGCATTCTGCAAAGCACCATCACCCGTGATCTCGAGATGCATGCTGTAATCGGGAACCTGACAGAATTCTCTTCAGCCTTGATGGCTCTTTGGGAGTTAAAATATGGCCACATAAATGCCCCATCAGTTCCCTAAAGGAAGCTTAAGGAAATTCAAGTTCGAGGTACTAGAGACAGATGAAGATGAGGAAGAAGGGAACCTAGCATATAGTTAAGCTTTAGAAGTAGGTAAAGGAGGTGTTAGAACACCTTGCTGACATGTTGTCTGTTTATCCGCTTTCATCCAGATCTTATTCCGAAAATGTATTAACCAACCATTTAGATTTTTGACAGCAGCAGTAATTCTCCAAAAGGTAGCCCTATTTTTGGATGTAACCAAGAACCTCTTTCTTATTTATGCTAAAAGTCCTCTTATGAGGCAATTTTCCCGCTTTGCTTGATCTATCCTGCGTAATCTAAAGACCTTATCGAAAGGCATTTTATTTTGCTTCGTGCAATTCAAGCGAGCATCGCTAATATGTAGGATTCTTTAGAATGTCGTCGAGAAGACATCACACCGAGAGAACGAGGCCGCAAACAAGCAAGTCCTGAACCGTGACTCAAGAGCCAAGAATGTATTTATCAAACACAACCTTTCCGTTCTAATAGCCTAGGAGACCCGATGGGAGTCGAGAAATGGGTTATTCCTTAGAAGTGAATTTTCAATTTTATAGTCTGATCGGAAGATGAGGAATTAGGTTGTGCTCTTTTATGAATACGAACTTCAGGTAGGAGTCCGTTCGAAGGATGATAAATTTGAGGCAGTAAGCGTAGTATGATTGAGAAGATTTCAAAGTACGAGTTATAACAAAAGTATATCCCGAACTGTTCATAAGGTAAATGAGGTAGAGATCTGGAACTAGAAGCAAGGAAAGAAGACGTTGCCAACGTACGATCAAAAAGTTTAACCAGTTATCAAGACATAACTCGCATTGGTGGTTTCAGACGAGAAGAAGACGCGTATAGATCAGGTCGATTGTTGTATCCCTTCTAATAGGTGAAAGTGATTCCTGTATGTCACCTTTTCCAGTCAAGTATAGCTAATTGAAGGCCTACCGACTCATGATATTTCATAGCAACCTAGTAAAGAAGAAGATGCGTGAAGATCAAGGAAAGAAAGAGAAAGAACCTGAAGAAGATCGTTAAGCAGATAGACCTAGAAGTGGTAGATTAAAAAAAAAATTAGTAAGATAAGAAGTTTTGATGAGTCTATTCATCCATTCTCGCATCAATTAAAACAATCACCTTTCAACAGCTTCACATTAATTGAAATTCTTCATTTTTATCATTTGAATTTCTTCAATATCGTTTTGGACAAATTATAATCTTTTGATGCTACTTCTTTAATCATCCAGAATCAGTGATAGCATTCCCTTGTTAAAGTTATGCTGACGCCTTTGCAAATATTCAGTACAATTCTTAGTTGTTAATCATCGATTGTCTCCCATACGTTTGCTACACGCAAAAACCCCTTTTGAGTTTATGAGTCCTCTGAAAAGGCAATGTTTCTCGTATAAATAACCTAGTGTTATATATCTTCCAGCTTTTGGAACTTGTTAAAGAATTATTGATCAAGATAAAGTCCTCACTCAGAGGCAATCATTTTGTTTTTCTTCCACTCATAGAGCTCGAGTGTGGATCCTTGATTAGAGCAGAGAGTATAAAGCAATATTCCTTGAGAAGAATGAGAGGGAGTGGTCCCAAATAGGAAGAAGAATCTAAGTGTGATAGTTAGCGTCCTTCTAGTAGGACACGAATCTCTAAAAGTAATCTTTCAGCTCGTCCAGTATTAAGAGACAATCTGAAGAATGACATTAGATAAGTTATGAGCTTACGTTCAAGGTCCAGTCATGCGATCTTTATGCCTGCAAGTGACGGTGATCCCCAGAAGAGGCTATAAAGTCAGAATACCATTGAAAAGCGGTTGCGACGAAGAAAGAGGAAGGAGAGTTTGCAATGGAAGGCGTTCCAGACACAAGAAAATTTTGAAGACGTATTTCCAAAAAGACCTATCAAAACTACCACCATATAGGCAAATGGAATCCACTATCGGTTTAGAACCAGGAGCTGCACCAGTCAAAAGCCCCTTACAGAGTGGCGCCTAAGGAGTCACAAGAACTCAAGGTTCAACCGCAAGAGTTATTAGACCTAGGTTTTATCCAACCTAGTGTGTCACCTTGGAAAGTTCCAATCTTATTCGTGAAGAAGAAGGATGGCACATTGAGAATGAGCATCGACTATAGAAGGCTTAATAAGCCGACCATCGGAATCGATACCCTCATCCAAGAATAGATGATTTCTTTGATCAAGTTTAAGGGAGCAAGTGTCTCCTCAAGGATAGACTTAAGATCTGGGTATCATCGGCTGAAGATCTGAAAGGAGGATATTCCTAATACTGCTTTGAGGACTCGCTTTGGGCAATACGAGTTGTGGTAATACCGTTCGGATTGACCAATACCCCAGCAGTGTTTATGGATTTAACGAACCGGCTTTTTACCCGTATCTAGATAGGTTTGCGCTAGTTTTCATAGATGATATTCTCATCTATTTGAAGGACAAGAGGAGCATCAAGAGCACCTAAGAGTGGTGCTGGAGAAGTTAAAGAGGAGAAAGGCCTTACGCTAAGTTTAGTAAGTGTGAGCTTTGGCTTAAAGAAGTTATGTTCCTAGGTCATATGGTTTCGGTAGAAGGAATCAAAATAGATCCAGCTAAGATTGAAGCTGCAAGCAACTCGAAGTCTCCAAGGAACGTGAATGAGATAGAAAGTTTTCTAAGACTTGCGGGATTCGATCGTAGATTCATCGAAGGATTCTCGTCAACAACTAAGGTTATGGCGCGAGTGTCAAGGAAGGACTTCAAGTTTAGGTAAACACCCGAGTGTGAGGAAAATTTCAAGAAAGAAGATGTTAACCACAAGCCCGATGATTGGCCATTTCGGAAGAAAATGAAGATTCCGTGGTTTATGCTTATGCGTCGAGAAAAGGATCAGGATGCGTACTAAAGAAGAAAAGAAAGGTGATCGCTTATGCTTCAAGGCAGCTTAAGAATCACAAGTAGAACTACCTCACGTATGATTTAGAACTAGCAGTGGTTGTTTTTACGCTAAAGATCTGAAGGCACTATCTCTACGGAGCCAAGTGTAAGACTCTTCTCAAGATCACAAGAGCCTAAAGTATTTCTTCAAGCAAGAGGATCTTAGCATAAGGCAGAGAAGATGGCTAGGACTTGTAAAGGATTATGACTGCACGACTCGCTACCACCTAGGAAAGGCAAATGTGGTAAGTTGATGCCCTAAGTAGGAAGGAGAATGGAGAGTTAGGACTCGCTCAAGTTAAGAAGAAACTTTAATAGGACTTCAAGAAGTTAAGAATCAAGGTGCTAACACCACCTGCAATCAATTAAGCAGAAATCACCGCGATAGTCGCTCATCCCGACCCGAGACAAAGGAAAGTTAAGGTTTGGAAATGAAATGAGTTTCTCGAGAAGAAAAGCCTAGAAGCACGATTAGATAGCACGCAAGACTTCGCAGAAGCCGCCAATAAAACGCCCTTATTCAAAGGAAAGCTTTGTGTGCCAAGCAAGAATGAGCTAAAAGGAGGAAATCATGTGCAAGGCACATGACACGCCACATACAGCACATCCCGGAAGCACCAAGATGTATCAGGACCTCAAAAAGAACTTCTAGCAGAATAACATGAAAAGAAAAGTAGCCACCTTCGTAGAAAGGTATTGATCTATCAACAAGTGGAGCCTTGCATCAAAACCTTCTGGTTGCTCCAACCCATAGAAATTCCTGAATGGAAGTGGGATCATAGTAGTGTAGGCTTTGTGGTAGGATTACCAAAGTCTAAGTGGTGGAATACCGCTAGTTGGGTAATCGTGAATCGATTATCGAAAGCAGCACCTCTTATTGCTGTTATCATGGGCTAGATCAATTAGCCCAGATGTATGATAGGAAATTTGTGCATATTGCACGATGTGCCAGTCTCGATTATATCGGATCATGATACGAGATTTATGTTAAGATTTTGGAGGAATCTACAAGAGGCAATGAGATCAAAGCTCAATTTCAGCACGGCATTTCATCCTCAGATGAATGGCCAGTCTGAGGGGACTATTCAGATTCTAGAAGACATGCCTAGAGGAGTAGTCATCGATCAAAGAAGCAGCTGGGAGGAGCTACTGCAATTGGTAAAGATTGCGTTCAACAAAAGCTACCAGTCATCGATCAACATGGCCCTTATGAAGCCCTGTTCAGAAGAAAGTATAAATCGCCCTTGTATTGGGACGAAGTTAGAAAGAGAAGGATACTTGGACCTGAAATGGTCCCGGTAGCAGTCCAGAAGATCGAGCTTGTGCATCAGCAAATCAAGGAAATTCAAGACAGACAGAAGCCTTACACGGACGAAAGAAGAACGGAACTAAGATTCGACATGAAAGATAGTATTCTTGTAAATGTCTCCGTCAAGGAGTGGTTCGTTCTGCCAAACGAAACAAGTTAAGGCCCATATTTATTGGACCTTTCGAAATATTAGAAAAGGTGAATGAAGTAGCCTACCGGTTGGCCTTACCACCCAACCTGAGTGACGTTCATGACGTCTTTTCATGTCTCAATGTTGAGAAAGTACGTGTTCGATCCAAAGCACGTGATTTACAAGGAAGAGATATTCCTAAATGAGGACTTAGCCTATGAAGAGAAGCCCCAGGCCTTCGTGAGTCAAAAGATCCAGAAGTTAAGGGACTAGGAGATCAACTTCGTAAAGATGATCTGGAACCTTCATGGTTCAGAGGAAGCAACATGGGAGCTCGAATCCGAGCTACTCAAAAAGTACCCTGATATCGTTTATCATGATTAGTAAATTTCAGGACGAAATTTCTTTAAGGGGGGTAGGATGTAACGCCCCAGATTTTCGATTAAGGTTTAGAGGATTCTTAATGATAATTAAGAAGTTAAGGAATAAAATTAATTAAGGTTAATTAAGGTCAGATGTCAGTCACGACTTTAAGGGTCAGTTTTCGTGAAAATCATCTTTTCGGAAAATTGATCTTAATTCTTTTATGAACATTCATGGTCTCGTTAGAAAGGTTTTAACTCAAGGAGTGTGCCGGTGTTTTCGGATTTTAATTCTGAAGTCAATTAAGTTCCCGGTGATGAAAAACGTATTTAAAGGATGAATGAATAGTAACTTTTGCGTGCGTTCGTGTTTTGAGAAATTTACGAAATCCTCCTCGTTGATCCGAGTCTAGTTCTATCAGGCCCCTCTTATGGGAAATGACCCAAGGATTCCGTTGGCGTTCACGGATTAAAATTCTGATGTCAATCGAACGCTCGAGAGCAAAATCTGTCAGTCTGAGTGAATAGTAAAAAGTAATTCCAAAAAGGGAATCTTTACTCGTCTTTCTTCAGACGACCCCGTCTTTTTCACGAATCAAGTTGGTTCACTAGTATTCGAGCCAACGAGTCTCCCGGTATTTTTAGATTTTGTGTTTGAGGTCATTTGGACCTCGACATCGAATAAAGCAGCTTTTAACCGAACCCGGGGTAACTTTTGCAGTATTCTTGCACTGAAGTGGCTCCCCTTGGAAGCCAAAGCTTTTCCTATAAATACAAGGCCACCCCTCTAGCTTTCATTGCTCATTTGTCATATATTTCACTTCTAAATCGAGGGGGTGAGAAGCTTTGAAAGCCGAGAAGGTTCTGTCAAAATAAAAAGTATTCTTCGTGAGTGTTCTTCAAGACGACGAGTGGAGTGGCGTGGAAGGGATACGGTGAGGGAAGGTGCTAGGGGCACCGTTGGGTTGTAGCGGGCGGCTCTGCCGCCGTTGCAACTCGACGAGACGCCGAGCTAGCCACCTTCCTTCGACGCACCTAACCCCGTCCATTCTTGTTCGTCGGTCTCAATCTCCATTTCTTTTTCCGTCTTTAAATTCCGCATTTATTTTCCGTTCTTCGCGTTCTTCATTATTGCTCATTTACCTTCAGTCTAAGTTATATTTCAGTTTTTATTAAAGTTCCAAGTTAATAGCGCTTACGTTATATTTCTCGCTTCATTCCTGTCGTTATTATTCTTGAGATTAGCCCCGTTTATTCCGTTTAAATTCCGTTCAAGCCATATTTAATTATTTTCGGAAGATTTTCGTGTTTATGCCGTTATAATGCCAAAATTATTTTTAAGTTAAAGCATGTTGTTGCATGATAAATCCAAACACGTTGTTTTTATAAAAAACCGGGTTAATTGTTCTTCGTGTTCGTCGAAGAAATCAACGAACACGAAGAACAGTCGAAGAACCCAGTTGAAGATCGCCCAGGAGAGAGAGAAATTGGGTCCCGCGACCGCGTGGGGGTGCGCGGCCCGCGCGACGCCTCCCTCAGCCCAGGACCCCGCGGACGCGGAGGTTGCGCAGGCGTGGGGCTGCGCGGGCGTGCGGGGTGCCGCCGGCGCGCGACGTTTTCCCCCCTGTTGTCCAACGCTCGTCCTTCCAAATTTTCGAGTTTTCTTCGAGTCAAGTTTTTCCAAGTTATTTTCAAGTTAAATTTTAGAAAAGCAATCAAGATATTTTCAATTTATTTCGAGTAATCCATTCAAGTTATTCTTTGTCTAAAAATTTGGAAATCGAGTCGAGATGTCCTTTAAATAAATTCTTCTCGAAATTCATAAAGTCGTAAAGTCGTGCAATCTGTAAATAAGTCTTAGATTTTAGTCTTCGAGTAAAATGTCATTATTTCTCGATTTAGATAGTTAACTTCTTCGAAGAAGGTCGCTAAGTCGATGATTCGACTTTTGTAGGAGGAAGTGAGTCTCGTAGGAATTCGGAGAAGGATCATCAACTCGTTGCTTCATCTTCTGTCAAGTAATCGAGGTGGGTAAATCTATACTCATCTAAAGTTTGAGCTAATAAGCTCTAGAAGCATGTTAGGGCAAAATGAGATATCCAATAAAGTATTTTTGCTCAGCCTGTTTGATCTCTGTACAAGGAAAGGAAAGGAATAAAAGAAGTTATATGCATGATTACGTTGAATTGTTATTTGAGTTAGATAAAGTAAAGGAAGATTAGTATAAGTTAAGTGAGCTCTCAAGTATGTTTAGATATGCTAGAATTGTTTATTTACAATCTATGATAGCATGAAGTGTTTAGAATTACTTTATTGCAATCGATGTCTATCCGCGTTCATTTCCTCGTATTTGAATGTTTATGCTTTGTTAAAGCTCATGTAGTTAAGGATTAAGGATTTGCCTTGTTAGGGTAGCTTTAACCCTTTGTAGGCCGAGATTATGCAGTAATAAGGTGTTAGCATTAGACATTGTTCTAAGCTTGGTATTACTAGCAAGAATAGGAAGAGAAGGAACTTAGCTTTTCATTTAAGCAGGATATGAGCTCAGAATCATTAAGGGAGTCACTGCTGGGTTTTTCCCACGCAAACTCATTCGTATATTTGAGGTAATCCCTCTACTATCCTATGGCATGCCTAAGAGTACAGTTGACGAGAGGTTTGAGCCAAGGTTGGGCCCAAAAGTAAAGAAAAGGTTTTGCGGATATGGAGAGGGCTTTTGCGTTTTGCTCTCCATATACCGCCAGTTTAATGTTGGATATTTCTCAAGTTATTAAAGAAGCTTTCATTAAAAACCCACTGAGTACATTAGTGCTCACGTCCTCTTTTTCAAATGTTTTCAGGTTGAGATGCTGAGGATGATGGTGGATGTGGATGTGGGTTGGCTACCAAGATTGTTTTGCTATTATATACGTTTCTTTGAAATCCCATTATGTGTTCTGCTACTCTGATTAACTCTTTCTAAATTCCGTTCAAAGTCTATTATGAATATTCGAGATTCCAAGTATATTCCCAGACGATTACATATATATATATAAGATGCATATTAAGTTTATTTCCGCTTTTCGAGTATGATTTCCTTTCACCTATAAAAGAGCCTATGTTTGTTGGTATCTGATTAGTTAGCCGTTTTATTTCGCTAAAGCATGTGTCCTTCTTAATCAAGTAAACCCGAGTATCATCAACTATCTTCAAAGCGTACCTTTATCCTTAAACTTCTTCGTTAATCTTCTGAAATTACTCGTTAAATCCCTTAATAACACCCCGTCCCCATTCGTTAATCCCTATCTCGGGACCGGGCTGTTACAAAAGGAGGTGTTGTTGTTAGAACACCTTGCTGACCTGTTGTCCGTTTATCTACTTTAATCCAGATTTTATTCTGAAAATGTATTAACCAACCATTTAGATTTTGATAGCAGCAGTAATTTTCCAAAATGTAGCCTTATTTTCGGATGTAACCAAGAACCTCTTTCTTATTTATGCCAAAACTCCTCTTATGAGGCAATTTTCCCGCTTTGCTTGATCTATCCTGTGTAATCTAAAGACCTTATCGAAAGGCATTTTATTTTGATTCGTGCAAATTCGAGTGAGCATCGCTAATATATAGGATTCTTTAGAATATCGTCGAGAAGACATCAAGCCGAGAGAGTGAGGCCGCAAGAAAGCAAGTCCTAAACTGCGACTCAGGAGCTAAGAATGTGTTTCTCAAACACAACCTTTCCGTTCTAATAGTCTAGGAGACCCGATGGGAGTCGAGAAATGGGTTATTCCTTAGAAGTGAATTTTTGATTTTATAGTCTGATCGGAAGATGAGGAATTAGGTTGTACTTTTTTTTGAATACGAACTTCGGGTAGGAGTCTGTTTGAAGAATGATAAATTTGAGACAGTAAGCGTAGTATGATTGGGAAGGTTTCAAGTACGAGTTATATCAGAAGTATATTTCGAACTGTTCATAAGGCAAAGGAGGTAGAGATCTGGAGCTAGAAGCAAGGAAAGATGAGAAGAAAACACGTATAGATCAGAAAGAGTTCGACCAGTTATCAAGGCATACCCCACATTTGTGGTTTCAGACGAGAAGAAAACACGTATAGATCAGGTCGCTTTGTTGTATCCCTTCTAATAAGTGAAAGTGATTCCCGTATGTCACCTTTTCTAGCCAAGTGTAGCTAATTGAAGGCCAATTGACTCATGCTATTTCATAGCAACCTAGTAAAAAGGAAGATGCGTGAAGATCAAGGAAAGAAAGAGAAAGAACCTGAAAAAGATCGTTAAGCAGATAGACCTAGAAGTGGTGGATTAAAAGTTTCAGTAAGATAAGAATTTTTTATGAGACTATTCATTCATTCTCGTATCAATTAAAACAATCACCTTTCAACATCTTCATATTAATTGAAATTCTTCATTTATATCATTTGAATATCCTTTTGGACAAATTATAATCTTTTGATGATACTTCTTTAACCATCCAGAATCAGTGATAGCATTCCCTTGTTAAAGTTATGCTGACGCCTTTGCAAATATTCAGTACAATTCTCAGTTGTTAATCATCGATTGTCTCCCATACGTTTGCTACACGCAAAAACCCCTTTTGAGTTTATAAGTCCTCTGAAAAGGCAATGTTTTTAGTATAAATAACCCAGTGTTATATCTCTTCCAGCTTTTGGAACTTGTTAAAGAATTATTGATCAAGATAAAGTCCTCACTCAGAGGCAATCATTTTGTTTTGCTCCTACTCATAGAGCTCGAGTGTGGATCCTTGATTAGAGCAGAGAGTATAAAGCAATATTCCTTTGGAAGAATAAGAGAGAGTAGTCCCAATAGGAAGAAGAATCTAAGTATGATAGTTAGTGCCCTTTTAGTAGGACGCGAATCCCTAAAAGTGATTTTTTTAGCTCGTTCAGTATTAAGAAGGCAATCAGAGGAATGACGTCAGATAAGTTCTGAGCTTATGTTCAAGGTCCAGTTATGCGATCTTTACGCCTGCAAGTGACGGTGATCCCCAACAGAGGCTATAAAGTCAGAATACCGTCGAAAAGCGGTTGCGATGAAGAAAGAGAAATGAGAGTTTGCAATAGAAGTCGTTTCAGGCACAAGAAAATTATGAAGATGTATTTCCAAAGAAGCTATCAGAACTACCACCATATAGGCAAGTGGAATCCACTATCGGTTTAGAACTAGGAGTTGCACCAGTTCGCAAGAACTCAAGGTTTAACTGCAAGAGTTATTAGACCTAGGTTTTATCCAACCTAGTGTGTTGCCTTGGAAATTCCAATCTTGTTCGTGAAGAAGAAGGATGGCACATTGAGAATGTGCATCAACTATAGAAGGCTTAATAAGATGACCATCAAGAATCGATACACTCACCCAAGAATAGATGATCTCTTTGATCAAGCTTAACAGAGCAAGTGTCTTCTCAAAGATAGACTTAAGATATGGGTATCATCAGTCAATTATCTGAAAGGAGGATATTCCTAATACTACTTTTAGGACTCGCTTTGGGCATTACGAGTTTGTGGTAATGCCATTCGGATTGACCAACGGCCCAGCAGTGTTCATGGATTTAATGAACCAAGTTTTTACCTGTATCTAGATAAGTTTGCGCTAGTTTTCATAGATGATATCCTCATCTATTCAAAGGACAAAAAGGAGCATCAAGAGCACCTAAGGGTGGTGCTGGAGAAGTTAAAGAGGAGAAAGGCTTTACGCTAAGTTTAGTAAGTGTAAGTTTTGGCTTAAAGAATTTATGTTCTAGGTCATATGGTTTCAGTAGAAGGAATCAAGGTAGATCCTGCTAAGATTAAAGCTGCAAGAAACTCGAAGTCTCCAAGGAACGTGAATGAGATAGGAAGTTTTCTAGGACTCGCGGGATTCTATCGTAGATTCATAGAAGGATTCTCGTCAATAGCTAAAGCTATGACGCGAGTGTTGAGGAAGGACTTCAAGTTTAAGTGGACGCCCGAGTGCAAGAAAAGTTTCCAGAAAGAAGATATTAACCACAAGCCCGATGATTGGCCATTTCAGAAGAAAATGAAGATTTCGTGGTTTATGCTTATGCGTCGAGAAAAGGATCAGGATGCGTACTGAAGGAGAGAGGAAAGGTGATTGCTTATGCTTCGAGGCAGCTTAAGAATCACAAGTAGAACTACCTCACGTATGACCTAGAGCTAGCAGTGGTTGTCTATGCGCTGAAGATCTGAAGGCACTATCTCTACGAAGCCAAGTGTGAGAATCTTCTCAGATCATAAGGGCCTAAAGTATTTCTTAAAGCAAGAGGACCTTAGTATAAGGCAGAGAAGATGGCTAGGGCTTGTAAAGGATTACGACTGCACGACTCACTACCACCCAGGCAAGGAGAATGTGGTAGCAGATGCCCTAAGTAGAAAAGAGAAGGTAGAGTTAGGATTCGTTTTAGTTCAGATGCCTTAAGTAAGGATCGAGGTGCTAACACCACCTGCAATCAATTAAGCACAAATTGCCGCGATAGTCGCTCATCCCGACCTGAGGCAAAGGATAGTTAAGGTTTGGAAATGAAATGAGTTTCTTAAGAAAAAAATACTAGAAGCACGATTAGATAGCTCGCAAGACTTCGCAGAAGCCGCCGATAAAGCGCTCTTATTTAAAGGAAAGCTTTGCGTGCCAGGCAAGGAAGAACTAAAGGGTGTTGATTTGTCAACAAGTGGAGCCTTGCATCAAAAACCTTCTGGTTGCTCTAACCCATAGAAATTCCTAAATGGAAGTAGGATCATAGTAGTATAGGCTTTGTGGTAGGATTACCAAAGTCTAAGTGGTGGAATACCGCTATTTGGGTAATCGTGAATCGATTATCGAAAGCAGCACCTCTCATTACTGTTATCATGACAGATGGGCTAGATCAATTAGCCCAGATGTATGATAGGAAATTTGTGCATATTGCACGATGTGCCGGTCTTGATTATATCGGATCGTGATATGAGATTTACGTCAAGATTTTGGAGGAGTCTACAAGAGGGAATGAGATCAAAGCTCAATTTCAGCACTGCATTTCATCCTCAGATAAATGGCCAGTCCGAAAGGACTATTCAGATTCTAGAAGAAATGCCTAGAGGAGTAGTCATCGATCAAAGAAGTAGCTGGGAGGAGCTACTACAACTGGTAAAGGTTGCGTACAACAACAACTACCAGTCATCGATCGACATGGCCCTTATGAAGCCCGGATTGGAAGGAAGTGTAGATCACCCTTGTATTGGGAGGAAGTTAGAGAGAGAAGGATACTTGGACCTGAAATGATCCCGGAAGCGGTCCAGAAGATCGAGCTTGTTCAGTAGCAAATCAAGGAGATTCAAGATAGATAGAAGGCTTACGCAGACGAAAGAGGAACGGAACTAAGATTCGACATTGAAGATAATATTCTTGTAAATGTCTCCATCAAGGAGTGGTTAGTTTGGGCAAACGAAACAGGCTAAGGCCTAGATTTATTGGACCTTTCGAAATTTTAGAGAAGGTGAATGAAGTAGCCTACAGGTTGGCCTTACCACCTAACCTGAGTGACGTCCATGACATCTTTCATGTCTCAATGTTGAGAAAGTACGTGTTTGATCCAAAGCACGTGATTTGCAAGGAAGAGATAATCCTGAATAAGGACTTAGCCTATGAAGAGAAGCCCCAGGCCTTTGTGGGTCAAAAGATCCAGAGGTTAATGAACAAGGAGATTAATCTTGTAAAGATGATCTGGAACCTTCATGGTTCAGAGGGAGCAACATGGGAGCTCGAATCCGAGGCACAAAAAAAAGGTACCCTGATATCGTCTATCATGGTTAGTAAATTTCTGGATGAAATTTCTTTAAGGGGGGTAAGATATAACACCCCAGATATTTTATTAAGGTTTAGAGGATTCTTAATGATAATTTATAAGAAATTTAATTAAGGTTAATTAAGGTCAGATGTCAGTCACGACTTTACGGCTCATTTTTCGTGGAAATCGTCTTTTCAAAAAAGTTGATCTTAATTCATTATGTCCATTTGTGGTCTCATTAGAAAGGTTTTAACTCAAGGAGTACGCCAGTGTTTCCGGATTGTAATTCTGAAGTCATTTGAGTTCCCGGTGATGAAAAACGTATTTAAAGGATAAATGAATAGTAACTTTTGCTTGCGTTCGTATTTTGAGAAATTTACGAAATCCTCCTTGTTGACCCGAGTCTAGTTCTGTCAGGCCCCTCTTAGGGAAAATGAATCAAGGATTCCGTTGGCATTCACGGATTACCATTCTGAGGTCAATCGAACTCTCGGGAGTAAAATCTGTCAGTCTGAGTGAATAGTAAAAATAATTCCAAAAAGAGAATCTTTACTCGTCTTTCTTCTGACGACCCTGTCTTTTTCACGAATCAAGTTGGTTCATTAGTATTCAAGCCAACGAGTCTCCCGGTATTTTTAGATTTCGTGTCTGAAGTCATTTGGACCTCGACATCGAATAAAGCAGCTTTTAACCGAACCCAGGGTAACTTTTGCAGTATTCTTGCACTGAAGTGGCTTCCAAGCCTTGGAAGCCAAAGCTTTTCCTCTAAATACAAGGCCACCCCTTTGCATTCATTTGCTTATTTCCATCCATTTCACATCATAGACAGTGGGAAAGCTCGTTAGAGCCGGGAAAGTTCTGTCAAAGTAAAAAGCGTTCTTCGTGAGTGTTCTGCAAGACGAGGAGAAGAGTGGCGTGGAAAGAATGCGGTGAGGGAAGGTGCTACGGGCACCGTTGGGTTGTAGCGGGCGGCTCTGTCGCCATTGCAACTCGACGAGACGCCGAGCTAACCACCTTCTTTCGATGCACCTAACCCCGTCCATTTTTGTTCGTCGGTCTCGATCTCCATTTCTTTTTCCGTCTTTAAATTCCACATTTACTTTCCGTTCTTTACGTTCTTCGCGTTCTTCATTATTGCTCGTTTACCTTCCGTCTAAGTTGTATTTCAATTTTTATTGAAGGTCTAAGTTAATAACATTTACGTTATATTTCTGGCTTTATTCCTGTCGTTATTATTCTCGAGATTAGCCTCGTTTATTCCGTTTAAATTCCGTTGAAGCTATATTTAAAGATTTCATTGCTATTCTAAATATTTAAAGAGGATTATCGTGTTTACGCCATTATAATGCCAAAATTCTTTTTAAGTTAAAGCATGTTGTTTTTAAGAAATTTCGGGTTAAGAGTTCTTTGTGTTCATCGAAGGAATCAACGAACACGAAGAACCTAGTTGAAGATCGCCCAGAACTGGGTTGAAGAGAGAGAAAAGAGAGAGCCCCGCGGGGGGGTGCGCCGCCGCACCACACCCCTCTCGGCCTCCAAGCCCGCCGGGGCTAGGGCGCCCCGCCGGCGAACCACGCACCGCGGCAGGGGCAGCCCGTCGGGGCTAGGGTGCATCACCGAGGGGCTACCCGCCGGCGCCCAGGTGCGCCGTGGCACCCCCTTCCCCGTGTTGTTTCACGCTGATTCTTTTTTCGGCTATATTTGTACCCTCTTTTCGAGCCTTTCGAGTTGTATTTTTCTAATCTAATCCCGAGTTATCCCAAGTTTAATTTAAGAAGATTTTCAAGTTAATTCCGAGTTATTTGAAATAAACTTTTCAAGTTAAATCCGTCTAAATTCGAGTATCGAAAAATAAATTCTCCAAGTAAATTCTTCTCGAATTTTATGAAGTCATTAAGTCTTGCAATCTGTATTTAAGTCTTAGATTTTATTCTTCATGTTAGATGTCGTTATTTCTCGCTTTAGATAAGTCTTATATTTTATTCTTCCGAGTATGTTTTCCTTTCACCTATAAAAGGGTCTATGCTTGTTGGTATCTGATTAGTTAGTCGTTTTATTCCACTAAAGCATATTTCCTTCTTAGTCAAGTAAACCCGAGTATCATCATCTATCTTCAAAGCGTACGTTTATTCTTAAACTTCTTCATTAATCTTCTGACTTTACTTGTTAAATCCCTTAATAATACCCCGTCCCGATTCGTTAATCCCTATCTCGGGACCGGGCTGTTACAAATTATCTTTCTATGCTATGCACATAGACATGTACAAAAATTCAAATACAAACCTAAACATTCTAATCAAGTGATTGTAGAGTTTTTACTAAAACTAATGGAATTAAGCAAGCAAAATTAACTAGCAACACCAATAATTACAAAGATGAATGAAAAGATTATGAGAAGAGAATTAGGGTGTAGATTCTCTCATTGGTTTCTCTCCTAGCTTAATTCAAATTGATTATGTTAATCCTAGGCGTACAATAGACCCCTTCAAGTGGCATAACTTCATTTACTGTCACCGTCAATCCGTTAAACCCCAATCGGCTATATTATACGAACAAGAGTAACAATTAGGCTTATATACCCAGTCCACCTAATGTTGATAGAACCTAAGTCGGGCTATAGAATCTCCTTTCAGTCTCATCTAAAGCCTAGCAATGCTAAGTAGTGATCAAGTACTCAACATAAACAAGCACAATTCAATCAACAAGAAATTAACAATCACAAGCATGGATCGAAACCAAATCGATTATCTACCACCTAATGAATGGAATTAGCCCCTCATCATTCTTTAAACAACACAAGTATCATAAAAGTTCTCCATTTCATAAATCAAAAGATAAATAAAATATAAACTTCTACAAAATTATTTATCTCGTCAGTTTTGGGACAATCCCCACAAATAAGCTAAGACTAAGAAAAGAAATACCAAGAATTGGAGATCCTCAAGCAAGCCTAGCTTCCACCTCGGCTTGGAGTTGGATTCCTCTTCTCGTGCCTTCTTCTTTGAGCTTGAGCTTTCTTCATCTTTTCTCTCCTCTTTTTCTCCTCTCTGGAATGGTGGTGTTTTTTGGTGAAGTATGAATGAGAATGAAATGAATGGGGATGAATAAATGATAATGAAAGAGAGTTGGTGATTTATTGGTAGAAGAGAGAGAAAAGCAAAAGGTGGAGTTATTGGTAAATGGTTCCCAAACTCCTCCTACTCCTAGCTAGAACCGTGTCCATTTAATTTTACAGCTGGCTAAGTGGGTGGAAAGAATTGAAGATTAAAGCTTCCAGAATGCAGCTGAAACTGATCGAGAAAAGGCCGAATTGATAGTCCCGCACCGATGGGTCTGGGATGCCCTGTGCCGGTGGGATGCCATACGCGCGCGGGGACACTTTGCCGTGGCCACTATCCTGCGGTTGCGGAGGTCCCATGTCGGCGGGGTTGCTTCAGCTCCAGCTTCCGACTTTTCTTTTTAGTTTTAGCGCTTTCAGTTTTTGGTGCTTCAGCTGGGCTCCTTCAGTTTTGGTTCTCTAGTTGACTTCTTCAGCTGAGCCTCCAGCTCAACTCCGCACTCTTGGCTTCAACTTGAAGTCAAAGCTCTTCAGTTGCAGCTCCAGTTCAGCTCTCGGTTCTTCAGCTACAGCTCCAGTTCAGCTCCAAGCTCTTATCTCTAGCTTAAGGTCTTCAGTTGGACCCCGACCAGCTCAGTGAAGTGGAAGATTCAAGACATATCAACAAGCTAGAGCTTCAGTTGGGAGGTTCAGTTGAAATCTTCAGCTCTTTGCCACCTTTGTGCCATAAAATTCCTACCTTTTGGGATAAAAACTCTAATTCTGCACAGTTCTGGAACAACTCACTATAAGAGCAAGAGTGAAGAGAATAACATAAAAATAGCACGAAAAGAATGTAAAAACACATACTAAAGATACCAAATTCCTACAATAAAATAGCACAAAAACACTAAACAATGTCCTCATTGTTAGTTTTGTATACTGGAAGACTTGTCTTTGTATACTTGTATGATGATATGATGATATGAAATGAAAGTTATTGCAGTCATTGTTTGCATTTAGATTAAATTCTATAATTATTTTATGCAATGTTCCCTATACTTATATTGTAGATGATATGGTGTGGGGAGTCACACGGTAAGATCATATCATTAGAACCTTGTAACGTATTAAAGAGGTCACGGCTTAGATAGTCCTGAACACACCATCGGTATACCATAGAATAATCTGATAAGTTAGTTTATCTTGACTAACTGATTATTCTAGTACACTCGTTAGTGTATTGAGGAGGATCACGATAGGATACTATTCTCTGTCTCTGACCCAGTTACTGAGAGAATAAAGATCCACAGAGTTCGGGTTCTGAACTCATGTGATATAGGCGAGCATATGTGTGCATTGTTTATTACTTTGATTTATCAATAAGTGAGATCTTTTCGTAGATTGAATTCGATATCTTGGATAATAACAATGCATACATGATGTCTCGAGCAGTATGCATGAGCACCGTGTCCTGGTGCGTCAGGTTGATGATGTTCACTTGAGGAAACACAAGTTCATGTTGAAACCCTGCAGGTGGAATTTATTCCTTACATGGTAAAGCTTGTGTGGTACTACTCAAGGTTTTAGATGTTAATTAATTATAGCTATCAGAGGCTGACATAATTAATTAATGAATATTATATCTTAAAGACGGGGAATGGCTGGACTAAAGGAGAAAGAATATTCATAAATATGTATTAAATTGGTAGGTTAGTTTTACTTCTTTAGTGGAATAAAAGTAAAAATTAATTTATTTAATTATATCCTAAGTTTATTGGATATTGGATATTAAATAAATTAGTAGGCCAATTTAATATTCTTCTAGATCCCTGTTGTAGCCCAATTGACTGATAGTGGACTGGATATTGAACTTGAGATAGAGGCGCAAACCCAGTAGGGTTGGGGAACTGTATTTTCGCCCACCTCCCTATATAAAGGAGGGAGGAGGGATGAAAATTTGATGATAATAAATCAGCCCCTCTTTGTCTCTCAAAGTTATCCACAGATTTCACAACCCTATCTAGTAGATTTCAGCCCACTCTGAATCTAGATACAGTTCGGGAATACAACAGAAGATCTTGGAGTAGAATACTGTGGTGGCCGATTTTGAGGTACTAGGTGGCACCAGTATTGCATTCATTCAACAGCAAGAGTAGTCCTGTGATCTTGTCCTCAGATCGTCTATCAATTTATAAGTAGATTCATTTCTATGTTTTCGCTTTATTAGATTCGAATCTGCTATGCATGCTATTTCTGTTAGACTGTGATAAACATGCATGTGACATAAAATTATGATTTGCATGAACATGGATTAATGAACAACCAAATGATCCTGCGGTGGTTTAATTCGAAAAAACCCCAACACTCATTCTGTTCTGTGACAACATGAGTGCAATCAACATATCAAAGAATCCAGTTCAGTACTCAAGAATCAAACACATTGATATCAGACATCACTACATCAGAAGTCTAGTTAAAGAAGAAGTTCTGAAGATTGAGCATGTCAACATAGAAAATCAACTAGCAGATCTATCTACCAAATGCTTGGATACTGCAAGATTTGAAAAGCTAAGATCCTCATGGGGTCTTTGCATTCACCATTAATCAACCTAATGGTGTGTGAGTGTGTTTATTTCACACTCAACAGGTCATAGGAAGAACCTACAAAAATGATGAGCTAAATAAGAGAATCTGTGAATAAAGTTCACCAAAGATGTTCATAAACATCTCTCAAAAGATAATCATGTACTTTTTTTAGTAACGGCTAGTCGGCCTCTCTGCAACTTCAAAACTAGAAAATATGGATTTAGCTCTAAATTTTCTATGTCTAACGGAACTATTGATCGACGTCACAAGAGAGAAGATATCATTCATTTAAAAAGGATCCAGTCCCTGTTCAGAATATCAGTTTTACATTCTGAAATTCTGACTTCAATCTCTTTCTCTCCCTCTCTGAAAATTATTCTGTTTCTCTTGAATTCTTTGCACTCTCTAAACCTTCCTTCTTTTATCCAAAAATCTATATGGCTCCTAAAAGGAAAGATCATTCTAAGCCTAGAAAGAGACTCGGCAAGGTCACATATGTTGGTAGAACAATGGATGAAGACACGATCTGGGTAATTTTGATAGACAAGTCATGGGACTTGATTCAAAAAGGCAGAAGATATCTAGGCTCTTTTGAGATGAAGAAGATGAGTCTGGAGACTCTGAAGATCGTTACATTGAAGAATATCATGAAAGTGATGATGAAGAAGTCATCTCCGAGAAAGAAAAAGAAGTAGAGACTGCTTCTTCAAAGAAGGTCAAGAAAAGCAAGCCATTAAAGCTTGATGATCTAATAAAGCAAGTGACTCAAACCTACAAGCCTATTCTTGTTGCAAAAGGCAGAACAAAAAGCAGTATCAAGAAGAAAGCCACTATAAAGAAATCAAAGAAGATAGTAGAAGAGGTTTCCAAGAACCTCAATCAAGAAGATGAGAAAGCTTCTATTGTTGCTGAAGAAGAAGCCACACCAAAATTTTCTGCAGAGCCTACCAAAGATGTTCATGAACAAGTTCTTGAACATACTGATAAAGACGAGCACATTCCACTTGCTCAAAAGTACAATATATCTGCAACGAAGGCTGCTGATAAGAAGGGAAAGGCTACGATCATTCATAGATTTGTGATCACTAAAGAACTAGATGAAGAGATTCAAAGCTCTTCTGTAACACCCCAGATTTTTAATTAAGGTTTAGAGGATTCTTAATGGTAATGAAGAAGTTAAGGAAGAAAATTAATTAGGGTTAATTGAGGTCAGATGTCAGTCACGACTTTAAGGGTCAGTTTTCGTGAAAATCATCTTTTCGGAAAATTTGATCTTAATTCTTTTATGGCCATTCGTGGTCGCGTTGAGAAAGGTTTTAACTCAAGGAGTATGCCGGTGTTTTCGGATTTTAATTCTGAAGTCAATTGAGTTCCCGGTGATGAAAAGCGTATTTAAAGGATGAATGAATAGTAACTTTTGCGTGCGTTCGTGTTTTGAGAAATTTACGAAATCCTCCTCGTTGATCCGAGTCTAGTTCTGTCAGGCTCCTCTTATGGGAAATGACCCAAGGATTCCGTTGGCGTTCACGGATTACCATTCTGAGGTCAATCGAACGCTCGGGAGCAAAATCTGTCAGTCTAAGTGAATAGTAAAAAGTAATTCCAAAAAGGGAATCTTTGCTCGTCTTTCTTCAGACGACCCCGTCTTTTTCACGAATTAAGTTGGTTCACTAGTATTCAAGTCAACGAGTCTCCCGATATTTTTAGATTTCGTGTTTGAGGTCATTTGGACCTCGACATCGAATAAAGCAGCTTTTAACCGAACCCGGGGTAACTTTTGCAGTATTTCCGCACTGCAATGGCTTCCAAGGGAGGCCAAAGCTTTTCCTATAAATAAAGCATCACTCCTTTCACTTTTTCCATACCAATTTCACCCATTCCTCATTTCTAAAGAGTGGGAAAGCTTGTGAGAGCTGAGAAAGTTCTGTCGAAGTAAAAAACGTTCTTCGTGAGTGTTCTGCAAGACGACGAGCGGAGTGGCATGGAAGGGATGCGGTGAGGGAAGGTGCTAGGGGTGCCGTTGGATCGTAGCGGGCGGCTCTGCCGCCGTTGCAACTCGACGAGACGCCGAGCTAGCCACCTTCCTTCGACGCACCTAACCCCGTCCATTCTTGTTCGTCGGTCTCGATCTCCATTTCTTTTTCCGTCTTTAAATACCGCATTTACTTTCCGTTCTTTACGTTCTTCGCGTTTTTCATTATTACTCGTTTACCTTCCGTCTAAGTTATATTTCAGTTTTTATTGAAGTTCCAAGTTAATAACATTTACGTTATATTTCTCGCTTTATTCCTGTCGTTATTCTAAGAAGATTAACCTCATTATTCCGTTAAATTCCGTTCAAGCCACATTTAACGATTTTGTCGTTAATCTAAATTAAAGGAGGATTATCGTGTTTATACCGTTGTAATGCCAAAATTCCTTTTAAGTTAAAAGCATGTAATTGCATGTTAAATTCAAGTACGTTATTTTTATAAAAATTCGGGTTAATTGTTATTCGTGTTCTTATAAAACACGTTGAAGGAACCCAGAAGAAGAGAGAGAAAAGAGAAGGAGAGAGAGAGCCCCTCGGGGGGGTGGGCACACCCCCCTCAAGCGCGCTCCAGCCCACCGGGGGCGGGTGGCCCGCCGAGGCAGGGCGGCCCCGCGGCGGCGGGTGGCCCCGCGGCACTCCCCCCTTCTCCGTGTTGTTTTTCCACCGTTTCTTTTCGGCTATTTTCGTACCCTCTTCCCGAGCTTTTCAAGCTTTTCAAGTCATGTTATTTCCAAGTTATTCTCAAGTTAAATTTTAGAGAAACAATCAAGATATTCTCAATTTATTTCGAGTAATCTATTCAAGTTATTCTTTGTCTAAAAATTGGGAAATCAAGTTGAGATGTGCTTTAAATAAATTCTTTTCGAAATTTATAAAGTCGTAAAGTCGTGCAATCTGTAAATAAATCTTAGATTTTAGTCTTCGAGTAAAATGTCATTATTTCTCGCTTTAGATAGTCGATTTCTTGAAAGGAGATCGCTAAGTCGATGGTTCGACTTTTGTAGGAGAAAGTGAGCCTAATAGGAAATCGAAGAAGGTTCTTCAGCTCATTGCTTCATCTTCTGTCCAGTAATCAAGGTGGGTAAATCTATACTCATCTAAAGTTTGAGCTAATAAGCTCTAGAAGCATATAGGGCAAATGAAATATCCAATAAAGCATTTTTGCTCTGCCTGATCGATCTCTATACAAGGAAGGAAGGAAATAAAGATATTATGTTCTAATTAAGCTCTTGAGCATGTTTAGAAATGCTAGGAATATTAAAGTATTGTTATGCTTAGCATGTGATGTTTAGAATAGTCTTTAGTTGAAATTCGTATTCATTTACGTTCATCTCCTTGTATTGAATGTTTATATTGTGTTAAGGCTCGTAAGTTAAGAATTAAGGATTGCCTTGTAGGGTAGCGTTAAATCCCTTATAGGCCAAGATTATGCTTTATTAAAGGACTAGCCCTTAGACGTTGCTCTAAGATTGGTTTTGCTAGCAAGATGAAAGAAGAAAGGGACTTAGCATTTCGCTTAAGCAGAAATTGAGCTCACAACTTTTAGAGGGAGTCACTACTGGGTTAATTCCCTCGCAAACTCGTTTGGATATTTGAGGTAACCCCTCTTCTATCCCATGGCATGCCTAAGGGTACAGTTGACATCAGGTTTGAGCCAAGGTTGGGCCCAAAGTAAAGAAAAGGTTTTGCGGATATGGAGAGGGCTTTTGCGTTTTGCTCTCCATATACTGCCAGTTCATTGTTGGATATTTCTCAAGTTATTAAAGAAGTTTTCATTAAAAAAACCCACTGAGTACATTAGTGCTCACGCACTCTTTTTCAAATGTTTTCAGGTTGAGATGCCGAGGATGATGGTGGCTGTGGATGTGGGTTGGCTGCCAAGATTGTGTTGCTATTATATAAGTTTCTTTGAAATCCCATTATGTGTTATGCTACTCTGATTAACTCTTACTAAATTCCGTTCAAGGTTCTATTATGTTTATTCAAGATTCTACGAATATTCCCAGACGATTACATATATATAAGACGCATATTAAGTTTATTTCCCCTTTCCGAGTATGATTTCCTTTCACCTATAAAAGAGCCTATGCTTGTTGGTATCTGATTAGTTAGCCGTTTTATTCCGCTAAAGCATGTGTTCTTCTTAATCAAGTAAACCCGAGTATCATCAACTATCTTCAAAGCGTACCTTTATTCTTAAACTTCTTCGTTAATCTTCTAAATTTACTCGTTAAATCCCTTAATAACACCCCATCCCTATTCGTTAATCCCTATCTCGGGACCGGGCTGTTACATCTTCATCTTCAGAAAAGGAAGCACTCACACCGCAAAGAGAAAATCTGCTCGTCAGTGCTCAATATACAATTGAGCCATTCACTGTTGGATCTCTATCTCTAGGAGTATCCATGAAGAAGAAAGTCCCTCGGAAGTCCATCGAGAAATCTACACATATGTCCATCAGGTCTCCGATGGCCAGAAGCCAAGCCTCAGAAGAAATTCTGGGAAACTTCTTGAAGAAATCTCAAGCTAAAAGGGAGACCAGAACCAAGGCTGCTGCTGAGAAGAAGAAAGTTTGCGAAGATGTTCGTGAACAAATTATTGGACATTCTAGGAAGCTAGATGTTATTTAAGAAGAAGGTGCTTCTTATGGTCTTTTTAAATCAGTTTTTCATACCTCACTCTGGGATAAAGTCAAGAAAAGAAATGTGATTCCTGAGAAGATAGTAGACACCTGAGTGTTGATTGAGGTAGGTGTCTGCAATCTGATTGAAGCTACGGGTTTGCTTCAAATAATATTGAGGTGGGAGAATTTGTTTCCATGATCGTGAGTGAATTCTACTATAATCGTACAAGAGACATGGACGACCCCTCTTCTGAGAACTATCAGAAGCTTTTTGTAAGAGTAGAAATGATTAACTTCTCTCCGCAAGTGATCAATGACCACATTGGGTCAGATGTTGAGGGGGAGTTTGAAGAAGTTGAAGATTGGGGTATCATCGCTGCTGAACTCACAGGAGGTGAGTATGATTTTTGGCCAAAAAATCCTCAGAACATTCCATCAAGCAAGTTATCTGCTTCATACAAGGCTCTGTTCCGAATTTCCATCCACAATTATGTGCCAACCACCCATAGGATAGATGTTAATCAAAATCAAGGAAGGTTCTTGTTTCACATAGGAACTGGAAGAAGATTTGATTTTAGGGAATTTATGTTCAACAAGCTAGTAAGCATGGTTGAGAGTGAGCTAATCAAAGCTCAAATCATCTACCCAGTGCTGATATACAACACTATCAAAAGCCAGAAGAAGAATGTTGCAACCAAGATGGATTATGTCATCAAACCCAAGAAATCTCTTGGCATCAAAGTATCGTCCGATCTGTCATCCTCAACAAAAGAGCTACTCAGAATTTCACTGCACAAATATGTCAGCCCAAAGAAGAGTACATAGCATGCACCAGTATTCTCCACTCCTAATATCTCTGTGCGTGATAAGATTTTGAATCATCTGAGAGACTACATAGCCTTCCATGCCCAGAAGACTCTGGATCATGCCACTGAGAGGAAGAAGGTTCAGGAACTTCTTCACTAACTTCTTTAGGATTAAGAGTTCTCGAGGCCTAATGTTGAAAAGGATCAGTCTCTTCATACCCTTGCTAAAACAGCAGTCAAGAAGAGTAAAGATACACAAAGAAATGAAGGTCGTCTCAACACAACAGAAGTGTAAGCATTAGTGGTTGCGCATGAAGAAGAGCCAGGCACAGAAGAAGATGAGAAGAAGAAGAAGAAGAAGAAGAAGAAGAAGAAGAAGAAGAAGAAGAAGAAGAAGAAGAAGAAGAAGAAGAAGAAGAAGAAGAAGAAGAAGAAGAAGAAGAAGAAGAAGAAGAAGAAGAAGAAGAAGAAGAAGAAGAAGAAGGCTTTGAGTCTGCACATTCTGATGCAGATAAGTCTGATTGAAGCTGATGATCTGCTGACTAATACTCATTTACCTATAATCTGCAGACAAATAGGAGTATTAGTTTTTCAAAATTTGTTAAGTTTTTTTCTCTGATCTATCTTCAAACGAATCCCTGGTTGAGTCTTAGCTTTTGTGAAGCTCTCTACATTGAGCTTCAAATATGATGTAGTTTTTTTTTTTGTAATCGCCCCATCATCATTACATCATTCCGCAATCCTCCATCTTTGATACTTTTGTCTTTATCATTGAACTGTCAATGATCTTCTAAAATGTTATGATAAAAATAAAAAGAAAAATATGAAAAGAAGAGAAAAAGAAACAAAATAGAGTTGAAGTTCATTGCAATGTTCGTGAAGATCTAGGTAAACATCTCTGCTGCTGCTGAAGACAATCAAGGAAATATAAAGGAGATGCACCTAGAAAAACAAAAGAGCTTATTTGTAAACAGATAAACACAAAAAATAAGATTGTCAGTGTCACACGTGACACCAATCATAGAAGCTTGGTTCAGATTGATTCAAAGTGTCACTGCACTATGGTTGTTTATCAAGTGCTCTACATTGCTTTTATTATAAGTGATTGATTATCATTTATCTTTATGGCAATTGATAAATCACTTTAGTATTTGATTTTTCCAAGTACATTACCACTGTTCTGGACAACATAAAAACCAATATACATAAACGTGATTTGAACTTCCTGAAGACAGCTCAAAGTAAAGAGTTTGGATTGAGCTGAGAAGAAGACTGTTGTGTATCGGGCCACAATAGAGATTGTTCAACATGCTGAGTACTGCCAGCTATCCTGAGTGATAGCCTGAAGTCAGCCTGTGAACATACAAAAGATTCCGTTGTGCTAACTGATGTGAAGATTCAAGATCAACAATGTATATTGTAAAGTACATAAATGTCTGCAATGAAGAAAAGACTCAAAGATCAACAATGTTCATAGTAACGTTTATGAACATTTACAAGAACATTCTTTGTCCAGATTATTCTTCCAAGATCGATGAAGTTGTTCAAGGGTTACAATCAATGGAAGATTCAGAGATCTATCTAGAAGCTGCCATATTCAAACTAAAGAGATCAAGACTGAAGTCAAAAGTGGATTCCTAAAGATTGAAGAAATCCTAACATGGATAAATCTTGGTCTCGGTTCCAAACTAGGAAAGTTTACTTGTTAGTTTCTGAATCAGATTAGGTTATATATTCCCATGTTTAGGCTATCTTTGTTCTTCTATAAATAGTATGGGATACAGACTGGTTAGGATGACACATACACACCAAACAAAAACACTGTACAAGAATAGTTTTAAGAGCTCTAACTGTTTTGAGCCACATAGTTACGGTTGTGTCTTAGACTAGAGAATAGTGTTCTAGTAATCGTGTATTGAAACACACTTATTCATACACTGTTAAAAGGAGTCTCGGGAGAGATTTTTCTGTGGGAACTAGATAAGATAAACATCTAGGCTATGAGGGAATCTCACGATTCAATTCAGTGAAAGAGGGTGTATGGGTAGAACAGGTTTCAAGTGACGGGAGGTCAGCGTCGTGTAAAATCCTAAGTAAACGTGACATTGGAGTAGTGAATTATTTCCCATGGACTTGACAAGTCCCCCTGACGTAGATCGATTGATTGAACAGGGTTGCCAGACCTTTGCGTGCTTTACTTTCTGCAAAACAACATAACATTCTCAAACTTTATTTTGAACATCTCTATAACGTTCAAAAACTTTTGTATGAACATTGTGCAGACAAATACTTCTCACACGGGTGTGCAATTTCATTTCCAATCTGATTCTGAAACTTCCTACCATGTTTTGAACACCGTAAGGGAGATACTTTGAGTCAGGGACTATAAGGGGTCTCCTCCATCTTTTTAAATACTTTTTGATCAATAGAGAGACATAATTTGATCTAGTGGCCAATTATACCACATCTGAAACAGAAGGTAGGTACAAACTCATACTTGGGAGGGATCCACATACGATTTCTGTCAAGATTGAGAGTCAGCCTTCTGATGAACGGTTATGTGATGTCGATAACAACTTTGAACCTCGAGTAACTCTACACATAACTATCCATATTATCATACATGTCCATGAAGATATCAATATGGTCAGCAAGGGCTTTGGTTGTTCATCTATTCAGACAGGCCACTGGAAGATCATAAGCACGAACCTAAAAAAAAGCATGTTCAAGCTTGATCGGGGAAGATTTTTCATCTCCAATTAGCATCCCAATAACAAAAAGTTTCCCATCGTAATGTCATGGTTGATTTTGAAGGACCCATTCAATTTCTCCATTCATTCTAAATCAGAAAATAAATAGATTATGTCCCCATTCTCTAGCCGATAAGTTTTTCTTAACCTTCCAAGCCTTTCAGAGATCATCGAGAAGGTAGTATGTGTTAGGAGTCTTCTTAGATGCAAGTCATCCCACCATGGAAACTGAGTTATCCCTTCTACTTTTAAGGGGCTATCCTCGATCGAGTTCAGATCAATCTCTAATGTGATCCTCCCATAAGTATTAGGTTATAATGGTAGATTGGATGGAAGATCCAGAACCCTAGCATCACAATGATGAAGAACCACGACTATCAACAACGTGATCCAATGATGATTGGAACCACAAACCCGAAATTGTTGTGTAGACGCCACAAACAGATGTGTTGTTCTATTTGATAAGTCGAATTGAATTCACAGTATGTGCGTGAATTTCAGAGAATTATCCATAGAGAAATAACTCACAAAATAAATTTGATATATGAAAATTATGTGCTGAGAATAAAAGTTTACAACCATTTTATAGTTAAACCAAATAAATAAAGTAACCTAATTAAATCTTACTAAAACAAGAAAATAAAAGATTAAAACTCGGATATCTATTGACACGTGCACATAGAGCAATTCAGGGTTGCTCGCGCCTATCGGTGCAGGCGTGCAGCTGACGCCCGCAGGTAGCGCCTCAACCAAATTACATGTATGTATCGAAGCATGGGTCGCGCTGACCACTCATGCCCTGGGTCGTGCTATCTAGCACGGGCTTGGAACTCACGACTGTCACTCGTGCTATTGCACATGAAATCTGCATCCTTCAACTGTGCTCGGCCTCAGCTCCTTTAACGGGTCTCTTTGATGTCTCTTGGTTCCAGACTTCTTGAATAAAGCTATTGAGACTCTCTTCAAATCTCTTAGCTCTTGATCTTGTCACCAACCCCTTCGGCACTCTAATCGGATAAGACATCTTCTAGGCTTGATCCGTATCAATCTTGCCCAGTTCACCCTCAGTCAGCCCATCTATCACTAACCTAGAGGACAAAGACATGATCCAAATGCCCTAAATCCTGAGAACCTACAAAACATAGACAAACACAAACCACACGCAACCAAAACCAAAGCCAACGGGGAGAACAAAAATCAAGACAAATATATACTCATGACACCAAAAAATAGACAAATACACCACCAAGGGACAACCACACAAGCCACGGGAGGCCTCTCCAATTAGAGAAGCACAGGAAAGGGAGAAGAACAAACTTGAACACCAAGGAAACGCAAACCTTAAAGGAGCCGCAACCTAGCGAAACATACCCTAAGAAAAGGTTGACACTAGGAAAGTTAGTGTTTATGATCGAGTCGATGTGCCCACTTCTTCAATTAACTATTTGATTAGTGATTAATAGGATTTTATAATTATACCATTGCAGTTCATTTTAGGAATATTTTGACTTGTATATTTTTAAAATTCAAAGTATACATAAAATCACTCTATAAATATGGATGTATTATTAAATAAATCAATCTTCCATGAATTTAATATTTTTAAATGATATGTGAATTGAAGTGCCTAATTAGTTGATATTATGTTGCTTAAGTATAATTATTTATTTATCTAATTCAATTTACCAAAATATTAAATGAGGATAATTCCTCTCTATTTTTCGAAGTTCATTATTTGATTTGTAATAGTGATGTGGAAAAATTATTTGTAATTAATTTATATTTTAATGTGATTCTGCAATTTATTAGTTTGATTTGTAATATTAATGTGGTAAAATAATTTCATAACCCATTTATATTTTTAAGAGTTTTTATGTAATTGTTTTATCATTTCGATCATAATACATTTATAATTTTGTAGATTTCATCTAATAACTTTAGTAAATTATCTAATTCAATTCATCAAAATATTAAATAATTTTAAGTATGATTCCTCTCCATTTTCACAAGGTCATTATTGGATTTGTAACATTGATGTGGTAAAATTATTTCATAATACATTTATATTTTTTTTAGAGATGTATGTAATTTTTTATAAAGATATACTAAATATTTTATTAATTTAATCGCTAAGTTTATGGGAATAAGAAAGAGAAATGAAATGAAGTTAAGTCAACTTCAATTCACGGATTCTCTAAAACAAACTTGAATTCAAGGTAGATTGATTTACTTATCCATCCATATTTTTAGTGAGATTTTATGTATACTTTAAATTTTAAAAATATACAAGTCAAATTTTCATAAAATGAACTATAAGGATATAATTGTAAAATACTATTAATCACTAATCAAAGAGTTAATTAAAAGACTTATCATATATTTTAAATATACCATAATTAAAAAATTATGGCCGACCATAGTGTAGTCGAATGGCATTACTCAAATATTGATACAAATGAATGAAATTAAAGTAGGACGAGATGAATTTATGAATCAAATTAATGATTATATGAAAAGAACAGTTTCACTCACCTATCTACCGTGGACACTACTTAACGTGCCCACTGCTGATGTAGCGATGCTACGTACGCAGGTGAATCAACCATTCCAACTACCGCATTTGGTAATTATTTTAGATTTTTTTTTAATACAAAGCAACGATTACTTCATTAATTCACCAATGACTTCAACCAAGGAGGAAAAATAGAGTTCCAGGTACGCATCGTCTCAAATATTCTAAACAATCCTTTATATAAAGATACAACCTTAACTAATCTTAACATATAATTTAAAAATCAAATATGTGAAATTAATGATGCATTTAATCACTTCCTTAATTTCTCCAAAACTAATATTACGTGAGTGTCCGAGAATTACAATATTAATTTTCAAGAAATTAAGAAAGTGAATAATAAAGTTGATGATGAAATAAATGCATCCTTAATTAATTTCACTATTTGATTCATTAATTATGTTAATGTTATAAATATATTTATTATATATGAACATTACTTGTTCTCTACCCTAGAATTTAGTTTCTAACCATATATATATATATATATATATATGTATGTATATTATATCTTGTAATCTTGTGTATATCTACACAACAATGAATAAAATTATCTTTTTCTATACTTTGTGTTCTTCTACTTTTATATATTTACGTCTTGAGTCTGATAATTATGAAGTTCGATTTACAATAGTTAAGATTAATTAAGGTTGTATCTTTATATATATATATACACATAAAAGGAAGTCTTTAAAATATACATTGAAAAAATATTGTAAAATAATTATCAAATATATTGATCGTAAGGATTAACTCACATACCCATGTGGCATCACCACATCAACATTGGATATATTAAATAGTGCTTATGGTGGATAGGTGAGTGGAATTGGCAAAGAGAATCGTATTATCATACAAGGATGACAGTTTTCTATAGTTGGTATTGTTAGTGCCACCGTTATGCACCAAGTGTTCGTGTTGTTTTGTTGGCGAGATATGTTCGACAATATGTACTTGGGTTTGTCCCTGAAGCTATTTATTCCACTGTGTGGGAAAAGAATAACAGTTGGCAAACTGTTCCCTCTGATGTCCCAGATAGAACCAGAGACACTTATATATGGCAGTTTCCATAAATAGAAGATCTTGCGCGGATCCGCTCATGGAAGGCAAGATGTGTTCGATTGACTGCCTTGTGGAGTAGATACCGAGCTGCAAATAACCCTCCTATCCAAGGAAAGTATCTACATGTTTGGGAAGATCACAAACCATCATTCACCTTCCATATTGACAGCGGAAGAAGATCGACGCTAATCATGAAGTGAAGACTATATGAAGGTCGATTATTTACAAAAATTGGTGGACAACTTGTTAGACTCTCTTAGCATATTTTTGAGAGTCATTGTTGTTTGTGTCCCATGTATTTACTAGTAGTTGTTCCTTAAAACAGTTCAACGTGATAGTCTAGTTTTGAGTGTTTTTGAATGAAACACGTGAGGGGTTTTTTAATCCTATTTTGTGTGCAATCTTAGGAGAGATTGTAAGTTGAAGTCGTGGATAGCGAGAGGGAGTCTAGTGTCACGGTTGTAAGGGGATCTTACAGCTTTCGGCTGGTGAAAGAGTTCGTGAAGAAGAATGAGCAACATAAGGAGGGAGTCATGTATGTGTAAGAACCCTAATACACTTCATGAAGGAGTAACAGTTGAAACTTCAAGTTTGGGCAAAGTCCCCCCAGAGTAGGTTGGTTAACTGAACTGGGTTATCAATCTCATACGTATTTTATTGCTTTATATTTTATGTTCTTACATCTGTACCACACATATCGTAGAACAGTTTACAAGCAATATTGATTAAACACTTGTGAGCACGGATTATCATTTTTCAATTGGCACCAGAGCAAGTCACATTTCTTAAGGTCTGATCGTGGGTTTTTAATCTGTGTATTTTTTGTTGTTTTGCCGAGATGGACACAATGAAAGAAGGAGCCTCGACGGTGAGACCTCCGCTCCTGGATGGCAACAATTATGCCTACTGGAAAGCTAGAATGACAGCTTTCATACGTTCGATTAACGAACAAGCCTGGAAGATGGTGACTGAAGGCTGGAAGCCTCCCACTAAGAAGGATGATAAAGGTAAAGTGGTGCTGAAGCCGGAAGAAGAATGGGAGAATGCCGACTACCATGTCATAGGGCTGAATGCTAAAGCCATGAACGCTATCTTCTCTGCTGTTGACATGAATGTCTTCAGGCTTATATCCACCTGCGATAAAGCCAAGGATGCGTGGGATATCTTGCAGACCACATTTGAAGGAACAAGCAGTGTTCATGCCTTTCGAATGCAACTGTTTACCACCAGATTTGAGAACCTTCGGATGGATGAAGGTGAAAAACTTGTTCATTTCAATGCCAAGATTTTTGACATCACTAATGAAAGCTTTGCGCTTGGAGATGCGATCTCTGAAGAGAAACTTATGCGAAAGGTTTTGCGATCTCTGCCTAGAAGATTCGCTTATAAAGTCACGGCCATTGAAGAGGCCAAAGACGTGAGCAAGATGAAGTTATAGGAGCTGATGGGGTCTCTGCGAACTTTTGAAATGGGGCTGACAGATGATGAGACAGTTCAGAAGAAAAGCATAGCTTTTCAGGTAGATTCCAGTACTGATGTGCGAAACAATGTCCCTGACAAAAATGATCTTGTCGAGATAATTGTGATGTCATTGAAGAACTTCTCAAGATTTGCCAAACGTTATGAGAAGTCCTCACAAAACAATTCTAGCAAAAATAAATTTTTTAAACCTCGGAGACCAAAATATGAAGACAAACATAAAGATGTCAAGTGTAGAGAGTGCGGTGGTTTTGGTCACTATCAAGCTGAGTGTGCCAATACTCTTAAAAGAAAGAACAAATCATACTGTTTTACTCTCAGTGAGTGTGATGATGCTGATGATAGCAGAAGTGATGAAGAATGTGTGAGCAATCATATTGCTTTCATGACACAGTCTGTCAAAGAAACTGTGTTTGCATCTGTTCCTGACAGTCAGGATGACAAGGTATCTGAATGTAGTAATGGTGAAGAATTCACTGAAGAGTCTGCCATGGAAGCATATAAAAAACTTCACACGAGTTGGATCATGGTGGTTTAAGCCAATGAAGGACTTATGAATGAGAATGCCGATCTCTTGAAAGAAAGAGATAGTCATGTCACTCGTCTCAAGGAATTGCAAAGTGACTTGCTGCAGTCCAAAAACAACAGTCACCCTCAGACTGGTGAGCTTCAACATCCAAAGAAGCTTGTGAAGATGATGAACTCTGGATCATCTCAGCTAGATGAGATTCTTTCCAAGGAAAAGAGCCCTCTGGATCATTATAGGCTCAGATACAATGGTGGTCATACTTATGGCGGATTTTGTCAAGGACAGTCCTCTGGAACAAAAGATTCAACAGTTCTAGAACCTAGAGCTGAACCAATGAAGAAACAGCAACGAAAGAAGTCACCTCAAAAGGTACGAGTTGTGTGTCACTACTGTGAGAAACCTGGTCACATTCGACCTCATTGCAGAAACTTTATCAATGACCTCCAAAGAATGAAAAGAAGGAGTTTTGCAGAATCTGATTAGTTTTCCAGAAGAAATGTCTGGAACAGATCCAGGAACAACCACAGAAATTATGTGGTTCATACTGTCCTCAATATGCATACAAAGAGTAGTTGGTACTTTGACAGCGGATGCTCTCGACATATGACTGGAGATGCTAGCATGCTGAGCAACATTCAGAAAGATTGCTCATACCAAACGGTTACCTTTGGAGATGGTATTAAAGGTAGAGTGCTTGGCCGTGGATGTCTCAATGTGCATGGAATGCCCAACCTGGATGACATGCTACTTGTAGAAGGACTAAAAGCTAATCTAATTAGCATTAGTCAGTTGTGTGACCAAGGTCTCTTGGTGCATTTCACTAGAGACAAATGTCTTGTCAAGAACAAAGAAAGTGTTCTTCTGATGGACGGGGACAGAGCGAAGGACAACTATTATCTCCTTAATATGAAGGGGACTTGCTTCAGATCCTAGCTATGTGAAGTAGATTTATAGCATGAAAAACTTGGCCATATCAATTTTCGAAACCTTCAGAGACTCATGAAGACTGAAGCTGTGATAGGTGTTCCAAAATTGTGCATTGATCGAGGGAAGGTATGCGGACCATGTCAAGTTGGAAAACATATTCACACATCTCACAAATCTATTAAAAAGATTACCACTTCAAACGCCTTGGAGCTGCTACATATGGACTTGATGGGGCCTGTCCAAACTGAGAGCATTGGACGGAAGTAGTTCATATTTGTTTGTGTGGATGACTACACAAGATTCACATGGGTGGAATTCCTAAGAGATAAGGGAGATACCTTCGAGACATTCAAGAAATTGTATCTCAAACTTGAAGTGGAGAAAGGAACCAATGTTGTAAGAATAAGAAGTGATCATGGTCATGAGTTTGAAAATACTTTCTTTAGATGTTTCTGTGAAGAAAGAGGAATCGGTCAAGAGTTCTCAGTACCAAAAACACCTCAACAAAACGGTGTTGCTGAAAGAAAAAATCTTATGCTTCAAGAGATGAGCCGAGTCATGATGAAGGCGAAATCTGTCCCTGACAACCTCTGGGCTGAAGCGGTGAATACAGCCTATCATGTTATTAATTGGGTGTACTTCAGACCCGAGACAAGAGTTATTCCCTACGAGTTGTGGAAAGGGAAAAAGCCAAACTTAAAGTACTTTCATATCTTCAAAAGTACTTGCTACATGTTAAGAGACCGAGAGCAGCTTGGCAAGTTTGATGCCAAAGGAGATGAATGTATATTTCTCAGGTACTCAAGGAATAGTCGGGCTTACCGTGTTTACAACAAAAGAACCAAGACTATGATGGAGTTAATTAATATTGTTGTTAATGATCTGGAAGAATCTGCTACCCAGATTGATGAGGAAAGCATTGATGATACTTTCCATGTGCCATCATTTGTGCCAGATAGTTCAGAACACAGTATCCTGACAGAAGCAAGAAGTGAGAAACTGGACATTTGCAAACCTTCAAAAGGGGTTCAGAAGAATCATTCTGTATTAGATATCATCGGTGATATGAGTAAAGGTGTTCGAACAAGAGAAGTTCGAAAGAACTATCGTGAATTGATAGCTAATGTGTGTTACACCTCAACTGTGGAGCCTAAGAGTGTGAAAAAGGCATTGCAAGATGACCGATGGATTCAAGCCATGCAAGAAGAGCTCTTGTAATTTAAAAGAAATGAAGTGTGGGATCTTGTTCCACAACCTGAAGATGTAAATATTATTGGGACAAAATAGATCTTCAAGAATAAAACCGATAAAGAAGGGAACATAACCAGAATCAAGGCAAGACTTGTTGCCCAACGTTACTGCCAAGTTGAAGAAGTGGATTTTGATGAGACCTTTGCTCCCGTTACTCGTCTTGAATCGGTACGTTTGCTCATTTCCATGGCTGCTTGTATGAAGTTCAAATTATTCCAAATGGACGTAAAGAGTGCCTTCTTGAATGGGTACTTGTCTGGAGATGTGTTTGTCAGCCAACCCAAAGGCTTTGAAGACCTGTACCATCCTAAGTATGTGTACAAACTAAAGAAGGCCCTCTACGGCATCATGTTGGGGTTTTTTCGAATTTAACCACCGCAGGATCGTTTGGTTGGTCATTAATCCATGTTCAAGCAAATCATGATTTTATGTCACATGCATGTTTATCACAGTCTAATAGAAAAAACATGCATAGCAGATTTGAATCTAATAAAGCGGAAACATAGAAACGAATCTACTTACAAATCGATAGACGGTATGTGGACAAGATTAAAGATCTAATCTTGCTGTTGAATGAATACAGAAACAGGCGCCACCTACACCTCAAAAATGTTCACTTGTAAATTCTACTCAAGATCTTATGTTGTATTCCCAGACTTTATCTAGATTCAGAGTGGGCTGAAATCTACTAGATAGGCTTGTGAAATCTGTGGATAACCTTGAGAGACAAAGAGGGGCTGATTTATTATGCTGTAAATTTCGCCCCGCCCCCCTTCCCCTATTTATAGGGAGATGGGCAAAATTTCCATCTCCAAACCCTACTGGGTTTGGGCCTCTATCTCAAGTTCAATATCCAGTCCACTATCAGTCAATTGGGTTACAACAGGGATCTAGAAGAATATTAAATTGGCCCATTAATTTATTTAATATTCAATATCCAATAAACTTAGGATATAATTAAATAAATAAAGTTTTACTTTTATTTCACTAAAGAAGTAAAACTGACCTACCAATTTAATACATATTTACGAATATGCTTTCTCCTTTAGTCTAGCCATTCCCCGTGTTTAAGATATAATGTTCATTAATTAATTATGTCAACTTTTGACAGCTATAATTAATTAACATCTAAAATCTTGAGTAGTACCACACAAGCTTTACCATGTAAGGAATAAATTCCACCTGCAGGGTTTCAACATGAACTTGTGTTTCATCAAGAGATCATCATCAACCTGGCGCACCAGGACACGGTGCTCATGCATACTGCTCGAAACATCATGTATACATTGTTATCACCCAAGATATCAAATTCGATATACGAAAAGATCTCACTCATTGATAAATCAAAGAAACAAACAACGCACACATATGTTCGCCAATATCACATTAGTTCAGAACCCGAACTCTGTGGATCTTTATTCTCTCAGTAATTGGGTGAGAGACAGAGAATAGTATCGTGATCCTCCTCAATACACTAACGAGTGTACTAGAATAATCAGTTAGTCAAGATAAACTAACTTATCAGATTATTCTACGGTGTACCAATGGTGTGTTCAGGACCATCTAAGCCTTGAGCTCTTTAATACAATGCAAGGTTCTAATGATATGATCTTACCGTGTGACTCTCCAATCCATATCATCTACAATGTAAGTATACGGAACAATGCATAGAACAATTATAGAATATAATCTAAATGCAAACAGTGACTGCAATAACTTTCATTTCATATCATCATATCATCAGAAAAGTATACAAAGACAAGTCTTTCAGTATACAAAACTAACAATCTCCCACTTATACTTGAAGCATGTCTTTCAAGCATAATAACTAACTGGCTAACTCTCCAATCAAAACTATCAACTCAAACTGCGTCACCAGGTCTGCATCTCTCTCCCATTTTCTCCACATGACCATCAAAGGTCTTAGCCGGCAGGCTTTTCATGAATGGATCAGCCAGGTTGTCCTCCGATGCAATTTTAACCACCACCACATCTCCTCTCTTAACGATTTCTCATATAAGATAGTACTTTTTCTCTATGTGTTTACTTGCCTTGTGGGCTCTGGGTTCCTTCAAATTTGCCACTGCACCAGAGTTATCACAGTATATCATGATAGTCTTAGGCAAATCAGAAACCATGCCCAAGCCCACTAGGAACTCGCGGAGCCAGACAACCTCTTTTGTAGCCTCAGAGGCAGCTACATACTCGGCTTCTATGGTGAAATCTGCAATGCATTTCTACTTAATACTCCTCCATGCGATGGCTTCACCTTCTAATGTAAACACATAGCCCGAGTAGACTTACTCTGATCTTTGTCGGATTGAAAATCTGAGTCCGTGTAACCAAAAGCACTAGACTATCAGAGCGGAAAACCAACATGTAATCTCGAGTCCTTTTAAGGTACTTGAGAATGTTTTTTACCGCAGTCCAGTGACCTTGTCCAGGGTTAGACTGATATCTACTTACCATGCCAACGGCATAGCATATATCAGGCCTAGTGCATAGCATAGCATACATCAAACTTCCCACAGCCAAAGCATAGGGTACTTTCTTCATTTCCTCTATCTCAGACTATGTTTGGGGACACATTTCCTTAGATAGATGAATTCCATGCCTGTAAGGTATAAAACATTTCTTAGAATCTTGCATGTCAAATCTAGCTAGCACTGTATCGATATAAGTCATCTGGGACAGACATAACATCCTTTTCTGGCAATCTCGAATGATCTTGATGCCAAGGACATGTCTGGCTTTACCCAGATCTTTCATATCGAATCGCTCAAACAGCCACACCCTAATGTTTGACAACATCTTCTTAGTGTTTCCAATAAGCAAGATATCATCAACATAAAGTATGAGGAACGCCACCACATTTCTGTCATATTTCTTGTACACACAGCTCTCATCCGGACTTTGCACGAATCCATATGACTGGATAACTTCATCAAATCGCATGTTCCAAGATCTCGATACCTGCTTAAGTCTATAAATGGATCTCTTAAGCTTACACACCAAGCGCTCTTGGTCCTTAGCAATGAATCCCTCTGGTTGCTTCATGTGGATGTTTTCTTCAAGACTTCTATTTAGAAAAGTTGTCTTGACATCCATCTGCCAGATCTCATAATCCAAATGAGCGGCGATAGACAAGAGAATTCGGATTGACTTAAGCATGGCTACCGGTGAAAAGGTTTCCTCATAATCGATCCATTCTTTCTGAGTATACCCTTTTGCCACCAATCTTGCCTTAAAGGTTTCAACCTTCCCGTCAGATCCTCTCTTACGCTTGTAGACCTACTTACAGCCAATAGGTTTTACCCCATCTTGTGGTTCTACAAGATCCCAGACTTGATTGCAATCCATAGATCCAATCTTAGACTCCATTGTTGTTTTCCAAGAATCCCCATCTTTATCTCGAATTACCTCGGCATAGGTCCTGGGATCCAATTCATTGAGACCCTCTGGGAAATCTGAAGCCTCTTCCAGACCAATGAATCTATCAAGTTGTTGTACAACCCTCCCACTGCGATGAGGCAGTTCATGTACTTCTGTGACACGTTGTGCAGTGTTTGGTGGTTCCCCTTCTTGTACAACTAGTGTACGATTCGATCCTCCCCTTAACTCCTCAAGGATGATTTGACTCCTTGGTTTGTGGTTTATGACATAGTCTTGCTCTAATAATTAAGCATTGGTACTAATAATGATCTTCTGATCATTAGGACTATAAAACAAACCACCTTTCGTTCCTCTAGGATATCCAATAAATAGCCTTACATCAGTACGAGGAGCCAGCTTATCAGCTTCTTTGTCCAACACGTGTGCTGGGCTACCCCAAATCTGAATATTGTTCCAAATGGGCTTTCGTCCAGTTCATAGTTCTGTGGGTGTAGCAGGAACTGATTTCGATGGAACCAAGTTAAGAATATAGGCTGCTGTTTCCAGGGCATATCCCCAGGGCAACTTAGAATAACTCATCATCGATCTAACCATCTCTAACAGTGGCGTTCCAGGTGCAGTCAACTGGGATGTAATCCCATTTTCTGCCATGTAATCCCTAAATTTGCTTGACAGGTACTCGCCACCATGATCAAAACATAGTGACTTGATACTTCTACCTATTCGTTTCTCCACTTCCACCTTAAACTCTTTGAATTTCTCAAAGCATTCAGACTTGCGACACAACAGGTAGATATAACCGTATCTAGAGTAATCACCAGTGACAGTGATGAAATACTCGAACCCTCCTCAAGCTTGAACTGACATAGGGCCGCACAGATCAGAGTGAATCAAATCTAATAGCCCTTTGGATCTATTTACTTTTGACTAGAAAGGACGTTTGGTCATTTTACCTTCCAAGCAGGATTCACACAAAGGAAATGATTCCGGTACCAAAGATGACAATGGTCCATCATTTACAAGCCTTTGTATCCTCTTAAGGTTTATATGACCTAGCCTTAGATGCCAAAGATAGGTTTGATTCAATTCCGAAGGTTCTTTTCTCTTGTTAGGGTTTATGATTGATGTATTCAACAGTTGTCTTTGCTTAGTGTTTTTAATTGGTTTAAGAAAGTATAAGTGGTCATCCAATATGCCAGAATAGATAAAATGTTTACCACTAAAGATAACTACTTTGTTATCCAAAGAAACAAAATATCCATCCATAATCAATTTAGAAACTGAAACCAAGTTTCGCCTAAAACCAGGCACATAAAGACAATCTTTCAAAACCAAAGTTCTATCACTAATGAAAGGTAAACACAACGTCTCCCACTGCAACAGCCGCCACTCTCGTAGCATTACCCATGTGGATGGTGATCTCATCCTCACTCAGCTGTCTTTTTACAAGGAACCCCTGTAAAGACATGCAAACATGATCAGTAGCTCCAGTATCTACTACTCATGACTGGGTAGAACAAGTTGCTAAACATGTTTCTACAACCAGAGTGTGAGATGTACCTCTCTTCTTCTTCTTGTTAGGACACGCCACCTTCCAGTGATCTGGTTGGCCGTACTTGAAGCATTTAGTCTTCGACTTGAACTCCTCTGGAGGAATCTTTACCTTTGGCTTCTTTTCCTTAGGCGCCTCATTTGCAGCCTTCTTAGGTGCGTTTCTCTTCTTCTTTTTTCCACCAGAAGAAGACGCGTCTCTTTCAGCTATGTGGGCCTGAGGATCGCTCTTTTGGAGCAATTCAGCCACCTGAAGATCTATGAGCAGTTCAGTCAGGCTGACATCCCTTTTAATCATGTTAAAATTCAGTCTGAACTGCTCAAACTACGAGGACAAGCTATGAAGAACAATGTCGATTTGAGAATCACCATCTAGCTCTCCACCCAAGGTCTTGATCTCAGATAAATACCCCATCATCGTGAGAACGTGATCCCTAACAGGTGTGGAGTTAGACATTCTCGCATCCATTAGTTTCATCATTGCCAAATGGCGTGCCGAGCGGTTCTGATGACCGAATAGCTTCCTAAGGTTGTACATGATATCATAAGTGGTTTTCATAGGCTCATGCTGATGTTGCAACACACTTGACATAGATGCCAAGATGTAACAGCGCACTATCTCATTAGACCTAACCCACTTATCATATGCAACCTTTTGGGCTTCGTCAGAACCTTCATCTGGCTGTGGAGGACAAACCTCATCAAGTACAAAGTTGTGTCCCTCAGCAACAAGAACTAAGTTAAGGTTACGAAGCCAGTCATTGTAGTTTTCATCGACAAGTTTGTTTTCTTTGAGGATTGAGGATAGATTGGAGAGTGTCATTGATGATATAAAATAACAGAAATTAAAACATGTAGTATAGTCATAAAACACGTTTAGGATAAACAGTATATAATTGAAATCCTCACAAAAATTATATATTTTTCCACCGACACTTTAAAAATGTCTTTTATAAGCCACGATAGTGTGGACGTTTATAAAATTCATTTTTAAATAGGTTAAACCTTTAATTTGCCTCCAGTTGAGTTTCCTTACAACAAGCAAATTAATAGTGGGATCATTAACACGGTCATGTAATCGTCTAACTGATAAGTCACGATCGTGTGGACGTTTATCAATAAATTACATCTAAGTGTGTACACCATTATCTTCGTACCAAGAGCACTACTCGAATTTAACCGCGCTAGATGGAGACCGTATGAGATTTCTACATACTTTGGTATGAATCTCTCCCATTTAATTATTTCTGTTTGAGGTTTCATTTTATCCCATTATTGAACATGCAAACATCACATAAAATGGTAAACATCCATTGCATGCTTCAACATAATAAGCAACAGTAATATTCCAACTATCATGGCTTATATCTCATGTTGATTGATGAGATAAAACTGGAATGTCAGCTCTGGAAATAGGGCTATGGCCGCCGCCCCCTTCACGGCGCCTCACCGAAAACCTAGCTCCATTTAGGGTTTAAGGACGTGAACCGGTGAACCTTCCTTCTTGGTGCTGAACCACTTTCCTTCTTTTGAGTTGATCTCCGATCTTTATTCAATACAGAATATCTATTCCGAAAGGAAAAATCTAATATTGCTAGAATAAAAATTACAACTCAAAAACTCGGTATAACAGCTTTATATCTATTACATTAAAACAACGTAAAATAAAACATAGGCCTAATCCATGGATTTTCTCATGGATTAAAATCATATAGCCAAACCGGCATACGGCCAACATTCATTCAACATAAACATACATCATATAAAATAAATGAGACATGATAGTTGGTAAACCTGCAAACAAACACAGTTTACAACACCAACAATCATGTATTATATGATCCACATAAAATAACATATGATATCTATGCATGAATATTAAATATATCGAATTTAACAATTAATTAAATTAATTAATTCGATATTATCCACAAGATAAAAATTAAAAATTAAAATAATTATCCACCAATTTATAACTTGTAATTTTCAAAAATATCACTAAAATAAATCTGGAAATTATTTATAATTATCCACCAAATTTATTTAATATTTTCAAACCACCCTAATTAAATAATAATTGGATATCTTGATATAAATCAAAAATCTAATCCAAATATTATCCATAAGAATCTAAATCTTTAAGGATAAGGTTTGAAGATTTGATCCACTTCAAAATCTTCCTAAATGAATTGTATATAAAAATAAAGGGAAAAAACAAAAGTGACCCAAACCTAGAAGTCCTGGATATCACAAAATGATAACTCTGGGGACCGGGGCCTCATTAAAACCCATATGAAAAACCCATCGTGGGAAAAATCATATGGAAAAAAGAGTACCCCTCTAGAGAAAATGAAAATAACCAGGACTACAAAAATCTTGTCTAACAGCATCGTCAATACAATGAATGGAAGTAAACCAGAAACCCGACTGAACACTAGGAGAAGCTAATAAATAAGCAACACTATTTCCTTCTCTATAAATATGAGAAAAACAAAAGGTAATAGTATTAAGAAAATCTAGCACACTACGCCAACGAGCTTTCACTACCCAAGGAACCTGAAGACATCTGGAAGCAAGTAAGGAGACCACATATGCCGAATCCACCTCTAGCCAAATAAAGTCTAGAGACAAAGTGCGAGCCTATTCCAACCCAACAATAACTGCTAAACGCTCAGCAAGGAAAGCAAAACCAATCCCTTCTGCAGTATGAAAGCAACCGAGGATCGAGCCATCTGGGCGTCTAAAAATGCCACCCGTAGCCATGATCCCCGGAGCACCCTGCGAAGAGCCATCTGTATTTAGCTTAATCCAACCTAATGGGGGTGGCCGCCAATTGACCGAAATAGGCGAGCGAATAGGAGCAGGTCGTGGAGGTACTTGCAACTTCCTGAGAATAAGCAAGTCAGCGACATCATTCCGCATGAACCCACGATCTCCCTGCATAAAAGAAACCTCACGAATAGCAATACGAACAGCAGAGATTAGAAGCAGAGGAGTTGGATGAATCCCTTCATAAATCGTCTTATTCCGGATAGTCCAAATGATCCAAATGAGATGCACGACCGCCACTTTCCAAATCAACAAAATTTGAGAGTTGAACGTGATATTCATGAACCGCACAAACGCCTCGTGAATCGAAGCCGCCTGGACATCATCAATCTGAAAAGCATCAAAAACCCATTACCATGCAATTTTGGCCAACGAGCACTCCCAAAACAAATGATCCATAGTTTCTCTATCCCCACAACACATCACACATCATTGTGGCCCGATAAAACCATGCAGAGTATCCAAGGTTGGGAAGCGAGAGAGCAAAAGACGCCAAGTGACCAAAGTTCTTCGAATCGGAATTTTTGAATTCCAAATCCAACTCCCCCATTTTACAGTCGGAAACTTGATCCGAGTGTGCATACGAGCTAATCTAGACGTGATGTTTCCATGCACTAAACAAGACCAAACTCGTTCATCCGCTCCAATAAAAATAGGGACCCTTAAAATATCAAGCAAGACATCCAGGTAAGAACTGACAAAAGAGGAAGTGAATCTCCAAACACCATTAAATAAAAAATCTCCCACTTTATCGCCGAATTTTGCATGAACATGATGAGGAATATGAAGACGATCCACCAAAATATAGCCGAGCTAATTGTCATGCCAAAAATCAACCTGGGATCCATTTCCAACAATACAATGAGATTCTTCAAGTAGCTCCCGAACATGATTCCGAATTCCAGGCCAAATTGAAGAAAATGCAACTGTTTTAACATTTCTTGGAGATGGAAGAAACCGAGATCTGGCAATTTGCATAACATTAGCATCTGAAGTAATAAGACCCCAAGCCAGCTTCATAAGAAATCCATGATTCATCTGCTTGAAAGAAGAAACGCCAAGCCCGCTTTCTTCAACTAAAGCACAGGTACGAACCCAACTAACTGCAAAGCGTGACCGAACAGTGATGTCTCATTTTCATAAAAAATTCCTAGCTGCCGAATAAAGCTTCTGAACCAGAGTAAGAGGCCATTGATACACCATCATCAAGTGTATCACTGAGCTCGTAATAACTGATTTAATCAAACAAAGCCTCCCTGCCATGGAAAGATGGCGACCACTCCATCTGTCAAATTTTGAAATAATCCCATCAGCAATCGACTGTATATGACTAATCTTAGGTATTCCTTCAAAAAGAGGAACGCCTAGATAATTTGTAGGGAAAGAACCAGCTGTGAAACCCAAAAAATCTTTGACATCCGAACGAGCGCAAGGCTGGACCCCCTTGCCGTAAAACACTCGGGATTTAACCTTGTTACAGAACTGACCTGACATCTTAGCATAATAAACCTCCAAAGTTTCAGCCAGCCTCTTAACATTGGAGCATGTAGCCTGACAAAAGATGAAAACATCATCCGCATATAGAATGTGCGGTGGAAACTCGACACCCCTTCCATAAGTCATAGGCTTGAGACTTTTCTTTTCCACGGCATCCAACATAAGATAACTGAGCACTTCCTCCGCAATACCAAACAAAAGAGGAGACAAAGGATCCCCTTGACGCACTCTTCGTGAACATGCAAAGTACCCAACAGGTGAACCATTGATCAAAACTGAGAGCCTAGCCGAGAGCAAGATATTATGCACCAAGTCACAAAACTTCAAAGGAAAGCCGAACGTGCAAAGAACTCGATGCAAAAATTTCCAGTTAAGAGTATCAAACGCTTTTGTGATATCAACTTTTATAGCCATATTTTGACCAGCATGCGTTCAATTTAGAGCATTAACACCTTCCGCCGCTAACATAATTGCATCATGAATATGCCTTCCCTGAATAAATCCGGATTGTTGTTTGGTGACAATACATGCAGCGATTTTGTTCAACCTCGTGGCCAAAATTTTTGTGAAAATTTTGAACAAAAAATTGCTTAAAGCAATTAGTCTATAATCTTCCACCTTAATAGCTCATTCAGATTTTGGCAGAAGAACAAGGAAACTGGAATTTAAACCTGGAGGAATAGCACTATACTGAAAGAATTCAATAACTGTCCGATAGATGTCAGAAGCAATAAATTCCCAAGCAGCATGAAAAAAATTTCCCGTAAAACCATCTGGGCCTGCAGCACTATTAGGGTCAAGAGAGAAAACAGCAACCTTGACTTCTTCAAACGAGGGCTGCATGACAAGGTTATCCCCTTGTGTCTTCGAAACCAAAGAAGGAATCAATCTATCCACCAACGCCAAATCAACCTCTCCCTCACAAGCCTCAGAAAATAAAGTTCATAATAACCAACCACATGAGCTGAAATAATGTCCTTATCCTGCACAAGCTCTTCGGCAATAGACATTACTCAAATAGTGGATTTAGCACATCGAATTTTAATACTATCATGAAAGAATTTTGAATTCCGATCCCCATCCTTAAGCCAGTCGATTCTGCTCTTCTGTTGCATATGCGAGGACTTTACCAACAAAAGACCGTTTATTTCCACATGTAAGGAGATTTCTTCATCAAGCAAATCATCTGTATATCCCTGCAAGGAGATATTCTCTTGAATTTGCCCAAGAGCACTCTCTAAATCATTGATTTTGGAATTAATATTTCCAAACACTTGGGCATTCCAATTTTTAAGAATCGATTTCAAGAACTTAAGCTTCATCATAACCACATGAATTTTGCTACTAGAAATCACTTCATTTTCCCATGACCCTCGAACCACTTGTAAAAAAGATTCATGGCCGACCCACATATTCCAAAATCTGAATGGACACGGTCCAGTGATAGAGAAAGACTGACAATTAAAATTATTGAAGTCACAACAAGCTTGAGCAGAAGGAGTAGACTTCCCGCGTCTTTCATGAGATCCCCGAACGGCATTGAAATCCCCCATGATGACAAAACTACCTTGAAAAGCACTAAGCTCAAGCCACAACTCACGGCGTGTTATATAAGAATTGGAACCATGCACAACGATGACAATCCCATTAAAATCTTGAAATGAAACTTGCACCATGACGCATTGAGCCGAAGAAAATAAAATAGAAGCGGAGACATTGGCCTTGGCAAACACCCAAATATTAGATATTCTTTGTCCCCGATCATTCTGAAAGATGGGAACCAACCCAAGAGATCTCCAATACAAGCTAGGAATATTGCAAAAATGAGTACGAGGCTCAATTAAACCAACCACTTCCGGCTTAAAAACCTGAACATGCTTTCTCAACATCTTCTGGGATATTTCAGTTGCTATCCCATATATGTTCTGTGTCATGAGATTCATTGAGAATTAGCAGAGTGCCGCTGAGAATCTCCATCCTCAACGTCCATTACTCGATCATTAGATCCCGCAACTGACTCCATATTCTACAACGCAACAGTAGTAGGTTCGGCTACCTCAAAAGGAGCTCATTGATCTTTATGTGCATCCGATGAAGCCTTCCCTGCCACAGTGGAGTTTAGCCGCCCGGAGCGTCTTAATTCTTTAGCATTCGACATGGTGCTCTTTTTATAGACTCATTTAACAGAACATCCTTTGCCATGATTTTCGAACTACACTATAATTAAATCTGGAAATTTTGATGTTAATCAAACCTATCTAGATTAGAATTATGTAACTTTTGATATACACCAAAAATTACTATCCTAATTCCAATCAACCAAATTTTCGAACTACACTATAATTAAATCTGGAAATTTTGATGTTAATCAAAAATCCATCTAAATTTAAAATCCATAATGCCGAAAACTCATTTAACAAATTAGGGAATTTAAACCATCAATTTTCGAAAAAATTGACTTCCAAATTTTCGAACAATATGAAATAAAATCTGGAAATTTGAAGATCATCAAATATCATCCCAAATCCTTATTCCACAGTGGCCGAAAATTCTAAGATCATCAAAACTAAAATTTTCGAATTGCATCAAAAGTTTATCCAAGTTTTGAACACCATAAAAATCAAAATATATGGCAATTAAATCTGAAAATTTAAACACCATAAATCCATCATCAAATTTAATATGTAATTCGAATTTCATGCTCGGATTAATCCTAGAACAGAGCCAAAACCCGCTCTGATACCAGTTGTTGGGGTTTTTTTGAATTAAACCACCGCAGGATCATTTGGTTGTTCATTAATCCATGTTCATGCAAATCATGATTTTATGTCACATGCATGTTTATAATAGTCGAACAGAAAAAGCATGCATAGCAGATTCGAATCTAATAAAGCGTAAACATAGAAATGAATCTACTTACAAATCGATAGACCGTTTATGGACAAGATTAAAGATCTAATCTTGTTGTTGAATGAATGTAGAAACAGGCACCACCTACACCTCAAAAATGTCCACTTGCAGATTCTACTCCAAGATCTTCTGTTGTATTCCTGAACTGTATCTAGATTCAGAGTGGGCTGAAATCTACTAGATAGGCTTGTGAAATCTGTGGAAACTTTGAGAGACAAAGAGGGGCTGATTTATTATGCTATAAATTTCGCCCCGCCCCCCTTCCCCTATTTATAGGGAGGTGGGCGAAATTACCATCTCCAAACCCTACTGGGTTTGGGCCTCTATCTCAAGTTTAATATCCAGTCCACTATCAGTCAATTGGGCTACAACAGGGATCTAGAAGAATATTAAATTGGCCCACTAATTTATTTAATATTCAATATCCAATAAACTTAGGATATAATTAAATAAATTAAGTTTTACTTTTATTCCACTAAAGAAGTAAAACTGACCTACCAATTTAATACATATTTACGAATATGCTTTCTCCTTTAGTCCAGCCATTTCCCGTGTTTAAGATATAATGTTCATTAATTAATTATGTCAGCCTCTGACAGCTATAATTAATTAACATCTAAAATCTTGAGTAGTACCACACGAGCTTTACCATGTAAGAAATAAATTCCACCTGCAGGGTTTCAACATGAACTTGTGTTTCCTCAAGAGAACATCATCAGCCTGGCGCACTAGGACACGGTGCTCATGCATACTGCTCGAGACATCATGTATACATTGTTATCATCCAAGATATCAAATTCGATCTACAAAAAGATCTCAACCATTGATAAATCAAAGCAACAAACAAAGCACACATATGTTCGCCAATATCACATGAGTTCAGAACCCGAACTCTGTGGATCTTTATTCTCTCAGTAACTGGGTCAGAAACAGAGAATAGTATCCTATCATGATCCTCCCCAATACACTAATGAGTGTACTTGAATAATCAGTTAGTCAAGATAAACTAACTTATCAGATTATTCTACGGTGTACCGATGGTGTGTTCAAGACCATCTAAGCCTTGAGCTCTTTAATTCAATACAAGGTTCTAATGATATGATCTTACCGTGTGACTCCCCACACCATATCATCTACAATGTAAGTATACAGAACATTGCATAGAACAATTATAGAACATAATCTAAATGCAAACAGTGACTGCAATAACTTTCATTTCATATCATCATTTCATCAGAAAAGTATACAGAGACAAGTCTTTCAGTATACAAAACTAACAATTTCCCACTTATACTTGAAGCATGTCTTTCAAGCATAATAACTAACTGGCTAACTCTCCAATCAAAACAATCAACTCAAACTGCGCCACCAGGTCTGCATCTCATTCCCATTTTCTCCACGTGACCATCAAAGGTCTTAGCCGACAGGCTCTTTGTGATTAGCCAGGTTGTCCTCTGATGCAATCTTAACCATAGCCACGTCTCCTCGCTTAACAATTTCTCATATAAGATGGTACTTTCTCTCTATATGTTTACTTGCCTTGTGGGCTCTGGGTTCCTTCGAATTTGTCACTGCACCAGAGTTATCATAGTATATCTTGATAGTCTTAGGCAAATCAGAAACCATGCCCAAGCCAGGGTAATTCTTTATTTTGAGCTTATGAAATGCCCTGGTCAATTCTTTGTTTTGGGATGGTTTATATTCAGCCAGGGCATTATAAAACCTGAAAAGAAAAATGGGAAAGGCAGAGCTGTAGTTGGGGAAGCATATATATATGAATGGCTAGAAAAGATAGGAGGAGGAAATATATGAAAAAAAGAGTGATTAGAAAAGAAAAAAAAGAAGAAAAAATAGTCTGAATAAAAATCCCCCGAGTCTTAAGTGTTCAGAATGCCAAAGATAAGAAAAATTCAATACCTGAACAAGGCACAGTAGTGTAATGAATAGAAAGGAGCTGGGGAGGGGTCTGTACAAACAATAAAAACCCCTCCCACTTAAAATGCCCACTGTAACCCAAAAAGCCCTATTGATACTTATGCATCATGGTTTCTGGAGAATGAACAGCAGAACTTTGGCAAACTTATGGGATGAATTCATACAGAATTGTAGCTAAATTGAGTGTATACACTGAGTGAAGAGAGTCTGTGAGGAACACCAAGCTAAACTCATTTTTAACCTATTTTTGGTATGCTGAAACTTTGCAATTTTGTTGGATTATCTCTGATGTACCCACGCTGAGTAACAGTTTGCATGTTAAACTCATTTTTTACCTATTTTTGGTATGCTGAAACTTTGCAATTTTGTTGGATTATCTCTTATATGCCCACGCTGAGTAATAGTTTGCATGCTTGTGTCTTGTGTCAGTTTCTTTTCTCCTTTCTTTTCTTTTATTTTTCTGGATGCGTTGCACCCCATGCTTGAGGACAATCATGCTTAAAGTGTGTGGGTATGATAAGTCCATTTATTTCGTATTTTTATGGGCATTTTATCCTCTATAAATGTCCTTTTTAGTGTGTTTTGAATCGAAAAGAACCAGGTTGCGATCATAGGGCATTCCAAGAGTCGAGTCTGGCAGAAGGGGCATTTTATGCCCAGTTATTCACGTTTATCTCACACATATGTTCTTTAGAGGTATAGGGGACTTCTTCAGTATCCATCCCACATTCGGTCGGTGAAATGGGCATATGAGATACGGGTAGAGCTGACAGATGATACCGTGCCCACAGTACTCACACAGACTCGACCACAGGTCAGAATGGGTATTCCCGTGAAATTCAGAAATTAGTTGGAGGAGAGATGGTGGAAGATAGCTACATATCCGAAGGAGAGTTGGAACTAAGCTGGACTCCTAGAAGGTGTTGCAACAAAGAGATAAGCGCAATCCCTAAAAAATAGGGATTTGATAAAGCTGAAGCTTATCCAAACAGATCAGAGAGGGCACGCTGTTCTGGAATTTCAGCAGAAGACTCCCGCCTATGGGGTAAACTCCACTCGGAAATGTAACTATTTAAGTAAGTTTAATCTCTAGAAAAACAATCTTTAGTCAATCTGAAACAATTCTATATTTTATACCTCTGTTTAAGTTTCTCAACGTTGGAGTTGAGTTTTCGCTTAATTAATTTAGTAAGTTTTTATTTATTTTATGTCTTTAATTTCTACAATTTCAATTATGTCTAGCCTTCTCGGCTAGACCTTTGATTCTGACGTTTGAACAATGAAGTTGGTTTAAGTATAAATCTGGACTCGTGAGGCCAAAATGGGCATAATAATGCATGATAAGTTTTCATTGATTCTTAAGCCTTGTTCCACGTGAGTGTGTCTGAAGTGCCCAATGTGGCTGGTCACTCGTTAGGTAAAGAGGGCACACCACTATTAATTGAATTGGTGAATCGTGACTGTGTGTCGATTTATATAGTAATAAGGGAATCAATGGGGTGTTGAGAGCACAAGAGGAATCAGTTGAACACAACAGATCTAGGTCCGTCTAGGGCACACTGCTGCTTGTTTGCTTACATCTCTTAAAGAAATCGGGAGGTGGGTAACTGGTTAGGGGTTTAATCGAAGAGGAATCACTTTTAAACCTAAAATGAAAGGATGGATGAGGAGATGCAGAGAGGAATCCGGTCACCATAACTAGATGATCTATCATGTATGAAAATCGGTGTGCCCATGATCGAGTTGTTTTATGTCTAAACCAAATTCTAGTTCAAATGCCAGAACGTTTTGTTATTTGATATTTTCTTTAGTTTCTTTTGCAGATTTAAATTCAGTTTAGTGACAACACCAAACCCCCTTTGTTATTGGTTACTTGAAGGTAGAATCGTGATAGCTCTCTATGGGATCGACCCGTACTCATTAGCTAGCTACGCTCGTTGTGGGCACAGGAGTTTATAAATATATTTTGAGCGTGAAACGACCGCGCGTCACTCCTCCATGCGATGGCTCGACCTCCTAATGTAAACACATAGCCCGAGGTAGACTTACTCTGATCTTTGTCGGATTGAAAATCTGAGTCCATGTAACCCAAAGGCACTAGACTATCAGAGTGGAAAACCAATATGTAATCTCGAGTCCTTTTAAGGTACTTGAGAATGTTTTTGACCGCAGTCCAGTGACCTTGTCCAGGGTTAGACTGATATCTGCTTACCATGCCAACGGCATAACATATATCAGGCCTAGTACAGAGCATAGAATACATCAAACTTCCCACAGCCGAAGCACATGGTACATTTCTCATTTCCTCTATCTCAGACTGTGTTTGGGGACACATTTCCTTGGATAGATGAATTCCATGCCTGTAAGGTATAAAACCTTCTTGGAATCTTGTATGCCAAATCTAGCTAGCACTGTATCGATATAAGTCACCTGGGACAGACATAACATCTTTTTCTGGTGATCTCGAATGACCGTGATGCCAAGGACATGTCCGGCTTCACCAAGATCCTTCATATCGAATTGTTCAGATATCTACACCCTAATGTTCGACAACACCTTCTTACTGTTTCCAATAAGCAAGATGTCATCAACATAAAGTACGAGGAATGCCACCACATTTCCGTCACATTTTTTGAACACACAACTATCATCCAAACTTTGTGTGAATCCATATGACTAGATAACTTCATCAAATCTAATGTTTCAAGATCTCGATGCCTGCTTAAGTCCATAAATGGATCTCTTAAGCTTACACACCAAGTACTCTTGGCCCTTAGCAATGAATCTCTCTAGTTGCTTCATGTGAATGTTTTCTTCAAGACTTCCGTTTAGGAAAGCTGTCTTGACATCCATCTGCCAGATCTCATAATCCAAATGAGCGACGATAGACAAGAGAATCCGGATTGACTTAAGCATGGCTACCGGTGAAAAGGTTTCCTCATAATCGATCCATTCTTTCTGAGTATACCCTTTTGCCACCAATCTTGCCTTGAAGGTTTCAACCTTCCCGTTAGATCCTCTCTTGCGCTTGTAGACCCACTTACAGCCAATAGGTTTTACCCCATCTTATGGTTCTACAAGATCCCAGACTTGATTGCGATCCATAGATCCAATCTCAGACTCCATTGTTGTTTTCCAAGAATCCGCATCTTTATCTCGAATTTCCTTATCATAGGTCCTAGGATCCAATTTATTGAGACCCTCTAGGAAATCTGAAGCCTCTCCCAGACCAATGAATCTATCAGGTTGGTGTACAACCCTCTCACTACGATGAGGCAGTTCCTATACTTCTGTGACACGTTGTGCAGTGTTTGATGGTTCCTCTTCTTGCACAACTGGTGTAGGATTTGATCCTCCCCTTAACTCCTCAAGGATGATTTGACTCCTTGGTTTGGGTTTATGACATAGTCTTCCTCTAAGAATCGAGCATTGGTGCTAATAATGATCTTCTAATCCTTAGGACTATAAAATAAACCACCTTTTGTTCCTCTAGGATATCCAGTAAACAGCCTTACATCAGTACGAGGATCCAGCTTATCAACTTCCTTGTCCAACACGTGTGCTGGGCTACCCCAAATCCGAATATTGTTCAAACTGGGCTTTCGTCCAGTCCATAGTTCTATGGGTGTAGCAGGAACTGATTTCAATGGAACCAAGTTAAGAATATAGGCTGCTATTTCCAGGGCATATCCCAGAATGAAATGGGCAACTCAGAATAACTTATCATCGATCTAACCATCTATAACAGTGTACGATTCCTTCTTTCCGCCACGCCATTCTGCTGTGGCGTTCCAGGCGCAGTCAACTGGGATGTAATCCCATTCTCTGCCATGTAATCCCTAAATTTACTTGACAGGTACTCATCACCATGATCAGAACGTAGTGACTTGATACTTTTACCTGTTCATTTCTCCGCTTCCTCCTTAAACTCTTTGAATTTTTCAAAGCATTCAGACTTGTGACGTAACTTGTAGATATAACCGTATCTAGAGTTATCATCAATAAGAGTGATGAAATACTTGAACCATCCTCAAGCTTGAACTGACATAGGGCCGCACAGGTCAGAGTGAATCAAATCTAATAGCCCTTCGGATCTATTTCCTTTTGACTAGAAAGGACGTTTGGTCATTTTACCTTCCAAACAAGATTCACACAAAGGAAACGATTCCAGTACCAAAGAAGATAATAGTCCATCATTTACAAGCCTTTGTATCCTCTTAAGGTTAATATGACCTAGCCTTAGATGCCAAAGATAGGTTTGATTCATTTCCGAAGGTTCTTTTCTCTTGTTAGGGTTTATGATCAATGTATTCAACAGTTGTCTTTGCGTAGTGTTTTCAATTAGTTTAAGAAAGTATAAGTGTCCATCCAATGTGCCAGAACAGATAAAATATTTACCACTAAAGATAACTACTTTGTTATCAAAAGAAACAGAATATCCATCCATAATCAATTTAGAAACTGAAACAAAGTTTCGCCTAAAACCAGGCACATAAAGACAATCTTTCAAAACCAAAGTTCTATCATTACTAAAAGGTAAAACAACATCTCCCACTGCAACAGCTGCCACTCTCGTAGCATTGCCCATGTGGATGGTGATCTCATCCTCACTCAGCTGTCTTTTTACAAGGAACCCATGTAAAGACATGCAAACATGATCAGTAGCTTCAGTATCTACTACCCATGACTGGGTAGAACAAGTTGCTAAACATGTTTCTACAACCAGAGTGTGAGATGTACCTCTCTTCTTCTTCTTGTTAGGACACGCCGCCTTCCAGTGACCTGGTTGGCCGCACTTGAAGCATTTAGTCTTCGACTTGAACTCCTCTGGAGGAATCTTTGCCTTTGGCTTCTTGTCCTTAGGCGCCTCATCTGCAGCCTTCTTAGGTGCGTTTCTCTTCTTCTTTTTTCCACCAGAAGAAGACGCGCCTCTTTCAGCTATGTGGGCCTGAGGATCGCTCTTTTGGAGCAATTCAGTCACCTGAAGATCTATGAGCAGTTCAGTCAGGCTGACATCCCTTTTAATCATGTTAAAATTCAGCCTAAACTGCTCAAACTTCAAGGACAAGCTATGAAGAATAATGTCGATTTGAGAATCACCATCTAGCTCTCCACCCAAGGTCTCGATCTCAGATAAATACCCCATCATCGTGAGAACGTGATCTCTAACAGGTGTGTAGTCAGACATTCTCGCATCCATTAGTTCCTTCATTGTCAAATGGCGTGCTGAGCGGTTCTGATCACCGAATAGCTGCCTAAGGTTGTACATGATATCATAAGCGGTTTTCATAAGCTCATGCTGATGTTGCAACACACTTGACATAGATGCCAAGATGTAACAGCGCGCTATCTCATTAGACCTAACCCACTTATCATATGCAACATTTTTGGCTTCGTCAAAACCCTCATCTGGCTGTGGAGGACAAACCTCATCAAGTACAAAATTGTGTCCCTCAGCAACAAGAACTAAGTTAAGGTTACGAAGCCAGTCATTGTATTTTTCATCGACAAGTTTGTTTTCTTTGAGGATTGAAGACATATTGGAGAGTGCCATTGATGATATGAAATAACTGAAATTAAAACATGTAGTACAGTCATAAAACACGTTATCAATAAATTACATCTAAGTGTGCACACCATTATCTTCGCACTAAGAGCACTATTCAAATTTAACCGCTCCAGATAGAGGTGTCAGTTAGTTCTAATAGTGTTCTACAGCTATCCATTTAGGATATTTAATTTCTAGAGAAATCTGTGATATGACACATCCGATATGGAGGAAGACCGATGTCAACGCGCATGCCCATCACTTCTCAATTAAACCATATTTAATGGAGACCGTATGAGATTTCTACATACTTTAGTATGAATCTCTCCTACTTAATTATTTATGTTTGAGGTTTCATTTTATCCCATTATCGAACATGCAAACATCACATAAAATGGTAAACATCCATTGCATGCTTCAACATAATAAGCAACAGTAATATTCCAACTATCATGGCTTATATCTCATGTTGATTGATGAGACAAAACTGTAATGTCAACTCCAGAAATAGGGCTATGGCCACCGCCCCCTTCACCGCGCCTCACCGAAAACCTAGCTCCATTTAGGGTTTCGGGACGTGAACCGGTGAACCTTCCTTCTTGGTGCTGAACCACTTTCTTTCTTTTAAGTTGATCTCCGATCTTTATTCAATACAGACTATCTATTCCGAAAGGAAAAATCTAATATTGCTAAAATTAAAATTACAACTCAAAAACTCGGTCTAACAGCTTTATATCTATAACATTAAAACAATGTAAAATAAAACCTAGACCTAATCCATGGATTTTATCATGGATTAAAATCATGTAGCCAAACTGGCATACGGCCAACAATCATTCAACATAAACATACATCACATAAAATAAAGGAGCCATGATAGTTGATAAACCTGCAAACAAACACAGTCTACAAAACCAACAATCATGTATTATATGAACCACATAAAATAACATATGATATCTATGCATGAATATTAAAAATATCGAATTTAACAATTAATTAAATTAATTAATTCGATATTATTCACCAGATAAAAATTGAAAATTAAAATAATTATCTACCAATTTATAACTTGTAATTTTCAAAAATATCACTAAAATAAATCTGGAAATTATTTATAATTATCCAACAAATTTATTTAATATTTTCAAACCACCCTAATTAAATAATAATTGGATATCTTGATATAAATCAAAAATCTAATCCAAATATTATCCAAAAGAATCTAAATCTTTAAGGATAAAGTTTGAAGATTTGATCTACTTCAAAATCTTACAAAACCTATCCAAAATTAAATTCTTATCACAATTGGATTTTGATAATTATTTGTATATTTCCAAAAATCACCTTATCCAATTTTAATCACTAGATTTCAAAAATACCAAATTAATAAATCTGGAAATTTGATCCATTTTAAATTCTTCCAAATTTAAAATTCTATTTTCAAATCTATCTAGATTAAAATTAGGTAAAACAAGATATACATGAAATAATATCAAATCCTAATCCAAAGTTCATAATTTTCGAACCAAACACTAAATAAATCTGGAAATTTAATTTTCATCAAAATCTTCTCCAATTTTATTTAACAAAATCGAAAATTATCACTATATTTCACAGTGGAGTTTAGCCGCCCAGAGCGTCTTAATTCTTTAGCATTCGACATGGTGCTCTTTTTATAGACTCATTTAACAGAACATCCTTTGCCACGATCAGCCGCCTTCTCAACAATCGACGCAGTCACCTCCAAATGACTACTGTGAGTCGATTCTGAATCATCTATAGAATTTGAAACTACCTCATCTCCTCCATCTCTCTCCTGATGATAATGTTCTACCTCTAATCCCTCATCTTCCGAAGCCCAACTTCGCCGCTCACTACCCCCTTTCACCTGCAAGGGATCAGGAGCCGCACCTTCATACGGAACAACCGTTGACGAACCTCCCACCTCGATGCAGGCCACCTTATATCCAACCGACCCACCTTTACTCGCATCAGCCCCTCCATCTCTTTTGTTCTCCATATCCGCTGCATGCACCCTCCCGGAAGCCTGGTCCACCGGAGATGTTAATGCCATGAGCACATCAAATGCATTAGCAACCGGTATAGGAGCCTGTTTTTCACAAGCGGAAGGCCTAATTAAACTCTTCCAAAACCTATCCAAAATTAAATTCTTATCACAATTGGATTTTGATAATTATTTGTATATATCCAAAAATCACCTTATCCAATTTTAATCACTAGATTTCAAAAATACCAAATTAATAAATCTTGAAATTTGATCCATTTTATATTCTTCCAAATTTAAAATTCTATTTTCAAATCTATCTAGATTTAAATTAGGTAAAACAAGATATACATGAAATAATATCAAATCTTAATCCAAAGTTCATAATTTTCAAACCAAACACTAAATAAATCTGAAAATTTGATTTTCATCAAAATCTTCTCTAATTTTATTTAACAAAATCGAAAATTATCACTATATTTCACATTTGGAAATTTTGACATTAATCAAAAAATAATTCCAAATAATATAGTATAGGTTTCGAAATTTTCTAGAATTAAAATCTGGAAATTTTGATCCACTTCAAAAATTACGAAATTTAAAATTCTAATTTCAAACCTATCTAGATTAGAATTATGTAACTTTTGATATACACCAAAAATTACTATCCTAATTCCAATCAACCAAATTTTCGAACTACACTATAATTAAATCTGGAAATTTTGAAGTTAATCAAAAATCCATCTAAATTTAAAACCCATAGTGCCGAAAACTCATTTAACATATTAGGGAATTTTAACCATCAATTTTCGAAAAAATTGACTTCCAAATTTTCGAACAATATGAAATAAAATCTGAAAATTTGAAGATCATCAAATATCATCCCAAATCCTTATTCCACAGTGGCCGAAAATTCTAAGATCATCAAAACTAAAATTTTCGAATTGCATCAAAAATTTATCCAAGTTTTGAACACCATAAAAATCAAAATATATGGCAATTAAATCTGAAAATTTAAACACCATAAATCCATCATCAAATTTAATATGTAATTCAAATTTCATGCTCGGATTAATCCTAGAACAGTGCCAAAACCCGCTCTGATACCAGTTGTTGGGGTTTTTTCGAATTAAACCACCGCAGGATCATTTGGTTGTTCATTAATCCATGTTCATGCAAATCATGATTTTATGTCACATGCATGTTTATCACAGTCTAACAGAAAAAGCATGCATAGCATATTCGAATCTAATAAAGCGTAAACATAGAAACGAATCCACTTACAAATCGATAGACGGTCTGTGGACAAGATTAAAGATCTAATCTTGCTGTTGAATGAATGCAGAAATAGGCACCACCTACACCTCAAAAATGTCCACTTGCAGATTCTACTCCAAGACAAGTCTTCCAGTATATAAAACTAACACATCAAACAAGCTCCTCGAGCTTGGTATAAACGGCTAACCAAATTCCTTCTGGAGAAAGGATACATTCATGGTGGAGCTGATAGAACTCTCTTCATCAAGAGAGAAAAATCTGATGTGATCATCATCCAGATTTATGTCAATGATATTGTCTTTGGATCTGTCTCAGACAGAATGGTGAACGAGTTTGTGAAGGACATGACTTCTGAATTTGAGATGAGTCTTGTAGGTGAACTAACCTACTTTTTGGGGCTTCAAGTGAAGCAAAAAGATGATGGAATCTTTATGTCTCAAACGAAGTATGCAAGAAACTTGATCAGCAAGTTTGGCCTGGATAGTTGCAGTCCGAAAAGAACACCCATGGGGACATCTTTAAAGATATCAAAAGATGAAGCTGGTATTTCTATTGAGCAAACCTTGTACCGGACTAGGATTGGCAGTCTACTCTACCTTACCGCAAGTAGGCCAGACATTTGCTATAGTGTAGGAGTTTGTGCTCGGTACCAATCTGATCCCAAAGAATGTCATCTGAAATCTATCAAGCACATAATCAAGTACATAAAAGGTACTGCTGTGTTAGGACTTTGGTTTTCCTATGATACAAACCCTAGTTTGGTAGGGTTTTGCGATGTAGATTGGGCTGGTTGTACTGAAGATTGGAAGAGTACCTCTGGGGGATATTTCTTCCTTGGTAACAACATGGTGTCATGGTTTAGTAAGAAACAGAACTCGATCTCTCTATCCGCTGCTGAAGCAGAATATATTACGGATGAAAGTTGTTGTACTCAACTTCTTTGGATGAAGCAAATGTTTCTTGACTATGGTGTACCATAATCTGTCCTTACAATATACTGTGACAACATGAGTGCCATAAATATTTTGAAGAATCCTGTCCAGCACTCACGCACAACACATAGATATTCATCACCACTTCATCCTTGAGCTTGTTGAAGATGGATCGCTTGTGATTGAATATGTTGGAACTAATGCCCAACTTGTGGATATCTTTACGAAGGCACTTGGAACTGCAAGGTTTGAAACACTTAGATCCTCTTTAGGTCTCTGTGTTCTCTAAACTTCTCCTCTGAAGAGAAGCCTCTCTGTATTATCTTGGTCAGTGATGTGTGTACAGAGAGAGTAAAATGACCAAGTTGGTATGGTCGATGCAGTGTGTGCCGAAGTATGTCTCAGACAGGTGTTGGGACAGTTTGAACAGTTATTTCTCAACGGCCAGTGGATCCTTATTTCTCGCACCGTGTTCAGTTCCACTTCCTAAGAACGAGCAGAGGGGTGCTGTTTATGGGATGTGACAGTTATGGGAATTTTCTTATTAAAATTCTCTAATTAAGGGCTTAAATCTACTATTCAAATTTTCTAAGGCAACGGAATTTTTTTTTTCAAAATTCAAACAAATCTGAGTCTTCCAAGCCCTCTCTATTCAAGAAGCCCAAAATTTCTACGCAAGAGTTGTGGCGGAAATTAGGCGAGCTCTCGAAACTGTTTGTGTTTGCTCCCTTTAGGTCATCTGACCCTGCCTTGGAACAGCCGGTTGAAGCCATTCCTAATGTCTCTGCTTCTGTGCCTCTTTCTGTGGTACCATCTGTTGAAGTTGTTGTTGGATCTGTGTCTGAGACAGATTCTGTGGTCCCTCCTACTGCTAGGGTTTCTGTGGAACCTCCTTCACCGCCTCTGGAGAATGCTGAAACAGTTGAAGCTTTGATCACCTCCACCGTAGATGATGTTTCTGCCTCAATTGAGGAGTTTGCAGCATCAATTGATGCTCTGAAGTTTGTGCAAGAGCCTTCTGTTCTCACTGCCACTCTGTTGGTTAGTGACTCTCCTATAGTCACCATTCAAGTGCCGATTGGTGAAGCTTCGCCCCCTGTTGTTGTTGAAACCTTTGTCCAAGGAAAAGGTGAAGAAGATGTTGACATCTCCTTCTTGGATGATGATTCGTCTATGACTGAGTCTGGCTCTGTCCCATCTTCAGCGAAAGCTCACGGGACCAAACGTAAGCTGGAGACGCGTGATATTCTAATCACCCCTCCGGTGTCTAATGATGAAAATGACACGCCTATCACCAATCTCAAATCCAAGGTTTTGGTGAAAGTTGCTGCGAAGAAGAAGCCTTCTTCTAAAACCCCCACGTCTAAGAAGGTTGCTGCAAAGAAGGGGTCTTCGTCCAAAGCCCCCAAATCGGTGAACACTTCTGGTAAAAAGGCTCCGGCTAGGAAGCCTGCTGTTGTTCCTGCTCACCGTGTTACATGGAGTTTGTCTGAGCAGAAAATGGGGTTGGTGACAGGTCATCACCGCCCGTTGATGAAGCAAGCCGGAGCGCCTTCTCCCTCAGATGAAGAAGAAGAGGATGTCACTTCAGATGTCCCTAACAGATCGGATTACAAATCTGAAGCATATGATTCGAGTAAGTTTCTCTCTGCTTTTCACCAAAGTCAGTATAAGCTAGTTGTTGGTCACTCTCTTGTGTCTGAGCGAAAATTAATTAAGTCGGATGTCGAAGGAACTGGTGTGATTGAAATCTTGCATGATTTGAGATTAGAGAAGTCTGCCTATACTGCTCCGTCTTTTGTTGTTGTTATTGTGCATGAATTTTATGCCAATCTATCTAAGTTCATTCGTGATGCCAATCTATCTAAGTTGCTGCCGAATTGACTAGAGGCAGTCGTTGTGCTTGGTCGTCCGGCTGTACTTTGATGGCGTCGGATTTGAGCGTGAAGTATTCGATACTTCATAAGATAGTTGTTCGCAATTGGATTCCCAGCACTCACAACTCTACGATTGGGAAGCCTCTTGGATTGTTGTTGTTTAAGGTTGGAACTCGAGTGGATTCAACCTAGGCCAGCTCATCTTTGAGCATGTTGTGGCCCATGCAGAGTCTTCCAGGAGTCAGCAACCAATTAGTTTTCCCGGGATGATTTTTAGCTTGATCATGGATAAGCATGATGTGGTGTCTGCGGAAGATGTATATGAGCCAGAGGTGCTGCCGCTCATAATCAGCCAGAAGTTGTTTTCCTCCCAACATGCCCAGGATATTCCTGCCAGAGAAGAAGCTGGTGGCTCTGGAAGTGTACCACATTCTGTCCCTCACAGATCTGATCCTGCTTTGTCTATCACTTCTGTTTTCTTTGACAGGCACATAAAGTCTCTAGAGCGCGAAGTGCAGATGCTGAAGAAGTCCATCAGGACTTTCAAGACTCGAGAATAGAAATTGGAGTCTCTCCTGGTTGATCTTCGAGCCCGTGCACTTGGACTTGCTTCGCCCTTTAATGGTGTTGCTATTGGAACCTCTGCAGATCAGCCTTCCTCCACCATTGTTGCCCATGCTGATGTTGCTCCTGCTGATGATGCAGATGCTGATGATGATGCCTCCCGGCATTGAAAGTTTTTTTTGCCGTTTTTTACAACAATTAAGGGGAAGAAGAAGAAGGGGGGGGGTTTGGAAGAAAGGGGGAGTAAAGGTCAAGCCCCACTGCTGCTGTCTGTCCGCTGCCTACTGCTGATAAGAGCTTGTGTGCTCTTTGTTTTTTGCTAAATAATTTTTTTTTGGAAGTATGTTTCCCCAGTTTTTTTATGGTCTGTACTTAATATTTTGACACACCAGACAATGCAGTCTTGACTGCAAAAAACAATGTTCGTGATGTCTGAAGGCACTCCCAGATCAGATTCAAGGGGAGTGTGCTTGAAACTGTCCCAGACAGTTTTTAAATATATCACTTGTTTTGATATATTTTTGATCTGCGAAGTTGATTCAAGTGTTGTGCAGATTAAGTTGATAATTGTTGACCATAAATGCCAAAGGGGGAGATTATTAATGCCACCGTTATGCACTAAGTGTTCGTGTTATTTTGTTGGCGAGATATGTTCGATAATATGTGCTTGGGTTTGTCCCTAAAGCTATTCATTCCGCTGTGCGAGAAAAGAAGAATAGTTGGCAAACTGTTCCCTCTGATGTCCCAGACAGAACCAAGGACACTTATATATGACAGTTTCCATAAATAGAAGATCTTGCGCGGATCCGTTCATGGAAGGCAAGATGTGTTTGATTGACTGCCTTGTGGAGTAGATACCGAGCTGCAAATAACCCTCCTATCCTAGGAAAGTATCTACACGTGTTTGGGAAGATCACAAACCATCATTCACCTTCCATATTGATGGCGGAAGAAGATCGACGCCAATCATGAAGTAAAGACTATATGAAGGCCGATTCTTTACAACAATCGGTGGACGACTTGTTAGATTCTTTTAGCATATTTTTTAGAGTCATTGTGGTTTGTGTTCCATATATTTACTAGTAGTTGTTCCTTAGAACAGTTCAACGTGATAGACTAGTTTTGAGTGTTTTTGAGTGAAACACATGAGGGGTTTTTTAATCCTGTTTTGTATGCAATCTCGGGAGAGATTGTAAGTTGAAGTCGTGGGTAGCTAGAGGGAGTCTAGTGTCACGGTTGTAAGGGGATCTTACAGCTTTCGACTGGTGAAAGAGTACGTGGAGAAGAACAGGCGACATAAGGAGGGAGTCCTGTATGTGTAAGAACCCTAATACACTTCATGAATGAGTAACAATCGAATCTTCAAGTTTGGGCGAAGTCCCCCAGAGTAGGTTGGTTAACCGAACTGGGTTATCAATCTCGTGCGTATTTTACTGCTTTATATTTTATATTCTTACATCTGTCCCACACATATCGTAGAACAGTTTACAAGCAGTATTGATTAAACACTTATGAGCACGGATTATCGCTTTTCAGGTATGTTTATAGAATGATAGCATAATATGACTTTTATTATTTTATTTAATTCTACAATTTGAATAAGATTTTTCATTTGATTAAATAGTTTGAATTGAATAATTTATAGAATCGAATATTATCTTTATGTTGCAAAACTTTGGTCAATTTTATAATATATATTCATATAAGTATTAAGCATAAAAAAATCATATGCATTAGCATATATAACTACGGATACAATTCCTTCAAGGGGCACACTTGTGTTAGACGGTCTAACGGATTCCTTGCGTTAGACGGATATTATTTGACCTAACAAAGTGACCCCTCTTTTTTCTTTTCTTTTTGATTTTTTTAATGGTCTTCCCCCTTTCCCTCTTTTCTTTGATATTCAATTTTTAATTTCTTTTTTTTTCTTTGGCACAATCGTGCTCTCTCTCTCTCTCTCTCTCTCTCTCTCTTTTTCTTTTCTTTCTTTGGCAGAAACGGCTCTTTTTTTTCTTTTATTTTCTTTAGCAAAAATGTGATCTTTTTTTCCTTTTCTTTAGCAAACACGTGCTCCCTTTTTTTTTCTTTTTTTTTTCTTTGGCAGAAACATGCTCCTTTTTTTTTCTTTGGCAGATTTTCTGCCCATACTTCACTACAATAGTTAATGATACTTTTCTTTCTAATTAGTGATACTTTTTTCCATAGTAATGAGACTCTACTTCACAGATAATGATGCTTCAACTCATAGATAATGATACTCATATGTGAGTTAATGATACTTCACCTCATAAATAATGATACTTCACCCATAGTTAATGACATTTATCTATTTTGATTCGATAATTAATGTTTAATCATCAATAATATCATATTATAATCCACTTCTGAGTTAATGATACTTCATCCATAATTAATGATACTTCACACACAGTTAATGATACTTCACCATATATATATCTAATGATACTTCACTTAATAGTTAATGATATTTATCTCAATTTGAGACTATGTTTGAACTGATACTTTTCTTTCTAATTAGTGAAACTTTGTTCTGCAATTAGTGATACTTTTCTTCTAATTAGTGATACTTTCTTCTGCAATTAGTGATACTTTTTTCCATAGTAATGAAACTCCACGTCACAGGTAATGATACTTCAACCCATAAATAATGATACTTATATGTGAGTTAATGATATTTCACATCATAAATAATGATACTTGAGTTAATGACCACTCATACTTAATGACATTTATCTATTCTTGATTCGATAATTAATGTTTAATCATCAATAATATCATATTATACTCCACTTCCGAGTTAATGATACTTCATCCATAATTAATGATACTTCACATCACAGTTAATGATACTTCATCGGATATATATATCGAATGATACTTCACTTAATAGTTAATGATATTTTGCCAAATTTATATCTAATGATACTTATCTTCATAGTTAATGATACTTCATTTCATAGCTAATATTACTGATACATCTTGTTATTGGTTTGATAATTAATGTTTAATTAACCTCAGAGCTACTGATACTTCATATCATAGATAGTGATACTTTACCTTATAACTAATTATACTTCTTTTTTGTGGCTCAATAATTAGTCAATCGCCAGAAAAAAATATATATATTTTTTTAAAATAAATATATACCCTAAAATGAAATTAGTGAACCCTAAAATTGAATTGAATTAATTTATTTTTTAAAATAAAATTTATTTAAACATGTATATTGCGCTTGATATATAATAATTATTAAAACAAAAAAGAAAAAAAAAAGAAAAAAGAAACGAACAAAACGAGAAGAAAGAAAAGAAAAAAAAGAAGAAGAAAAAGAAAAACTGGGAAGCTGCTCGAAAAAAAAAAACTGCACAGGCGCGTGAGCTATACGTGCCGCGTGTGGGGGCGCGTGTAGCTCACGCGCCTGCGCATGGAAGCTGGTTTTAGACGGGTTTGGGTATTATTTGACCCGTCTAACATAAAAAACCCGTTAGACGGTCTCATACAAATTTTTGTCTTCCTTCAAATATGACTTCATTTTACAGGAATTGTTAATTAAATCAACGTTGAGATTTCGGTCTAGCTTGTTAATTAAATCAATGTTGAGATTTCGGTCTAAGCTTTAATTTGAAAAGTAAAAAAAAAAAAAAAAAACATGTAACATATTGAGATTTTGGTCTAACTTTTTTTTTCCAGCAAATTTTAGTCCATATTTATTATTCCCTTAGTCTTATTCATATAAATTTGTTCCTTTTTTTTAACGTCCCAATATATAGATTGATTTCTATAATTATGTAGTTCATTTATTAATATATCACTTCATTTAATGATTGTTCAATTAATGTAGATTGTCAAAGAAAAATAATTATGGACATATTAGAAAATTTACATACTTAATTGTCTTTTTCAATCATTTGCTCAACCCTAATGAAAGCTTATATGAATGGAACGGAGGAGGGAGTAATATTTTTTGTATTATTTTTCATTTTAATTGAATATAATTAAAAAAACATGTATCAGAGTTTGTGATTTAATTAATTACAACTAGATTTTTTTCTTAATCTTAGATTGATAGTTTCAATCATTCAAATCCTAAATTGATAGTTTTCATATTTCAAGTATTTGATTAATAAATAACATATAGGGAAAAGGATCAAATACACCCCTAATATTTTCTATTAGGATCAATTAAGCTCCTGAAGTTTTTTTAGGTACAAATAAGCCCTTAATGTTGGTAAATTAGTAACATGCATGCCCCTCCCTACTATTTCCACTCCAAAATGGTTTGTGTCAAATTTTCTTCTATTTATTTTAATTTTATAACCAAACTTGCTCCAATTTCTTTATATTTTGTTTATAAATTATGTCAAAATCATATTATTATTATTATTATTATTATTATTATTATTATGAAAAATATAAAATAGTGAAATATTTTGGGCACTTTATTTTTCAAAATTTTATACATTTTTTTTAATTTTAAATTAATTGTTATAATTACTACTACAATATTTTTTTTACTTAAATTATATTATAATTTCCTTTACAGCCCAATAAAAGAATAAATAATTATATATCCTTGATATCAAACTTCAGCAAATTTAGTTAGGACATGTTATCCAATTAATAATGATGAGACAATTATACCAATAAAAAGTAATAATGAAATATAATAGTAAATATTTTCTGGCATGACAAAAATAATAATAATAAATTAATACTAAACCATTTTAACTGAGAAAATATATCATGTGTGTTGAGAAGTATTAGTTTATTTTTTTTAGATTTATTATTTTTAAAATCGAACTAAATATGATTTTAATTAAATACAAATATTAATAGTAATATAATTATTTAATATTATACTTCGTTGTTGTTTTTTACCATATTTTTAATGATAGATGTATGGCATGCAGTCATTTCGCGATCAAGATAAATTTGTTTATCATGTGCCCGCAGAGAGCGTAACTAGCTGTGAGTAAGGGTTAATCACATAGAGAGCCAATGCGATCTTACTTTCAGTCACTAATCAAAAAGTAAGGGGTTTGGTTTGTATTGTCACTAAACCAGAATGTAAATATGCAAAATTGAATAAGATAAATATCAAATAACAAAGTTTCCAAAATTTGAACTATAATCCAATTTAAATCACACTCATTCGATCATGGGCACACCAATTTTTCTACACGATTAAGTCACCCAGTTATGGAGACTAGATTCCTCGCTATGTCTCCTTATTCATCTTTTCAGAATAGGTTCAAAAGTGATTACTCTTCAATTAAACCTCTAACCTACCACTCACCTCGCGGTTTCCATAAGAGATGTAAATGAGCAGACAACCTTGTGCCCTAGACGAGCACAAATTTATTGTGTTTACTTATTCCTTGTGTGCCCACAATAACCCACCAAGTTCCCAGTTACCATTGGATTAACACACAGTCACGATTCATTAATCCATTTAACTCTAATGTGCCTTTTATAACTAAAGAGTGATCAGCTACAAGAGCCATATTAAACACATACTTACTTGGAACAAGTACGAAATTCGGCAGAAACTCAATCATGTAGTATTATGCCCACAAGGCCTCATGATTGATTAAGTGTGTTTTAAACCTTTATTTGTCATTCAAATCCCAGAATTAAAGATCTAGCTACTCATGCAAGATAGAATTGAAAATGCAGAAAATAAAAATATGGCAAGGATTAAAACTTACTGGAATTAAAATGGAAGATGTTGAACACCAACGTTCAACATTTAGCAGCATTCAAAACATAAACCTATTTTCTGTGAGCATGAAACCCGAGATTGTTCTTTCTACCGAAGAAACTTTTAAATGAAAATTAAAATGCAGAAAGTAAAGTGTGGACAATGTAGTATTCGAAGTGTGTTGTTTCCAAAAACCAACTAACTTAAATAGAGAAACATTTAATTCAAATTCCCCCCACACAGACGGGGTCTTCAACTTCTTCCGGATTTGTTATACTCGCATCAGTCTAACTGGATAAGCTTATCATCAAGTTGTTGGCTTAATCCCTAGAATTCAGGATTCACTTTATCTTCATTCGTTGATCTCGATCTCGATCTCTAGCGATTCTTATCTGCCCCAACAACCTCCAAACTTGATCCAATCGTCACTAGCTTATCCCTTCCAACAAATATCTGTTTTTCCTCGAATGCCCTTTATGCTGCCTTAGTTGAATCTGCATGAGTATTGTGGGCACGACATCATCTAGTTAGTTAGATCTTTGTCTGATATGGTTACACCGCTTCCCTTTTGTTTGGATCTCACTGAAGAAGTTCTGGGGTGCCCCTTAAGCTTTGATTTCATTGAAAACTGTAGACAAAATGTCTCTTTCGCTAGATTCGACTCTTGTCATGTCCAAATCACTTTTCTAGTTCATTTCCGACACAAAAGACACTAAAAAGACATTTATATAGACTAACATGCTCTGAAAAATACGAAATAAATGGTCTTATCACCGTGTTTGGGTGTCAACAATTTTTAATGGCATAATTTTTATAAGATTTAAAAAATTGATTGATAAAACATTGTAGTAGTAATTATAATAATTAATTTATAATAAACAAACTTTCTAAAATAAAGTGTCCAGAATATTCTAATGTGTTTAATAATAATAATAATAATAATAATAATAATAATAATAATAATAATAAGGGGAAGTCTCTTGTACATAAGATGTACATCAGACGGTCAACGCGTTGACCGGGTCAATGCGTGTTGACCCGGTCAATGCTTTGATCAAAAAATTCATCAAAATTAGTATCATTGATAATATTGAGAAGTATCATTTCAAGGTCCAAAAGTATCATTTGTATCAATAAAAAGTATTGCCAGAAAAAAATATAAAGAAAAAAACTGTTAATATCAATATCAATCGAAACACTAAAAAGTATCATTAAAAAAAAAAGTATCAGTTATATCCCTAAAAAGTATCACCCGATTTCACATTTTTTTGGTCAACGCTTTGACCGAGTCAACGCGCGTTGACCCGATCAACGCGTTGACCGTTTGATGTACATCTTATGTACAGGACTTTTTGCATAATAATAATAATAATAATAATATAAGAATGATTTTGACATTTTTTATAAATAAAGAGAAATTAGAGAAAGCATGATATTAAATTAAAAATAAATAGAAGAAAATTTGGAGTGGCAATAGTAGTGGAGGGCATGTATGTTACTAATTATCAACATTAAATGATTATTCGTACCTAAAAAAATTTCAAGAACTTAATTGATTCTAAGAGGAAACATTAGTGATGCATTTGATCATTTTCCCTAACATATATATCTTTTGGATCCGGAATTATAGGACTGGCTGTGTTTTTTATTTAAGATTTTGGTCAATCATTTTCTCAATAGGCAACTGGCAAGCAATGCAAGTATGCAACTAGGGTGTACCATTATGATAAGCTTCTAAAAACGTGAAGATAAGCTAGGTAGCAACTTTGAAACTCAATCATCACGAATATTATAATTCACTAAATCTTGTTCAATTCCCTTTTAAATTCCTTATCTAATGGCGGTGCGTGTTGCATTTGTATTGACGCAGCTAATTGATGTGATCAGTTAATTATTAACAAGAAATATAAATATATATAGTCCCGCTAGGGATAAGTTATAATGTAGACTGCTCTCTGTACGAAAAATATGAATAAATCATAACCTTTCAATTTGCATGGATGAATGGTTGAGATTAAAATTAAAAAAGATGTCATAATATCAATTTAATAGATAAATTATAAACAAAATAATATTAATGTAATCTGTCTATACTATAAAATAGAGTTTCCTCCAAAAATATTTCCTCCTAAAAACATCAAATCATCCACAGTAACTTTTTATTTTTTTAATGTCTCACCATCTTCTCTCTCAAACACACACATTTACAAATATTGTTTTATTATATAATTAATTTGTGATATATTCATTAACATATTTCGTTATATACATGACATTCAAAATATATTTGTATGAATGAATAAATATGTGAATTTTTGCATATTAAGAAGTGATTGATAACGTGTAGTAAATTTTATTATGTCAAATAATTACCGATATATATTAAATATATTAAATTAAAAAATCAAGTGAATTATTTGATAAAACATCATAATGGGAATCATGTTTATTATATATAGATATAACATTTATAATATTTTTTTAATTATATTAAACATGAAATGGTTAATAATTTAACATTCTAATTAAATGAATAATTAAATCAAACAAATATTAATATTTATAAGTTTATATAGTCTACTACATTATTTTTTAGAAAATATAGTCTTTAAGATTCATTACACTTTAGTATCCGAACGATGGATGTTTCTACACTTTTATCCCAAAATTTTAAAAAATTACATATTAACACTTAATGTTTGCACAAATGAACACTTATAGAACTATATCAATTTTTAAATCTCACAAATGTTAACTTAGATTGCTGAAAATCTTTCAAACTCAGTTTTTAGCTTATTTCATTTGTACAAATATTGAATGTTGTTGTTACTCTTCATAATATTCAACAGTCCATATTTACATTTGTGAGACAATAAAATTATTTTAACGTTATAAGCGTTAATTTGTGCAAAAGTTCACTATCGATATGTAAATTTTGAAATTTTTGAACAAAAGTGTAAAAGCGCTCAACGTTAAGTATTAAAGTATAATCAACCATATTTTAATGCAAATAAAATGAAGATTGATATATAATGAAGACATGTACGTACGCTACATTATTATAGTTTCTTAAATTGGAGTTTTTATATTTCAATAAATATTTATTAACATTATTTTGATTACATTTATTTGACATACAACATAATTATCAATTTCTTAAGAGTTAAATGTAATAAATCTATATAAATATACAACCCTAAAAATCTTTAAAATGAAACATAAGTTATTGTTATAATCTTTGTTCACATATATTTTTAATAACGGTCAATTGTACGTAATTATATATTTCATGAGTCACAAGTTGTGTTGGTTTGAAAGTTTTTATTTGTAAAAATAATGATAATGTAATTAACAAATGTTACTACAAATGTTGTATAAGTACAAGTGTTGCACAATTTATAATATAATATTTTGGTTGTAGTAGTTTATTAATTATTTAAGCTTATCAAGTAAAATATTAATTATATAAAATACGAAAATGTGACAATTATATTAAATATATAATAATTAAATTTGAGACCATGAGTATACCCGTGCATCGCACGGGTGGAAATCAAGTTTTATATCTATAATGATATGGAAATATCCAAATAAATCTTCATATCTTATTTTCTCTCTCTCTCTCTCTTTCTGTATCTCTCTCACACGTCTCTCTCTTCCTCCCCCTCTCTCTCATAGTCGTCGACCATTGTTGAGCCACTGTAGATCATTGTCTAAGTTACGAAATCGACATAACACCAAATTTAAATATTCTAAGCTACAAAATTTAATATCATAAGCACAAATTCCTCATTGTTAATAAGAACATTAAAAAACTCATGTTATACATTGATCGAAAATAAGAAATTTGATTGCATTTTATATAATATTGTAATGCATGTTATCAACAATTCTATTTATTATTATGTACCATTTCAATGATTATAATATTATAATTTCTTAAATTCCAGTCAGAAATAATTCATTGCTTGTTTTGTAACATTTTATGGATTCTCAAATACCATTTCATTGCATGATGCGTAACAACTTGATTTTTTAAAAATAGTATATATGATGACAATTGATGCTTTGTTAAGTGTTGTGTGTTACTTATTTATAAGAAAATAATCACTTACCCATAAAATTTTAAAAAAATTATAATGACGAGATATCTAATCATTCCTTGCAAAACACTAAATTATTGCTAAATTCATATCGATAGCCCTATGGATTAAGGATTTTTTTTTTTCACTTCTATTGTGACATGTTATTGCTTCTCAAATACCATTTCATTGCACAATGTATAAATTTTTATTTTAAAACAAATAGCATATAATTACAATTTCTAAATGATTCGTAACAATCAACAAATAAGAAAAATGAATTAATTAATTTCGAACACAAAAATAACTCATTATTTTTAACTCAACAAAAAAATATAAAAAATAACAAAAATATATAGTAAATGAATCATAAAAGATAAAAGGTATATAAGCAGTGTTGATGGATGATAAAAATTGTGGTGAATGAAACCGAAAAATGAAGAACTTTGATAAAAACTATAGAGAATATAAAATAGATAAAAAAAAATTCTACAGGATAAAACATAAAATTGCGTTGTAGTGGGAGAGAGAAATAAGGAAATAAAAATAAATGTGGCTATGACTTACCTATTATTGTGGGATTGAATTATCAAACCACTATGATATCCATATCTAATTTAAAAAATTATAATTAAAAAAGAAATATTAAATCACAATCTAAAACTACACCATTAAATTTAATAAATTTAATAGCTGTAAATAATTCCTATGTATTTCTCATACAAATATGCGTTCTCATTGAACCAAATGCAGTCCCGCAATATATTAAATAGGAACTACAGTTTTTCATTAAATCCAGTGATAATTCACTTACTTTTCATCTTATTGGTGCGACATATATAATATGATTTTAAAACAAAATTGACATTATATTTTACTATCTATTCACCATAACCATCTCATTGGTTTAAATAACGAAAGATTAATTTTAGCAAAGAACTCTAATTTTATGCATTGAGTTTAATTTAATACATTGTTTTCCTTTAAAAAAAGAAAAAACTTATTAACTCGAGATTCGGGATCAAAACTGTCAAAACACAAATTCTGACGTCGAATCATATATAATTCTTTATGAGTCTTCATCAAAGAACGTTGTTGTCCACTATTCAATTAATATCGGATTTCCACTATAATGTTGATGTAAGCGAGACATGGAAAAAAAAGAAAAAAAAAATCCAACCTTTTTTACGTAGGTCAAAACGTTATACTTTATTTAAATCAATAAATTCAACTCTTAAATAACATAAGTTGCAATTTGATCTTGATTTTTTTTTAAAACCAGTGTCATTTACTCTCATTTTGGTTCAAATCGAGTTATTTAATAAAATTACTGTAATCATCTGCTCCATTTGGAGATAAATTCGAGACTACTCGCGCTGGCACTATACTCAAGCCTTCTAAAATATGCATGATTATTTTAAACTTTTGAAGTGATATTTCATGTACAATCAATGTAGGGAATTGGAAAAAACATGCATGAATATCGATGTTATTTTTATCTGCTAATATATTGATAATATTTGTTTTTTTAGACGATATCAGCCGAGTTTTATAGGTATTGTATCGTCAATTTAGAAATAATATCAGGACACATATTTTATATCAACATATGAAGTATACATGAAATATTACTTAAACATATTGAATTATATATATATATATATATTAAAAAGTTCATAAATAATCTAATCAACAAACTATTGAATAACAAATTTAAAGTAAAATTTGGAAACTGAAAATAATAATTTTCCTAATTGTTGTAAATGTTAATTAAATTTCGGAAAGGGTAGGAGCTAGCTAGCCTTGTCGAGCTAACACGTGAAACTTTTGTGAAATTAAGCAGAGCACAAAATTTTGGTCGCATCAGTTAAGGAAAACGTTAGAGCTATCGACACGCGTCCCATTCTATAAACACCAAATTTGAATTTTGATTTGATGTAGCTTATAATTGTTTTGATTAATTAGAATTTAGGAGTCATTGAGCAATATTATCCAGACAGCCTAGCAGGCTGCTAACCATACATATCAAATCAGCACCATTGTAAAGGTCAAAGGTCAAATAATTTGTCAAAATTCGATTGGTTTTTACAGTTCGAAATGAAATGGGTCGGGTTATTATTGTACAAAATGGTTGGAGGTTGAATGCTTGCTACTCAATATTCTTGATTTAGCCTTAATTGATCTACACTCGATATTAGGCTATTGTTATTCTCGTGATCAATTTTAGTGTGGAAATTAGAACTCATCTCACATCATATATAATCATAAAAAATTAAAGACATGAATTGTTTAAAAAGTGTGATGATAATTTTGTAATATTTGATAAAAAAAATTCGACATATTAATCACGTAACGCCAAAACTCCTATCAGACTTTGTAACAAAAAATGAGTGAAATCAGACGCATCAGACGGGGCGGGTCACAGGTCAACACGCGGGTCAATCCTGACCCAACCCGTCTTGCCAAAAAAAAAACTGGTAAAATGCAGTATCAATCTTTACACTAAAACGTACCATTTAAAGTGCAAAAAGTACCAATTGTATCATTAAATAGTAACTGGTCTGCTACTTATCTTTTATGAGTTTATGTAATTTAAATTGTGATTTTTTTCATTTCAATAAATATTTAGACTTTGAGGAGGGAGGGGGTTTAGGTTTTTTATGGTTCATAGTTTTTTTTTTTTTTTGGGGGGGGGGGGGTGGTTTAGGGTTTAGTATTTTTTTTTTGGTGTTTTTAGGGGTTTATTTTGTGTTTTTTAGGGTTTTTTGGGGGTGTTTTTAGGGGTTTATTTTGTGTTTTTTTAAAGTTTTTTTTTTGTGTGTTTTTAGGGGTTTATTTTGTCTTTTTTAGGATTTTTTGGGATGTTTTTAGGGGTTTAGGGTCCATTAAATTAATTTTAGGATATATATTTATATTTATTTTAAAAAATTAAATTAATTCATTTCAATTTTTAGATTCACTAATTGTATTTTAGGGTCTACAATTTTGGGGGAAAACACAAAAAAAAATCAAAAAAATAATAAAAAAATATAGCAGGCACGTGTACCCCACGCGCTGCGCGTGGGTGCGCGTGGCCCGCGCGCGTGTGGTGCACGCGCCTGCAGAAAATAGTTTTTTTTTTTTTAAACTGGACCAGGTCGGGTCGGTCTGATGGGCCGGCCCATCAGACTAGTGTACAGGAGACCTCCTCTTAACATAATTCACTAATACTTATTTTTTCTTAAAAAAAACACGTTCATAGACAAATGTTACATCCAGCATTGTATACTGTTGTAATTTAAATTTCCCTTTTCGTGTTCTACTATCAAATTTATATTTTTCGTCTTTTTTCTTCAATTTCAAATTTTGTACTTTATTTTAATTTTTAATTATTAATCAGAGTTAATTATATCTGATTACGGTTTATAATTATCTTCTAGTAGTTAATTATCAATTTTTAGTTAAAATGGAATAAAAGGACAAAATTGAGCAAACGGAAAAATAAAAGGACGAAAGGCAAAACAAGCAAGAGTAAGTTTTGTCACACCTTTAATACGAAAATGAAATACAATGATTATTGCTTAAATAAAAATTAATCACGTAAACTTTAAAATGAAATTAAAAGAAAAAAATAAACCTAATGAAAAAAAAAAGAAAAAAATTGTTAAAATGAAATAAAATATAAAATTGAATAAAATGAAAAAAATAAATGGAAAAAATTGAACGAAGGAAAAAAAAAGTACTAAAGGGATGGGAGCGGCACATGAGATCATCTAATTCAAAATTGTGTCAAACGTGTCTTAAACATCAAAATCATTAGTTTTTCTTTCATTTTCTTCTTCCATTTTAATTTCTATTGATTTAGCATAATTTTACATTATTATTTAGGGTTTAAATTTTTTTTTGTATTTAATTTTCTTTTTTAGTTAATATAATTAATTTTTGGGGTTGATATATTATTCCAAATTTAGGGTATATAATTTTTAAATTTTAGCAATAAATACAAAATAGAATTAGTTATAATATAAACACAATTAAAACTACACAAATTTGATGTTATCACACGGTTAAAACATGCAATTTGGACTAGAAGATTTCATCCGAGGATCCCATCGGCGCATGTACCATAAGAATAAAATCAGTAAACATAGCATCACCTTGGAGATGGTCTACTGGTGGAGTGGTGTTATCTTGAGGCCAAATGTCATAAGTTCGAATCCCACCGCCAACACCACTAGGTGTGAGTCTATCATACCTGATTTTCCAAGTGTAGTTTATCTCCCCTATGTGGTTTACAGGCTATTACACAGGGGCAGACTTTACCCAGTGAGCAACTCGATAGCGGCTGCAGCTTACTCTGGATATAAAAAAAATCAGTAAACATAGCAATCGGTCCAATATATAATATATTATATGCACAACATAATATCATTCCTAACTATAATATATGCATATACTTGAAATAATTTGTCAGATTAAATTAAAAATAGGCAAAAATTATTACTTATTATTTAAGAGACATTTGCAAATTGCAAGGGTAAAAAAAAAAAAAAAAAAAAGATTAGTGCTCTATTTGAACTAAAAGTAAAGTTTAGCACTCCTTTCGCAACCATCCATAGTTTAGTACCATTTTTTTTTATACATATACTATACTTTGATAACCTTTTGGGAAATTATCCCCAATTTGGATATATCATGTCATTTGGAAATTCTTAAAAAACATGTTTCAACGAATGCTGATGTGAGACAAAACAATTTTCAATAATATCATTACATGTATGAATTTTAGTTCTTTATTTCTTTGTTAACATATAGCTTGAAAGTTTTTTTTTTAAAATTATAGATATAAAGTTCTAACAACTTGATAAGGCAAAGCTGAAGTAAGTTAATGAGCTCAGCTTCAATATTTTAATTTAATGTCCAAAACATATCACCTAATCTTATCTCCGTTTAAATTAAATGAGGTGCATTAAGGTTGTTAAGTGACAACAATTAGGCCAAATTAGATATTATTGAAAACTCAAAGGAGTCCACAAAAAAAATGGTAAAAATCGTGCAAAAAGGAGGTGGAAAATCAATACCAACTAATTAAATAATCCAGCAGATAATGAGTGAGTAGGACAGCCCACACTCCACCAAACTTGATTTTGCACACTGCTAATAATATTTTGAATTTAATTATAAAAAAATCCCCACCATTTGATTATTCCACCACTAGAAACAAGGAGTGCTTGCCACGTGTCGACTTCCTAACTCCATTACATAAACTCAAAAACGACAAATTCTTTTTCTTTTATATTTGCATATTGCCCCCGTCATCTTCGTCAAATCTCACATCACGCCCTATTAAGATTTCCTCATTGCTTAATTGATCTACCTATGAAGAAAAATTAGTACTAAAATTTTGTTAAAGGGGCTTTTGTGTCGAATGATAAACCTAAGTTAATCAAGTTCTCTTTCTTTTTTTTCTTTTTTATTTTTTTTAATTTCTCAATGAATTTTGAGAATTTGTATATATAACTAACACTTCAAGTTAATTTACAAATTTTAACTGAAACGTATCTAAATTTGCATTGAAATGGTAATTATTAAGATAGAAGAATTTAAAAGGGATAAAACAAAATTAAGTGGGGCAATAATGTGCAAGACATGGATAGTGCTTTTTGAAAAGAATAATAGAGATAGGGAAAAAAATTAAAGAAATAAAAGTGGAGTGACCATGGGATGAAAGTTATTTCCCTTTCTTTGAAAGTGATTGCCCCCATTGGGAAGTCTCCATAGTGGAGACGAGATCAAAGGGCAATCTAGTCCATGTGAACTAACATTTCAATTTATATATAATTACTCGAGTATTTTGGTTTAGAGTTTAGTGCATTTGGCAATAATGGCCTCCTCTAGTCTATAAATTGAAGGTCGGTAACAATACCTTCCAACTCCAAGATATCAAAATAAAATGGCCCAAGGGACTGTAAATTAAATCGTTCATCGTGTTCGAGCGATTTATATCATTATGTCACTTCATTATATAGCGCTTTGAGTTTATGAATACTATATCTCACAATAGAGATCACGACACATCATATCAATAGAGTGTTTCACAGTGTAAATTAAAGATTATTGATGTGTCGTGATCTCTGCGATGGAATGTAGTATTTCTACTATGTTATATAATTTCCCGCCAAACATCAATTCTCGGAATATATTTACCTGATATCCAAATTTTGGAAAATCGTGGAGGAAAGATGAAAAAATTATAAAAGAAAAAGGTGGGTTTAGAATTTTAGTCTGATTTAATTGGGGAAAAAAGATTGTGGAATATTTGCTCCCTCTTCCCACTCGAGAGGTAAAATCACTAATTAGTCTAATAATTTGACTAGTTTGATTCTAGATCCACTATGATTTAATTCTAAACCTAATGAGTAGTTGCACTGCACTTTGCCATTAATAGAAAGTTAAAAGAATCAAATATGGTAAAAAGGTAATTATATAATTTATATGTACCCATGATGTTTTTTCCTCGGATTGACCCGATCACTATAAGAACTCCCTATCACTATTTTTTTGTCCTGTTCTATTTCTATTTTGCCTATATATATATATATAGGATTTGGTTCAAATGAGAACAGTGCTTCATGTAGGAACGTGAGAACGGGCTTGTTTAGTGTAATTTTAGTGCTTTTCTTACTGTATTTTGATGCAATTTTTTAATTTTTTTTAATGCTTTTCTTATTGTATTTTAGTGCTAGATGATTTAGCACCAAAATAAAATAAGAAAAAGCACTGAAATTACACTAAACAAGTCCGTTCTCAAGTTCTCACACCAAACTTAGTTCCTATTATAACCAAACTTAGACACACACACACATCATTAATTAACATTCACTTGAACAGAGCTCATTGAACAAATGGAAACAAATGGAAGGTTCTTGGCATCAAGAAAATGATAAATATCAAGAATCTCGAATGTATAATGATCTCTATCATCTGCATCATTTATTTACTATTAAAGAAGTGGACTAACTAAAAAGGATTCTTTATATTTTTTATATAAACTATAAGTTTTTTTTTTTTTTTTATAAGTTGCCTTTATTTATATTGCTTATATGTGAGTGTACTTTCGGGCCCCAAAAGGAATATATATTATTGATTTTAGTAATTAATTAGTGTAATATATAGGGGTTTAGATATTATAAATTAATGAAAGTACAAGGAATATTTATGCATATATGTAATTTTAGTCTACTATATTCTAATTTCTGCGTCAAATGAAAAAAAAAATCTTCAAGATTAATTTTTCTTTTCTAGGACTAGGAATTATGCTCACGAATATATAATATTAGGTCGATTGACTTAAGTTAAAAATTAGAGAATAAACTAATTCGGTAGATAAGATTAGGACAGTTTTAATTAAGGGGCATATATATTTTAGTCGACAAGAAGTCTCAGATTCACCGATATTGTTCTACATGAATAATTCTATCAAGATAAATTATTTCTCAAGATAAAAAAAATGTGAATTTTGTTGGGGTCACTGTGCATCTTCCAACTTCGTTTAGGCTCACAATTTCTAATTAAGATTCTGTGTGGATGCTGGGATTAGATAAGGAAAAAAAAAGACGGTGGAGAATATATACACACACCGGAAATGTATTGTGAATTAATTGCATGTACAAGATGCGATTGGGCATCTCATGCACGTAGCTTTATTCTAAATAGTGGTTAGTTTTCTTTATTTTTATGTCTAATATTACGATCAATAGTTGTATATGTAATATTAGTAGTACGGGGTATCCTTGAATTTTGCTTGTAAATTTTAAATTAATATTTATTTTTTTTTGCTTGTAAAATTAAAACTCTTGAATAGATAAGAGTTCGAAATCTGCCAATCGGCTATCCTTGATTATATATATATCAATCACACTCGAAAGATGTGTGATATGTAATCCCAGAGATAATGATTCAAAATATTAGACTAATCTGCCATTAGTATTAATTAAAACTTTATTACATAACAATCCCACTATATATGATAATCAAATAAAATATATTTTAGGGATTGTAAATTTATGAAAAAATAAAGGGAAAATGTATAAAAACACACTTAAAGTATATATTGACCCAATTCCGATTAGACATTTAATGGATCGATTGAGCTGATTAAAATATTTTAAGGAGTCGAATGAGATGAGTCATACTTTAAGTGCTTAACTGGGATTGAGCTATATCTTAAATGCTTTCTTGTACCTTCTCCCAAAATTTAATATATCTAACCAAACAATAAATTATTAATACATATATATATTGCAGGTATTTTAAAAGAGACAAACATAATATTGATATATATATATATATGTATGTGTATATATATACATATATATATGTATATGTATGTGTATATATATATATATATTACTCACACACCCGACCTGGTGGTATTGAGGAGATTCGAACCCGTGACATTTGGTCTCCAAGCAACCCAACATAATATTGATATTTTATACTCCCTCCGTCCCATAATTATAGTCCACTTCCCCTTTTCACACAGATTAAGAAATCACATTTAATATGTATTGGAAATATACAATTTACAATATTTATCCTATATTGCCCTTATTTTTTACTATATTAATTGCATTCATACTATATTAAATAGGGTTATATTTGTAAAAGAATATTTAAATACAATCCCAATTTAGAATAGGACTATAATTTTGGGACATCCCAAAAAGGAATAATGGACTATAATTATGGGACGGAGGGAGTATGGTAAAAGGCATTACAATCAAACATATCAAATTTATCTCATATTGCCTAGAAAATGTACACACATAGGCGGATCCGGGAGGGAGTGCTGGGGGCTGATGTCGGACAGTCGAAGGGAAGGAAGATTAAGGGTTTCGTGTGTGTTACTAAAAATAAGAAACATAAAAGAGTAAGAGAGCAAGTGAGGTGAGTCGGAAGGTTGAAGAAGAGGAGAGGATGAAGAAATTGAATAATCTGGTGTCCCTGGTGGTGGGAGACGGGGGTCTGAGAGGTTGGAGAAGGGAAGATAAATGTACAGTATTATAAATTATACAATATTTTAATATATTTACCTCTTCATTAAAGGATAAAGTAAAAGTGTTGTTTTTGAAAAAAAAAACATTTCTATTAAAAAAACTTCTTAAAAAATATAAATCATAAAGAAGGCTAGAAGACTGATTTGAAATAAATAAAAAATCCACATTTTTTTTTCTATTTTGATCTTGGTGGGCTGCTCTTCCAAATTTCTGACAAATATAATACTAATCATTCTTATATATTATTTTATTTTATTCTAGCTTTTCATATTTTTATAATTTTTAGATCATTTTCAATGTACTTAACTAGTTTTAATGTATGAATTTTTTTATATATTTTTATCTCTATTATGATTTTGATTTTTATATCATTTTATGTTAATATTAAATATAAATATCTAATTATGTGAATTTTTTTTACATTGTACACAATCATTTGAGATCCTCTAGTCCCAACTTGTGTGTGTCAACTGTGTGCCAAGCCTCAAAATTATTGATTTTTCTTTTATTTTTTCTTCAATTTTAATTTCTTTTGGTTAAATATAACCTTAGATTATTATTTAGGTATTATTCCACCCATTGAGGGTTTATAATTATTTTTTAATATTTAATTTTTATTTTTTAGGTATTATAATTGATTTTTGGGGTTGATTATTCCAAACTCAGGGTATATAATTTTTAAAAATTTCAAATTTTTAGCAATAAATATTAATTATGATTAGTTATAATATAATAAATTTTATTTTTGTAAAAATATTATTAACAATACACAATTTTAACATTGGCACACGGTTGACACACAAGTTGGGACTAGAAGATCTCTTTTTTTTGTGGGTAAAAAGTTGCATATAAAATTGAGATAAACTGTACAAAAAAATAAATAAATGAAATCCCTTTGACAAGTCCAAAGGGGGGGAACAACTACACAGAGTAAAAACTCAGGCAGCAGGGGTGGGGAGGTTGTACAAAGGTTTTAGCCTTAACAAGAACACCAAGAAAACTCACTAGGATGAACTATAGTAGTAAGTGAAGCGAGATAGATGAACTACAAGAGAGCCTCCACTATCTAGGATAAGTGAGGCGAGAACAATGACTCCTGCTATCTAGGATAGTTGAAGTCAAAATACACGGGAACAAGGGCATACCCCCAGCTACAACACATGGGGACCAGAGGTGGGTAAACCATGTGATACTTGACCTTATATGTAGCCTAAAAGGTCAACCAAACTAACAACCTCGCAGTTTGGGATGAGGGGTTATATTAGGTCATAACCCTAGCCAACATCACCCTAAATGCAATGGGGTGGGCCTCATTAAAACCTTACCATGAACAAAAACCTCAGTGGGAAAAACATAACGGATAATGAAAGAGTACCCTCTAGATCTAGTAATCATGAACAAATATACAATGAAAATGGCACAATCTTTGATAAAGACCGAAACACATACTACTTCACTAGCCAATTAAAAGAATTAAAGCATCAAGCCTACTTAATTAGGCTGTAGAAAAACTCAAAGCTCAAACTCACACAAACAGGGAGATGTAATAGCACTCAAAGGGCAATGGTTTGTGATCATGCCAAAGCCACGAGTAGGGTAATAGCCCAAGACCTAGACTTATTAAGGACGAATAACCTATCTTACTTTCTCACGTGGGAAGAATGCATAAAGCATTTGATAGGTGTGCACTTTAATCTTTTTTATGATTTCTCATGGGTCGAAAACCTTATTCTAAAAAATTAGGCCACACATTTCTTTCCAAATGAAGTAGACGGCAGCTGCAAGTGCGAACTGTTTTGCTTTTTGTTTGATTGAAGAGCCACTAGAATCCCTTTTGCACCACTTGATAGTGCTGAGGATTGTTGAGTTACCCCATCATATGTTCAACCAATCTTTAATGACACTCCATAAGGGTGTTGTTACTGCACAATCAAAGAACAAATGTTTAGAAGATTCAAAATCGAAGTCACAAAGAGAGCAAACCTAATCAATGTTAAGATATCCAAGTCGGTCTCTTGTCATAAGTCTCTCTCGTAAACCCAACCAAAGGTAGAATGAGTGTTTTTGTGGAATGAGAGGCTTCCAAATAAAACTCTTCCATAACTTCTTTTTTCTCTTAGGTCTGAAAAATTTATAGGATTTTGCAGTTCCATTAGGAAGCGCGAACCATCCACATAGCTTGCGCTTAGCCAAAGGGGATATGAGTCTCATTTTTTCAATCAAATTATCTCTCATTTCAGCTAAATTTTTCAACAATGGCAAGTCCCTGTCATGTGGTGTCCATAACCAAGGATCCTTACCCTTTAAGTATTCTCTATGAATCCATTTTATCCACAATGTGTCCGTTTTTTCATGGATATTCCATAGAGCTTTAACAAGGAGGCCTCGATTCCATGATCTAATTTTCTGTAGTCCCAACCCTCCTTCTTCTTTTGGCATGCAAATATCTTTCCAAGCTGCATGGTTAACTTTTGAGTCCCACAGAAACCGACGACAAAGTTTTATAATTTTATATGTACAAGCAGACGACAAAGGAAAAATTTGGAGTCAATAGCATACCACACCCTGAAGGACTGATCTAACGAGCTCCATTCTTCCCGCGTATGATAGTGTTTTTGCTGACCAAGAATTGATAGATGATGCATGTTGTTGATTAAAGGGGAGTAATCTAAAATGGTCAGCCTCTTCGTAGCAAGAGGGATGCCCAAGTACCGCACTGGCCACATCCCAAGTGGGAAACCTACAAGTTGTTGGATGGATTCCAGTTCTTGTCTCGATAGCCCCGCCGTGAATATAGTTGATTTATCTATATTAACTTAGAGTCCCGAAGCCAATTCAAATTCCACAAGGTCTTCATCAGAATTTCCACTGACATATAGTCATCTCTTGCAAATAACATCAAGTCATCTGAAAATGCAAGGTGAGTGATTTTCAGTTCCTTACATCTTGCATGGTAGTTGAAGTTATTGTTGGTAGTCCGAAAAATCCAATAGTCTAGCCTAATATTCTATACAGAAAAGGAATAAGTATGCTGATCTCGGATCTCCTTGCCTTATTCCACGTTTAGCCTGGATAAAATCCATGAAGTCCTCTATTGATTGAAATGGAGTAGCTTTCAGTGGAAACACACTCCATAATCCAATGAACCATTACCAGAGAAAGGCCACTACCTGTCAAGACTTCCTTAAGGAAAGGCCACGAGATAGTGTCATAATCTTTCATCAAGTCGATTTTAAGCATGCACTTTGGGGCATTTCTAGAGCATGGGTATTTCCTAATCAGTTCTTGCACTAGGAATATATTGTCTGTGATACTTCTCCCCTTTACAAAAGCTGATTGAGAGAGAGAGATAACTGAGGCCATGATTCCCACTAATCGATTCGAAATGATCTTCATGATTAATTCGTAGACTACGTTGTAGCAAGCAATTGGTCTAAAGTCTCCCATTTTATGGTTATGAGATACCTTTGGAATAAGTGCTAAAATGGTATGGTTGAGTTGTTTGAGAAGCTGTCCATTTTTAAAGAATTTCATCACTGCTTCACAAAGAGAAGGACCAGTGGTAGGCCAAGTCGATTTGAAGAAAGCAGAAGAGAATCCATCTGGCCCTGGTGCCTTTTCATCTCCTATGTCAAAAAGGGCATCCTTAATTTCTTGGTATGTGATAATGGTAGTTAGTTTACGTCCTTCTTCCACAGAGATAAGAGGTTTGTTTTTTAGGACTTCTAAATATATCTGGGCAATCAGAGCTTCCACCCAAGGAGGTTAGAGTAGAACTCCACAAAGTCATGCGAGATTTGATCAAGATCCTCAATTATTAAGCTATTTTCACGCACTAGAAGTGTAATGTGGTTTCTCTTTCTATTATTTTTACTATGTAATGGAAGAATTTAGTGTTATGATCATTCTCTAAAAAGTACTTGTGGTTTGCCTTTTGGCTATAGAATTGTCTTTCTGTCTCCGCTAAGAATAGTGCATTTTTTCAAAGTTCCTTGGTTATCTCTCTCAAGTATCTATCCATCGGATTAACATCAAGATTTACTTCAATAGTTTCAAGAGCAGCTTTAGCCTCCGATGCTCTAGCAGTGATGGCCTCAAATTCATTCTTGTTCAACTCCTTGAGATAGCGTTGTAGTATCTTAAGTTTTTTTTTTGCATATAGAAATTGAGTTGTTCCAAAACCTCTATCATACCACTCCTCCTCAACTAGTTGTAGGAACTTCAGGTGTCGAATCCACATGTTATGAAATTTGAATGGTTTGAGTGCTATAGTCACTTCTTGGAATAGTTTAATTATCACTGGGGTGTGGTCAGAGAACACCCCTCTTGTTAAAAAATTTGCTTTGCATTCCCACTCATTTTCCAGCCATGCATTGTTGATCATGACTCTATCCAATTTGCTTCTAATTGATCCATCATCTTTGGACCATGTGAATCTAGCTCCAAAAGAATATGCATCTGTGAAATTATAAGAGGCACAAAAATCATTAAACTCACTCATGTCATATTCTTGAGGTTGGGACCCCCCTACCCTATCATCCTCACTTAAGAGACAATTAAAGTCTCCCATGATAATCCAAGGTAAGTTTTGTTCCAACTCGGGAATACGAAATGAGTCCCAAAGAGAACGGCGATCTGGCACTGACCAACGACCATACATGAACGAAGCAAAGAATAAAGAGTTGGAAAGTTTACACCTTATCTTATAGTGGATCACTTAGTCAGTGGAGCTCGCAACTTCGAGCGTTGTAGTTTGGCTATTCCATAGGACTAAGATCCTGCCATCCTTGACCTCTTCGAAGTTGTTTGTCGCACTCCAATCTACAAAATAATTGTTAAGAAAAAAATTAAGAGCACTAAGTTTGAGTTTTGTTTCGATGATCACCAACACATCCACTCTATACTTCCGTGTCATAGCTTGCACTTCCTTTTGCTTCAGGGTTTGATTCAACCCTCTAATGTTCCAGGCTTGTACTATCATTTCATACCCAGGGTGTTCCCTTGCTTAGGAGGGGGGATTTTGTTTTGTTTTTGAATTTGTATGAGGGACCTTCCGGTATGCTAGGATTTTTTGAAAGGTCGAACGCCGATTTCTCAAACAGATATGATCCTTCTTCACTCACGTCATAAGAATTAGAGGAAGTAAGAGAGGAAGATTTTATCCCCCATTTCTTATTCTTTTTTCGTCCTTTGATTTCTAATGCCTCTTGGTCTCGTATGGCGGATAACAGGTCCAAGCTTGTTGAGGTTGCAATTATCTTCTTATAATGCTATTGAGTGATGCTTGCATTTTGGATAGGATCCTCGTTGTCTCCAAGCCCATCTCCTTTGCAAGTTGTTTTAAGATCTCTGATAAAATATTTGATTCACACCTTTTCTATCATACTCTCAATGGAGTGGGTCTCCACACCCAGAGGTTCCTCTATATTTAAGCATAATCTTGCTTCACATTGTTCAGACTGATCTGATTGACTTACCTTAGGGTATACATAGGTTGCTTCAGCACTCTTTGGAGGTGCATGCACAAGACTGATGATAGGAACCTCACCCGATGATGGCCCACCCTCCAAGCTTTGTGTTGGCTATCTCTTTAAATTTGCATACTTCCACCGAAGTTGATTAATTTCCTTCATCAATGCTTTTTGCCTTTAGTAGTGTTTTTAGATCTTCCGGAATGATCTTGGAGGAAACGCTTAGTTCCAGTAGTCTTTTTATAAAAGGGGTGTTGAGCCATTTTTCACCTTTTTCCATTGTGAGTCTATTTAGATCTGAGAATTTGAAAGACATGAATATTCATTTACACTTAGCTGAACCCAAAGTTTTGTAAGTTTCTATCTCATATGTAGCCTTGGGTCTGCTTCCTTGTTTTCTCTTCCTCCAATTGTTTGGTTTCCCTTATTATCCCATTTTCTTCGATCATTGTTGTTTAGCCTATTCCAATCAATGTTATCTCTCTTTCGCTTTGGCAATAAGCTCTGTAGTGTCCAAACCTATTACACTCAAGGTAAAGTTTAGGTCAAAACTCATATTGGAATTCAAGTTTAGAAATGTACTCATTCGGGCTAAGAATTTCCAGCTGCATTGGGGGTTCCTTTGTATGTTTGATTGCCACTAAAATTCTGGCATAGTCTAGTTTTTCCTTCAAGTAGGTAGCTGTGTCTATCATGATTGGTGTTCCTACTATTGAAGCTATCTTTCCCAATGCATTTGTATTCCAGAATTCCATAGAAATATTATAAACATTTACACAGACTTGAATATCTTATCTTATTAGTTTTTCAAAAAAGAAGTCTTGAGTGAGCAGATGCAATGTTATCGGCCTCTTGTAAATTGAGTAAGGCCCTTTTCCATGGATTTCCAGCATACTTCTCCTATCTTTGAACCTGAAAAAGATAAGCCCATTAGTATGACAAGAAACTTTAGGCCTTTGAAGGCCATGAATTTGCCAAATCTTCCACAACTTTTACTCATGGGAATCTTCCCAAGCATATGCTTGCAAGACAGTATCCCCACCCAATTTCCATTAGAACAACATCATCATTAATTAGGCATAGTAATTCCTGAGGTTCATCAACCGCAAATTCTGGGAAAAATGGGAGCTTTATTTGTTGAAGGGTTGGGGAAGTAGAGGGGTTTTTGTTCCTTTATCCCTTTTATCTGCCGCTTCTTCATCTTCCAAACTCGTGACCACAAGTAGATGCTCAGGAGGGGGGGGGGGAATTCTCTGAGCCAGCCATTCAAGCTTGTTAATTCTCTTAAGCCTATTGCTAGTCGATGACCCCACAATCCAGCAGAGTCCGAGCTTAAGATTGGATGACTACTTTCAGATCTTTGTTGTCATTCACGATTTGATGCGAAGAAGGGTAGATCGTGTGGCATGGCCTGCGTTGTGGCAGAGTGAATAAATCCCTAGCCGCCACTCCCCTTGGACACGTGAAATTTAGCTTTCGCCGTAAGCAAGTTTTACTAATATACCTTTGGTTTTTAGTTTGTAATTTGTTTTTGTGGTAATGGGAAGATGATGGAAAGATGAAATCCTGGAATACTCTATGATTTACGGAAGGATTTCAAGTGGCAATGGCTAAATTTGTGATACAAGCTGTGAATTCTAGTGAGAGAAAATACTTAGTGTGAAGCCTGGAGAGAAGACAGAGAAAAAAAATCTCAAACACGCTAATTATTATAAAACATTCCAAAAACCAAGATCTCTACTGGTAAACAATGTAGCCACCTAATATTTTTTTCTGGTTCCGCCACTGTATATATATATATATATATAGATAAATAGATATATATAGATACACACACACACACACACCATATCTTACACCATCCAATAACAAGTATCTAATGAATGGGACTTAATACAAAAGACAGTAACAAATTCGTAAACAGTAAAGCAAGAAAAGGGTATGGTTGACGGATCCTTTAAAAATAGTAAGACATTTTTACCCTTTAAACCCCAACACCAAAAAAATATCATAACCCCATACTTATAGCCGCTCTTGTCACTTCGCTTTTCTACAAGACTATAACTAAAAAAATAACGATGACATAAATTGAAATTATCGTCTCTGATACAATTCTATTGGTGGGTGGTTTCTCTTCTCTGCATGCATGCATGTGTGATAAGCTCTTCACTAACTATTCTCCTGCATGGCTCTTCACAGATTAGCAAGACCAACACCATTGCTGTTTGTCTGCCACATCACCGATCTTTGCTTAAGGAAATTTCTATCGCTATAACCGTAGATATATGACGGAGCTTTGATCTTTAATAATAACCATCGATTGTTAATAAGATCTCACATGTGTTTCTTTTGTGAGAAGAAACCAGAGCTTTGCTCTCAGTATAAATACCTCATATTGTAATAGATATTTTAGATTTTGAATAAATGATATTTTGAATTGCATTTTAGATTTTTTTTCGGTTGATCCATATGCATGTTCATATGAAATTCTCACTCAAATGCTACATGGTATCTAGAGCCATACCTTTTTCTCATTAAATTCTCTTCAATCGATTTTCACAACATTCATTTTTTTTTATCCATTGATTTTACCAATTAAATCCGAATATACCGAAGCAAAATCGGAGAATTCCATGGAATCAGTTGATCATTGAGGAAAGAGGCTTTCATGTAGCTGCTGATATTGCAGCTATGAACGATCATGGTGATTGTAGTCAACATCATGGAGCTGTTCTTACAAATCAAGCAACGGAGAGGAATTTACAAGGAGAGGATCGCAGAGCTGTGATTACTTATAGGGAACAGATTAATGACGTTCTCTTTGTTCATGCAACGAATCATCCTATTATGTTACTTACTACTGATCTTCTCAGTGGAAATAATTTTCATAGCTGGACAAGATCTGTTAGGAGAGGATTAGCCGCGAAGAATAAACTAGATTTCATCGATGGCTCTATAGAACCAGACATTAATTCACCAGATTACAAACAATGGTTAAGGGTGGACTATTTGGTTTTTTCATGGATTCTGAATTCTATAACTAAGGAATTAAGTAGGGGCTTCTAACATATAGAGACATCCAGAGACCTGTTGATTGAATTAAATAAACGATTTGGAAGGATTAATGGTCCTCAACTTTACAAACTAAGAAGAGAATTGGCAACCTATAGCCAAGGAGGTCAGTCTGTTCTACACTATTACAACAATCTACAGGGGTTGTGGGATAAAATCAGCATTTTAGTGCCTTGTCAGCCATGCACATGTGCTGCTGCTGATTCAAGTAGACAAAATGAGGAAGGAGAGAAGCTTATGCAGTTCCTAATGGGACTGAGTGACTGTTATGAGGCTATTCGTAACCAGATCTTAATTTTGAACCCCTTGCCTTCAGTGAGTCAAGCCTATAGCATGATATTGCAAGTCGAAGATCAGAAAGATGTGTCCTCTTTGTATCCAGAAGAAGGGGAACATAATGCTTTGTACACAAATCAGAAGCACTTTGGAAACAAGGCAGAAGGTTATAGAAGAAGATTAACTAGAGAAGAAAAATAGAAATTGAAATGCTCACATTGTGGTGGAATTGGGCATGAGAAGCATGAGTGTTTTGAATTAATTGGTGTACCAGATTGGTATAAGAAGTTTAAAGCTGATAAGTACAGAAATAAAGCTAATCTGGTAGAGGAAGATGATACATCAAGTTTGAAGGATGGATCCTCAGTGCAGTCAATTGACTCTATGATTGAGATGAGCAAAATTATACAAGCAGAGGTTGCCAAATACATAGATAATTATATGCAGAAATTTGGGAGTGCTGGGAGTGCATCTAATGCAGCTAACTTGGTTGAAGTTACTGATAAAGACAATGATGATTCACAAACTTACATGGGACATTATGCCTTTGGAATAATGGATGGGATACAACAAAATGTGTGGATTATTGACTCGGGTGCTAGCATACATATGTGTTGCAATGCAGCTTTGATGCACACAATGAATAAACTGGATGTTCTTCAAAAGATTTATTTACCAGATGGTTCAAGCATCATGGCAGAATACTCTAGAGAAGTTAGATTGTCAGATCACATTGTATTACACAAGGTTCTATTTGCTCCAGCATTTACACATAATTTGATCTCTGTGGGAGAATTAACCAAAGATGTAGATGGAAAAGTGTTGTTTCTACCAACACACTGCCTTATTCAGAGTCACAAGCAGGATCAGTACCTTGGAATTGGAAAGTTGAAAGGAAAATTATATGTTATGCATCATGCTGGTGCAGAAATAGCATGTTCTCATCAAGTTAATCCCTCAATGACACTAAAGCATTGGCATGAGATATTAGGACACCCCTCCATAGGTACTATGAAGCATCTGCCACATTTGAAAAGAGTTTGTCCAGACTCTGGATTTGATGATCTTAGAAGCTGTGAGATCTGCTACAAGTCAAAACAACAAAGAATACCATTTTCAGCCAATCAAAAGAGGAGTTATATTCCTTTTTATCTAATTCATGTGGATATCTGGGGTCCATACCATGAAGAAAATATTGCTAACACTGCTTATATACTTACTATTGTGGAAGATCATAGCAGGTCCACATGGACATACCTCTTGCATTCTAAGGGACAGGTATATAGGATTCTACAGATTTTCTTGGCTATGGTGAGAGTCCAATTTCACACAAAGGTGGCCAAGGTCCGAAGTGACAATGACACAGAGTTTACAAGTGCTCATACACAGTTACTTTTTCAGGATAATGGAGTGCTTCATCAGAAGAGCTGTGTCTATTCACCACAGCAAAACGGGGTTGTAGAAAGGAAGCACAAACACTTGCTGCAGGTGGCTCGGGCTTTGATGTTCCAAAGCAAACTTCCAAGTAAGTTTTGGCCCTACTCCATTTTACATGCAACATGGTTGATAAATCGCACACCTGCAGCTTTGTTGGATTAGAAAACACCTTATGAAGTACTTCTACATAAGTGTCCTGTTTATTCTACAATTTATCATTTTGGTTGCCTGGGATATGCTACTAATGTTTCACCATTCATGTCAAAGTTTGACACTCGAAGCCAGAAGTGCATTATGCTTGGACATACTGCTAATCACAAGGGATATATTTTATATAATACAGATACTAGTAAAATCTTTGTATCCAGAGATGTCAATTTTTTTGCAGACATCTTTCCCTTACAGATTTCTACCTCCACAACCTTGCCTTTTTATTCATTTCCTAATTTTACCTCTTTTGATTCCTTTCCTTATTCTTCTGAATCTTGCGCTTACCCAAATACAGATCCTGTTATTCCTTCTTCCTCTGATCCTACACTTTTACCTCATCACTCTTCTCCTTTTCTGCATGATCATACAACAGTAGTACACCCTCCTATCTTGCGCAGAAGCACTAGATCACATCATGCTCCTCTTTACCTTCAAGATTATGTCTGTTGTACCATAAGTGATCAAGAGGTCACTACTGCATATTCCATCTCTTCTTCTCCTCCTACATTTCCCTATCACATTTCTTCTCATCTCACACCTACCTACACTACCTTTCTTACTAATGTTCAAAGTCTACAAGAGCCTAGATCCTATGCAGAAGCCAACCAATTTATTGAGTGGACAGATGCTATGCAAGCTGAATTAAATGCTCTTGAGAACAATCACACATGGGAGCTTACCTCCTTACCTACTGGGAAATATGCTATTGGGTCTAAGTGGGTTTACAAAGTGAAGCTTAAGGCAGATGGGACTGTGGAATGATTTAAGGCTCGTTTGGTAGCAAAATGGTATAAACAAGAGTATGGGATTGATTACTTTGAAGTTTTCTCTCCAGTTGCTAAGCTCGTTAATGTTCGAGTATTCATAGCCCTTGCTACTCAGTTCTCTTGGCCCTTGAAACAGGTGGACATCAATAATGCGTTCCTCCATGGATCTCTTACTGATGAAATTTACATGACACCTCCACAAGGTTACACTAAGACAGCCCCTCATCAAGTTTGTTGTCTGGTCAAGACTTTGTATGGGCTTAAACAAGCCTCTTGTGAGTGGAACCATGAGCTTACTCACTTCCTCACCGGCCTAGGCTTTATGCAGTCACCCAATGATCATTGCCTTTTTACTAAAGGCTTTGGGCCTTCATTCCTTACCGTGCTCATTTATGTTGATGATATTCTTCTCACTGGGCCTGATCTTGATGCTCTTTCTCTTCTTAAACGTGATCTTCATTCTCAGTTTACTATCAAAGATCTGGGTGCCGCCCATTATTTCCTTGGCGTTGAGATTGCCCGAGGCCCTTCTGGGACTTACTTAAATCAGCGTAAATATGTTCTTGATCTCCTTGAATCTACCGGTATGCTTGGTTGTAAGCCTGCATCCACTCCATTTCCAGCAGGCCTCCACCTCTCTACTAATTCTACTTATTTTCTGTCTCAAGCTGATACTTATAGATGCCTTATTGGACGCTTACTCTATCTTAATCTCACGTGACAAGACATTTCTTTCGCGGTGCAACAACTCAGTTAATTCATCTCTTCTCCACGTCAGTCTCATTGGGATGCCGCCATGCACGTCCTCCGCTACCTCAAAGGGTGCCCATCAACTAGCCTATTCTTTTCTTCTTCGTCTTCTCTTACCATCGACACCTATTGCGATGCAGATTAGGGTACATGTCCCGACACTAGACATTCCTGTTGGTTTTGTATACTAAAAGACCTGTCTTTTGTATACATTATTGATGATGGTTTTATGATGATATAGAATGAATACAATTGCAGTCACTATTTGCATTTAAATTGTTATATTTACATGCATGTTCACTATACTTATATTGTAGATGACATGGTGTGGGTAAACACACGGTTAGATCATATCATCGGTTCCTTATAATGTATTAAAAGGCTCACGGTCTAGATGGCACTGAACCCGCTATCGGTACGCCGTAGAATAATTTGATAGTTAGTTTGTCTTGACTAACTCATTATTCTAATACACGGACGAGTGTATTGAGGAGGATCTACTTAGGATTCTATTCTCTATTCTGACCTTAAATGAGAGAATAAGAATCCACAGAGTTCGGATTCTTAACCCCTATATGTTGGCGGACATATACGTGTAGTGTTTGCAGCTTTGATTTATCAAAGGGTGAGATTCTTTCATAGGATCAATAATCTCGATATCTTGGGTTGTGACATTTACACTTATGATGGGTCGTGCAATATGTAGGGGCACCGTGTCCTGGTGCGCCAGGTTGATGGTGTCCCCTTGAGAAAATGTAAGTTCATGCTGAAACCCTGCAGGTGGAATTTATTCGGTGCATGAGTAAAGCTTGTGTGGTACTACTCAAGGAAAAGATATTAATTAATTATAGTTGTCAGAAGCTTACATAATTAATTAATGGGCAATATATCTTAAACATGGGGAATGGCTGGACTAAAGGAGAAAGCATATTCAGAAATATGTATTAAATTGGTAGGTCAGTATTATTTCTTTAGTGGAATAAAAATAATAATTAATTTATTTAATTATATCCTAAGTTTATTGGATATTGGATATTAAATAAATTAATGGGCCAATTTAATATTCTTCTAGATCCCTGTTGTAGCCCAAAAAGAGACTGGATTGAATTGGAGATAGAATAAGAGATAGAGATAGAATTCCAGTCCAACTGGGACACCAATTTCGTCCACCCCTTATAAATAAGAGGGTGGAGGCACGAAATTTATGTCATATATATATCAACCCTCTCGTGTTCTCTTGATCTCTACAGATTCCATACCGATCTAGTAGATTTCAGCCCACCCTGAAACTAGATTCAGTCCGGGAATACAACAGAAGATCAAGGAGTGGAATAGCATCAAGGGGTGCCTATTATCATTCATACAACAGCAAGATTAGACCTTTAATCTTTTCCTCAACCCGTCGTTTAATTTGTAAGTCATTTTTTGGTATTCTATGTTTCCACTTTAGTAGAATCGAAAACCGGATTTGCATGTTAATTAAACTCGGTTAATTAAAACATATGAGACGCATGAATTTATGATCTACATGACATTAGAATTAATGAACATCCAATTAGATCCTGCGGTGGTTCAATTCGAAAAAACCCCAACAACTGGTATCAGAGCGGGTTTTGGCACTGTTCTAGATTTAATCCTAGGATTAATTCGAAAAATATGTATAAATTTGATGAAATATTTATGTTGCTTAAATTTTAAGATTTATGTGTTCATATTTTCAAATTGGTTGTGTTCAAAACTTGGATGAATTTTTTATGGTGTTTCAAAAATTCTAGTTTTGGATGAATTGTAATTTTCGATCTACACCTAGTAGGATTTGGAATGTAATTTTGATAACTCAAAATTTTCAGATTTATTAAGTGTAGGTTTCGAAAATTTGAATGTCAAATTTTTCAAAAATTTGATGTTTAATTTCCCTAATTTGTTCTATGTATTTTTCGATCACATTGAATTAATTTGGAGAGGTTTTTGACTTGAAATCAAATTTCCAGATTTATTTAATGTGGTGGTTCGAAAATTATGTGTATAAAAATTAGATTTGGTATTTTTGATGTTTATCTTAAAATTACCTAATTCTAATCTAGATAGATTTGAAAATAGAATATTAGATTTGGATAGAATTTGAAGTGGATCAAATTTCCAAATTTAATCTTCTTGTGATTTTCGAAATCTACAAAGATTTGAATTGGATAAGGTAATTTTTTATATATATCAATAGTTATCTAATTCTAATCCTAAAAGATTTGAAAATAGATTTTAAATTTGGAAGAATTTGAAGTGGATCAAATTTCCAGATTTATTATCTTGAAATTTTCAAAATTCTTGTAGATAAGAATTGGAAAAGTAATTTTGATGTATATCATAAATTACTTAATTCTAATCTAGATAGGATTGAAGATAAGATTTAAATTTGGATGGAATTTGAAGTGGATCAAATTTTCAGATTTTATCTTTGTAATTTTCAGTCCTAGCCTATCCAAATATTTGGGATAGATTTTTGATTTATATCAAGATTTCCAAATATTAATTAATTAGGGTGTTATCTGAAAATTAAGAAATAAATTTGGTGGATAATTATAACAAATTTCCAGATTTATTCTTAAGGGATTTTCGAGATTTATCAATATTAAATTTGGTGGATAATTATTTTAATTTTCAAATTAAATCTTGAAGCTATTTTCGAAATTATTTAATTTAATTAATTGTAATTTTCAAAAATCATGTCATGTGTGGATATCATATGTTATTTTATGCTAATCCTGTAATTCTGATTGTTGGATTTGTAGACTGACTTGTTTGCATGATTACCGACTATCATGGCTCCTTAATTATGTGATGTATGTTTTAATTTATGTTGGATGTATGATGGGCCGTATGCCGGTTTGGCTACGTGATTTTAATCCATGAGAAAATCCATGGATTAGGTCTAGGTTTTATTTTATATTGTTTTAATGTAAATGAAATAAAACTGTTAGACCAAGTTATTGAGTTGTAATTTTATTCTAGATATATTAATTTTTTCCTTTAATGAATAGAAATTCTATATTGAATAAAGTTTGAAGATCAACTCAAAGAAGGAGAGTAGTACAACTCAAGAAAGGAAGTGTCACTGATTCACGTCCCGAAATCCTAATTAGAGCTAGGATTTTCAGCGAGGCGCAGTGATGGGGGCGGCGGCCATGCCCGAGTTTCCGGAGCTGACTTTCCAGTTTTATCTCATTCAGCAACATGAGATATAAGCTATGATAGTTGGTTTTTATTATTATTGCTTATTATATTGTTTGAAGCATGCAATGGTGTTTACCTTTTTATGTGATGTTTGCATGTTTTACAATGGGATAAAATGAAACCTCAATCTCAAATAACTAAGTGGGAGAGATTCATACCAAAGTATGTAGAAATCTCAAACGGTCTCCATTAATCTGGTTTAATTGAGATGTTATAGACATGCGAGTTGACAATATGTCTTCCTCCATAACGGATGTGTCATATCACTGTTATCTCTAGAAATTAAACTTCTTTATCAAGATAGCTGTAGATCACTACTAGAACAAACTGACTCCTCCAACTGGAGCAGGGAGTTTGAAATAGTGGACTTGGTGCTAAGATGATGGTGTTCATACTTAGGTGTAATTTATTAATAAACGTCCACACTAACGTGGCTTATTAATTGGAAGCTTACATAACCGTGGTTATTTCCGACTATTAATTTACTTGTCATAAGGAAATTTGACAAGAGGTAAATTAAAGGTGGTTTTACCTGTTTAAGGATGAATTTTATAAACGTCCACACTAACGTGGCTTATAAGAAACATTTTTAAAATGTCGGTGGATTACATATAATTTTTTGAGGTATACGATTATATGTGAGTATCCTAAAGTTTGTGACTGTACTGCATGTTTATTTTTCAGTTATTCTATATTATCATGGCACTCTCCAATCTGTCCTCTATTCTAAAAGAAAACAAGTTAATCGGTGAAAATTACAATGACTGGATTCGAAACCTTAATCTTGTTCTCACTGCGGAAGGACACAAATTCGTACTTGAAGATGTATGTCCTCAGAAGCCAGATGAGGGTTCTGACGAAGCCCAAAAGGTTGCATATGATAAGTGGGTTAGGTCTAATAAGATAGCACGCTGTTACATTCTGGCATCCATGTCGAATGTGTTGCAACATCAGCATGAACCTATGAAAACCGCTTATGATATCATGTACAACCTTAGGCAGCTCTTCAGTTATCAGAACCGCTCGGCATGCTATTTGGCAATGAAGAAGCTAATGGATGCGAGGATGTCTGACTCCACACCTGTTAGGGATCACGTTCTCATGATGATGGGGTATTTATCTGAGATCGAGACCTTGGGTGGAGAGCTGGATGACGATTCTCAAATCGACATTGTTCTTCATAGCTTGTCCTCGAGGTTTGAGCAGTTCAGGCTGAACTTTAACATGATTAAAAAGGATGTCGGCCTGAATGAACTGCTCATGGATCTTCAGGCGGCTGAGTTACTTCAAAAGGGAAATCCGGAGGCACACCTAGCTGAAAATAGGGCGTCTTCTTCCGGTACTAAAAGAAAGAAGAGGAACGCACCCAAGAAAGCTGCAGAGGAGCGCCTAAGGTGAAGAAGTCCAAGACTAAGATTCATCCCGAGGAATTTAAGTCAAAGACAAAGTGTTTCAAGTGCGGCCAGCCAGGTCACTGGAAGGCGGATTGTCCTAACAAAAAGAAGAAAAAGGGTACGTCTCAATCTCTTGTCATTGAAACATGTTTAGCTACTTGTTCTACTCAGTCATAGGTAGTAGATATTGGAGCTACTGATCATGTTTGCATGTCTTTACAGGGGTTCCTGGTAAAAAGACAGCTGAGTGATGGAGAGATTTCAGTCTACATAGGCAATGCTACGAAAGTGGCGGCAGTTGCAGTAGGAGACGTAACCTTATCTTTTAGCAGTGATAGGATTTTAGTTTTAAAGGATTGTCTTTATGTGCCTGGTTTTAGGCGAAACTTGATTTCAGTTTCTAAAGTTTTTATGGATGGATATCCTGTTTCTTTTAATAACAAGGTTGTTATCTTTAGTGATAAATGTTTTATCTATTCTGGCACATTGGATGGAGATCCTTATTTACTTAATCCTATGCAAAATACTACACAAATGCATTTACTGAATACATCGGTCATAAACCCTAACAAACGGAAAGAACCTTCAGAAATGAATCAAACCTATCTTTGGCATCTTAGGCTCGGCCATATTATCCTTAAACTGATACAAAGACTAGTAAATGACCGCCCTTGTCTTCATTGTTCCTAGAATCATTTCCTTTGTGTGAATCTTGTTTGGAAGGTAAAATGACCAAGCGACCCTTTAAGGATAAAGGGAATAGATCTGAAGAGGTACTAGATTTGATTCACTCTGACTTATGTGGCCCTATGTCAGTTCAGGCTCGAGGAGGGTACGAGTATTTCATCACGTTCATTGATGATTACTCAAGGTATGGATACATATACCTGTTACGCCGCAAGTCAAAATCCTTTGAGACTTTCAAAGAATTCAGAGCGGAAGTGGAAAAATGTACATGTAAAAGTATCAAATCACTACAGTCTGATCATGGTGGTGAGTACCTCTCGAATGAATTTAGGGACTACTTAGCAGAGAATGGGATTACATCCCAGTTGACTGCGCCGGGAACGCCACAGCAGAACGGTGTGGCGGAGAGAAGGAACAAAACATTGTTAGAGATGGTTAGATCGATGATGAGCTATTCAGATCTGCCCATTTCGTTCTGTGGATATGCCTTGGAAACGGCAGCCTATATTCTTAACGTGGTTCCATCAAAATCAGTCCCATCTATGCCCACAGAACTTTGGACTGGACGAAAGCCCAGTCTTGGACATTTTCGGATTTGGGGTAGTCCAGCACATGTGCTGGATAAGGAAGCTGATAAGCTGGCACCACGTACAGATGTTAGACTGTTTGTTGGATATCCCAAAGGAATGAAAGGTGTTTTATTTTATAGTCCTAAGGATCAGAAGATCATTGTGAGTACCAATGCTCGATTCTTAGAGGAAGACTATGTGATAAATCACAGGCCAAGAAGTGAGATAGTACTCGAGGAACTTCGAGAGGAAAACTCGAATCTGACACCAACAGTCGAGAAGAGGAACCACAAATTACTGCACAACGTGTCACAGAAGTACATGAACTGCCTCATCGCAGTAGGAGGGTTGTATGCCAACCTGACAGATTCATTAGTTTGGGTGAATCTTCAGATTTCCCTGAAGGACTAAATGAATTGGATCCCAGGACCTACGACGAAGCGATCCAAGACAAAGATGCAAATTCTTGGAAAATTGCAATGGAGTCTGAGATTGGATCTATGGATCACAATCAAGTCTAGGAGCTTATAGAACCACAAGATGGGGTAAAACCCATTGGGTGTAAATGGGTTTACAAACGCAAGAGAGGAGCTGACGGGAAGCTGGAAACCTTCAAGGCAAGATTGGTGGTGAAAGGGTACACTCAGAAAGAAGGGATCGATTATGAGGAAACCTTCTCACCGGTAGCCATGCTTAAGTCAATCCGGATTCTCTTGTCTATTGCCGCTCATTTGTATTATGAGATTTGGCAGATGGATGTCAAGACGGCTTTCCTGAATGGAAGTCTTGAGGAAAACATCCACATGAAGCAACCAGAGGGTTTCATTTCTAAAGTCCAAGAGCACTTAGTATGCAAGCTTAAGAGACCCATTTATGGACTTAAGTAGGCGTTAAGGTCTTGGAACATCCGGTTTGACGAGGTTATCCAGTCATATGGATTCGTGCAATGTCCGGATGAGAGCTATGTGTACAAGAAGAGTGACGGAAACGTGGTGGCTTTTCTAGTGCTATATGTTGATGATATCTTACTTATTGGAAACAGTAAGAAAGTATTATCTAACATAAGGGTGTGGTTGTCTAAGCAGTTCGATATGAAAGATCTAGGAGAAGCCGGACACATCCTTAGCATCAAGATAATTCGAGATCGCCAGAAAAGGATGTTGTACTTATCCCAGGCGACATATATCGACAGAGTGCTAGCTAGGTTTAACATGCAGGATTCCAAGAAAGGTTTTATACCTTTCAGGCATGGAATTCATCTATCCAAGGATATGTGTCCCCACATACAGGCTGAGATAGATGAGATGAAGGGCATTTCATATGCTTCGGCTGTGGAAAGCCTTATGTATGCTATGCTATGCTATGCACTAGACCTGATATATGCTATGCAGTCAGCATGGTAAGCAGATATCAGTCTAACCCTGGACAAGGTCACTGGACTGCGGTTAAAAATATACTCAAGTACCTGAAAAGGACTCGAGATTATATGCCGGTATACCGCTCTGATAGTCTAGTGCCTTTGGGTTATACGGACTCAGATTTTCAATCCGATAAAGATCAAAGTAAATCTACCTCAGGCTATGTGTTTACCTTGGGAGGCAGAGCCATTGCATGGAAGAGCATAAAGCAGAAATGCATTGCGGATTCCACCATGAAGGCCGAATATGTAGCTGCCTCTGAGGCTACAAAAGAGGCCGTCTGGCTCAAGGGCTTCTTGTTGGACTTGAGTGCGGTACCTGATTTGCCTAAGAGTATCACGGTATATTGTGATAACTCGGGTGCAGTGGCAAATTCGAAGGAAGCCAGAGCCCATAAGGCAAGTAAACACGTAGAGAGAAAGTACCATCTTATATGAGAAATCGTTAAGAGAGGAGATGTGGCAGTGGTCAAGATTGCATCGGAGGACAATTTAGCTGATCCATTCACGAAGAGCCTTTCAGCTAAGACCTTCTATGGTCACGTAGAGAAAATGGGAGTGAGATGCAGACCCGGGGTTGCCGTTTGAGATTTTAGTTAGAGTTGGAGAGTTAGCCAGTTTGTTTTATATTTGAAAGACATGCTTCAAGTATAAGTGGGAGATTGTTGGTTTTGTATACTAGAAGACCTGTCTTTTGTATACATTATTGATGATGGTTTTATAATGATATAGAATGAATACAATTGCAGTCACTGTTTGCATTTAAATTGTTATATTTACGTGCATGTTCACTATACTTACATTGTAGATGACATAGTGTGGGTAAACACATGGTTAGATCATATCATCGGTTCCTTGTAATGTATTAAAAGGCTCACGGTCTAGATGGCACTAAACCCGCTATCGGTACGTCGTAGAATAATCTGATAGTTAGTTTGTCTTGACTAATTGATTATTCTAATACACGGACGAGTGTATTGAGGAGGATCTACTTAGGATTCTATTCTCTATTCTGACCTTAAATGAGAGAATAAGAATCCACAGAGTTCGGATTCTTAACCCCTATATGTTGGCGGACATATACGTGTAGTGTTTGCAGCTTTGATTTATCAAAGGGTGAGATTCTTTCATAGGATCAATAATCTCGATATCTTGGGTTGTGACATTTACACTTATGATGGGTCGTGCAATATGTAGGGGCACCGTGTCCTGGTGCGCCAGGTTGATGGTGTCCCCTTGAGGAAATGTAAGTTCATGCTGAAACCCTGCAGGTGGAATTTATTCCGTGCATGAGTAAAGCTTGTGTGGTACTACTCAAGGAAAAGATATTAATTAATTATAGTTGTCAGAAGCTTACATAATTAATTAATAGGCAATATATCTTAAACATGGAGAATGGCTGGACTAAAGGAGAAAGCATATTCAGAAATATGTATTAAATTGGTAGGTCAGTATTATTTCTTTAGTGGAATAAAAATAATACTTAATTTATTTAATTATATCCTAAGTTTATTGGATATTGGATATTAAATAAATTAATGGGCCAATTTAATATTCTTCTAGATCCCTGTTGTAGCCCAAAAAGAGACTGGATTGAATTGGAGATAGAATAAGAGATAGAGATAGAATTCCAGTCCAACTGGGACACCAATTTCGTCCACCCCCTTATAAATAAGACGGTGGAGGCATGAAATTTATGTCATATATATATCAACCCTCTCGTGTTCTCTTGATCTCTACAGATTCCATACCGATCTAGTAGATTTCAGCCCACCCTGAAACTAGATTCAGTCCGGGAATACAACAAAAGATCAAGGAGTGGAATAGCATCAAGGGGTGCCTATTATCATTCATACAACAACAAGATTAGACCTTTAATCTTGTCCTCAACCCGTCGTTTAATTTGTAAGTCGTTTTTCGGTATTCTATGTTTCCGCTTTAGTAGAATCGAAAACCGGATTTATATGTTAATTAAACTCTGTTAATTAAAACATATGAGACGCATGAATTTATGATCTACATGACATTAGGATTAATGAACATCCAATTAGATCCTGCGGTGGTTCAATTCGAAAAAACCCCAACAGTTCTCTCACTAGGTACTGCTTATTATTTGGCTCTTCCTTGGTTTCTTGGCGCTGCAAGAAGCAGCAAACTGTCTCCATGTCCTCTGCCGAAGCTGAGTATCGGAGCTTAAGTACTACTGTCCGTGAGCTCCTGTGGGTATCCTACCTTCTTACTGATTTTGGCATCAAAATTCCTCTGCCTTTTGCATTGTATTGTGACAATTAGGCTGCCGTCCACATCACTAAAAATCAAATGTTCCACGAGCGGACCAAGCACTTGGACCTCGATTGTCACTTTGCCCGTGAGTTCTATCAGCGAGGGTTCTTCGTTCCTCAACATGTTTCCTCATATTTACAGCTAGCTGATTTATTCACTAACTCCCTCCCCGGGCCAAGATTTCATTTTCTGTTGTCCAAGATGCGTCTCTTTGATCTTCATGCGGTGCCTCTTGCGGGGGATGATACAATTCTATTGGATGGGTGGTTTCTCTTCTCTGCATGCATGCATATGTGATAAGCTCTTCACTAACTATTCTCCTGCATGGCTCTTCACAGATTAGCAGGACCACCACCATTGTTGTTTGCCTGCCACATCACCGATCTTTGCTTAAAGAAATTCCTATCGCTACAACCGTAGATATACGACGGAGCTTTGATCTTTAATAATAACCGTCGATTGTTAATAAGATCTCACATGTGTTTCTTTTGTGAGAAGAAACCAGAGCTTTGCTCTCAGTATAAATACCTCCTATTGTAATAGATATTTTAGATTTTGAATAAATGATATTTTGAATTGCATTTTAGATTTTTCTTCGATTGATCCATATGCATTTTCATATGAAATTCTCACTCAAATGCTATAGTCTCCTTATACCCATCCCTCAACCTCACCCATTTTTTGTAACTTAAAAAATGAGAGAATAAACAAAAGATGAAGAAAAAGATGAAAAAAAAACGAGAGAAATCTAGACTGACCTTCTTTGGCTTTTTCTTTATGAATTTTCACGTTAAACTCACATAATTCCTCATACAAGTCACAATTCCACGCTCTCATCCCTGATATTTAATTGATGGTATTGCCGTCTTATATGCATTTATATCTCTAATGATACACTTTTTTTTTAAACCAAATACACTTTCATCTATTCTAGATATACTTGAAAGCATTTTAGTTCTATCTTCAAGGAGCCTTCTGCATCTGTATCTGATAGAGTAAAGGCAGGTGACATAGAAAAACCAACGATAATAGTATTAACTCCTCCGCAGAGGCCTACGGCAAGCCGTCCCGAATAACCAAAGTACCAAAAAACTCCCAACAATATCTCACGAGAAAATATAAATACTAAACCCTAAGCCCATGCATTCATGGTGGGCCTGACTCTATAAACATACTGGAATTAATAAATAAATACTAAATAATACAAATAACTAATAACGAGTAATCCCTCGCTTGCGGCGCTCATAAACTATCCAGGGACGCTGCTTGCTATCAATTGCCCCACCGCTCGAAACAGCCTTGTCCTCAAGGCGGAAGTATGAGAACTGACCACGAACATCAACCACATCCATTCAAGTAGCCTCATCTAAACCCAACCCACTCCATTTGAGCAAAACTTGATCAATTTGCGTATTCTCCCTAGTGACGTATCGTCAGTCCAGCACAGTTTCCAGCAAATATGGAGGATCAACAGATAAGAGATCAGTTGGAAGTGTCGGAGCAGCCACTGCAGCACCAATAGCCTTTTTCAATAAGGAAACATGAAATACTGGATGCACACGTGAATCTGAGGGTAACTTCAAACGATAGGCCACATTTCCCACACGGGCCTCGACTTCAAAAGGAGCAAAGTAATGAGGCACCAACTTGCGATTTGCAGCAGAAAATAGAGTTAGTTGGCGATATGGGCGGAACTTCAAGTATACCAAATCACCCACTTGAAACTCAACATCCCGCCGATGTTTATTTGCCTCGCCTACCATACGCCTTTGGGCGCGCTCAAGATGAAAACGCAAGTGAGCCAACATTTCATCACGAGACTTTAACGTATCTGCTAGGGCCTGTACTCGGACCTCGCCCGACAAGAAGCTATGCAAAACAGGTGGGGCACGACCATAGACCGCCTCAAAAGGTGTAGTACCTGCCGCCGTGTGGTAGCTCGTATTAAAGTAATATTCTGCCCAAGACAACCATTTACTCCAATGTTTGGGCCGTTCTGAGCTAAAACAACGAAGGTAAGTCTCAAGACAATGATTAACAACTTCCGTTTGGCCATCAGTTTCCGGATGATATGCAGAGCTCATCTTCAAGGTAGTTCCAGTCATCCGGAACAATTCCTGCCAGAAGAAACTAAGAAAAATAGGATCACGGTCAAATAGGATGGAACTCAGAATACCGTGCAATCTCACCACTTCACGAGTAAAAACCTTGGCCACTATCTTTGCCATAAAAGGATGTTTTAGGGCTAAGAAATGGCTAGACTTTGTAAGACGATCCACCACAACCAGAACACAATCTACACCACCTGACCGCGGCAACCCTGTGATAAAGTCAAGGCTAATATCTTCCCAAACTCGAGTAGGAATCAACAATGGTTGCAACAATCCTGCGGGAGATTTAGTCTCATATTTATTTTTTTGACAGACCACACATGCTGCAACAAATTGGGTGACATGGCGGATCATTCCGGGCCAATAAACATTAGAAGCCAAACGTCGATAAGTACAGAAAGCACCAGCATGACCGCCTGTGGGAGTAGCGTGGAACTCCACAATAAGTTTCGTGATCCACGGAGAATTCGTGGGTATCACAAGGCGCCCTTTATAAAACAAGGTTCCATGAACCAAAGAATAGTGTTTGGAAGCTGACTAACTTGTCTCGAGAGCAGACATAATTTTTGCAAGATCAGAATCAGCACGGATGTCACGTTGTAAGGTTGACCACTCGACCCACTGAGGTATGGAAACTGCTGCAAATTCCCCTTCTTCGACACGGCGCGACAAGGCATCAGCTGCTCGGTTTAGATTGCCCTCCTTGTAGACTATTGTGAAATCAAAGCCTAGTAGCTTAGCCGCCCAATGTTGTTGTGCCAGTGTAGTCAATGGCTGGGTTACTAAATGGCGTAATCTACGTTGATCAGTACGGATAATAAACCGATGACCGAGTAAGTATGGTCGCCAATGCTGCACCGCTAGCACGAGAGCCATCAACTCCTTCTCGTAAGCAGACTTAGATAACATATTGGCCGATAAACCTTTACTGGAATATGCAACTGGTTGCTTTTCTTGCATTAAAACGGCCCCAATACCTCGGCCTAATGCATCACATTCCACCATAAAGTCCTTGGAGAAGTCAGGCATACGTAACAAGGGATCTGAAGTCAGAGCAGCCTTAAGAGCTTGGAACGCGGTTGCTGCTGCATCCGTCCATGTCCATGGTTTGGAAGCCTCTTTCTTAAGGAGTGCTGTGAGTGGCGCTGCTATCTTGCCATATTCACGGATAAAACACCGGTAATAGCCAGTTAATCCAAGAAATCCACGCAAGCTGCATACATTCAGTGGTGTTGGCCACCTAAGAACCACTGAGATTTTGGCGGGATCCATTTGCACTCCATTGGCCGATACCACGTGGCCTAGATATTCTACCTTGGCGCGGCCGAGAAGACATTTCTTCAGATTGATCACGAGCGAATTATCACAAAGAACCTGTAGAACTTGACGAATATGCGTTAAATGCGCATTCCATGTGCGACTATATATCAAGATGTCATCAAAGAATACCAACACGAACTTCTGAAGAAACGGTCGGAAAATGTCATTCATTAAACTCTGAAAAGTAGTCGGTGCATTCGTCAGCCCAAAAGGCATAACGAGGAACTCATAATGACCTGAGTGAGTGCGAAAAGCAGTCTTGGGCACGTCTGAATAAGCTACGCGGATCTGATGGTACCCCGCCCTGAGATCTAATTTGCTAAACCACCGCGCACCATGTAATTCATCCAACAATTCCTGAATGACCGGGATAGGATATTTATCCGGAATAGTGAGCTTATTAAGCTCACGATAATCGAATCAGAAACGCCATGAGCCATCTTTCTTCCGGACCAAGAGAACGGGGCTGGAATAAGGACTAGTACTCAGCTGAATAATGCCTGCTTCTAGCATTTCTGCCACCAACCTTTCCATCTCATCCTTTTGTAAGTGATTATAACGATATGGGCGCACAGAAACTGGGTTAGCTCCTGGCTGTAACTCGATTCTGTGATCACTTGCGCGTATTGGGGGAAGGCCCGCCGACGGTGCACTCATCGAGGGAAAAGCTGCTAGGACAACCTCTAACTCATGCCGATCAGCCACGGATAACATAGTTGAGATCCCGCTCTGATTGCTTATTGCTTCGCCATTGAGACTCCATAAAACCCAACATTCATCTTCCGGATCAAGTGACTGGAGTTCTTGGTATGTACAAGATCTGCGTGCGAGGGTTGGGTCTCCCCGCAAGCACAACTGTCGTCCATTGATCGAGAACTCCATGGTAAGCTTTTTCCAATTAGCCTTAACATCACCCAGAGTAGCGAGCCAAAAGACTCCTAAAATTAGATCGACATTGTTGATAGGAAACACATAACAAGATATAGAAAATGATTGAGAGTCTAACATCAGGGAAACGTCCTTACAAACCCCGCCTGCTTGGATACGGGTGCCGTCGCCTAGCATCACGGAAAAGAAGGTGGTGGGTTCAATAGCCCAATTCAACTTCGCTGCAACTTGCTCCAAGACAAAATAGTGACTCGCACCATTATCAATCATAACCTTCACTCGCTGCACTCCCACCTTACCAAACAACTTCATCATTTGTGGACCATCAAACCCATTCGACGTCAACTCAGATAGTTGAAGAAGTTGAAGGGTTGTCTGTTCTTCCAACTGCATCTTAGCTAGACTGCCCTCGGCGTCGTGAAATTCATCTCCAGGTTCATCCTCGTCTCCACTGACCAGCACATTTATTGTTTTTGGGAGACAACGGTGCGTCGGCCCAAATTTCAGCCCACATCGAAAACACGTTCCAACTGCACGATGTTTCATCTATTCTTCCTCCGTCATGTTACGGAAGCGTCGGCCATTTCTAGGTGTAGAAGGAGCTGGAGAATGTGAGGGCATTACAACAGGCTGTGGAGATGATGCATGTGAAACGGTCGGCAACGACCGCTGACTATAGGCGGGTTTGGAGGGAATATTTCCAGCAGGAACAACCCGATTTGAGAAATTTGATGGCAGAAGGACATGATCAAGTCGTCGCGCCATCTGAATTGCAGCTGCAAAATCGGAAATCATGGGATCTTGAATGTGTATTCGAATGTGTTTCTTCAAGCCGCCTAAAAAGAATCCCAAGTACTGAGCATCCGAAAATTCTGGTAATTGTGAAATCAGGCTTTGAAAAGCTGAAATATAATCTTCCAATGAACATGTTTGTCGCAGGGAAGTGAGAGCTTCGTACCCATTAATTGTGGTTCCATCGCCAAAACGCCCCAGTAGGGCACGTGAGAAACCAGTCCACTCTAACTTAGGGCTACGGCGTAATAACAACTGAATCCACGACATTGCAGGGCCACTCATAGCAATTAAAGCTATCTTCAGGCATTGTTCCATTGGTGTTTCATGTACGATGAAGTATTGTTCAGCGTGCGCCAGCCACGACAGAGCATCAAACCCATCGAAACTCGTTAAATCCATCTTCTAGAGGACTTGCATTGGAGTGGCGGACTGGTCGTCCGTCCGGTGTGAGTCATGACTGCCGTCAGATTCTTCGCCGGTCGTCGAATCCAATTTGATAGATAGCTTCTTCAAGATTGCATCCAACTTGGTGTCCGATGAGATTTTGGACGTCTGGATCTCGCCCACAGCGATCGTGAGATCCTCCACCGCCATCTCTAATCCCCCCAACCGATTCTCTACGGTCTGAAGTCGAGTTTCCATTCGCGTCTCTGGCATGTAGATCCGGCAGGTCGGACCAATTTGATAGAGTAAAGGCAGGTGACACAGAAAAACCAATGATAATAGTATTAACTCCTCCGCAGAGGCCTACGGCAAGCCGTCCCGAATAACCAAAGTACCAAAAAACTCCCAACAATATCTCACAAGAAAATATAAATACTAAACCCTAAGCCCATGCATTCATGGTGGGCCTGATTCTATAAAACATACTGGAATTAATAAATAAATACTAAATAATACAAATAACTAATAACGAGCAATCCCTCACTTGCGGCGCTCATAAACTATCTAGGGACGCTGCTTGCTATCAGTATCCACCCCCACTTCGTATTAGTGCATTTTAATTTGTTGTTTTATTTCATGGCTTTTGTATGTACTGTGTGGTGGAAGTCTTATAAAGACATTATAGGTTTCAACATGGCACATTTTTTCCTATTCGATTTAACAGAAAAGGTTGGGAATATTACAATTTGTTCTCACATTTTATTCCCAGTTCTCTTGCTTTTCTTATTTATAACAACTGAAAATGAGGATGGAAGATGACTATATTTTATGTCACAATGTTTCTATTTTACTTTATAAGGTGTATATAGAAACTAGATAGTGACTATATAGTGTAGAGGCTATGATATAATTTTAATAGTTGGGGGTTACGGGACAAAAAAGTTTTATAATAATTATATTTATATTTTAAAAATAGTGGGAGCTGTAAAGAGTAAACTGGGGGCTATATTTGGAATTTTCTTTCTTTTAAACAGCAAAAATTTAAAATACCCACTTTTATAAAGAGAGAACTTATTTTACCCAACTTAAAAAAACATTAAAAAAAAACTCACTTTACCCTTAATGACCCATGTGATTTTGACCACTTTTTAGCATTTTCAAACATGTGTCGGAAGCTTTTCAGAGTATGTCAGGAGTTTGATCGGGATTCCCAATCGTGATTGTGATACGATCGGGATTCCCGATAGTAAATCTCCATTGTGATCGTGAATCCTCATCATGATCGTGATACGATTGAGATTCGTGATTGGTATCAAGATTTTGGTCAGTACAATTTTCAGCATGATGAACATAATAAATTCGTTGTGACGCATATATTTGGTTGATTTCAAGCATAAAAAAATCCGACTATAAATTTCGTAGTGTTTGAAATTCAAAAATTGAATATACTTTTGTAGTACATCCACATATTTTTTTATGTAATTCAAGTACATTTGTGTAAGGTTGGTGTAAGAAATGTCTAAGATGCCCACATGTAATCACCTTTTAAGAGCATTTTAGATAAAGTGAGAATTTTTGAATGTTTTTCTTAAGTTGTTTGAAAGAGGTTTTTATTTTAGAAAAGTGGGTAGTTCTATATATTAACACTTTTTTAAATGTATCAAAATGTTCATCCTATTAGTCCCTTAACAAACAGATGTTGATGTATGCTATCAACATCCATTAGAATACACACTAACACACATTTTTTAGCACACTTGGATTTTTCATGCGCTGACACACTTTTTAAAACATATTGATTAAACACATTTGTTCTAGATTTTTTTTTTAAATTTCTCCACCTATATATATATATATATATATATATATAGGGGAGGGGTTAGGTGAAAATCTATCCTAGTGTGAGAACTAGAACCACATCTTATACTACACAATTCTCAAAAATCAAAGGTCCAGATTTAATGAAAAAGACGGTGACAATTCTATAATATTTGAAAAGTTTTTCGCACGGGGGTATTAACTTAATTTGGTAATTCTTATAAAAATCGCGGAGGATTTGATAACAAATCGTCATGCTAACGAAGTATTACCATCATGCTAATGAAGCATTATCGTTAAGCTAATTAAAATTTTCAAATATTGTTAGCGAAAAATATATTCTAAAAATTAATTATAAACTCAATTTGATTTAATAAACCCTAATTAAATGGAAAAAAATCATAATTGGATGAAATAAACCTAATTATATAAAATAAACATTGATTGGATGTGGTAAACCCTAAATGAGTTGGAACAAATGACAATAACAATATATTTGTACTACGTTAGCATTATGGTTTTGCTTCGTTAGCACTGTGAATACACTATGTTAGCATATGACAATACTCTATCAATATACGTTATAAACCATAATTGGATGGGATAAACCATAATAATCAATTAAGAACTAAAAATGAAAAATTAAATTAAAAAAAAAATCATAATTAAATAGAATAAACCATAATTGAAGTGAAATAAACCATAATTGAGATTAAATAAACCCTAATAAATCTGTACTGCGTTAGCATTATGATAATTCTTTGTTAGCACAGTGAATACATTATGTTAGCATATGACAAATGCTTCGTTAGCATAGGTTATCATATGCTATCATAATACTGACGAAGAATTATTATATACTAATGAAAGCATTTAAAACCTGGGCACGCGTAAAAAATTATATTTTATATTTTCTGTCCATATTTTTTCATCTAAATATAGCCTTTCGACATCTTAAATAAAAGAGTATGAAGAGATCTTTAATTTGATATATTTTTTGTGTGCATTGAATAAAAAACGAGCAAGTTATGGTCGTTTAAAATTTTTAAGATTTTTTTAATTGCTGACATCATCATTTTTAATGGATTTGGATGAAAATAACCCCATTCTTTTATTTTTTTGCCCTATTATTTGTGAAATTGCCACCATCTCTACATTAAATCTCAACCATTAGATCATTAAATTGGATGGTGGAGATATGATCCTAATTCAACACCAGGAAAAATGTCCAATTTGATCAATTCCCTACACACAAACATTCCCCCTTTGTAGTTGGAATCTTGATTGAATATGAAGGGAAGGGGGTGGCGGAGGGAGAAAGATGATACATACAAAGGGCGGATGTATGCATAGATGGAGATAATTTTCTTAATTTTTTTAAAATATGTGTTTAGTTGTAATGCGTGTAAAAACTAAATAGTGTGCATTAATGTGTAAAAAAATATGAATATTTGACGGAAAATGTGTGTTAATGCGTGTTATAACGGATATTAGGACTAAAGGATCAATTCTATGCCTTTAAAAAAATTGTAGGATTAATTTGAAGGAAAAAAAATTACTTCGAGACCAAAGTGGTCATGAAGTAATAGTTAAAATAACAATTGAACATTATCCCCGTGTAGGGCTGGGAAAAAATACCGTCATACCGTACTTATCGTACTGAAAAAAAATATTGGAATACCGAACTTTAAGGTATACTGGTATTTTCGGTAAGGTATGATACCGTACCGAGATTTTTTGGTAAGGTAACGGTATAGAATTTTAAAAATTGAGGTATACCGGCGTATACCGATACCGACGATATACCGAATTTTTAAGGTATATACCATTAATTCGGCATATACCGTAGTACCGATATATACCGTAGATGCAGTATATACCGTTAGTTCGGCATATACCGGTATATTTGTGATATTATATAAATATATGTATATGTGAATTATAGATACTTGATATATAATACTTAGTAAATATGATATATTATATATATGTAAATATCTAACACTTATAATTAATCTTATGGTATACTTAATGCATAGTAATGATAATTAAATGTGTTCTTAATTAATACTTAGTAAATAATTCTTACAATTTCTAAGTAAAAGATTTCAAATCTGTAATATTTAGTAAGTTTATAATATTTTTATACAATTTATATTAATTATAAAAACATGATTGATATATAATACTAGTAAATATGTTATACATTTATAAATATCTAGTAAATTTACATTATTAATACTTATAATTAATTTTATGCTATACTTAATGCATTGTAATGCTAAGTGTGTTCTTTGTTAGTATATACTTAGTAAATAATTCTTAAGATTTCTAAGTAAATAATTTACAATATTTATTTTATTTTGTTGAATTTTGATCGTTATCAGGAGTGTTTTATATATTTTGAGTAAATATATGAGATATATGATATATCCTAGGATGGTAATGGTATGATAAGGTATATCGATGTCGGTAAGGTATACCGATATTAGTAAGGTATGCCGATATCGATAAGGTATACCGAACTAATGGTACGGCAAATGTATGTCATTTGTTTCATACCGAACTTAAGATATACCGTTGGAAGGTATACCGAACCTTAAGGTAAGGTAACGGTATGGATTTTCTCCATACCGTACAAGTAAAGTAAGGTAAAGGTATGAGGAAAAAAGTAAGGTATACCTTACCGTGCCACCACTATCCCCGTTCGTGAGACACAATCTTTACGGTGCCAAATAGACCAAATCTAACCCTAGCTTTTTGTAAAGTGAAGGTCGTCGGCAAAAGGAGAATCCATGCAAAATGAGGGCTACACTGCACATAATAATTAATCTGAGACGAAAGATGAGGAATATTATGACAAAAAGAAGTTGAAAGCTGAGGGGGTTACTATTCTTATTCTATTTCTAGTGGGAACAAATTAAAGAAGATGATTAATGTATAATAAATTAACAATTAAGTTGGTTTTACGAGGATTACAAAAGCAACTCCTATCACACTCATCATATTCCTATCTCTTTTATTAATAATGCAATTTCAGTTCCAATATAAGCAATTAAGCATCAGTCAGTTAGTCGTCGATTCTGAGTAGAATGAGGGATGATCGACCCACGGCCTTTCGAATTTTTAGTTGAACCATGTTTTGATATATGATTATTTGAGGGTTGTTATTTGCGCTATAAGAATTACTCTTCACACAACAAAATAAATTAATTAAATATGAAATTATTTAAATATCCTTACCATATATTAAAAAAGGACCAATTCCTCTTCTTCTGCGGTTATTCTACTCCAAAAAATACAATTGGATCCCGCCCCCAAAAAAACCACCGAATTTAGCAAACTCATGTACAATTTTTCTCCACTGATTATGCCCAAAATTCGAAGTACACAAACCAATTTGAAGTATAAGGTTCTTCTCCTCGATTCACAGATGCTGACCACCAACACTGCCCACTAGCCCTTCTTCTTCTTCTTCTTCTTCTTCTTCTTCTTCTTCTTCTTCATACCCCACTATTTCTCTTCTCTCCACTTTTTCATTACAAGTAGATTGAAATTACAGTCCAAACACAATTAAGAGTATTCAAAAATGCTTTTCTGAAGCTATAAAAAACAAAAAGGTTGTTATAAAATTTAATTTAATTTTCGAACGAAGTTGAATGTGATTTTGATGTCATTCATAAATGATTTTTCTAACACTTTCGAATATGTTCTAAAATTATTTTCGGAACATCCTATATAAGATTCAAACTTTCCAATTTGAACGAAAAACTCAATTTTGTCCAAGTTTGAGATTTCTTGATTCAATTTTACATTTTTCTCCTATTCAAGTGGGCAGGGTCAGAGCTAGGTTCTGAGGTTGTCGTCGAGTCAAGTTGAGTCAGGTCTAGGAGGTGGTCGCAAGAAAAGAAGGTATAAGAAAGTGGAGAAGAAGTTGTCTTCTCCAGTTCAATTTTTTTTCTTTATTCAATAATGATTAAATTATAATTTTTTAGAGTGAAGGGTAAATAAAATATATTGTATTGTTTGGTATTAAGAGTAAAATATGTAATAGTTGTTTGGTATAATTTTTCGAAGAAGGCAACATCACTAGTCTCACTCCGTAGCTCCGTCCGTCTTCTCTCTCTTGGTCGATGCGACCACAAGGATTCATAATTTCTTTTGTTAGATTTTGCAAGAATTGAACTGCTGCACAATTTTGATTTCGTGGGAATAAGATCGTGTGGCTGGCCGAACTAACTGACCACGGCTCGATTGTTGACGACTATGGGGTCGATGGTCGGCTGACCACTCCCCAACTAATCGGTGCAATCAGTTTGATGAATTTCGGGTAGTTCCTACACGAACCGTCTAATTGCTAAGCCCTACCCTTATTTGGAACAACTTAAATATGTTTTATATATGCTTACAAAGAATGTGTATCGTGCACATACACTTAAAAGGCCAGTTCGATCCGAATCGAATTTTCCCAATCTAAAATCAAACCGACCAAAAAATATTCTGATTTTTTATACTTCAAGGCCGAGTCGAAGCTTACTAGTACTATGAACTGAACCGAAATCGTCCAAAATCATTGTTTGGTTTGATTTTTCGGTGCTGGTTCGGTTTTGCTCACATCTAGCCTCTAGATCTGGCGACTGAAAAAGTGAGGTTCGGCCCTGGCTCCACACTTCTCAGAGATGGTCAACTAATTTCAATTAGATCACTCAGATCTAATCAAAACACCACATTAATTATGAAAGCATATTAGGTTGTCTCAAAGTAGAATCTCCGACCATCCAGTCAATCGGAATAACAATAATCAATAACTTTAGTAATTAATCATGTCGCACCTTTCATTAATATATAGTCATGTGTATTTTATACCTAGCTAATATCTTTGATATAAGACTCTCCATACGTAAAATCTAATTTGTGACTTTTGAGGCACCAACATTAATTAGGATCATATGATGTTGGTTAATTGATTTTAATTAATCAAATAGTCTATTTATTATTTAATGTCTTAAAATCTACTACTATGAAAATATTATTTAACCATAAACATAATAATATCAATTACGTCTCAAAATCAAACCATATGTAATGTTATTTAAGTAAAAAATGAAACATTATGAAGATGTCATAATTAGCATCATTGTGTTATTTCATGCTAGCAACATGAATTTGTCAAATTAACAATATGATATTGTTTCGTTTATAATATGAATGAATATGTCAAATTAGCAATATGATAATGTTTCATTAGCAATATGAATCTGTCAAATAAACAATATGATAATATTTCATTAGTACTAGTCTAAATAGCAATATGAGTATGTTAAACTAGCAATATACAACAATTTTTTACTGAATTATTGTATTTTGTTGAATGACGACATTTTTAAGGTGTTGTCTGTATAATGGTGGGTCACTTTTATACGCCTCAAAATTCGGATCCGCCCGTGTGTGCCTACCTTGCCCCTATTTTATTGTATCCCTGATATAACTTGATCATTTGTACAAGATGTTCACCAAATTCTCACCACTTATCTTATCAATCTTATTGATTAGATCATCCTATTGAATGGTTGAAATTGGTTCATAGTTTTTATACTATTACTAACTAAACGCTTATTTAATCTCTCTCCTATATATATATGGAGGGGAAAAGAAAAGGCTCCACCCTGCATGGCCCCATGCCTGGTAAAACCAAGTGCTCTCTGCAAAAAATATACTTAAATTTATGTGCTGGAATTGGAATCCCATTGATGGCTTCTCTCTTTAATCATTTCTCTTTCATGCAGTCCAAAGATGAAGAAAAAACTAAAGCAGGAAATACTAATGGGGGGGCAAATTAAAGGACTTTATGTTTAGCATCTAACTCTTCATCCCCGTTTCTTTATTAATTAACAATATTAGAGAAATTTATCACATGCAATCATGCATTGTCAGATCTGATTTTCGGCGATTCGAATGTTGAATATTAAACTCTTTAAAGTTTTTTAATTTTTCTTAGAAGGAAAGAATGAAATAAAGAAGATGGAATATAAGAATCATTTGGCTTTACAAAGAAAAGAACCATTACTCTCGACTTTTAAATTTATTAATCTTGTCGTAGACTTATTTTTGGTTTTCCCACATTAAGTTTAGATGCCCCTTTTTTCTTTTCTACTTTCTTTGGATTGTTGTTTATTACTCTGGAGCTCGGAAAGGGCATCAATTCTCCCACTTAAGCCATGGATATTCTCTCAGTTATCAACATTTTTTCCCCTTCTTTTAGCTTATTCTACAATATTTTTCAGTCAAATACATACATATGTATATATATATTTCTTGCTATTATAGAAGCAGAGCGTTACATCAAACAGATACTTTCAAACCAGAAAATTAGAATTTCCAGAAATATTTCTGGAATCTCTCCTGAAAAAATATTGTCTTTACATGAGGTACCAAATGTAACTATATATGTATCTGGTACTTCATTTTGGAGCATTGATAGATAATATTTCATATCTAACGAAAATGCTAATCAATGAAACGAAACACGATATTAAAGCATGGTACGAAATATATGGAAGATCTAGACTGTCAACTTCTATACTTTCTCATGTCAAGTACATATAAAGTTTCAAATGTAGTTGTTCCATTCTTCAAAACAGTTATTACACAAATTACTAGAGAGCTTCGAGATTCAATCTATAAACAAATTGCAGCATTTTTCCATGTACAATTGCAAGAATCCAGAAACAGTAATCTCACATCTACTTCCGACAATGATAAATGATGTACTTTATTTTCAATGAGATCCACTCTTCCATATTCACAGATTTTCCATCAGCTAAGTGGAAAAAGAAACAATATACTATCGAATAAAAACAAATAGAGAAGTGCTGCAGGACAAGAACTGACATGCATATAATGTAAGAATCCATTTGCAGATAACCATAAACAAATCAAATAACTAATCAAGATAGTTAAAGTGAAAGGTGGGAAGCACTATAATTGTCTACCTAGAATAAAAGAAGACGTCGGGTGTTCATGTTTACACGTTCCACCGAAAATAAAATAACAACAATGCTTAAAGTACCACATTGTCTAAGGTCTTGCACTCGATCTTACGTCCTAGGATATTGATTACTATATGTATAGTTTTTTCCTCTGCTTCTCCAAATTTATATACACAAAGTATATTAATCAACAAGTTGATTTCCATGACGAAGAAAGATCAATGTAGGGCTACCTAAATGATACCCTTCGGGAGCATGTGTCTCGTTTCCCACTAAAAATGTGCAAGCTCATGAAGAACCGAGGAGAATCAGTCATAGGAGGGAGAATTCTAAAAAAGACTACTAGAAGAAGATGGAATAAGATGATGAGAGAGATAAATTGGATGCTATGCTGATAAGAAAGAAACAGTAAGCCAGAGGAGATTAACATAAATAACTGATTTAGACTAGTGTAAAAGTTCTTTAAGAAAAAGAGGTGGGATCCCACCAAACAGGCAAGGCCTACATCACAGACACTTTAATTCATGAGAGATCCTTGTTCCAAGTCTTTGCCTATATATTCGTATCAACCACTTCATTTGGAACCATAAGTTAAAAGCAGCATTTAAAGTTTCCCTTCTTCCCCAGTCACTATACCAGCATACCACGCCACAAAATCAGTTTTAGCATCACTTAGATTTGGCCATGCCACTCTGTTCCGTTGCTCCAAAACCAGAAAACGATGGCACTGAACTTGCCACAGGTCTGCCAACCAGGCCAGATGCTTGTGATACAGTTTATCCATCATTCCCTCTGCAGAACAATTCGCAGTCCTTTCTCCAACGGGTTTCACACACCATAACTCTAAAGGTTTCTCTCTCACTCTCTCTCTCTCTGCACACACAAAACTCCCACAGAGTAGGATAGAAGCTAGCACAAGCATTCATGTTCATACAACCTCAGCTAGCCAGGCATCTTACAAGTTCAAAAATGCATAGGATCATGGAACTTCAAATATGATTCATCTAGCACATGTGATCACAACTATTGATAACTTAAAAATGGCTGATATGTTCAGACAAATGAAGATTATGATTACGAAAAGCTTTTCTGCCATAGGGACAATTAATAGTTTACATTTGCATTTCTCAGTATATATGAATGCAGTCCTATTGATGCTGTCATGTTACGTTTCAGTTCGAAGAGGTTGTTTACAAGGTAAATTATGAAAGAAAAGGAACTTGTTGTGGAGGAACATCAAGCTCTAAAGAGAAGACAATACTCAATGGGGTGACCGGCATGGTTTGTCCAGGAGAGATATTGGCGATGCTTGGTCCATCAGGCAGTGGAAAAACCACGCTCCTCACAGCCCTCGGAGGCCGCCTCTCTGGGAGGTTATCGGGAAAGATCACATACAATGGTCAGCCATTTTCAGGTTCTATCAAACGACGAACTGGATTTGTTGCACAGGATGATGTTTTATATCCACATCTCACTGTGTTTGAAACTCTTCTTTTCACTGCACTACTAAGACTTCCCAAAAGCTTAACCAAAGAAGAGATAGTACAGCATGTAGAGCACGTTGTATCAGAACTGGGCTTAACTAGGTGCAGAAACAGTATGATAGGAGGGCCACTGTTCAGAGGAATATCAGGAGGTGAGAAGAAGAGATTGAGCATAGGTCAAGAAATGCTAATCAACCCAAGTCTAATATTGTTAGATGAGCCCACATCAGGTCTTGATTCAACCACAGCTCAACGAATCTTGACCACGGTAAAAGGGCTAGCTAGTGGAGGTCGAACAGTAATAACCACCATTCATCAGCCTTCGAGCCGGCTCTACCATATGTTCGACAAGGTAGTCTTGCTCTCTGAAGGCTGCCCAATCTACTATGGTCTAGCCTCGACTGCCTTGGAATATTTCTCTTCCATTGGGTTCTCAACCTCCATCACTGTCAATCCTGCTGATCTTTTGCTCGATCTTGCAAATGGTAATTAGAGATTTTTTACTTTCTGCATATATACTTTAGGCTAGTATAATGCCTGATTATTTGGCAGTCAAGGAGCTTATTAAAAATTATCCCGTGTCCTTTCTCAGACAAAAGATAAATATCACTTAGAGCACTTGTGTTGGTTATCATTAAAATTTTGATGGAGTTTGCATGGCCCCACCCTTATAATGTTCCACATTCATCAATAAGGATCACTTAAAGCTTATATTAATCCATTAGCGCACAATGGAACTTCACACTTCTAACAAGGACATTTTTCCTAATAGTAGGTACAAAGAAATCATTTGAGACTATTAACGCAGTGAACTGTTTGTTTATGTCAAATGATATGATCCTCTTATATGAATTCCAGGTATTGGACCTGATCACAGTGACTGCACCCAGCAAGACCCAACATCTGTGAGAGAACTTCTCATCTCTTCCTATGACAAGAACATTTCTACAAGGCTGAAAACTGAGCTATTCAGTTCAGATGTTAGTAGCTACAATAACACAAAGGAAACCTCCATAAGTAAGTCTGCAAGGTCTCCTCCCTCTTACTACCCAGACTTTTAATTTTACCAATCTCAAGTAAGAAAACAATATGCTCCAGATGCTTTAACACATCGCTAATTCCTGCTGATCAAAAATGTATTTCCATATGGTGCAGGGAATGTGAAATCACAAAAATGGTGCACAACTTGGTGGCATCAGTTTAAGATCTTGCTCCTACGGGGACTGCGGGAGCGAAGATTTGAAGCCTTCAACAAGTTAAGAATCTTCCAGGTTCTAAGTGTGGCAATACTTGCCGGGCTTTTATGGTGGCACACCCCATCATCTCATATTGATGACCGTGTAAGCCTTTTCCCACAATCAATGTGAATTATAGCAAAGAAATGTCCTATTATAATATGTAAAATGTTTGCATTGCATTTCATCAGGATTCCCATGTACACACTACATGAATTGTATTAGAACAAATATGTTGAGCTTGTGTTATTTCTACATGTATCGGCTGCTAAGCAGCTATATATGAACTGTAAGATAGACATCCTAATGAAGAGTTATTTCCAATGTGCAGATTGCAATGTTATTCTTTTTCTCAGTGTTTTGGGGCTTCTACCCACTTTACAACGCTGTTTTCACTTTCCCCCAAGAAAGAACAATGCTAATCAAGGAAAGGTCGTCTGGTATGTACCGCCTATCCTCCTACTTTCTAGCCAGAACAGTGGGGGATCTTCCTCTGGAGCTTGCACTGCCAACAGCATTTACGATCATCTTTTATTGGATGGGTGGCCTGAGTCCGGACCCAGCTACCTTTATCCTCTCACTGCTGGTTGTCCTTTTCAGTGTCCTTGTTTCACAAGGTCTTGGCTTGGCATTTGGTGCCATACTAATGGACGTCAAACAAGCTGCAACCTTAGCCTCAGTAACAACAATGGCCTTCCTTATTGCTGGAGGATACTATGTTAGACATATTCCCCCCTTCATATCATGGTTAAAATACCTCAGCTACAGCTATTACTGTTACAAACTTCTTCTCGGGATTCAGTACAACGAGAATGACTTTTATGAGTGTGTAGAGGGAGTTTATTGCCGAGTCGCAGATTATCCTCCCATCAAAGCAGTAGGTTTCAGCCATTTGTGGCTAGATGCCTCCATCATGATGCTGATGCTGGTGGGCTATCGGTTGATTGCATATCTCGCCCTACACCGGGTGCGATGAAGGAAATATGCTTAACTGGCGAAAAAAGTTTAACAAGTTTGCTAATTCTTCAACCGAGCAATAATGTTAGTTTAGGCCAATACCCATTGCCAGATTTTGATCATAGATATTTACATATTTAATCTAGTACTCTCTGGCAGTGGTTTATATAAATCTGATTCAGGAAAACTCCTAGTGTCTTGTACTACACATTTCAAACATCAACGACAAAGACATTACAAAGAAAAGATACCCAACAGTTAGAAGCATTCAACCAAGATATATATATATATATATATATATATATATAAAACATGTAAACAAGTGAACTAACCTCAAACCGAATAGCATTTTGCCAAACAGGAGTATGGATCTATGTGGGGCATGTGAATCTGTTAATTGCTGCTTTAGATTTACACCTTCCTGCAAATATATTGGCCAGAAAAAGAGAGCACCTGTTAGAAACTGAATGATCTGAGATGCGCATAACAGTGATCCCCAGAATAGGTCATTCATGTCAATCTTTACATCGGGTATAACTCACTGCTACTGATCACATCCAGTCCACTCCTTTTTCTCTTTTTGTTCTCGTTTCAATTATAATTTTGGTTAATTACAGTAGTTTTCTGACTAATGTCCTCAGCAGTATGAAGAGTACAATAAAAGATAAGAATTCACCCTCCCTAAGTAATAACTTTTGCAGCCTCTGGGGGAACAAAGATGAGCATCCACTAAAACCTATCTCATCCTACATTATCCATAAATGTTTGAGCATAAATCTTGAAGAGATAATCAAAACAACAAGTGCTCATGAACTATCACTTAATTAGTGAAGGCCGAATCAACATGCACAACTTGCAGCATAACTGAATTCTCTGTAATGCAACATACCAATAGTAGTAAACAAAAAAAAAATAGAAATTGACAACAAAGAAACTAGGCTTGATGGAAAGAGAGGGTCAGAGATCAAGACAGATAACCAATGTTAACAGACTGATTCATGCTTAGAAATCAAACTAACTGTCTAACAAATTAAGTACAATAATCGGAGAAGGTCCCGGTCTATGAGTGGTTTCTTGAATATGAAAAATCCTTGTCATTTTCTACTTTGATATAGTGCAGTGCCCACCATTCAACACTCTTTTGCAAACAGTAGAAAAGGACAGCCATATGTACAATACCGTCATTTTCATCTTCTGATGATAGATTGCGGTGATTCATTCACGCTAATGGAAATGCCTGCTTCATTTGGCTCTATCTTTGCACAAATGGACCTATTTCAAAATTTTAAAAAATAATTAAATGAATCAGATTGAGGTGGCTGATTTAAAAAAAATAATAAAAAAAATTAAACATATGAATAACATTAAACAGCTCGAAATTAACGTTCGATATATTGGAGTTGGTCCACTGATCATGAACCAACTCCCACCATCCCATTTCAATACAAATCGCACACAGTGGGATATTAAAAGAAGTGAATAATGCCTCAAACGGATCAAAAAAATACCATACCATATAAATTCCCTCTACGGGGAGAATTGGGTTCTAGGATTCGAACGTTTGGGGAAGAATCGGGAGATAATTTTTAGTGTAGAAATCAAACTGTGCTTTGGAATAAACAGTTTTTAGAGTCGGAGTTAATTTTTATTTGGAATTAAGAGTGAATTCTATTCATTTATTTTTTGTGAAACACGAGCACAACTTGTAATCAACGGGTTAAATACAAAATCCAAAAGAAGAATCAATTATAATTATACACACTCCGATCCAAATAACAATAGAGTGAAAGCAGAACACTTGAAATTGGGAGTTCTAGCCAGGGGCAAATTGAGATATTTCTCATAGCGATTTTGATTTACCTCTGTGTCTGGATAATGTTTTTCTTCGCGAATTATGAACCATCTCTGCAAAAACTCGAACGTGAGATGAAATTCACGGAATGAAAAGTAAAATTTAATTCAGAAAAGGGAGGAAATATTCGGGTAGATGAAATTTGGGTGCAGAGATCAAGAAAGTGTGCGTAACATATGATCCCGCCTTTGATTCATGGAACGAGTTAGTTTGCACATACATACATAAACCAAACTATACGCAGATTAATTTCATTTGCTTCGCGTGCGAACCACCCATGCACGTGAAAGTTCGTGTTGCGAAATGCGAACACTGATCAGAGAGAGAGAGAGAGAGAGCTCTTTCTTCTTTTTTTATGCGTAGGGCCGGAGAGGTGAAGAACGGAAGTAGAGACTTCATTCGTGCTACTAGGGGTGTAACCGTCTAAAGCCGAGTTGAGGATTAGCCGAACAGGAAACAGGACTTGACTCGATTATATATTTGTATTTAATAAAAAAATTATATTTATTTAATTTTAAATTAAAATAATTTTATTATTAATGATATGTATATATATATATATATATAATTAAATTATTAAGGGTAAAATTATAATAGGAGAAAAATTAAAATAACCAAAGCCAAATTATAAAATTCTTTTCTAACTAAGAATTTTAAAATCTTCTTTTCTAACCAAACATAAGGGTAAATGTCTAATTTAGCCTTAATGAATTTTTTTTCAAAGTCAAATATTGCGGCTGAGATTGTACGCGCCGAAAAAAATTTATGTTATACATGCTGAGAGAGAATTGTTCACGGTGTGTAAATTGTTTTGGCCGAGTACATGGTCCAACGTGTTGTACCACATTGTTCACAGTGTGTAAAAAAAAGGTTTGGTTAAATTGTTTGAATATTTTTTTGAATAGTAAATTGTTTTGGCTGTGTACATTGAGTAAATTGTTTTTGGCCGTGTACACGCCGAATATTTTTATTGTACACACTGTGTATTTGTGTATTACACAGCCAAATTTGTTTGTGTATTACACGACCAAATTAACACGCGGATAATATTACACAGCCAAACATTGTTTTTTTCTAAAAAAAACCACCGATATTTTTCAATACACAAATAATGCTATTGGCGTGTATTAGTATTCAAATTTGGCTGTGTATTACATGGCTATTCATTTTAATGGTCACAGTGGTGGATAGTTGGATCTTAAATGAGATACTCACACTCATGTAGTTGGATTTTAAATAAGATGCAGTAAATGTCACATACCAAACGATTATAATAGATGTTGACTAAGGGAAAATTTGCATTTCAAATCTATTATACTCTTTGGTCGAAAAGTTTGGGAGGAATTTTGGTTGAAAAGTTGGGGACGAGAAAATCCGAAAGGCAAAAAAATTACAAGGTATGTTCCAATTTTTTTTTATGGTTTAATTTGTTTAAATTTTATCATTTATGGAAAAAAATTTGTAAAGAATCCTAATCATCCGTTGAAATGTGATAATCTGAAACATTATATTTCGTATTGGAAAAATTTGTATCTCTTAAATGATTAGGTTATGAAATACATTTTTTTTTTGTATTTTATTGTAAGATGTTAGAAATAGATTAGCATGTATATGAACATCCATACCTGTTGGCAATAGAAAAGTAAAACTAGAGAAATTAAAAGAAAAAAAAAATTACACGTTGCACCGAGTACCACACGGTGAATACCCGTGCCATACACGGGTGTTCACCGTGTCGTACATGGTGCAACGTGTACTAATAGAAAAAAAATTCACATGTTGTATCGTGCACTACACGGTTATTCATACTGTAGTGCATGGTGTTTAGTGTATATTTGTACAATTTTATTGTAGAAATTTGGTGTCTTTAGTATGTGTGTTTCCTTTATTTTCGTATTATTTTTATGTTATTTCCTTCACTTTTGCTCTTATGGTGAGTTGTGCCAGGTTTGTGCAAAACTTGAGCTTTTGTGTCCAAAAGCAGGATTTTATAGCACAAAGGTGGCAAAGAGTTGAAGCTTCGAACTGAAGCTCCCAACTAAAGCTCCAACTTGTTGATTTGTCCTGAATCTTCCGCTTCGCTGAGCTGGTCGGGGGTCTCACTGAAGATTCCACCCAGAACTGATCAGTTTTGGGGTCAAACTGAAGATTCCTAGCTGAGAGCTTGGACCTGAATTGGGGCCACAACTGATGGGATCAGTTGAAGTCCCCTGACTGATGAACTGAACTGATGGAGCCAAGATTGCAAAGCTGAGCTGGAGGCCCAAAACTAAAGGAGCCCAGCTGAAGCGTCAAAACTAGAGGCACAGCTGATGAAGCCAAAGCTGAAGGAGCGCAACTGATGAAAAGCGCCAAAACTAAAGAGAAAAGCCAAAAGCTGGAGCTGAAGTAGCCCCGCCGGCGTAAGACCCCCGTGACCGCAGGGCAATGCTCACGGCGAATGCGCCCCGCTGGCGCGAAGCACCCCGCAAGCGCGGGGCATTCTAGCCGAACACTTAATGACACATTTGCAGGATCTCCTACAAATTGATCATTGGTCTTCTTTGATCTCCTGTTAGATATAGGTATATCAGCAACACAATATAAAGTGATCAATTTTCGTTCTTTTTCTTTCTTGAGAACACCATAAGGAACATCATTCTTTTTTACCTGCATCAACTCTTTTTGCATGATTGCAAAACAATAATTATCACCATTCAGATTTTGAGAAGAAATATTTTTCTCTGTGTGAACTTTAGGTCGATATTCATCCAGATGTTCATGAACATCAGTAAGAACATTGTGTTGATGATCTCCATTTTTCTTGCTCAGCTTTTCTTTGACCTCCTACCTTTTTTATGAAGATTTTTCCTTATTCAACTGCTTTTGAATAGCTTGATTAAGTTTCTTCGGAATTCTTTTCATCCTTTTGAGATCACTTAAATATTTCTGGCATTTTGGTCGAATATGACCTCTTTCTTCACAATAGTGGCAGATCACAACTCTCCATTTGGCCGATAATCTTTTGTTGATGTTCATTCCAGTGTTTGAAACATCTATTTGAACTTCCTTTGAAGTAGTTTGGTGAGCAACTAATGCAAAGCCATCATTTTTTTTATCACTCTTGCTTTTTTCAGAATCTTCATCGCTTGAAGAAGCTTCGAAAACTAGTTTTGTTCTTCTTGAGAGTACAAGCACACTCACCTTGAACATGGTCAAATCCATTTCTTTTTTGCAGTGTATCTTCCTTCTTGATTGAGACATATTTTCAGAAGATTGATCATTCTGATTATCCTATTGGAAAGACCGTCTGTTGGCATTTTCCATCATCTTGTTGAAGCTTTTCATGAGCAGACTCATGGTGTTTAGCAACTTTGCAACAGTTAGGGGAACACTAGATTGGACGTCTATCTTGAGAGCAATGTTTCTCCACTTCTTAGCACCAAAATCTTCTCCCAAACTTATCTCAAATGTTCTCAAAGATCTCATCAGCTCATCTAAACACAAATATTTGATATCCTTGGCTTCTTCGATCACAACAACTTTGTATGCGAAACTATTTGGCAAGGATCTGAGAACTTTTCTCACCAACTTCTCTTCTAACATTATCTCTCCTAGAGCAAAGCTTTCTTTGGTGATTTTTTGTAACCTTACGTTGAACTCATCAATGTTCTCTTCTTCAAACATGCGAAGCTTTTCAAAATCGGTGGTCAGATTTTGTAGCTTTGATAGATAAACACCACCGAAACCTTCATAGGTGGTCTCCAAGATATCCCATACATCTTTGGCAACTTCACATGTTGATATAAGGTTGAATGTATTCAGATCTACTGCAGCAAATATGGAGTTAAGGACCCTTGAGTTAAGGCTCGCATTCATATTCTCTTCTTTGGTCCATGTTGCGTCAGGTTTTGGAATAGCTTCACCTAATTCATCCAGCTTGGTAGAAGGACTCTATCCATTTAACACAATTTTCCATGCTTTGACATCAAATGCTTTCATGAATGTCTTTATCCTTTCTTTCCAATAAGCATAATTATGTTCATCTAAAATTGGAGGACGCTCAATAAAACTTCTTTCAAGCGTCGAACTCATGGCTTTAAAACCAAATAATTCACATAGAGATGTACTTCCCGTGATGTTTTCATTTTGAATGCAAAACGATCTGCTCTGGTGCCGATTGAAAGTGCACACCTGTGTGAGAAGTATCTGTCTGCACAACATTCACAGAAAAGTTGTTGAATGTTATAGAGATGTTCACAATAAAGTTTAAGAACGTTATTTTGAACGTTAAGACAATTGCAGAAAATAAAACACGCAGAGGTCTGGTAACCCTATTCGATCAATTGATATACGTTAGGGAGACTTGTTAAGTTCGTGGGAAACAATTCACTACTCTGATGTCACATTTACTCAGGATTTTACACAACATTGACCTCTCGTCACTCGAAACCTGTTCTACCCGTACACACTCTTTCACTGAATTAAATCGTGATATTTCCTCACAACCTAGATGTCTATCATATCTAGTTCCTACAGAAAATCTCTCCCGAGACTGCTTTTGACAATGTATGAACAAGTGTGTATCGATAGACAATTACTAGAATAATATTCTCTAGTCTAAGAATGACAACTGAAACCTAAGTAGCTCAAACTAGAGCTCTTGAACAATTCAGTACACGATCTCTTCTTTCCTGTGTTTCGGTGTGCTTTAACAGGTTCTGATTCCAAACTATTTATATATTACAATATAGCCTTAACAAGGAAACATAAGTCCTAATCCTAATCAGAATCTTATAAGGAAACTTTCCTTATTGAAACTAAAACCTAGGACTTGCCATGTTAGAACTCTTCCTTCTTTAGACTTCTGTCTTATCTTCAATCACGTGCTCTCCAAGATAAATAAGGCATCTTCTGGAATAATCTTGAATCTCCTCTTGGTTGGCAACTTCGAACAGTTTCAACGATCTTGGAAGAACAATCTGGATAAAAGATGTTCATGCAAACGTTCACGAACATTGCAATGAACATTGTTGATCTCTGAACTTTCACATCAGGTAGCACATCAGAATGTCTTGTATGTTCACAAACTGACTTCAGGCTATCACTCAAGCTAGCTGACAGTACTTAGTTGTGGCACGATGCACAACCATCTTCATCTTCAACTCAATCCAAACTCCTTTCTTGACCTGTCTTCAAGATGTTCAGATCACGTTCATGTATATCTTTATGAGCATTATCCAGAACATCAAACATGTACTTGAAAAAATCAATACTTAGTAATTATTCAATGGCATATAGATAAATGACAACTAATCACTGTAATAAGTACAATGTAGAGCACTTGATAAATAAAGCTTAGTGTGCAGCATGACACTAGCAATTCATCTTGATTGTGTATTTTCATTTAGTGTCAAGCACAACACTAACAGACCTGCCTTGTTAGAATTTTTCCATCTTTAGACTTTTGCATTCTCTTCAATCACATGCTCTTTAAGCTGAATAAGACATCTTCTAGAATGATCTTGAATCTCTTCTTGAATGATAACTTCTTGAATCTCTAAAAATGTATAGAGAGACCCCATCAATATTTTTCTCTGTTGAAGATTCAACATGAGTTATTTAGTGATTTGTTTTATTGTGAACGGTGATTAGAAAAGTAAGAAGAAAACTAAACAAAGTTTAGTTTACTGAGAATTGTTATAATTTGGTGGTGTTTTATGATTTGGAGTATTTGAGAGTGATCAACTCATTTGGTCCAAGCAAAGTCACATAGCCAAATATTTCCCTATCTATCCAAAAAGCCAACATTACAACCAATATAAAGTCTTTTTTTTTTTTTTAGTTTAAGCATACATTTCAGTGGTGGAGAGATAGATGATTTGCAAGCCTATGGTTGATTGTTGTGTATTTCTAATTTGAGAGTACATCCTATACACTCGAGTGTGGAGTGAATTTTTCCTATTTATCTTTCGAGAGGTCTGTAATTCCAATGAAATTGATTGATGTGTTATTAATTTTATTTGTCTAATCTTTCCATGTTCAATTTGACGCATATGGAGGAAATCTGAGACAATTATTGTGATCATCACTTCATATATCTCTTTTCTTTTCTTTTTCAGTGCTCGGGACGTGCAACAATTTAAGTTTGGGGTTTGACAGTTGTGTATTTTACACAACTTTTGGATATGAATTGATGATATTTAGGTTGATAAGTTGTGTGATTTTCATAGCTTTTGTGCTCATTATGTTATGATTTAGGGTTTTTGATATATTTGTGAGTTTTGCAGTAATAGTGGTGAATTTGATGATTATTTGGTGCCAAATGATCAAGTATGTACTTGGAGAGCTAAATGAGAGACCAATTAGGCTTTTGGACTGGATTTAAGATAGCAAAACCTATGAGAATCGATGAAATTAATTGAAAATAATCCAAATAGATGATTAAAGAGTCTAGAAATATGGAGAATCGAATTAGGAGCGTTTTGCAAGTTGAATCGGCTCAATCAGACGAGAAACGCGTGAGAACGGGCTATTTTAGTGAAGCCTGCACGCAGGTCAACCCGGGTTGACTCACCACTCGACCTGCCAATCGACCCGGATGGATCCAGTTCAGGATTTTCAAGGTTTTTTCCATTTTGGGCTTCATTTTAACCCTAGGTTTCCCTCCAACAATATAAATACCCCATCTACTCATTAGAAAAGACACATACAAAAAGGATACAAAGAGATACAAATTCATATACAAGTATACAATTATGGAGGCACAATAAAGGCTTTGGAGAAGCGGAGGTGTTGGCTATGTCAAGATTGAAGACTCCGGGTTCTTTATTGTATTGAACATTACGTTGTCTACTATGTTTATGTTTTATTCATTTTATTTAATTATGTCTAGTTAATTAGTTGTTAGATTCTTTTGTTTGTACGTATATTGGATTTCATGGTTTGATTTATTGATATATATTTTTCGATTATCATTGGATATTTGATTTCCCAGTTTGGATTTCTCATGTATATGTTAACTACAGCAGCATATGTATGCAAGTTAATTAATTGGAAGATTCTAGTTGTGACTGATTAATTAATGAGATAAAATAGGTTAATCATTTTATGTGATACTTTGAAGGACCGACCAAGTGAACAAGTGTTGCATAGAAATTTGGGTCCAAGGTACTTGATTGTGAGTAATGATGTGTGTGAAGAACCGACCGTAGTGAAGTGCATGTTTATTATTTCTATGTTATGATATATGTTCGTGAGAATAGTCTGATAACAGTTAAGTGATTTTCCACCATTGATAAATCAAATAAGGTTAAGTAGTTAATAAATTTGTCCTAAAAGTCATTGTATGAACTCTCCTCTAGAATCCATTATTTTCATTAATTGTTTTATTTAAGTTAATTGTGTTCTTTCTTTTAAAGTATTTATTTACACGTTCTCTCTTTTATTATTTGATTGTCTAGATATTAATAAGGTGTCTATGTTTTAGTTTCACGTTGTTATTTGCATTACAATCCCTGTGGATACGATAATCTTACTCACTACATATTACAATTGCACCGTACACTTGCGGTTGTTTTTACTACTAATAAAATAGTGGTCATCCAGCAAATGCACTTGTGTAATTAATTAGTTATCACTGGAGAGAGATTAATTAGTTAACGGATTAAGAATACATAACATAACTCTGATATATCGAGATACTGGAAGGATGTTATGAGAAGAATAAATCATATGAGCATTTAGGAGTTGAACAATAACTTTGAGATTGATAGATGATTTTTGGTGTTTAATCCACTTCTAGAACTTACTCGAGAGAGGGTTTAGATAACATAGAGATTCTCCTGTAAGTTTAGGAATTAAATAAGATTTAAAGTGATAGTTGAATTCATAAAATCCATAGGCGTGTAGACGCTAAAATCCATTTTCTCCCTAAAGTTCCCGTTTCATTTTTGTGTTCCTATTTTATTATTCATTTATTGTTCTTAGTTTAATTAACAAAACATTTAATTCAACCATCTAGATAAAGTATAATAGTTTAATTGAGTACTTAATTAGATTACATAACCAGACCTTGTGGATATGATATATGTTCTCAATGCTTTTTACTATAATTTGCCTCATTCACTTGCGAGTTATTTTTAAGTGAAATGAAAGAGTGAACAAGTTTTTGACACCATTGCCAGGGACTGGCATAATTGCAATTGATATTTGATTTGATTATTCAATTTTAATTTAGATTGTATTTCTATTTTATCAGTATTAATTTTTATTTAGTTTATTTTATTTAATTTTCTATTATGTTTGATTGTTCTAGTGTTTAGCATGTAGTTTATGAACTTGAGGTCTAAGGATACAACAAATTTAGTCCCCTTGGATCCTGAGATCGAAGCTTCTGCCCAACACACAGGAACGGGGAAAGACACAGAGCTGAGAAGATAGAATCTAACAAAGAGGAAAAAAATGGCTACCATGTGCAAAGAAATGGAGGCGTTGTGGGCTTTACTTCAATAGCAGCAGTGAGCACGTACTTGAACCACTAATGGCCCCGCCACCTATTCGGAAGGATCTGGAGCCTCAAGTCACTGGGAATTTTGGTGGAGTGCAGCTGCCGACCATAGTTGCTAACAATTTCGAGTTGAAGCTGACATTAATTTTAATGGTTCAGCAGAATTAATTCAGTGAAGGGGCACTTGAGGACATGTGCATCTGGCACAAGTCCTTAAGATATACGGTACCATCAAACTGAATGGTGTAGGTGCTGACACCATCCGGCTTCATTTGTTCTCATTCTCTCTGCGAGAAAAGAAAAAGTTATGATACCAATCCTTGGAGGCGGACTCAGTCAGAACATGGTTAGAATTGTGTAAGAAATTCATTGCAAAATATTATCCTCCAAGCAAAACATTGAGGATGACGAATGAGATTACCTAGTTCAGACAGTCTGTAACAGCCCGGTCGCTAGACAGTTATTTTTAATGGGGATGGGGTGTTAGGCGTAAAAGCCGAAGAAAATAGGTAGATTAATTGGAAATCCAGGAGAATGTTTCTAGAATTAAACTAAGTTAGCGCCTCAAAAACTTAGGCAACTTAACTTTATGATTAGGAAGAACTATCATTTTCAACGAATCAATAAGGGTCAAAGGGCTCAATTGAGTCGAATGGGTCAAAGGATTCAATCGAGTTAAAAGGACGCCATATCATAGGCCAATCGAAATTTAAACAGAATCCAATAACAAGCAGATAAGAATTTGACTATTTAAATAAACAAGACCTCTCATAGATCATAACAGGTAAGACCCATTAATAGGTCGGAGTCAAGTAAATCATATTGTCCCATTCATAGGACGAAATAAGGAACAACTCAAGATTAACTGGAAACGAGTAGAATCATGCTTGGAAGAAAAGCCCCTTCATAGGCGAACAACAACAAGAAGCATGCAAGACCCATTCATAGGTCGACTGAAAGTGAATAGATACCAATATGCTCAACAAGTGTGACTCTTCAATTAACTTGGAATTAATGAAGGAATAACTGGGATGTCAAAAGAACATGCTTCTAATTCTCAAAACTTAATCAATAATTGGAATCATAGCATTTAAGACATGCTAATATCAAGAATCAAGTTACATATATCAAGACTAAATACTAACATCACAGTACTTAGCAGAAACTTAGCGGAAGAAAATCATATAACCATATAGAGCAACAAACTTGAAACCTCAGACAACCTCACTAGCAGCACATCATTGGCCTCAGCATCTCAACCTGAAAATATTTGAAAAAGAGGGTATAAGCGCTAATGTACTCAGTGGATTTTATGAGAAAACTCTTGATAAACTTTAGAAATATCCAATTAATAACCGGTGGTATATGGAGAGCAAAACGTAAAAGCCCTCTCTATATCCGCAAAAACCTTTTACTTCCTTTTCTGGCGTCTTCCTTGGCTCAAACCTATTGTCTACTGCACCTTGAGGCATGCCTTGGGATAAGAGAGGGGTTACCTCAAGTATCCTTCTGAGTATGCGAGGGGATTACCCAGCAGTGACTCAATTATGCGAGGGGGTTACCCAGCAGTGACTCCCTATACTTTCCAATGTTCAACTCAGTGACTCGAAGGTCACGGCATGATAATGCAAATAAACTGTTCTTTGAGCTCGATAACCTGCTTACAACAGAAGCTATATCCTTCCTTAACTTCCTTCCTTACTTAACCTTAACCTTCATTACTTACTTGACTTAGCTAGCAATACCAAATCCAGAGCAATCGTCTAGGGCTAATTCTTTAATTGAGCATGATCTCGACCTATAAGGGATTTATAACTTACCCTGAAAGGCAATACTTAGATAAATAATCTTTAGCAAGATCCAACATTCAAATTCGAAAAAGTGAACGTGCATAAACATAGATTGCAACTAAAAGTAATTCTAAGATCTTATGCTAGCATAAACAATATTTAAACATTTCTAGCATATCTAAACATTCTTGAGAGCTTACTTAACTTATAATAACTTTCTTTACTTTATCAAACTCAAATAACAATTCAAGAATATCATGCATATAACTTCCTTCATTTCTTTTCTTTTCTTTTTCTTTCCTTGTACAGAGACTAAACGAGTAGAGCATAAAATACTTTTATTGGATATTTTCCTTGCCTTAACATGCTTCTAGAGCTTACAAGCTCAAACCATATATTTGGTTTAGAATTATCCACCTCGATGATGAGCACCTCGATAACGAGCCAAAAATCCTTCATCGGGTCTCCTCGGGGTTCACCTCCTCTTAAGAAAGTTGATCAACAACTTAGCAGCCTTATTTTTTAGATCCTAACAAGAAATCTAAATGATATCTAAACCCTCGACCCTTAGTTATAACTTTAAAACATGAGAATTTAAACGATTTAAACGCTCGAAATTACCGAAAACGGGGACGGAATTTCCTATAATAATAATCAAGATTCCGGATAATTGGCTACTGCAAAGACATAGATCTTTAAAATATCTTCGATTTGAGTACTCATGGGCCTTGTGGTTCAAATCGAGTCAAAAGTTATGACCTCCAGATGAAAATGTGCCGAAACTGCCTCGGCACCAGCGCGCTCGCGCCGACCCCCACGCCGGCGGCACCCCTTGTGCGCCAGTGCCTTCCACCGTGCGCCCACGCGTCTCCTTGGCCGAGGGGGCACTCTTGCGGCTGTGGGGTGGCTTGCGCCGGTGGCCTCCTGCTGCTTGGTGGCGGCTCCTCCTCCACTCATCTCTCCGCTCTCGACTCTACTCTCTCGCTTTCTGCCATCTCTCTCTAAAAGAAGAAGAATGAAGAAGTGGGATGAAAATAACATTGGGGGGATCCTCCATTTATAGCCAAAAATATGGCTTCCTCAAGAAGTTTCTGCAGTGCAACAATACTGCTTAAGAAATTACAGGTTCGGTTAAAAGGTGCTTTATTTAGTGGCGAGATCTAAATGCATGACCTCGTTCATGAAATCCAAAAATACCGGGAGGTTCATTGGCTCGAGTACTATTGAACCAACTCAACTTAGGATAAAGAACGAGTTGTCTTGAAGGAAAACTTGAAAAGATTCTCTTTTCAAAAATAAACTTACTATTCCACACAAGGGACAAATAAAATTCCCGAGCGTTCAATTAACCTCAGAATAAAAATTCAGGACTTGAGAAATTTCCTATAAGGGTAGGCTTGAAGAAACAAGGCTCGAGTCAACACACGAGATTTCACAATTTTCTAACGATCATGCTCCTATGAAAAAACACTATTCCCGCTCTTACTTAATACGATTTTCGTCGCCAGGACCTCAAACGACCTCGGATTGAAAATCCGAAAGTACCGGCATGCTCCTTGGGTCAACACCTTCCAAACGTGGCCAAAATCAGTCATGACTGAGCTAGAATTGAAATTTTAGAAAAGACGATTTCACGAAAAATAACTCCTAAAATCGCGGTTTAGAACCAAAACATCCTTATTATGCTCAAAATTCATCTCAATATTTCCTAATTAAAATTAGGAATTACTTAATCATATTCTGAAAATTTGGGTTGTTACACAGTTTGATCAGGAACCACTATATGAAGCTTGGGAAAGGTTCCGAGACCTCATCAGGGAGTGCCCGAGACATGGGTTAAAATAGATCAACATGTGTGTTACTTCTACAATGGTTTGTTGGGGTTTTTTTGAATTAAACCACCGCAGGATCATTTGGATATTCATTAATCCCATGTTCATGCAAATCATAATTTTATGTCCATACATGTTTATACACGTCAAGCACAAAACCATGCAAAACGAATCTAATAAAGCGGAAAACATAGATTCAAATTTCTTACAATTGTCAGACGGTCTGAGGACAAGATTACAGATCTAATCTTGCTATTGAATGAAGATGAAACAGGCGTCCCTTTTCTCTTCTGGATCGGCCACCACAGTATTCTATTCCGAGATCTTCTGTTGTATTCCCAGACTGACTATCAGATACAGAGTGGGCTGTATACTACTAATAGGGTTGTGAAATCTGTGGATATCTTGAGAGACAAAAGAGGGGCTGAATTATATCACTAAATTTTCATCCCCCTCCCCTTATTATATAGGGAGGTGGGTGAAAATACAGTTTCCAACCCTACTGGATTTGGGCCTCTTTCTCCAGTTCAATATCCAGTCCACTAACAGTCATATTGGGCTACAACACGGATCTAGAAGAATATTAAATTGGTCCACTAATTTATTTAATATCCAATACATGGATATAAATAAATAAATTAAGTGTTATTTTTGTTCCACTAAAGAAATAACACTGACCTACCAATTTAATACATATTTACGAATATGCTTTCTCCTTTAGTTCAGCCATTCCCCGTGTTTAAGATATAATATTCATTAATTAATTATGTCAGCCTCTGACAGTTATAATTAATTACCATCTAAAACCTTGAGTAATACCACACAAGCTTTACTCATGTATGAAATAAATTCCACCTGCAGGGTTTCAACATGAACTTGTGTTTCCTCAAGAGAACATCATCAACCTAGCGCACCAGGACACGGTGCTCATGCATATTGCACGACACATCATGTATACATTATTATTACCCAAGATATCGAGCTTATTGACCCACGAAAGGATTTCACCCATTGATAAGTCAAATAAATAAGTAATGTACACATATGCTCGCCAACAAACATGAGTTCAGAACCCGAACTCTGTGAATCTTTATTCTCTCACTATCCAGGTCAGAGCAGAGAATAGTATCCTATCGTGATCCTCCTCAATACACTAACAAGTGTACTAGAATAATCAGTTAGTCAAGATAAACTAACTTATCAGATTATTCTACAGTGTACCGATGGTGTGTTCAGGACCATCTAAGCCGTGAGTTCTTCAATACAATACAAGGTTCTAATGATATGATCTTACTGTATGACTCCCCACACCATATCATCTACAATGTAAGTATATGGAACATTGTATAGAACAATTATATAAAATAATCTAAATGCAAACAGTGACTGCAATAACTTTCAATCCATATCATCATATCATTAGAAAAGTATACAAAAACATGTCTTTCCAGTATACAAAACTAACAATCTCCCACTTATACTTGAAGCATGTCTTTCAAGCATAAAGACTAACTGGCCAACTCTTCAATCTAAACTATCAACTCAAACTGCGCCACCAGGTCTGCATCTCACTCCCATTTTCTCCACGTGACCATCAAAGGTCTTAGCCAGCAGGCTCTTCGTGAATGGATCAGTCAGGTTGTCCTCCGATGTAATCTTGACCACCGCCACATCTCCTCTCTTAACGATTTCTCGTATAAGATGGTACTTTCTCTTTATGTGTTTATTTGCCTTGTGGGCTCTAGGTTCCTTCGAGTTCGCCACTGCACCAGAATTATCATAGTATATCGTGTTAGTCTTAGGTAACTCAGGAACCACTCCCAAGCCCACTAGGAACCCGCGGAGCCAGACAGCCTCAGAGGCAGCTCCATACTCGACTTTCATGGTGGAATCAACAATGTATTTCTGCTTTATGCTCCTCTATGCGATGGCTCCACCTCCTAATGTAAACACATAGCCTAAGGTAGATTTACTCTGATCTTTATCGGATTGAAAATCTGAGTCCGTATAACCCAAAGGCACTAGACTATCAGAGCAGAATACCAACATGTAATCTCGAGTCCTTTTAAGGTACTTGAGAATGTTTTTGACTGCAGTCCAATGACCTTGTCCAGGGTTAGACTGATATCTGCTTACCATGCCAACGGCATAGCATATATCAGGCCTAGTACATAGCATAGCATACATTAAACTTCCCACAGCCGAAGCATATGGTACTCTCTTCATTTCCTCTATCTCAGACTGTGTTTGGGGACACATTTCCTTGGATAGATGAATTTCATGTCTGTAAGGTATAAAACCTTTCTTGGAATCTTACATGCTAAACCTAGCTAGCATTGTATCGATATAAGTCTCCTGGGATAGACATAACATCCTTTTCTGGCGATCTCGAATGATATTGATACCAAGAACATGTCCGGCTTCACCCAGATCCTTCATATCGAACTGTTCGGACAACTACATCCTAATGTTTGACAACACCTTCTTACTGTTTCCAATAAGCAAGATGTCATCAACATAAAGTACGAGGAATACGACCACATTTCTGTCACATTTCTTGTACACACAGCTCTCATCCAGACTTTGCACGAATCCATATGATTGGATAACCTCGTCAAATTAGATGTTCCAAGATCTCGATGCCTACTTAAGTCCATAAATGGATCTCTTAAGCTTACACACCAAGTGCTTTTGGCCCTTAGCAATGAATCCCTCTGGTTGCTTCATGTGAGTATTTTCTTCAAGACTTCCGTTTAGGAAAGTTATCTTGACATGCATCTGACAGATCTTATAATCCAAATGAGCGGCAATTGACAAGAGAATCCGGATTGACTTAAGCATGGCTACCGGTGAAAAGGTTTCCTCATAATCGATCCCTTCTTTTTTAGTGTACCTTTTAACCACCAATCTAGCCTTAAAAGTTTCAACCTTCCCGTCAGCTCCTCTCTTGCGCTTATAGACCCACTTACAGCTTATGGGTTTTACCCCATCAAGTGGTTCTACGAGCTCCCAGACTTGATTATGATCCATAGATCCAATCTCAGATTCCATTGCAGTTTTCCATGAATCTGCATCTTTATCTTGAATTGCCTCGTCATAGGTCCTGGGATCCAATTCATTTAGTCCCTCTGGGAAATCTGAAGCCTCTTCCAGACTAATAAATCTATCAGGTTGGCGTACAACCCTCCCACTGTGATGAGGCAGTTCCTGTACTTCTGTGACACATTGTGCAGTGTCTGCTGGTACCTCTTCTTGTATAACTAGTGTAGGATTTGATCTTTCCCCTCTTAACTCTTCAAGGATGACTTGAATCCTTGGTTTGTGGTTTATAACATAGTCTTCTTCTAAGAATCGAGCATTGGTGCTGACAATGATCTTCTGATCCTTAGGACTATAAAAAAAACCACCTTTCGTTCCCCTAGGATATCCAACGAACAGCCTTACATCAGCACGAGAAGCCAGCTTATCAGCTTCTTTATCCAACACGTGTGCTGGGCTACTCCAAATCTGAATATGTTTCAAACTGGGCTTTCGTCCAGTCCATAGTTCTGTGGGCGTAGAAGGAACTCATTTTGATGGAGTTAAGAATATAGGCCTGTCGTTTCTAGGGCATATCTCCAGAATGAAATAGGCAACTCAGAATAACTCATCATCGATCTGACTATCTCTAACAAAGTTCTATTCCTTCTTTCTGCCACGTCATTCTGCTGTGGCGTTCTAGACGCAGTCAACTGGAAGGTAATCCCATTCTCTACCATGTAATCCCTAAATTCACTTGAGAGGTACTCGCCACCATGATTAGAACACGATGACTTGATACTTCTGCCTATTCGTTTCTCCACTTCCGCCTTAAACTCTTTGAATTTCTCAAAGCATTCAGACTTGCGACGCAATAGGTAGATATATCTATATCTAGAGTAATCATTAATGAGTGTGATAAAATACTCAAACCCTCCTTGAGCTTGAACTGACATAGGGCCACACAGGTCAGAGTGAATCAAATCTAATAGCCATTCAGATCTATTTCCTTTTGACTAGAAAGGACGCTTGGTCATTTTACCTTCCAAACAGAATTCGCACAAAGGAAATGATTCCAGTACCAAAGAAGACAATGGTCCATCATTTACAAGCATTTGTATCCTCTTAAGGTTGATATGACCTAGCCTTAGATGCCAAAGATAGGTTTGATTCAAGTCTGAAGGTTCTTTTCTCTTGTTAGGGTTTATGATCAATGTATTCAACAGTTGTCTTTGTATAGTGTTTTCAATTTGTTTAAGAAAGTATAAGTGTACATCCAATGTGCCAGAACAGATAAAATGTTTACCACTGAAGATAACTACTTTGTTATCAAAAGAAACAGAATATCCATCCATAATCAATTTAGAAACTAAAATCAAGTTTCGCCTAAAACCAGGCACATAAAGACAATCTTTCAAAACCAAAGATCTATCACTACTGAAAGGTAAAACAATGTCTCCCACTGCAACAGCCGCTACTTTCGTAGCATTGCCCATGTAGATGGTGATCTCATTCTCACTCAGCTAATCTTTTTACCAGGAACCCCTGCAAAGACATGCAAACATGATCAGTAGCTCTAGTATCTACTACCCATAACTGGGTAGAACAAGTTGCTAAACATGTTTCTACAACCAGAGTGTGATATATAACTCTCTTCTTCTTCTTGTTAGCGCATTTGAAGCACTTAGTCTTTGACTTGAACTCCTCAGGAGGAATCTTCGCCTTTGGATCTTCAGCCTTTTTAGATGAGTATCTGTTCTTTCTTTTTCCACTAGAAGAAGACGCCCCTTTCTTAGCTATATGGGCCTGAGGGTTGCTCTTTTGGAGCAATTCAGCCGCCTGAAGGTCTATGAGCAGTTTAGTCAGGTTGACGTCCCTTTTGATCATGTTGAAGTTCAGTCTGAACTGCTCAAACTTTGAGGACAAGCTATGAAGAACAACGTCAATTTGAAAATTGGCGTCCAGCTCTCCACCCAAGGTCTCGATCTCAGCTAGATACCCCATCATCATGAGAACGTGATCCCTAGCAGATGTGGAGTCAACCATTCTCGTATCCATTAACTTTTTCATTGCCAAATGGCATGCCGAGCGGTTCTGATGATCGAAGAGCTGCCTAAGGTTGTACATGATATCATAAGCGGTTTTCATAGGCTGATGATGATGTTGCAACACATTCGACATGGATGCCAGAATGTAACAACGTGCTATCTCATCAGACTTAACCCACTTATCATATGCAACCTTTTGGGCTTCGTCAGAACCCTCATCTGGCTTCTAAGGACAAACCTCTTCAAGTACAAACTTGTGTCCCTTAGCAACTAGAATGAGGTTAAGGTTACGAATCCAATCATTGTAGTTTTCACCGACGAGTTTGTTTTCTTTTAGGATTAGGGACAGATTGGAGAGTGCCATTGATGATATGAAATAACTGAAATTAAAACATGCAGTACAGTCACAAACTTTAGGATAAACAGTATATAATCGAAAGCCTCACATAAATTATATATTTTTCTACCGACACTTTAAAAATGTCTTCTATAAGCCACCATAGTGTGGACGTTTATAAAATTCATTTTTAAATAGGTTATTAAACCTTTAACTTGCCTCCAGTTGAGTTTTCTTACAACAAGTAAATTAATAGCCGGATAAAAAACACGGTCATGTAATCGTCTAACTGATAAGCCATGATCGTGTGGACGTTTATCAATAAATTATATCTAAGTGTGTACACCATTATCTTCGCACTAAGATCACTATTTCGAATTTAACTGCTCCAGATAGAGGAGTCAGTTAGTTCTAATAGTGTTCTACAGCTATCCTTCTAGGAGATTTAATTTCTAGAGAAATCTGTGATATGACACATCCGATATGGAGGAAGACTGATGTCAACGCACATGCCCATCACTTCTCAATTAAATCAGATTTAATGGAGACCGTATCAGATTTCTACATACTTTGGTATGAATCTCTCCCACTTAGTTATTTATGCTTAAGGTTTCATTTTGTCCCATTATTAAGAACATGCGAACATCATCACATAAAATGATAAACATACATTGCATGTTTCACAACAACATAATAAGCAACACTAATATTTCAACTATCATGGCTTATATCTCATGTTGATTAATGAGATAAAACAGAAAAGTCAGATCCGGAACAGAGCTATGGCCGCCGTCCCCTTCACCGCGCCTCGCCGAAAAACCCTAGCTCCAATTAGGGTTTCAGGACGTGAACTGGTGAACCTTTCTTCTTGGTGCTGCACTACTTTCCTTCTTTGAGTTGATCTCCGATCTTTATTCAATACAAGCTATCCATTCCAAAAGGAAAAATCTACTATATCTAGAATAAAAATTACAACTCAAAAATTTGGTCTAACAATTTTATTTCTATTACATTGTGAAAACATAAAATAAAATCTAGACCTAATCCATGGATTTTCTCATGGATTAAAAACACGTAGCCAAATCGGCATACGGCTAAACATCCATTCAACATAAACATACATCACATAAAAAAGGAGCCATGATAGTTGGTAAACCTGTAAACAAACACAGTCTACAAATCCAACAATCATATTTATATGATACACATAAATTAACATATGATATCTATGCATGAATAATGAATTTCGAATATTACAATTAATTAAATTAATAAATTTAAAATCATCCACAAGATAAAAATTGAAAATTAAAATAATTATCCACCAATTTAAAATCTTGTAATTTTCGAAAATATGACAAAATAAATCTGGAAATTAATTAAAATTATCCACCAAATTTATTTAATATTTTCGAACCACCCTAATTAATTAATATTTAAAAATATTGCTATAGATAAAAAAAATCTATCCCAAATATTAGGATAGAGTTCGAAATTTCCAAAGATAAAATTTAGAAAAATTGATCCACTTCAAATTCCATCCAAATTTAAATCTTATTTTCAACCCTATCTAGATTAGAATTAAGTAATTTATGATATACACCAAAAATTACTTTTCCAATTTTTATCTACTAAGATTTTCGAAAATATCAAGAACAAAATTTGAAAATTTGATCCACTTCAAATTCCTTCCAAATTTAAATTCTATTTTCAAATCTTTTTGGATTAGAATTATATAACTATTGATATATATCAAAAATTACCTAATCCAATTCTAATACCCATAGATTTCAAAAATTACTAGTATGTTAAATTTAGAAATTTGATCCACTTCAAATTCTTCCAAATCTAATATTCTATTTTCAAATCTATCTAGATTAGAATTAGGTAACTTTAAAATAAACATAAAAAAATACCAAATCTAATCCTAAACACCATAATTTTCGAAACTTCTCAATAAACAAATCTGAAAATTTGATTTTCATCAAAACCTCTCCAAATTAATGTATTGAGATTGAAAATTATAACTAGAAAAATTAGGGAATTTAAATACCAAAATTTCAAAAATTTTGGTACTCCAATTTTCGAAACCTTATCTTATTAAATCTGGAAATTTTGATACATCAAAAATCTATTCCAAATATAATATTACAATGTTTCGAAAATTACATAGATTAACACAAATTTGAATTTTCGATAAAAATCAAAATTGCATCCGAATTTGAATCTAAAATTTTCGAAAACCTACACTAATTAAATCTGGAAATTTTGATAACATCAAAAACCATTCCAAATCTAATTAGGTATGGATTGAAAAATATAGTGTTCTCCAAAACTAGAATTTTCGAACTACATCAAAAAATCATCCAAGTTTAAACACATAAGCAATCGAAATACATACACATTTAAATCTGAAAATTTAAACACCATAAATTTATCAACAAATTTAAACATGTATTTCGAATTTATCCTAGGATTAAATCTAGAACAGTGCCAAAACCCGCTCTGATACCAATTGTTGGGGTTTTTTCGAATTAAACCACCACAGGATCATTTGGATGTTCATTAATCCCATGTTCATGCAAATCATAATTTTATGTTCATGCATGTTTATACACGTCAAGCACAAAACCATACAAAATGAATCTAATAAAGCGAAAAATATAGATTCGAATTTCTTATAATTGTCAGACGGTCTGAGGACAAGATTACAGATCTAAGCTTGCTATTGAATGAAGATGAAACAGGCGCCCCTTTCCTCTTCTGGATCGGCCACCACAGTATTCTACTCCGAGATCTTCTGTTGTATTCCCGGACTGAGTATCGGATACAGAGTGAGTTGTATACTACTAATAGGGTTGTGAAATATGTGGATATCTTGAGAGACAAAAGAGGGGCTAAATTATATCACTAAACTTTCGTCCTCCCTCCCCTTATTATATAGGGAGGTGGGCGAAAATACAGTTCCCAACCCTACTGGGTTTGCGCCTCTTTCTCAAGTTTAATATCCAGCCCACTAACAGTCATATTGGGCTACAACACGGATCTAGAAGAATATTAAATTGGCCCACTAATTTATTTAATATCCAATATCCAATAAACTTATGATATAATTAAATAAATTAAATATTACTTTTATTCCACTAAAGAAGTAATATTGACCTACCAATTTAATATATATTTACGAATATGCTTTCTCCTTTAGTTCAGCCATTCCCCGTGTTTAAGATATAATGTTCATTAATTAATTATGTCAGCCTCTGACAACTATAATTAATTAACATCTAAAACCTTGAGTAGTACCACACAAGGTTTACTCATGTACGGAATAAATTCCACCTGCAGGGTTTCAACATGAACTTGTGTTTCCTCAAGAGAACATCATCAACCTAGCGCATCAGGACACGGTGCTCATGCATATTTCACGACACATCATGTATACATTATTATTACCCAAGATATCGAGTTTATTGACCCACGAAAGGATCTCACCCATTGATAAGTCAAAGTAATAAGTAATGTACACATATGCTCGCCAGCAAACATGAGTTCAGAACCCGAACTCTGTGGATCTTTATTCTCTCACTATCCGGGTCAGAGCAGAGAATAGTATCCTATCGTGATCCTCCTCAATACACTAACAAGTGTATTAGAATAATCAGTTAGTCAAGATAAACTAACTTATCAGATTATTCTACGGTGTACCGATGGTGTGTTCAGGACCATCTAAGTCGTGAGCTCTTTAATACAATACAAGGTTCTAATGATATGATCTTACCGTGTGACTCCCCACACCATATCATCTACAATGTAAGTATATGGAACATTGCATAGAACAATTATATGAAATAATCTAAATGCAAACAGTGACTACAATAACTTTCAATTCATATCATCACATCATTAGAAAAGTATACAAAGACATGTCTTTCCAGTATACAAAACTAACATGGTTTGCTAGAGAATTCCCGGGACATAATAGATTCAGCCGTATAAGGAGCTTTGTTGGAGATGTTTGTGGAAAAAGCTATGAAATTATTGAAGAAGATGGCCATAAATAGTACCCAGTGTCCATCCCAGAGAAATTCAGTTAGACAGGTTGCCGAAATCTCATCTTCTTTAGATAATTTGAAGAAGTTGACAACTCAGATATCAACAATGGCTAAGGCAATCACCCTGCTTACGAAAAACATAAAAAAATAGTTTACCACCATCAGAGAGTGCTCAAGATCATGTGGCCACAGTTCAAGACAATCTTGAAGATGTCAATCACATACAATGACGAGGCTACAATAATAACTTCAGACAGAATCAATGTGGAAATAAGTATGGGTAGTCGAATAGGCTAAACTATGCTAATCACAATAACTTCCAACAACTACTTCCCGATTTCTCTATAACCAATGTGGTTATTAATGAAGAAAAGAAGTCGGGCTTAAAGAACATACTTGGTTCTTTCATGCAGGTTACTAAGTAGAGGATGGATACAAAGGCAGCTAAGATTGATAACTTGGCTATTTTCTTCAATAAGTTCACGACCAATGTTGGAGCTCAGATAAAATCTTTAGATTGCAGATTGGTCAGATAGCCAAGGCAGTGGACCGTCAACTACAAAAGGGATAGTTTCCTAGCAACACTGAGATAAATCTGAAAGAGCAGTGTTAAGCCATACAGCTAAGGAGTGTGAAACAGTATGAAGGTCCCGAGATGCCTCGACAAGCTGAAAATGCGGTTAATTTAGAAGAAACTGCAGAGGAGACTCTTGTAGCGAGCAATCCACAATATGTGGACAAGAGAATCGATTACCTGAGCTGGTACATCTACACCTAAATATGTGCCCCATCCTAAGTACTTTCCATTGTTATCATTTCCACAGAGGTGGAAAAAGCAAGCAAAGGATGCACAGTTTGCTAAATTTCTTAAAATTTTTAAGAAATTGTCCATCAACATCCCATTTGTTGAGGAGTGTAGTTAATCTGAAGGATATTGTGGCTAAGAAGAGGAGAATTGACGATTATGAGATAGTTAATCTGACAGAGGAGTGTAGTGCAATTCTCCAGAGAAAGTTTCCATAGAAGTTGAAGGATCCAAGGAGCTTTACCATCCCTTGTGTGATTGATAACACTTATTTCAACAAAGTGATGTGTGATTTTTGTGTTAGCATCAACTTGATTCTGTTGTCCATATTCAAGAAGCTGGGATTGGGCACAGTGAAGTCGTCCTCTATTACTCTACAACTTGCTGATAGATCCGTAAAGCACTCTAAAGAAATTTTAGAAGACGTGCTAGTAAAAGTCGACAAGTTCATTTTTTTGGTGGACTTTGTCGTGTTGGAGATGGAGGAGAATCATGAGGTGTCTCTTATTTTGGGAAGACCATTCCTAGCCATTGGTCGAGCCCTCATTGATATGCAAAAAAGGGATTTAACTTTGAGAGTAAACGATGAGTAGGTGGTCTACTCTATATATGATGCTATGAAGTTTCAAGTGGAGATAGAAGAATGGGAAGCTATTGATGTGATCCAAACTTACATCGATGAAGAACAAGCCAAGAGCTTCCCTGGCGATCCTCTAGAATATTGTATAAGTAATTCTATCTCTTCCTGCAATTCTATTATTGATTTTGATATGGTGGATTTCTTTGAAAATTTCAGTGCATTGCAGGCTTTTCAAGAGTTAGAGATGGAGGAGTCACATTTTGAGAGTGTATGGAGCAAATGAGCCTAGTAGCAAGTAGAGAAGGCTGCACCACTGAAAGAACTTTTGAGTCATTTAGCATATGCATTAATAGGTGAAGGTAAAACTTTTCCTGTGATTGTATCATCTACTTTGTTTGAAAACGAATTGAGTCAGTTGCTTGTTATGCTTAGAGAGTATAAATCAGCCATAGGTTGGTCCCTAGCTAATTTGAAAGGAATTAGTCCCTCTATTAACCGCATGCATAGAATTTTAATGGAAGAGTCTCATAAGCCATGTGTGCAATGTCGTCTAAACCCTGTGATGCAAGAAGTGGTAAAAAAAGAGGTTCTAAAATAGCTAGATAATGGGATTATTTTCCTTATATCTGACAGTGAGTGGGTGAGCCCCACACAAGTTGTGGTAAAGAAAGAGGGGATGACTGTTGTGAAGAATGAACAAACTATTGAGGCTGTTGTCACTAGGGTAGTCAATGAGTTGAGAATTTGCATTGATTATAGAAAATTAAATGAAGCCACTCGAAATGGCCATTTTCCCTTGTCTTTCATTGATCAGATGCTGGATAGATTAGTCGGGCATGATTTTTACTATTTTTTAGATGAATATTCAGGATATAATCAAATTGCTATAGCTCCAGAGGACTAGCATAAAACTGTTTTCATTTGTCCATATGTAAAAGGATGTTAAAAGACTACGTCTCGGATTTCGAAACAAGTGTTCTCTCTATCCTTAACTTAAGAAAAAAAAGTGTAAATGTATAAAAAGAGGCAAAACAGAATAGTAATTGGGGAAAAAAAACAAGATATAAGGTTATAGGAGATATTGAGTAAGTGTACCTTTTACATTATTTTAATAACTAAACAATAAATGCACCCACACCTAACATATAAAAATAAAAAAATGATCGATCCCTACTGAAATTTCACGTAACGAAAACTGAGAATAAATAACGATTGACATAACGATAATTTTTTAAAAACTACCATTATGTTTTAAAAAATAATGTTATGCATTTAATTATGCATAACGAAACTTTTCTAAAAACAAACATTATGCATCTTGTATAATGAATTTTAATAATGAAAGATAATAACGATAGTTAAGTTAATAACGAAAGTTTTTTTTTTTTTGCTAAAACTAGTCCAGACTAGTTGCAAACGAAAGTTAAGTGTTAATAACGAAAGTTTGTTTCTTTTTGCTAAAACTAACGAAAGTTAAGTGTTAATGACGAAAGTTTGTTTCTTTTTTTTTTTTTTTTTTGCTAAAACTATCGTTATGGAAAGTATAAGTGTGTAAGGTACTTTTCTGAAAAAATGGGGAAATATTCAACTTTTATGGTCAAAGGATTTTAAATATAGTACAAATTGCCCAAATAACTCATATGGTATTAAAACTTGCCCAACTACCTAAATTTTAGAATTAAATTGTCTAAATAAAAATTTCTCCCAAAAAAAAAAATTATATTACAATATTTTAGTCCGTCTTTTTCCGTTTGGGGCATAAGCAAAAATATCAAACTTGGCCCTTCTCGAAAAATAAAATATATATCCAAGTTGGCAAAGAATAAAAGTAAAATGTTATCCAAACGTTATACAAAAGGTCAAAAGGAAAGTTGACGAAATCCCAACGCACACGTGTCGCGTGTCAATAAAAACACGCCGTGAACGCGTCTAAGTAACGCGTAGAATCGAATTTAATTTGCTATCGTAATCGTATTCATAAAATAAAGGTGTATTATCCTGATGCTATAAACGTCGAGAAATTCGTGCACATCCGTTCTTTCTCTCACATTAAATTCTACCGCACGCTTTTAGAGAATTTCAAGGTGAGCTCATACGGTTTTCAATCTCAATTTCAAATATATAGCGTAATGATTTTTGTTATTGTGTTGTTATTGTGCGATCCGTTTATGGATAGCGTAATTGATCGTTGAGTTTCGCTGATCTTTTTAATTGTGAGTGTATGGATCGGACATTCGGTGATTTTCGGCGGTTTATGATCAGTTTCTGCATTCGATATTTTTTTTGTCTTTTTTTTTTGCCGTTGCTTTGGATATGTGGAGAACGGATGTATCTGGTTATTTGATCTGGTTGGGATTTTTTGTGGAAATTATATCACTTTTTGTGAATTTCTAGATTTATGGAAATTGATCGACTATTTTGATTCTAGTTATTTAAGAGAAACCGAACGACATTGCGGGCAGATTGAGAAATTTGGGAAATCTGCATTACCTGTTGTTTTCTTCTTCATTAATAATATGTTTTGATGTTTGATTCGGTCTCTAGAAAGGAAGTTTCTTAGGGAAAAAGGATCTTGTACTGTTTTTTTTTATTGATCCTAGCCAAAATCAGATCGAAATATGATGAAGATGCTTTCTTATACAAGGTTGAGGGCGGGAGATTAATTTTAGTTGAGATGTTAGTTCCTTTTGTGGGAGGGGAAGTGTTTTAGAAGCATTCCCTCGTGCATCATTCCACCAAACTATGAATTGTGTGTCTTTTTGGTATACATTCATGACTCATGAGCTATATATGTTAATCAAACGAATACAATATGCATCTTATATTCATTTCATTTGATGTACTTCTTGAAATGATTTGATGGGACTACTATGATCTATTGAATATTCAACATGACAACATCTAGTTGAATGCTATTTGCGCAAATTCTAGACATATGCTCATACCTGTCTTGTTTTATGGTTTGTGCCCTTTCAGGTTATAGCATCGGGTAAGATTAGACAAAATGGGAGGTGGAAAGGACAAACACGACAAACATGATGAATCCGACAAAGGGCTCTTCTCTCACGGCCATTATCCCCCACAAGGATACCCACCTGGGCAGTATCCACCAGCTGCTGGAGGCTACCCTCCGCAAGGCGGCTATCCCCCAGCTGGATATCCTCCGCAACAAGGCTATCCCCCTGCTGGCTACCCACCATCTGGTTATCCCAATCAAGGCTATCCTCCCCATCAGGGGGGCTATCCCCCAGCTGGTTATCCTGGTCAACATCACTCAGGTGCGGTACCTTAAATTTTTGGATCTTTTTTGCTTGTGATGTGCTGGAAGGCTAAGTGATGTAGTATGTAGGACGATCCTTCAGATTTTTTTTTTTTTTTGCTTGTGATATTTTGAGGCATACATTTTTCTTGTTTGGGGAAAATAAGATCTAGGTACTCATATAAGAGGACGGATATAAGCATGTATGATATTTTGATGATTCAGTTGGAAGGGTGGCTTAAATGCATCTTGATGTTATACATGGGGTTTACCTCCTTGTATACAGAGTTTCCTCTTCTGGTTTGACATATGCAATCAAGATTGAGTAGCATATTATTGGAGGGTGAAACCTTGTTTTATGGAATTCATATGTATGAAGTCTTTATCTGTCAGAAATTGTGCTAAATTTTTTTTATAAATTTTGAATTTTGATGTGAACATGATTAGATGGATCAATGGAACTTTAAAATGCATGTAGAGTGATAATATATTGAAAACAACAATTAAGCATCTGAGTTGATGTTTATCTTTACTAGTGAGGCTGAGTGACAGAAAATACTAGTCCTCTATGTTTATGGTAAGTGCTGCATTACATTTACAGCTGGGTAGGATGAAGCAAGAAGTTGTATCTGCAATATAAGTTTTATGGGCTATATCATCAGTATTGATACAATATACATGAAGTTTAGTAAAATGACATTCTATTTGTCGATGCTCGCATCTAAGTAAGATTTATCTCTTTCAGGGGGATCCTCTATCGGAGGAATGCTAGCAGGAGGTGCTGCTGCTGCAGCAGCTGCCTATGGTGCTTCACATTTGGCACATGGAGCACATGGAGGACATGGAGCTGCTCACTATGGTGGTGGTCATGGCATGGGTATGGGCCATTACGGTCATGGTAAGATGAAGCATGGCAAGTTCAAGCATGGAAAGCATGGCAAGTTTGGAAAGCATAAGGGTGGCATGTTCGGAGGCAAATTTAAGAAGTGGAAGTAAAACTGCGAATTATAGTCGTGGCCCGTTGGTGTTTGAATCAAGCAACCAGCTAATGCGCGTATGCAATATGTTTTTCTTTTCCTTCTTTCCTTTTAATTTCTAAACAAAATGGATTAATATGTAATAGGCATCAAGTGCGATGGCATTGTGTTGGCAGTCGTTGAGATGCTTTCTATAGCTAATATGCTTGATATTTCTGCGTTTCCTCTTGTGCATCAAGTGTGCTTAAAACTCCTAACTTCTTTTGCTGTATCTAACATACTATTCATTTGTGTAAATAGTATTTCCTTCGACAATTACTATATTATTTCCTATCCATGCGATTTGGAAATAGGTATCTATATCAAATCTTAAAGCTGCAGACGCTTATGTTGATTGATTAAAGGGGATTGGAGTAATTGGACGTGTATGTATGGAGATACCACTTGAAAAAGGACTTCTTCCAATTTTGTTGTTCTCACTTTTAAGTGGAGATTATGGTTATGTCAAATTTCCTTGTGTCACCATTCCTAGTGTTATCGTTAAGTTGCTCGAAATCTCCTTTTTTTTTTATGAAAAATTTGTTGACTTTTTTTTCAAATTTTAGATCAAAACACCTTTATTTATGGGTAACGTTATCTGGCCATAGTGTAGGGTATGCTTTAAATACATGGTAAGTAATCAATTAAAGTTTTGATTATTGATTATCATGATTTTTTAATTATGTTCTTAAAGTCCATTTTAGAAAGTGATTTACTTGTATCTTTAAAAATTACATATTGCATAAAAATGTCTATAAAAAAAAGAGAATTATTATAAAAAATTTGCAACATCATACAAGGTGCATGTGTAAAATAAAATTTATGGCAATTTGTCATAGAATTTTTCACCTTTTTTTTTCAAATTTCAAAATCAAAACATACACAATAGTGTAATTTTTTTTATATTAATTTTCAATGAAAAGAATTCATCACTAATTAGTTACCTATTAAATTTGATTAACAAATATTAAAATAAAAGATATCAAAATTGGATTGATAGTAATCTATTTTTTAGTCTCTAACTACAATAAAATTAGGATATAACTTGTTCTTAACTCAAATAAATGTTTTAAAAGTTGACCAATGACTATGATTAAAATGATACACACACACAATTACATATATAATTGTATTAAATAAATCATATCTATAATGTATTAGTAAATAATATATTTAAATTTCATATTTATTTATATATACTAAGATATAATTACAATTGGTGTACCTTGAAATAGTGTATCACATATAAAATGCCAATTATGATAGAACTTGTAATTTTTAACTATTTAAATATAATGATCGAATTTGCAATTGCATGCCTTAATTTTAATTTGGACTTCAATTTGGAGATACATATAGACTTTTCGAATTGGTTATTCTTTTGGAGATAATATTACGTGGAATTCTTCATAGACAATTAGTGAACACACTAATGAAAAGAGAGATCAACATAAATTTAATGTAGAGAACTTGTTAAATTTTTAGTCAATTAATAGGGCAAATTTCATATTACTCCCCTGTGTTTTCCCGAAAAATCAAAAAACCCCCTTGTGTTAAATAAATAGTCTAAAACCCCCCTCTGTTATGTATAATTTCATCAAAAAAGCCCCTTTTTGAGAAAGTGAATTATATTTGCTAAAAAAGTGTGTATGATTCTTATTGTTACAATTTTTGTATTATTTTTTAAATATAATCAATTTTTTTTAAAATGGTAGTTTGACCAAATACTATAATTTTTAAATAATATAAAATATATTAATATGTAAAAAAAAAAATACGTAACATAGAAAATGATCAGAATAGCTGAAAAGTAGTAATATAACCAAATACTAAAATTTTCAAATGATTTAAAATATATTTATCTATAACAAAAATTGTAAAAATAAGAATCATACACTCTTTTTTAGCAAATGTAATTTACTTTCTCAAATAGGGCTTTTTTGATGAATTATACATAACAGAGGGGGTTTTAGACTATTTATTTAACACATGGAGTTTTTTTATTTTCGAAAAAACACATGGGAGTAATATGAAATTTGCCCCAATTAATATAATTTTATTTGTTTATATTATAAATTTACCACTATTGAGTTGATCAAATTGTGCCAAATAGCATTACCAAAATATTAATAATCATATTTTTTTCTTTATTTTGAAAATTTGTTTGTTTTCTTTCAAATATTTATCAAAATAAATAATTACTCAATCAAAAATTGAATAAATTAATCAGGTAAACATAATATCAGCCTAAGTAAATGACTCTAAACATTATTTAATTAATAATAACATATATGAAAGAAGGAGAACAATGACATAAACCAATAAGAGATGCAAATTTCCATTGCCACTAACAAAAATTAATTCAACGATATATTTAATTTTATTAATTAATTTGATTATTATGTGATTCAAAATTTTAAAATAAAATAAAAATAAAAACTCTTAAAAGAGAAAGAAATTGCGTCTCCTTTAAAAATAAATTGTTAAAATTTACATTAAATCTTATATTCTATATTATATATATTTTTTATTCTAAATAATATAATTGAAATAGAAAATCAATAAATTATTGTAAATTATATTGAAGAGCCAAATGTTGATAGATAAATTTCTTGATAGAAAGAAATTACAATTGATTCTAAACGAGTCAAACAACTCCACTCTTCTTGTGAATCTTCACAAGATGGGAATTTTCTACTACCTGGAAACTCCGCCAAGACTGTTCAGACAAGACTTGGTGAGTGAATTTATATTACGTGCAAAAGTTACAGAAGATGGGGAGATTGTGTCATCAGTGATCCAAAACAGACCGATTCAAATCACTGAAAGCATACTTGCACAACTCTTTCGACTTCCAAAGAAAGGCTCAAAGGTCCAAGCTTTGAAGGAATCTACAGAAACTTACTGGAAAGAATGGAAATCTTCTACATGCAACAAACAATTCAGTTTTACCACGGTTAAAAACTAACCTCATACCGGCGTATGGCGTTCTACTCGACATCACGAACAAAAGGATGTTCCAAATGATAATGTACTACCAGTTTTCATCTCGGACTGGATTCCCAAGAAAAGAAACACAAATCTTCAATCTCTCAAGAGGAAAAGAAGATCCAAAGCAAAGTCAAGTGACACAACATCAAGCAATTCAACAACATCACCAAAATCGAAGAACAGCTCCTCAACTGATTTTAAGATTTGCTATGATCCTGATGAGCTTACTCCATTCATTGGAATCCCTCATCCAAATTATAGAGCTGATTATTTCAGGAGTACATGCCCTCTACTCCAACTGACCAAGGAAAATATTCGCACCTTCTATGGTGGTGAATATGACGTCAAAACTACACAAAAAGTGGTAATCAATTTACTTCTCACTCACTTTACTTTTGTTGCAAAAAGTGATCAGAAGTTATTCAAACAATTGCACCGCTACTTCTATTGGTTCAACTGGAGAGACTCAATATCTATTCAGTCCCACTTCTTACTCACTACCTTTCATGGAATAAGTTTTTGGCAACGAGAAGAAATTTGGAGCATAAAATGGATAGGATCATCAAATCCATTTCCTCCAACTGTTGTGCAAGTTCAACATATCATGAATCATAGACTTGCTAACAAAATTCCAGCAATAGCTCTACTTGCAGATTTAAGAACCTCAATCATATCTCAAGGTGAAGCAGACTGTCTTCAACCATTCAACAATCTATCAACCTCACTCTCTCCAAAAGGTTCACATTGCCGTCAACTGAACTTTAAAAGTCTATCAAGTCAGTCAGACACACCCTCTCTACAAACTCGACCTGCAACTGAAAAAATAGAAAATAGTACTGTAACAGCCCGGTCCCGAGATAGGGATTAACGAATGGGGATGGGGTGTTATTAAGGGATTAATGAATAAAGTCGGAAGATTTTAAGAACAAAGATATGCTTTGGAAGATAGGTGGTGATGCTCGGGTTTACTTGAGTTAAAATGGAAACATACTCAAGCGGAATAAAACGGCTAACTAATCAGATACCAACAAGCATAGACTCATTCTTAGGTCAAAATGAATAACAGATATCAACGTGACTAAGCCTCTTCACAGATGGACGGTAATCATGCTCGAGAAACGGAAATAAAACTTAATATGCATCTTATAAATAGATAATCATGTTTGGGGATATATTTAGAGTCTTGACGATCATAGCAGAACTTAAACAGAATTAGAAAGAGTGTATCAGAGTAGCAGAAACATCATTAGATTTCAAAAGAAATTCAGATAATAGCAAAACAATCTTGGCAGCCAACCCACATCCACAGCCACCAACATCCTCAGCATCTCAACCTGAAAACATTTGAAAAAGAGGGGAGGGGGGTATGAGCACTAATGTACTCAGTGGATTTTAGCAAAAACACTTTAATAACTTCAAGATATCCAATAACTAACTGACGGTATATGGAGAGCAAAACGCAAAAGCCCTCTCCATATCCGTAAAACCTTTTTCTTTTCGTTTGGGCCCAACTTAGCTCAAACCTGATGTCAACTGCACCCTTAGGCATGCCATGGGATAGAAGAGGGGTTACCTCAAATATCCGAACAAGTTTGCGAGGGAAATAACCCAGCAGTGACTCCCTTAAAAGTTCTGAGCTCAAACCCTGCTTAAGTGAAATGCTAAGTTCCTTCCTTCCTTAACCTTGCTATCAAACCAATCCTAGAGCACTTCTAGGTACTAATCCTTTGATATAACATGATCTCGACCTATAAGGGATTTTACGCTATCTTAACAAGGCAATCCTTAATCCTTAACTATACGAGCTTTAACAAGCATAAACATTCATATACAACAGATAAACGTAAATAAATACGAATTGTAACTAAAGATAATTCTAAATATCTCATGCTAAGTATAAACAATACTTTAACATTTCTAGCATTTCTAACATTCTAAACATGCTTGAGAACTCAATTATAACATAATATCTTCCTTTCCTTTCTTCCTTGTACAGACATCAATCAGGCAGAGCAAAAATGCTTTATTGGATATCTTATTTATCTTATATGCTTCTAGAGCTTATCAGCTCAAACTTTAGATGAATATAGATTTACCCACCTCGATCACGGAGCAGAAGATGAGGCAACGAGTTGATGATCCTTCTTCGAATTTCCACGAGGCTCACTTCCTCCTACAAAAGTCGAATTATCGACTTAGCGACCTACTACGAGGATTTCTAGCTAATAACATGGAATTAAATAATACTCATCTTAAATATTCCTAATTAGAACTTAATCATGGATAGCACGACTTTATGACTTTATAAAGATCCGAGAAGGATTAATTTTAATTAAGGAACTTCTCGACTTGATTTCTTAATTTTTAGACGGAAAATAACTTTGAATAACTTATTCGAAATAAATCGAAAATAACTTGAATACTTCTCTAAATTTAAACTTGAAAATAGCTTGGAAATAACATGATTTGAAAAGCTCGAAAAACTCGGGAAAAGAGTACGAAAATAGCCGAAAAAGAAACGGCGAAAAAAAACATGGAGAAGGGGGGGCGCCGGCGGGCTGCCCCCCGCCGCGGCGCATGGTGCGCCGGCGGGCATGTTCGGTATTTATTTTCACCTAAACTGCAAGTGTACAGCGAGACTTATAGGATAGCGGTGAACAAGAGTATCGTATCCACAGGGATTTAAGATTTAATCTACTAGTTATTCAATTTAACCCATCGCAGTTATCTAGACTATCAAACATGGTTAGATTTAACTAATTAAAAACTAAAGATAATAAATAAAATAAATCACCACAGCAGAAATCAACACAGATAAATCAAACACTGAAGAAAAAGACGCATTCTAGGATTGGATAATCATTATTTAATCCATTCTCTTAATCGATCCATTTAATGTCTATGTTGGGATTTAAATCATGCTAGAACAATCACTCATGTATTCTAAACCTTCTCTCGAAGCGCCTAGATTGTAGATCACACAACAAATATTAACGTCTCCGTTCAATACCTATTATGCAATTCCTAATGGTACCAAAGATTTATTGTTCTCTAAATTAATCGCAACTCTCTCGAGTGATATTGACTAACCAGTTAATTATTCCAGATCTTGTGTTAAAACTCATCTCTCGAATTATGGATTAACACATCAAATTGTATCATGTAGTGATCAAGTAAATAATACAGAGAAAACAGGAATAATCAAAACATAATTAAATCATAGACACCAAATAATATGAATCAAAAGAACTTCATAAATAAATCATAATCCAACCCTAGAATACTAGGGTTTTAGCTATCCATGGCAAAATAAACAACTAAAACAATCCACAAAATAAACATTGTATTCTAAGAATAAAGTAAATAAAACTCGGAGATTCTATATTGGCTTTGGTCTTGAACACTCTTGAATCCTTTGGTCTTGTTCTTCGCGTCTTCTTTTCTCTGCAGCGACTCTTTGTTGGTAACTTTTAGGTAGGAGGAATTGTCTATAATTTTCGTGCATTGAATCCGTTAAATACCAAGTTAAGAAAAGTCCAAAATAGGTAAAAAATCGGACAGGCTCGCTGCAGTCGCGACCTCGCTCTCGACCCAGTCACCCACGACTCGGGTCGCGAGTCCACGTGGCAATACGTGGCATGACGTGGCAGAAAATTCGTGACCAACCTTGAAATTCGCGACCGGGTCGCGAATAAAACAAAGGAGAACCCTGCCTCTGTCGCGCCGTGCAGAAAAAGGGAAATGTGTGATTCGCGACCAGATTCGCGACCCCCTGGGTCGCGAGTCCGGTCGCAGGTATTTCCCAGCTCCGGCAGCCTCTCACTGTTTTGCTTCGTTCTCACTCGTTTCTCGTCCGATTGACCCGATTCTTTTTGCACCGCGTTCCTAACTTGATTTTCTATCTTTCTAGGGTGCTCCCACACTCATTTGAGGTGCACACAAAAAATGGCATTAATTCCCTTCACAATGAACAAACACGTGACATTGCACAAAACATAGAAAACTATGCAAAACTCAACACTTCATGCATGCAATGCCCATCAAATACCACTCAAATGTACCTCAAAATACATGCAAAATATGAGGTTATCAACTCCCCCAAACTTAAAACATTGTTTGTCCCCAAACAAAGAACAAAAACCAAACATGGAATTCAAACAATACATAACTCCACAATTTATAATATAGCATCTACAATCTCAAAAATCTAATCGGGAATAACAAAAACAAACACAACACTCAAATCATGAACACATGCGATAGATTTCAATGAGCAAATATCAAGCCAATGATCCTCACCGGTGTGTGTTTCGCTCAAACACTCAAAGTGTGATAAAATAAGGGTAAGCACTCATCGAAACATTGAACTATACACTTGATCTACCATATGCTTGCATGCAATTTAAGCTCTCCACTGACAAATAAATGTGCTCAAAATTAAGATCAAATAGGACTTTCGTTAAGGTTGTAACGTAGGCTTGGGTTAAGGTTAGGAATATTTGGCTAAAGTGACTAAAAAATTGCAACACAATCCACCACTTTTACTTTCTATTCCCAACTACTTTTCACATTCAAACACTAGTTGGAGTTTTTCAACTTCCTCCTACACCACCTTAAGTCATCCATATTTTTTCTTTCTTTCAATTCATGGACCTTTGGTCTCTTTTTTTTTCTTTTCATTGGCACTTTTCACATTTTTTCTTTTTAGTGCTCTTTTTCTTCTTTTCAACACTCACAAAGCATTTTTTTTTGTGCACCAACAAAAATTCACCAATTATCACCATTTTTTTCCATCCCAACTCCATAATTCCTTACCCTTCTTCCTATTTCTCCACAAGAATCAACAAATAACATCCCAAATAGGCTTCCAAAGAAAAGGCAATTAGGCACAAAAGGGCTCGCAAAGGAATATAATGAATGTAGGACAGTGTATGGGATAAATGGCTAAAGAAAAGATGACCTATTATCATCTCCTATTTTCAAGCACAGAAACTCAATCTCAAACAATACGACATGCAAGTTATAGATAAAAAAGTGCATAGACAACCAACACACAAGAACAAAAATTAAGACAACAGTCTTATAGGCTCAAAATTCTCACAGCTCAACATTGGCCAAAATAAAGCTCGAAAATCTCCAAAACACATGTTCATTCAAATCATGCTATACATGCTCAAATCATCCCCAATCAAATATCTCAATTATAAGTACTAAACCATAAACCATAAAGCATATATCATCAAAATCCCAAGTAAAATTCAAGACCAAAATTCAAAATTTTTCAACTTTCCGGAAAACAAAACCAAAACAAAACAAGTAAAGCAGGTAAAAACACAAAAAACACAATAAAGGTCTAGACACTACAAGCATACATCCCCCCCAAACTTATTCAAAAATGCATGTAGGTGTCGTCGACCACTTATAACGATCACATGGATGTCCGGTTGGGTTCAACGTCCTCCCCCAAACTTGTCGACAGACAAGTTGATCAAATTGCTATCCCCTAAAGTATAGCATCCATCCGGTCTTTACCTGCATAATTCAGAAAAAGAAGTGAAAAACATAAATAAGAAAAAAAACTAACTGAAATAAAATAAAACATATTGGGTTGCCTCCCAACAAGCGCTGCATTTAACGTCGACAGCCAGACGAATTTGGGAACTCAAGTTCCCACAAGTGGAGAAACGGGTATCCCCCATTCTCTTCCCCGAGCATCCATCTCCATGCCTCCATCATCAAACAGGAACTGAATGTGTTCATCTTCAAACCGGAGAGTGAGAATCCCCGTGTCTAGGTCGATCTTGGCCCATCCGGTGCGCAAAAATGGGCGTCCCAAGATGAGAGGAACGCTCTTGTCTTCCTCCATGTCTAGCACCACAAAGTCCATCAGGAATATGAAATCCTTCACTTTAATCAACACATCCTCTAGAATTCCCTCGGGATGGACCACAGATTCGTCAGCCATCTGCAAACACATGGTTGTAGGCTTGAGTTTCCCACAGTTCAATCTCTTGAAAAAGGAGAGCGGCATCAGATTGATGCTCACCCCCAAGTCACATAATGCTCGACCACCTATCTTGTCTCCAACAGTAATGGGGAGCGTAAAACTCCCTAGATCCTTCATCTTGGCAGGGAGCTTCCTTTGGATGATGGAACTGCAGTTTTCAGGGAGGTGCACAGTCTCAAACTCCTCTATCTTTTTCTTCTTAGACACAGCATCCTTGAGGAACTTTACATACTTGGGCATGTGCTGCAGTGCCTCCACCAAAGGAATGTTGATTTGCACCTTCTTGAATATTTCCAAAAATCTGGAAAACTGTGCATCAACTTTCTGTTTCGAGGTCCTTTGTGAGAATGGGATAGTCACTGTGGGGGAAACTATATGACCCTTTTGAGGACTCCTGATGGTAGAATCCGGCTTGTCGGAAGGCATTTTGGAAGGAATGACTTTGGCGACAACAATAAGCGCAGGAACCTCAGTGTGTAGATGGATTGCATTGCACTGTTCCTTGGGATTCACTGTGGTGTTGCTAGGAAACTGTCCCGGTTGGTGCTGAGTTCCTACAACTGTAGCTAGCTGACCCAGTTGCTTCTCAAACATCTTCATTTGCACACTCATGGCACCCACAGTATTTTCCAGCTTCTCCACTCTAGCTTACGACTCCCCCATGAATTTATCGGTCTTCTCCATGAACGCCATCAATAGATCATCCATCTTTGGCTTCTTCTCATCATTGATTACTTCATTTGTTACAGAGAAGCCAGGAGGGGGCTGCAGTGCACCGTTGGGATTTCCATATGAGAGGTTGGATCGGTTACCTTGGTAGAATTGATTCCCGCCTCGGTAATTATTGCCATCATAACCACCTCTCTGATTGATGTAGTTGACATCTTCAACTGTATTTCCCATGGGATTATCTACACCCAGTCGCGCCATAGCATCAAATCTGCTATTGATCTTGGCATTCAGAGTAGATAGCTGGGCGGCAAGCTTGGCAATCGGATCACTATCATCAACTGCTGCAGCTCTTTTCAAAATCTTCACTTGTCGATCCCCAGACCACTAATAGTTGTTGGTTGCCATGTCCTCTATGATCGTCACAGTTTGATCGTGGACCTTGTTCAACAAAGAGCCGCCAGCAGAGGCATCCAGAAGCCTCTTCAATTCCATGTCACACCCATTGTAGAAGATGCAGACTTGATGATCTACCCTAAATCCATGGTTGGGGCACTTCCTCAGCATATCTCGAAACCGTTCCCAAGCCTCATATAATGTCTCATCCTCGTATTGACGAAATTGTGTAATTTCTCCCTTCAGCTTGAGAGTCAAACCAGGTGGAAAGAATTTGTACAGGAACTTGTGCGCAAGACTTTCCCAGCTGTCCACAGACCCAGCGGCTAGAGATTGGTATCATTGCTTAGCCGTATCTTGTAAAGAGAACGAAAATAAGCGTAAGCGAATGGCGTCATCGGAGACTCCATTCATCTTCGCTGTACTACAGATCTCCAAGAACTGCGTCAAGTGTGCATTCGGGTCTTCAATGGCCCGTCCTCCATATTGCTTTTGCTGAACCATGGAGACCAATCCCGATTTCAACTCGAAGTTATTCGCATTGATATGGGGACCAGGAATGTCTCCATGGTTAAGTACTAGAACAAAGAGTTCATTAATTGGAGGTGGCTCTACAGCTCGAGCATCATCTTGCTCTTGCATTCTCCGCTGTATTTTCTCTAACTGTCTCTGCATCTGACGCATCTGTTCAACCATAACAGGAGCTTGTTGTTCTGCCATCTCTCTTCTTCTTCTTGCGTTGTTATGCCGAACGGTAGCTTCAATCTCAGGATTGAATTCTTCTAGAGATCCTTCCTGAGATCATGTATGCATACACAACCTAATCACAATAAAAAGAAGATTATAAAATTTTAAAAGAAAATAGACTAAAGACTGAAAAATAAATGTCTAGATTAACACAAGAAATTAAATCTAAATAATAGCAAATAAAAAAAATTAAATCCCCGGCAACGGTGCCAAAAACTTGTTCGGTATTTATTTTCACCTAAACTGCAAGTGTACAGCGAGGCTTATAGGATAGCGGTGAACAAGAGTATCGTATCCACAGGGATTTAAGATTTAATCTGCTAGTTATTCAATTTAACCCATCGCAGTTATCTAGACTATCAAACATGGTTGGATTTAACTAATTAAAAACTAAAGATAATAAATAAAATAAATCATCACAGCAGAAATCAACACAGATAAATTAAACACTGAAGAAAAAGACGCATTCTAGGATTGGATAATCATTATTTAATCCATTCTCTTAATCGATCCATTTAATGTCTATATTGGGATTTAAATCATGCTAGAACAATCACTCATGTATTCTAAACCTTCTCTCGAAGCGCCTAGATTGTAGATCACACAACAAATATTAACGTCTCCGTTCAATACCTATTATGCAATTCCTAATGGTACCAAATATTTATTGTTCTCTAAATTAATCGCAACTCTCTCGAGTGATATTGACTAACCAGTTAATTATTCCAGATCTTGTGTTAAAATTCATCTCTCGAATTATGGATTAACACATCAAATTGTATCATTTAGTGATCAAGTAAATAATACAGAGAAAACAGGAATAATCAAAACATAATTAAATCATAGACACCAAATAATATGAATCAAAAGAACTTCATAAATAAATCATAATCCAACCCTAGAATACTAGGGTTTTAGCTATCCATGGCAAAATAAACAACTAAAACAATCCACAAAATAAACATTGTATTCTAAGAATAAAGTAAATAAAACCCGGAGATTCTATATTGACTTTGGTCTTGAACACTCTTGAATCCTTTGGTCTTGTTCTTCGCGTCTTCTTTTCTCTGCAGCAACTCTCTGTTGGTAACTTTTAGGTAGGAGGAATTGTCTGTAATTTTCATGCATTGAATCCCTTAAATACCAAGTTAAGAAAAGCCCAAAATAGGTCAAAAATCGGACAGGCCCGCTGCATTCACCACCTCGCTCTCGACCCAGTCACCCGCGACTCGGATCACGAGTCCACGTGGCAATACGTGGCATGACGTGGCGCTGACGTGGCAGAAAATTCACGACCAACCTTGAAATTCGCGACTGGGTCGTGAATAAAACAAAGGAAAACCCTGCCTCTTTCGCGCCGTGCAGAAAAAGGGAAAAGTGTGATTCGCGACCCCCTGGGTCGCGAGTCCGGTCGCGGGTATTTCCCAGCTCCGGCAGCCTCTCACTGTTTTACTTCGTTCTCACTCGTTTCTCGTCCGATTGACCCGATTCTTTTTGCACCGCGTTCCTAACTTGATTTCCTATCTTTCTAGGGTGCTCCCACACTCATTTGATGTCCACACAAAAAATGGCAATAATTCCCTTCACAATGAACAAACACGTGACATTGCACAAAACATAGAAAACTATGCAAAACTCAACACTTCATGCATGCAATGCCCATCAAATACCACTCAAATGTACCTCAAAATACATGCAAAATATGAGGTTATCAGGGCACCCTAGCCCCGGCGGGCTATAGAGGTTGAGGGGGGTGTGGCGCGGTGGCGCACCCCCCCACCCGCCCCCCGCGGGGCTCTCTACCTTTCTCTCTCTTCAGCCCAGTTTCGGGCGATCTTCAACTGGGTTCTTCATGTTCGTTGATTCTTTCGACGAACATGAAGAACATTTAACCTGAAATTTCTTAAAAACAACATACTTGAAATTAACATGCAACAACATGCTTTAACTTAAAAAGAATTTTGGCATTATAATGACATAAACACGATAATCCTCCTTAATAATTAGAATAACGACGAAATCTCTTAAATATAGCTTGAACAGAATTTATCGGAATAAACGAGGCTTATCTTAAGAATAATAATAACAGGAATAAAGCGGGAAATATAGCGTAAACGTTATTATCTTGGAACTTCAATAAAAATCAAAATACAACTTAGACGAGCAATAATGAAGAACGCGAAGAACGTAAAGAACGGAAAGTAAATGCGGAATTTAAAAGATGAAAAAGAAATGGAGTCAAGACCGACGAACAAGAATGGACGGAGTTAGGTGCGTCGAAGGAAGGTGGCTAGCTCGGCGTCTCGTCGAGTCGCAACGGCGTAGAGCCGCCTGCTACGACCCAACGGTGCCCCTAGCACATTCCCTCGCCACATCCCTTCCACGCCACTCCGCTTGTCATCTTGAAGAACACTCATGAAGAACGCTTTTTACTTCGACAGAACTTTCTCGGCTTTCAAAGATTTTCACCCTCTCGATTTAGAAGTGAAATGGATAAATAATGAGCAAAGAAATGCAAAGGGGGTGGCCCTTTATTTATAGGAGAAGCTTTGGCTTCCCTTGGAAGCCATTGCAGTGTGGAAATACTGCAAAAGTTACCCCGGGTTCGGTTAAAAACTGCTTTATTCGATGTCGAGGTCCAAATGACTTCAGACACAAAATCTAAAAATACCAGGAGACTCGTTGGCTTAAATACTAGTGAACCAACTTGATTCGTGAAGAAGATGGGGTCGTCAGAAGAAAGACGAGCAAAGATTCCCTTTTTGAAATTATTTTTTACTATTCACTTAGACTGACAGATTTTACTCCCGAGCGTTCGATTGACCTCAGAATGGAAATTCGTGAACGCCAACGGAATCCTTGAGTTATTTTCCATAAGAAGGGCCTGACAGAACAGGACTCGGATCAAAGAGGAGGATTTCATAAATTTCTCAAAACACGAACGCACGCAAAAGTTACTATTCATTCGCCTTTTAAATACGTTTTTCATCACCGGGAACTCAAATGACTTCAGATTTAAAATCTGAAAACACCGGTATACTCCTTGAGTTAAAACTTTTCTAACGAGACCACAAATGGCCATAAAAGGATTAAGATCATATTTTCCAAAAAGACGATTTTCACGAAAACTAACTCTTAAAGTCGTGACTGACATCCAACATTAATTAACTTATTTAAATTTCCTTCCTTAATTAATTAATTAATTAATAATAACAATTCTTTAAACCTTATTCAAAATCTGAGGTGTTACAAGTACATCACATATTCATGTTGCAGCGGCTCAAAAGAGTCAAGAACACTACGATGCTGAGCATATTGAAGAAGAAGACACCGCGACGTCTCTAAATCTCTTATCCAAGAACTACATCACTTATCTACTAAAACCAAGCACAATAGCAGGTCAACTGACCCTTGTTCAAACTTAGTTCAGCTCACCTCATGACAAGAAAGGAGAAGAACTAGTTCATTATTGATCGAAAACTGATCAATCAATTAGTTGCTCTTAAGAAACTCCACCAAACCATGAGGAACAATAAGACTTAACTGCAGATACTCACTCTTGGATCCACGTCAAAAAGGAAGAGATCAAACTACTCAAAGGGAACCAACGAACTGAGTCGATTTGACCTTTCAAAAAGAGAAAATTGACCAACGTGATAAAAAATAGTTAAACCGACACACTGCAATTTAGTTTGCTCAAAGTCTCAATCGGTTCAACTCATCAGCTGGAGATAGCCCAAGTTGATCAACCTAACCGGCCCCCTATCAGTTCAAGCTTCAATTAAAAAATCAATCAGTTAGACTGTATCCCAACTGAATCCAGGATAAGTTTTATTAATCTGTTCATTAATCTTATCCTTAATAAAATATTACTATTGTCTTCATTAACTCTTTTCAAAGCTACATCTAACGGCTCAAATTTGAAATGATTCATCTCTCACAAAAATTACCATTAGATCACTAAATCGATTTAAATAATCTACTCTTAAAGGGAAAAAGTGAAATGATTACTATAGGGATATAAATTGACATATCTGCAGAAAATATTTGGCTATTTATGGCAACCACCTCAATTTTGAATTGATCAAAATTCAGCCTCAGGATCAAAAAGTTACTCAAAATGTAAACGACTGAGATGAGCAACATTAATTCAGCCAAATGTCTTTTAAATCAGGCAGCTGATCAGCTAAATCAATCGAGTACCCTCGATATTATGCATGCAAAGTGAATTTATATGCTAAGAGATGCACTCTCCAATCACAGCCAAAACTTTCATCTCTTTACTTGCATCTTCTTCATCTTGCATAATTTATTAAAACTAAATGTCTTTCTTATTCAAATCCTTCTTGCTGAGAATGATGGGACCACCATTTCATGAGTTAAACAGACAACTCCTAATTGACAAGATGAAGAAGGATAAATTCTTAGACATGGAGCTTTTGCGATCACGTATGGTTCCAGAAACTTACAATCATCTTGCTCTTGCACTAGAAACAATGCGTCTTCTACCTTTCTTCAAGACGATGCCCCAAAAATATCTACCCGAGAAAGTTGCTGAGTTCTATGTCAATGTGGAACCCGTTGGAGAAAATATCATCTCAGTTGTCCACAATCAAGTCATCACTATCATCAAGGACACAATGACATCTTTATTTGTCCTCCTCAGTGAAGGTCCACAAGTCGATGATCTGGATCTTCCTACCAAGTATGAGTATTGGAAGAGGTGGAAGGCTCCACATGTTCAACATTAAGACTTCTCTCATCGCCTGAAGAACAGTCTACAGCCTGAGTTCATTCAACTCATGGACATAGTAGTTCACATCTTGCATGGCAATTTCGAACCACCAAATTTCACAAATGAAAAGTCACATCTCATGGCCGCTCTATAATACGGGTGTAAAGCTGACTGGGCATCCTTTATTCTTGCTCAACTGGGACTAAATGTTTGGCGAGCTCGGTTTGATGATCAAACAATGACTTTCAAAGAACTAGTCAGTTTTGCAAATTGAGTTAGTTACATAATTCAAGACCAACTAAGAGGATATATCCCATATGAAGAACCTATATGCCAGAGAGACATGCTCCCAACTATCTACCCCTCAAAGAAACCAGGTTCAAAATCTTCAACCTCCAACGACAAAGAAAAGTGTCTAATACATGAAGTTGAATATACCACTCACTCGAGTGATCAGTCAACTCTGTCAGCCAGCTCCACCCTCTCCAACTTCTACTATCAGGACTTTATTGAAGTCAAGTTTGTACAAACTCTCAATCAACAACTTAACACCTACTTTGGGCTACTCAAAGAAATCAGCTCACCTCTATTTTCAAATCTAAAGAGGTATCTCTAATGGCATCTTTGGAGATTTCAAGTTGATAAGGTGACGATGCTATACCTTATTCAAACCCGAGGACTATCTGCCGGAGAGACATGATTTAAGACCGTTACATAATTCAAGACTAACTAGGAGGATATATCCCATATAGAGAACCTATATGTTGGAGAGACATGCTCCCAACTATCTTCCCCTCAAAGAAACCAGGTTCAAAATCTTCAACCTCCAACGACAAACAAAAGTGTCCTTTACATGAAGCTGAATGTACCACTCACTCGAGTGATCAATCAACTCTGCCAGCCAGCTCCACCCTCTCCAACTTCTAGTGTTAGGACTTCATTGAAGACAAGTTTGCACAAACTCTCAATCAATAACTCAATACCTACTTTAGGCTACTAAAAAAATCAGCCCATCTTTGTTTTTAAATCTAAAGAGGTATCTCCAATGGAATCTTTAGATATTTCAAGTTGATAAGGTGACGATGCTACACCTTATTCAAATCCAAGGACTATCATTCTGGATTCAAGAAAGCCACTGGAGCAAAACTTGGATGAATCATCCAATCTCCATGCCGCCCACAATGCTGGAAATACTGGACTCCATGATCAACTGAATCTAGTTTGTAGTTCCAGCTGAGTCTCCTCTTCAACATACCAATCCAACACAAACTTTAGCCACACCACCTCTTGAGGATATTCATATCCCCTCCGATGACGAGCTGTTCACAAACCTGTCAGTTATGGAATTTCGTGATCAAGATCACACTACTCTTCCGGATCTTTGATACTTTCATTCCTAAAGAAGACGTCTATGATTGGCTATCAACCTCGGTGCTTACTCCTCCTGTCTTGCCCACATACACTAATAACTTGGCCATAATTTTCACCCTAATGCCAAGCATTCCAATTTCATCCTCTGAACTTCACATGTCCACCCTTTTAGATGATGTCAAAAAGGGGGAATATTCAACGATGGTGATGATGGAAGCTTTTGGGATCAACTTTAGGGTGAAGTTCAACTTCATGGAGAAGTTCAGGGTAGAGATAACTTCTGGGATCAACTTTAGGGAAAAGTTCAGGGCAGAGGCGAATCGAGTAAAAAAAGAAGCTGGAGAAGAGTCAAAGCAAACTGAAGAAGAGCAGAAGAAGAATCGAGGCAAAACTGAAGTTAGATTATAGAATATCTTACTAGTTTTTCTTTTGCATTAGCCAGTTATTAACAAGTTAATTGGCACTCTGATCAGTTCTGTTATGACCAGAAATAGAGGAAAAGATGGTGAGGGAACTGTCGATGCCAGAGCTGTAGAATCGGGAGAGAAAGAAGAGAGCAAGGGAGGAAAAATGTGATCTTTAGAGCTAAAGTATGTTGGTGAAATTAGGAATTCAATTGATGGTCAAAATCAAGCGTTGGAAGTCAACAACCCTAGCGATTGTATTCAGGTGTTGGGTCCGAAATGTAGTGCTGGGATTTAAATTGTAAACATAGGCCCAACTGAATATTTAATGCTAATTGGGCCTATGTTATGCTATTTTATATTATATGGTAGTTTGTTTTATTAGGTGGTCCCAATTTTCTCTTATCAAAAAGGGACTCACCTCTGCACTTTTAGGGTATGAAAGAGTATTCTAATCTTCCCTAATTTGTGCCTCCCTCTTTCTCTCTCTCTCTTCCTCGCTCTTATTCTATCTCTTCTTTATCTCCCTTCTAAAGATCAAGATCATAACTTTATTCTACAATATCGAATCGCTTTTACATATAATCACTAATCTTCTAAAAATAGGGAAGCACACGTCTAAAAATTACAAAGAAACGGCCGAAGACATAACATTTGGTACTCAAGCTGTCTTTCCTCGGCTATGGCGGACGGCACCAGATTGAAGGACCTGCAGGAAGGACACAAGAAGTTAGATGAGATGTTAAAAATAGAAACCATGAAAAGAGATGCTGCAGAAGTTAAGCTGAAGGGATAGATGTCTGGAATGATTTCGGGTATGCAGACAGACATGAATGGTAAGTTTGAACACTTATCTAATCTTATAACTTCACTACATACTCAAATGTTGAAAACTGATGAAGGAAAAATGATGATGGAAGAAGAGTCTATCTTGGGAGAAACCCCTCAATGTTGGGTGAATGAAAGTTCTTTTTCTAAAACCCCATTCCAATCTAGGGGAAGGGCTATTGCTGATCACTATGGTAATCAGGTATACACCCCGTTACCCAGGGTAGACTTTCCTAAATTTGATAGGAACAACCCTAGGGTCTGGATGCTTCCCTGTAGTGGCTACTTCAAGATGATACCCAACCTTCCTGATAATCAAAAAATATCACTGGCTGCTTTAAAATTTGAAGGAAATGTTGTGTTATGGTTTCAGAATTTCACATCTAAATATGAAAAAGTGTCTTGGGAGCAGTTCCTAGAAGTAGTGGCTACAAGATTTGAGGATATTCAGGAATCCAAGATAGTTATGGAATTTAACAAATTGAAACATACAGGGGACTACTTAGATTATGTGGACAAGTTTGAGAAGTTGAGGGAGTGTCTACTATTATGCAGTAATGGGATACTCAGAGGCCTACTTTGTGGCTAGCTTCCTAAGTGGCTTGAGTGATGATTTGAGGGCTGTCATCTGCATGTTCAATCCCATTAACCTGCAGCAAGCAATAGAATTGGGAAAAAAATCAACTTGTTCAAGTTGAGGTTCTAACAAAGAAGATAAAAGGGGGCAACAGGGCTTATACTAGCTGGACTCCTACTTCCCAGAAGGGGGGTAATTCCAATACTCCTACCCAGAACCCAGCTCCTTCTAAGGCTCCTCCAACAACTAAGAACCCCACAAAGCTCCTCACCTCAGCACAAATGGCTGATAGGAGAGCCCAAGGACTCTGTTATAACTGTGATGACATGTACACCCCGGGCCACTGGTGTAAACACATAATCCAGTACATAATGATGTCAGAAGAAGAAGAGGTTGTATATCTGCAACCCCTCATATCCATGGAAGAAGACAATACACCTGAGAAAAATCTGGAGGAGGTACAAATGTCCCTTAATGCCCTTAAAGAGGAAGATACAATAACCACTCTTAAGTTCACAGGGACAAGGGGGAACAAACCCTATAAATTTTAGTTGATACTGGGAGTACCTTAAGTTTTCTAAAGGAATCTACTGCTAGAAGTTTGGGGTGTGTCACTCAGGCTGCTAATCCCTTGCTCATTAAGGTGAAAAACGGTCAGAAGCTTGTTAGCTCATCTCAGGCAGAGAACTTTGGGTAGAAAATGCAGGGAACCAATTTGAATCACTCTCTTAGGTTACTACAGTATGAGGGTGCTGATATCATTCTTGGTGGTGACTGGCTGAAAAAGTGCACTCCTATCAAGCTAGACTATGAGAATATGACTGTTACAGTCAACTGGTTGGGAAAGAAACTCAGGCTCTATGCTAATCAATCACAGGCAAACTGCTTATTCATTTCTCACCACTTCCTATATAAGCTGATACATACCAAACTTAAGAAGGAGGTTGAGGAAGTTTTTGCAGTCATAATGCAAAAGTCATCAAGGGCAAAAAACTAAGAGCTACAAGGGTTACTCTCAGAATTTGAAGATGTATTCCAAGAGCCCAAAGGCCTACCACCAACCAGAGGAGTTGAACACTAGATAACTCTAAAGCCTGACACAATCCCAAAACATCAGTACCCATACAGGTCATCTCATCAACACAAGGATGAGATAGAGAAGATTGTACAGGAGTTGCTTAACTCTGGGGTAATACAACATAGTAGGAGTCCATTTGTTGCTCCTGTCATTCTGGTTAGAAAGAAAGATGGAACTTGGAGATTGTGTGTTAACTATAGGTATCTGAATACCTACACAGTGAAACATGACTACCTAATTCTTGTCATTGATGAGCTACTGGATGAGCTACATAGATCAAAATATTTTTCTAAGATAGACCTAAGGTTAGGCTACTTTCAAATCCTCATGCAACCTGAACACATGCATCTCACTGCATTCAGAACCCACAATGGACATTATGAGTTCCTGGTTATGCCATTTGGACTCTGTAATGCTTCTGCTACTTTCCAATCCTTGATAAATCAGGTATTCAATGAGTGTTTGAGGAAGCATACTCTGGTCTTTTTTGATGATATCCTAGTGTACAGTGTTACATGAGAGTCTCATTTAACCCACTTGAGGTAGGTATTGACACTACTCAGAGAACACTCTCTTTATGCTAAGACAACCAAATGCCACTTTGGTCAGACTAGCATAGAGTATTTGGGACACATCATAAACCAAGAAGGAGTTTCTACTGACCAACAAAAGGTGGAAAATATGGTTAAGTATCCCACACCAACCAATGTGAAGCAACTCAGGGGATTTCTTAGTTTAACAGGGTACTACAGGAAGTTTATAAAGAGTTATGGACTTATCAGCATGCCACTAACTTCTCTTCTAAAAAAGAATGGGTTTCACTGGACCCCAGAGGCAACACAAGCCTTCAACTCTCTCAAGGAAGCTATGACTCAGGCACCAGTTCTGGCCTTACCTGATTATACACTTCTTTTTATCATTGAAGCTGATGCTAGTGGGAGTGGAATAGGAGCTGTTCTTATGCAAATGAGTAAACCAATTGCCTACCTGAGTAGAACCTTATGCAAGAAGAACCAGGCCCTATCTATCTATGAGAGAGAGTTGTTGGCTATACTAATGGCTATTCAGAAATGGAGACATTGCTTGTTTGGTCATAAATTTATCATAAGGACTGACCAAAAAGCCCTTAAGTATCTGCTAGACCAGAAGGTGGTGAATCCCATGCAATAAAAATGGATAACCAAGCTATTAGGGTTGGATTATGAAATTCAGTACAAGAAAGGATCTACCGATAGAGTATATGATGCTCTTTTAAGGATACAGGACCCTACAGCTGAATGCTAAGCTATAAGCACACTCTCTCCTAAGTCACTGCTGGAAGTAATGGATAGTTATGGGGGAGACACATTTACTGAGAAAATTACTTCCTCTAAACTTACAGACCCTACTACCTACCTAGAGTACACTGTCACTGAAGGACTTCTAAAGTACAAGAACGGGATTGTGGTGGGAAGTAATACAGATCTGAGGAGTAAGATACTCCAAGCTATGCATAGCTCACCTTATGGAAGTCATTCAGGTGTTAATGGAACCTATATGAGACTGAAAGGAAGGTTCTACTGGGTGGGAATGAAGGCTGATGTGGAGACCATGGTCAGGTCTTGTGATACTTGCAAACTCAACAAGCCAAACCATGGCCTTCCCCAGGGGTTGCTGTAGCCCTTACCTGTACCAGAACAGCCATAGAGCCATATTTGCATGGATTTCATAGAGGGACTACCTAAATCAGGAGGAAAAGATATGATATTAGTGGTGGTGGATAGACTCACCAAGTTTGGCCATTTCCTGTCCCTATCCTACCCCTACACATCTCAAATGGTGGCCAAATTATTCCTGGATCAGATCTATAAGTTACATGGCCTCTCAGTCAGCATAGTAACTGATAGGGATAAGGTTTTCACCAGCCAGTTTTGGAGGGAATTATTTAGGCTACTAGGGGTCTCTCTAAATCTCTCATCAGCATACCACCCACAGACTGACGGACAAATAGAAAGGCTTAACCAATGCCTTGAAAACTACTTGAGATGCATGACATCGCACCATCCCAAGCAGTGGGCAAAATGGCTATCTCTAGCCGAACATTGGTACAACACAAACTTTCACACAACTCTTAAGCTAACCCCCTTTCAGGAATTATATGGGTATCCTCCTCCATACCTAACCGTGGAACCCTACCTAGACACTAATCAGGTGGAGGTGAAGAAGGAGGTTCAGGACAGAAAGGCTATGATACAAGATCTAAGGGCTACACTACAACAGACGCAGAACAGAATGAAAATTTAAGCAGACAAAGCTAGAATTAAGAAGAATTTTGAAGTTGGGGAGTGGGTATACCTGAAATTATAGCCATATCGGCAAAACTCTGTGTCACTCCGCCGAAACTTGAAGCTTTCTTCCAGGTATTACGGACCCTAAAAAATACAAAAAAGAGTGGGTCAAGTAGCTTATAAACTGGAGCTACCCCCGGAAGTAAAGTACACCTGGTGTTCCATATATCTCTGCTCAAGGCTAAAGTCAGTGAAGAAGTGATTCCCTTAAAGGAGTTATCTGACATTGATGAAAACAGGCTCTTTCTCTTGCTCCCAACCAAGATTATCGGATCTCGTGTTCTGGCCAAGGGCGGTGGGAATGTCCAACAACTACTAGTGCACTAGGGAGAAGAAAAATTGGGTCTTGATTCATGGGAGACTTGAATTTTCTGCGAAAAAGATTTCCGGCCATAGATCCGTGTGGATACGGATCTGGAAAAGGGCGGGGTGATGTTATGACGGGAAATAGAGGAGAAGACGGTGAGGGAACTGTCGATGCCGGAGCTGTAGCATCGGGAGAGGAAGAAGAGAACAAGGGAGGAAAAATGCGATCTTTAGGGCTAAAGTATGTTGGTGAAATTGGAAATTCGATTGATGGTCAAAATCAAGCGTTGGAAGTCAACAACCCTAGCGATTGTATTCGGGTGTTGGGTCCGAAATGTAGTGCTGGGATTTAAATTGTAAACATAGGCCCAACTGAATATTTAAGGCTAATTGGGCCTATGTTATGATATTTTATATTATATGGTAGTTAGTTGAATTAGGTGGTCCCAATTTTCCCTTATCAAAAAGGGACTCACCTCTGCACTTTTAGGGTATAAAAAATTATTCTAATCTTCTCTAATTTTTGCTTCCCTCTTTCTCTCTCTCTCTCTCTCTCTCTTCCTCGCTCTCATGCTGCCTCTTCTTTATCTCCCTTCTAAAGATCAAGATCATAACTTTATTCTACAATATCGAATCGCTATTACATATAATAAATAATCTTCTAAAAATAGGGAAAAACAAGTCCAAAAATTATAGAGAAATGGCCGAAGACATAACAAGTTCTCAATATTAATCTTGTTGGAGCAGTAGTTCTTAATCAGTTTTTCCATCATCTTGCTAATTTTGACATTATCATAAAGGGAAAAATTGTTAGGAAAAACAATCAAAAGAAGTCTTAATAAAGTTTTGATGAAATGTCAAAACACTCAAAGAAATTGAAGGCTTAGACAATCCAACTGAAGGATAAGTCAACCCAATTGAAGGCTGAGTCAAACGAATTGAAAGCTTAGATAATTGAACTGATAGCCGAGTCAACCAAACTAAAGGTCAAGACAACTCAACTGATGGCCAAACTAAAGTTCAAGACAACTCAACTGATGGCCAAGCTGAGAGTCAAGTTAGTCAGACTGATATCCAAGTCAACCCAACCGATGGCCATGATCAGTTGAGCTGAAAAGCCGTTCGAGCAATAAAGAAAAAGTGACTCTCAGAAACCGAACTGAAGCATTAATTGAACTAAAACAGCTAGGCCAGAATCCAAAGCCATTGATTGTATAATCGATTAAGTTAATACATCCCAAAGAGTTAATGGCAGAGTAATGGCTACAACAACTATGTTAATGGCTATATACACCAACAAACCTCTGATCGCTCAAGAGACCTGCCACAACCAACGGTCATAATACACTCCTCTATAAAAGACGGGTGGGATAGAATTTGAAAATGACTTTTGCCTGAAATCTTTGCCAAGAATACTGAGCTCTCTCTATTGAACATCTACTCATTTACAAAAGATCAAAAGCTCAGTTAAAGTGATATATGTTGTTCGGTATTTTATTTTACCTAAAATACTACTCGCAAGTGCACAAAGTAATTTATTGCAAAATAATGGTGAGCAAGGTCGTATCCACAGAGACTGGCTAAGTAATGCAGCTAAGTATTCAATTCTATTGTCCTACTTTATTTAGAGAACCGAATTAAAGGATTGATTTTACTTAACTAAATGCTGTAAAATAAATAAATAAATCAAGCAGAGAAAACTGGATAAACAGAAGAGGAAACGGATCCTAGGGTGTTGCTGCTAAATGGATTTCCCAATTTTTAGATAATCTATTAAACCAATTTAATTCTAAATCTTGTAGGAGATTACTAAATTATCTAGACCCCCTCTCTCTCGAGTAAGTTCTAGATGTAGATTAGATTCTAATTCTTATCTCTCGATCTCAAATTATTATCTAACTCCAGATAAAACCTCAGATTTATTCTCCTCACGACACCTACCAATCTCTCGATCTAGCAAGCTCGTGTTATACAATCCTAATCCGCTAATCTATTAACCTCTCTCGAGTGAATAATAAATTAACTACACAAATGTAAATGCTGATCAATTCATTCACAAAAGACAACAATAATCAAGGATGCCTAAACAAGAAAAGTACGGAACAATAAATTACTTCAAATCATAAATCCATCAACATCCAACAACCCTAGGATCTCTAGAAATTTAGCTACTCATGTTATATTCAAAATCCAAAGAAAATAAATACACAAAAGTAATCAACATGATAGTTCTAATTGAATGAATCATAAAATAAACTTAGTCTAAGATATGCTTCTTCAATCTCTCTATAGTCTCTTCTCTGTCTTCTCCACGATGTTCTCTGCTCTCTCTATAATGTAAAAGTTGTGTAATTTTCATGCTCAAAGAAACATTAAATAGTTTGGCCGATTTTGGATGGGTGTTGGAGTCGAACAAGGAAAGAGAGAAAAATCCACCACAAACCGCCTCACGGCGCACGGTCCGCGCGCCAAGGGTTCTCTCACGCACGGGCCGTGCGTAACTTGCTGATCCAATTTTGCCTAGACGCACACGGTTCGTGCGCTACAGATTCTTGGAGTACGGGCCGTGCGCCAGCTTCTGCCGCCCGACACTCTTCACCGTTTTTCTCCGTTCTCACTCATTTCTCATCATATTGACCCGATTCAAGTTGCAATGTGCTCCTCACTCGATCTTTTATCTTCTTATGTAGTTTTCAAGCTCAATTGAGTCTCATAAAATAAATATCATCAAATTCCTTCAAAATGAGCAAATATATGACACTGCACAGAATACAAAAAACTATGCGCAACTTGTTAATTCATGCAAGTAGTACACATGAACAACCATCCAAATAGACCTCAAAATGCATGAAAATCATTGAAAAACAAGGGTTTATCAACTCCCCCAAACTTAGAGACATGTTCGTCCTCGAACATCTGAGAAACATAAAAGAACTGAAGTGTGGATCGTTAAACGTGCAATGCTTCCGAGAATAAACTGAATTTTTTCCCAATCAAGTATATAAATCAAAACAACAATGCACAGAGATAAACTCAAAGAAATCATGCCTTTAAAATTGTGAACCTCTCCAGGTGTGTATTTTCTCTCATCACACAAGTGTTTAAAAAGGACGTGTTTACACTCAAAAATCAATTCAATACATCTAATCCACCATAGGCTTGCAATCAATCTCATCTCTCCACTTCAAAAATGAGTGCTTCAAAGTAAGAATAAAAAAGGACTTTGTCATTAGTTGTAATGTAGGCTTCGGCTAAGGTGGGGAAATTTTGGCTAAGTGACTAAGTTAAATAAACTTTGACATCCTCCAAATAAATAACACTCCAACTCCACAGTAGAATCCTTTTGGATCCTCTTCCAACCTTTTCACCCTTCTACAATGTTCACTCAATTTCTAGCCACATTAGACTCTTTGAGTCTCATTTAATTTCCTTGGTATAATTTTTAATTTCCATGCTCATGCTATTTTTTTTCTCTTTTTTTTTCTTCTTCTTCACTTCTTTGAAGTGATCAATGCGAGCATCTAAATTCATACTAATTTTTCGGGCAAAATGTAATGCCCCGGTCCTGAGGATTAGGACGGGGATATTACAGGAAAAATACAAGGAAAAAGGTAGCTTGATCCAAAATCCAGGGGGTCCTCTGTAATGTCCCGATCCCAAAAGGAATAATAAATGAGGGTCGGGGTGTTACTAAAAAAGGAAGTACTATTTAGGATAATCAAATGAAATGACTTTAGAAAAAAAATATGTTATATTGCCCAGAAATTTGGGCAGCATAACCTCTGTAACTGGAAGAAATCCACGTCTTTCAACGTATCAACGAAGTCAAATGATTCAATCAAGTCAAAAGAATGCCTATTCATAGGCTAGTCAAATTCAAACAGAATCCAACAATTAATAGATAGGATTCTGACTCTTCAAATAAACAAGACCTTTCCATAGGCCACAACAACTAAGACCCATCAATAGGTCAGAGGCAATTAAAATATTTTATGTCCCATTCATAGGACAGAAGTAATTAATCAAGATAAGACCCATTCATAGGTCAACTGGAAAATAAACAGAATCCAAGACTCAACCAAATATTATCAACTCATAGGTCGAAAACTGTAATGAGACATGCTTGGATCTATGGAAAAGAAATGTGACTTTATTTACCACGATTCAATAAAGAATACCATTCAGATAAGCCCAAAAATAAAACATAGCATGCAATCATACTATGGGGCAACTGTATCAGAGTTTAAGCGGAAAAGAATGGAGTTGTATCACATAACAACATACTCATAAGCAATAATTTAGTCTGAACGAGACTGCAAGGCATGATCAACCCACAACAGTACATCGAGCCATCACCTCCAGCATCTCAACCTGTGAAAAACATTTTGAAAATATTTTGGGTGTGAGTACTAAAGCACTCAGTGGGTTAAACTTTTAACTCAATCTTTAATAAAAACTGTAACAAAATATCCAAAATATAAATACAGATAATGGAAAGAAAAACGCAAAAGCCCTTCCCATTTCTGCAAACCTTTTACTTCTCTTTGGTACCCTGTAGCTCCTTCTGTCATCTACTGCACTCTATGACATGTCGCTAATAGGAAAAGGGAGGGGTTACCTCGCTAATCCGAGAAGAGTGTACCAAGGATCACCTAGCATTGACCCTGAGTATACCAGGGGTTACCTAGCATTGACTCCTATAGTGATGTCCAGATCACGTGTATGTGCAGGGGTTACCTCACAGTGACACCTTTAGTGATTAACATCACAACTGCAAGAAATCACAGTTCCTGCCTATCCTTTAATCTATGTTCTCTATAAAGCGCGTAATATGACATAAGCATAAAAACTATGTCATCCTCTAAATATAGTAACTAGGCTAACCTTTAATTCCTCAAGCAACTTAGTTCAATTATGTTTCTTATTCCTTAAACGGAAACCATTCTATAACTTGAGTTTAATGTTGAAAGCACAAGCTAAAGAGTACAACTTATTATACACAAGTATACTCAATACACAATAAACATTTAATATACTATAACTTTAAATTATGACTTTTAGACTTTAAGTATAAACTCTAACCTTAATCTATATACTATGATTCTTTAAACTCTACACCTTAACTTTTAACCCATATACTTTGGTTATGACAAGGCATAATATATTCTATTTAATTATGTCGAAGCATAATCTATATTTGTTTATTGTGATAAATCATAACCTATATTCTCAATAATTATGATGAAGCATAATCTATGTTCTCAATAATTATGGCAAAGCATAATCTATGTTCTCAATAATTATGCAACAATATAATACTATGTTCTCATTAATTATACAACAGTATAATACTATTACTCTAGCAGAGACTTGAGCAGATAATTCCTCAAATATTTTATTTGGATATTTCAGCTATAACTATCACATTTATGAGTTAATAACTCAAATATAGATAAGTTTTGCAAATAAACCCACCTCGATTAGATCAACTCGGGTGATCAAACTTCTCGATACTTATCCGTCAGCTCCTCTGACCGGCTCAACAAGTCCTACAAGGTCAAATCTTATTTTAGGACTGCTACTCTAATTTTCAGAACTCGACTTTAATTTAATTGGAGCTTTTATTCACTTTAATTATATTTCAATTAAGAATGCGCGACTCTAAAGACCTCGTACAACTTTAACACATAAGGAAATAAATTGTAAAATATAATTTCCAATTTAATGGGACCAAAAGATTTGACATAGGTCACTTTCCGTAACTTGCCATTTTACTCATTTTTTTCACAGCAAACCTCGATTGCACTTTTTATGTGTCCAAAAATTATGAAAATAATCAGGCATGACTCCACATATATCTTTATTAAACTATACAATTTTTGGAATTTTCTGAAATCACATGCTCTAGTTATAAAAATAACCGCCTGATTAAAATAATCGACTTTAATCAAAATTTATCGGAAAATTACGAAACTTGGCAGTCCTATAGGAAATAATATTTTGAGCAACTTTCTAGTTCAAACTTTTTCAATTTAACGACTTGAAATGGGCGAAATGGGGCAAAAACATGATCTAATCGTCCCCCTTTATTTCTCACGTTTTCCGGCATTTTCGCCGGTTTCCGGCCACCGGACGACAACGCACTCAACATATGAAATGAAGTACTATTTAAAATACACAATATATTAAAATTTCAACTATAAAGGATGAGAAATGGACCGAAACGAGACGTCCAAAGCGGCGGTGCAACAGCGGCACGACGACGGCGATTTCTGGCCATCCACGGCAGCGGCGGCGGCTCTCCGGCAGCCTTCCGGCGCTCGATAGCTGCTCCCGCAGCAGCAGCACCCCCCCAACAAAACTTAACCTGGGCCCGCATACGCGATTTACTCGGCGCAGGCCCGGGTTTCTCTCGTTCGTTAACACGAACGAGAGAGAAAGAGAGAGAAGAGAGAGAAATGAGCAATTGGAAATGAATCCAAGGCCTCCTATTTATAGGAAAAAGGCTTGGCTTCCCGGATAAACCACTCCGGGTATAAAATACTGATAAAGCATTTTTCAGATTTAATTAAGTTGCTTTATTCGATGTCGAGGTCCAAACGACCTTAGACACAAAATCTGAAAATACCAGGAGACTCGTAGGCTCGAGTACTATTGAACCAGTCCAACTAGAGATGACGAGGGAGTCGTCTGAAGAGAAACGAGAAAAGATTCCCTTTCAAAAATTACTTTTACTATTCATTTTGACTGACAGATTTTGCTCCCGAGCGTTCGATTGACCTCGGATTGGCAATCCGTGAACGTGAATGGATTCCTTGGATCATTTCCTATAAAATAGGCTTGATAGAACAAGTCTCAGATCAATGATGAGGATTTCGTAGATTTTTCAAATCACGAACGCTCGCATAAATTACTATTCACATGTTTTCCCTTTACGATTTTCAATTACGGGACTCCTGTAGAGGTCAGAATAAAATTCTGAAAACACTAACAACTTCCTTTAGGTCGTTACGTTCCAGAAAAAACCAATATTGACTATCATCCGGAGACAAATGCAAAATCTCATAATCGGTTTTCACATAAAAGACACAAAAAGGTCGCGACTTACATCCATTTTACTTTATCTTAGCCCCAATTATTTTCTTCAGTCTTCTAAATATATTTAGAAAACTCACTAAGGTATTCTGAAATTCTGGGATGTTACACAAAAGAACCTCAACATCAACCCCAACTACCCATCATTCCACAATTTTTCAACTATTCTTTCTCCACAAATTTTCATTGAACAGGAAACTCAAAGAAATAGGCTTTAAGGCTCAATGTGGCTGATTGAGGATAATTATTTTATCAGGATAAGTGTATTGATGAAATTGGCTAACAAGAATGGCCTTAAATCATTTTCAACTATCAGCACACAACACGTAGTCTCGAGAGAGATATGAAGGCAAGTTCTAGAGATCACACACAAGATTGTAATCACACCAGAAATAAACAAGACTACAAGTCTAAGGCTCAAAATCTCCCATGCTCAATTACATTCCAAATGCATAAATTCTAGGAATCTATCAAAGCGCAAAGTAATTCATCATCACATACATGATTAGCAACTTTTCAAATAAATGCAATCTCATCATCAGCTAGTCAAGTTTCCAGAACTTCATAGTTTCACATCCACAAATATTCTCTGATATCTCAATACAAACCATTTTCAAATAGACAAAGAAATCCAAAGATAATCAAAAGCAACATCAAACTACTCCTAAAAATAAAAACAACAAAAATAAAAACAACAACCTAAGTAAAAAAATAAATAGATAAATTCAGGATACGACCACACCAACCCCCCTTCCCCAAACTTATTCAGATGGCAGGAGAATAAGTTTGGAGGGAAAAGAAGTGGAGTATCTTGAAGAACAAACTCACTGAGGTGGAGGCTGAGGAAACTGAAGGCCCTATTTGTTTTTTACCTGCACGAGAAATCAGAGAAAAGAAGAGCACAAAAGAAAAATAAAAAGCACAAAACAAAAAAACAAAGTACCCCAATATTAGGTTACCTACCAATCAGCACTTGATTTATTATCTCGACCTCGACATCTTCTTAAAAATAGCTAAGGAGGATTTGGTGAAGCACGATGCCACACTAATCCTCATCTCATCAACTCTATTGAGGATATCGAAGTAGCTCGTCCCTAATACTCTCCATGTTTTTTCTTAGTCTTTATCTTCTTAACTTCTTGAACCTTGATCGGCGTCTTCGGATCAATGGGTGCATGCACCATTTCAATCATCTTCACTTCCTCATATGTCGGATCTTCAAGGGGTTGGTAGACAGTGAAGATTTCACTTTCGTCTTAAACTCACAACACCAGAGTTCCTTTCTTCACGTCAACAACTGCGCCCATAGTGGCAAGGAACGGTCGCCCAAAAATAAGAGGAATTCTACGATCTTCCTTTATGTTCAACACGATAAAATCAGCTGAGAATATAATTTCCCAACTTTCACAAGAACATCTTTGACGATTCCATGTGGATATCTCAAAGTCCGGTCAGCTAGCTGCAGAGTTAAAGAGATCGGCTTCAATAAGCCAAGTTCTAGCTGTTGGTAGACAGAGAATGGTATCAAATTGATGCTAGCTCCCAAATCACATAACACATGATCAAAGCTGGAACTTTTAATAATGCACGGGATAGAAAAGCTTCCCGGATCATTCAACTTTGTCGGCACTTATCTTTGTATCACAGCACTGCATTCTTTAGACAAGTTCACCATCTCCACTTCTCCAATCCTTTTCTTCTTAGATAAGATCTCTTTCATGAACTTAGCATACTTCGGTATTTTCTCAAGTGCTTCAACGAAAGGTATGTTGATGGAAAGTTTCTTAAAAATTTCAAGAAACTTAGCAAATTGATTCTCCTTCTCTTGCTTTTTTTGCCTTTAGGAAAATGGTAATGGAGGAACATATGCAGGTGGAGGCATATATTTAGGCACATGAGCCTCTTCCACAGCAGCTACAGTCTCTGCTTTCATAGCAATCTCGGTCTCAGCTATCACTTTTCCAACGCCTTCCTTTATTTCACTGCACACATGGATAGCATTACATTGCTCTTTCAGATTCACCTCCATATTGCTTGGGTATTGGCCTTTTTGTTGCTGGCTTCCGACGATCTTGGCCAGCTGACTAATCTGGATCTCCATAGATTTTAATTGAGCCCCCCGTGTTGGTAGTAAACTTGTTGAAGGCTATTGTCAGATTATCCACCTTTGCAGCTTCAACATACATCCCTTGTTTGGTGCTAGTCATGAAGGATCCCAAAATATCTTCTAAATCTGGCTTCTTCCCTTCATTTATGACTCCATTTGTTGTAGAGAAACTGGAAGGCGGCTGCTAAAAATTGTTGGGATTGGCATAACTTAGCCTATCCCGTTGTCCATACTGATTACCACCTTGATTCTATCTGAAATTATTATTGTAGCTACGTTCTTGCATGTAATTGACATCTTCGGGACTGTCGTTGACTACAACAACACGATCTGGAGCAGTTTCAGGTGGCAATGAACTGTTCTTCGTCAACAGGGTGATTGCCTTAGCCATTGTAGACATCTGAGTTGTCAACTCTTTCAAATCGTCTGAAGAAGCTGAGACCTCATCAACTCTTCGAACTGAATTCATCTAAGATGGCCACTGAGCACTATTTGCAGCCATCATCTCCAATAATTCCATAGCATCATCGGTTGATATCTCTAACAGGGCCCCTCCTGCAGCTGTATCTATTCTATCTCGGGTATTCTCCAACAAACCATTATAGAAGTAACAAACTTGTTGATCTATTTCAAACCTGTGCTCGGGCACTTCCTGATGAGATCTCGGAACCTTTCCTAAGCTTCATAAAGTGGCTCTTGATCGAACTGTCTGAACTATGTAATCTCATTTTTCATTCTCAACATCTTACTTGGAGGACAATATTTTACAAGGAACTTCTTACACAATTCCGCCCATGTTTTGACTGAGTCTGCCTCCAAGAATTGATACCATAACTTTGCCTTGTCTCTCAGATAAAATGAGAAAAAATGAAGTCGAATGGTGTCTGCTCCTACTCCATTCATCTTGACGGTACCGCATATCTCGAGAAACTGCGCCAGATGCGCGTTCGGATCATCGAGCACCCCTCCACTGAATTGGTTCTGCTGAACCATCAAAATCAAACCTGACTTCAACTCAAAATTGTTGGCGTCTATAGCCGGTAGCTTCACTCCACCAAAATTTCCAGTGACTTGAGGCTCCAGAGCCTCTCAAATCGGTGGTGGAACCACTGGTGGCTCAGGTGCTCAATGTTGCTGCTGACGCAAGGTTCGTAGCGTCTCCATCTCTCTGTGCATGGCTACCATCTCTTCTTCCCTTGTGGCTGCCATCTTCTCAGCTCTAATTCTCTATGAGTTCATGTGTCTTGCAGAAGCCTCAATCTCAGGATCTATTGGTACTAAGTCTGTTGTACCTCTAGACCTCAAATTCAGGCACTATCTGCCAAACACCAAATAAAAATCAAACGCAGCAGAGAGAAGTAAAATAAATAAATAGAAAGAATAAAAATACTAAAAAAAATTACACTCTAAATTAAAGCTAAATAATTAAATCAAATATTAGTCGTCAATTACGCCAGTCCCCGGCAACGGTACCAAAAACTTGTTCGGTATTTTATTTCACCTAAAATACTACTCGCAAGTGCACGAGGTAATTTATAGCAAAACAATGGGGAGCAAGGTCGTATCCACAGAGACTGGCTAAGTAATGCAGCTAAGTACTCAATTTTATTATCCTACTTTATCTAGAGAACTGAATTAAAGGATTAATTTGACTTAACTAAATGCTGTAAAATAAATAAATAAATCAAGCACAGAAAATTGGATAAATAGAAGAGGAAACGGAACATAGGTGTTGCTGCTGAATGGATTTCCTGATTTTTAGATAATCTATTAAACCAATTTAATTCTAAATCTTGTAGGAGAATTACTAAATTATCTAGACCCTCTCTCTCGAGTAAGTTCTAGATGTAGATTAGATTCTAATTCTTATCTCTCGATCTCAAATTATTATCTAACTCCAGATAAAACCTCAGATTTATTCTCCTCACGATACCTACGAATCTCTCGATCTAGCAAGCTCGTGTTATGCAATCCTAATCCACTAATCTATTAACCTCTCTCGAATGAATAATAAATTAACTACATAAATGTAAATGCTGATCAAATCATTCACAAAAGACAACAATAATCAAAGATGCATAAACAAGAAATAGAATGGAACAATAAATTACTTCAAATCATAAATTCATCAACATCCAACAACCCTAGGATCTCTAGAAATTTAGCTACTCATGTTATATTCAAAATTCAAAGAAAATAAATACACAAAAGTAATCAACATGATAGTTCTAATTGAATAAAGCATAAAATAAACTTAGTCTAAGATGTGATTCTTCAATCTCTCTGTAGTCTCTTCTCCGTCTTCTTCACGATGTTCTCTGCTCTCTCTATAAGGTAAAAGTTATGTAATTGTCATGCTCAAAGAAGCCTTAAATAGTTGGGCCGAGTTTGGACGGGTGTTGGAGTCAAATAAGAAAAGAGAGAAAAATCCACCACAAACCGCCTCACGGCGCACAGTCTGTGCACCAAGGGTTCTCTCACGCACGGGCCATGCATAACTTGCTGATTCAATTTTGCCTAGATGTGCACCGTCCGTGCGCTAAGGAACGTGCGCCAGCTTCTGCCGTCCGACACTCTTCACCGTTTTGCTCCGTTCTCACTCATTTCTCACCTGATTGCCCGGATTCAAGTTGCAGTGCGCAGCTCACTCGATCCTCTATCTTCTTAGGTAGCTTTCAAGCTCAATTGAGTCTCATAAAATAAATGGCATCAAATCCCTTCAAAATGAGCAAATACATGACACTGCATAGAATACGGAAAATTATACGCAACTTGTTAATTCATGCAAGTAGTACACATGAAAAACCATCTAACTAGACCTCAAAATGCATGAAAACCATTGAAAAATATAGGTTTATCATATGTAGCCGCAAAAGTCACCTTGAGAAAAGAAGAAATCGATAAGCTACAAGCATCCTCAGTTTGCTATTCAAAGTCCAGCTGAAGCTCTTCTCAGTTAAAGATCTGAAAAGTATCAACAACAACCGCTCAGTTTAAGAAGCACAACCAGTTGATAACCCCAGTTCAAGACCAACCATCTTCAAGATCAAAAGAGATCTAAAACCTTGAAAAGATGATAATAGCACCTAACTCTCCAACTAAGTGTGAACCATCGCTAAAGTAACTGTCATCGCAATAGCTAACTATTGGAGACTGCAATTGTAAGCCATCGAGCCAACTGAGGTAACACTGTAAAGAAACTCATTATTACTAGGTTCGACTAATTTCTATTCATTGTATAATTTGTAAAGTGAACTCAGATTATATAGTGGATTTATCACTTCTGTAGAATGAAGAGAGGACGTAGAAGTTTTAAGGCTTCGAACCTCTATAAAATTGATCGTGTGCTGTATTACTTTCATTTTGTTAAACTGCTTATCTCTTGAAATTGCATACAAAGATCACACAACTTGCTTCTATCTCAAACGAATTGAAAATAGACAAGCTGATAAGTTTAAACGAGTCAAAGGGCCCTTGAAATTTTCCGCATTTATTTACAAGTTTTTGAATTCAGTTTATTCACCCCCCCTCTAAACTGAACACGAATCGTCCGGGACCAACAACATTCATAATGTCATCGGACTGCATTAGTGACGCTTTAATTAAAATCGTCACGAACTTCATTTTCAATTTATTTTTCATAATCTCAATACTCCTGTATATAACACTTATATACTAAGATTATAGTAACATTAAATAAACTATGGATTTTCTGTGATGTAAAATAAATGCACACAAGAAGCATATTAGTTCGAAAAATCTCCAACTACCCACTTGCCTTAAAGCATATGGGACATGCCTCTTAATCCAAAATTATGAATGTGTCTCCCAAACACTTTTGCAGGCAGAGTCTTGATGAAAAGATCAGCAAGGTTGTCAGCAGACGCAATATCGATAATTTCCACGTCTCCTCTCTATATTATCTCTCTGATCAGATGATACTTTCTTTCTATATGCTTTGACCTCTTGTGACTTCGAGGTTCCTTGAATTGGCCACTGCACCACTATTTCCACAATATAAAGTGAGTGGTCTATCCATATTTGGAATAATTTCCAAATCAATAAGGAACTTTTTTAGCCATACTGCTTCTATAGCTGCTTCAGAAACTGCTATATATTTAGCCTCCATAATGAAGTTTGTAGTACTAGATTGCTTGATACTTCTCCATACTATAGCACCACCACCAAGAGTAAACACTGATCCAGATATTGACTTTCGATTATCTTTGTCTGATTGAAAACCAGAATCAATCTATCCATCTATTTGAAGATTATCACCAGTATAGATAAGTATATATTTTCTCATTCTCCAAAGATACTTGAGAATATTATTCACTGCTACCCAATAATCAATTCCTTAATTTGATTGAAAACAACTAATTATCCCCACCGCATAACAAATGTCAGGCCCAGTACACAACATGGCATATCTTAGGCTGCCTACTATGGAGGCATGAGGTATGTGTCTCATGTTCTCTTCATCTTCAGGTATCTTGAAACACTATTCCTTGGAGAGAATGACTCCATGTTAGGTAGGTAACCCTTTTTGGAATCTTCCAGTCCCGAAAGAGATAATAAATGAAGAACGGGGGGTATCACTTAAAAGGGGATATGATTTGGAATAATTATTAATTTAATAAAATATCTTTCGAAACAAGAATATGCTATATTTCCCAGAATTTTGGGCAGCATAACCTCTATAACTGGAAGAAATCCACGTCTTTCAATATATCAACGAAGTCAAATGATTCAATCAAGTCAAAAGAATGTCTATTCATAGGTCAATCAAACATAAACAGAATCCAACAATTAATAAATAAGATTCTGACTCCTCAAATAAACAAGACCTCTTCATAGGTCACCACAACTAAGACTCATTAATAGGTCAGAGGCAAATAAACTTTTTATGTCTCATTCATAGAATAGAAGCAATTAATCAGCTTAATACCCATTCATAGGTCAACTAGAAAATAAACAGAATCCAAGACTCAACGAAATATGACCTATCCATAGGTCGAAAACTATAAAGAAACATGCTTGAATTTATGAAAAAGAAATGAGTCTTTATTTATCATGATTCAAATAAGTTATACAATTCAGATAAGCCCAATAATAAAACATAACATACAATCATACTATGAGGTAACTGTATCAAAGTTTAAGCGGAAAATAATAGAGTATTATTGTATCACATAACAACATATTCATGAGCAATAAATTAGTCTGAACAACAATACATCGAGCCATCACCTCCAACATCTCAACCTGTGAAAAATATTTTGAAAAGATTTTGGGCGTGTGTACTAAAGCACACAGTGGTTTAAACTTTTAACTCAATCTTTAATAAAAACTATAATAAGGTATCCAAAATAAATACAAATAATGGAAAGAAAAACGCAAAAGTCCTTCCCATTTCTACAAATGTTTACTTCTCTTTGGTACTGACATGCGGTCGTTTTGCGGTCAGAATAATTCTCAATAGAGAGTTATCCTTATGCCTACTGCAAGGCGTAGCTAGCAACGAGAGTAAAGATCGATCCCACGAGAAGCTGTGAATCCTATCTTCCAATGTCACTTTTCCAAAATTGAGGGTGGTTGTGGTCTCCGTACTTCTTAATATAAATATTGTAAAATAAAATAACAAAACAAAGAAAGAAAATATCAGTAGTAACGTATTCCGGATTAAAACTGAGATTCGAACTTAACAAACACTTAACCGATCATGGGCACGTTGATTACTTTTGTGAATCTAATTATCTGGTTATAGGCAATGGATCTCTCTCACTTACTTAATCTATCCTTTAAGTTTAGCCTAGAGGTGATCTATCGTCCCCTAAACTCTAACTTATTTTCCAACCCCGATCTCTCATATGATTGTAAAAAACAAAGCAGCATTATGCCCTAGATAGACCCAGATTTACCTAGACACTGATCTTTGAGATGCCCTCAGTACCCGTGATGTATCTCATCCCTTCATGACCAACACACAGCTATGATTCATTGACCATTTATAGAGGTAGTGAACACAATTCTAATTAATGAGTGATAAACCACGATTAACTAGCTTAGCCCACTTTAGCGCAACAAAGAAAATGATTACACGACGGAACCAAATTCACACAGTTTATACCCATAAGCCTCACGGTTCTTACGTGTTCATTAAGTTCTTATTCTTGTTCAATCCGGAATAATGAGTCTAGCCACTTATGCTAGACTTAGAACAATAATAATTATTATTAAAAGAAATAAAAGAAGACATAAATTAAATGAAACACTTACTTATATTAAAAAGCAAAAGTAATCCAACACCAATGCTGGATTCAATAACATAAACTGAAAATCCTAAATGCCTGTGGGCATAAGGCCCGAGACTGAATGCAGAAAAGTAAAATAAAACTAAAATAAAATATAAGTGTTATGGTGCGTAGAAAGGTGTTAAATTGTATGTTCGGCCTCTGCCATGAAAAACATATATATAGGAGTACAAAACACAAGGTAAACTCCCCCATAGACTGGGGGATCTTCAGCCCAATTCGCAGCCGCCATGCTTAAGACTTTCCATATCTGGCAGATTCTTCCCTTATTTAGAAGATCTTGTGTCGCAGATTCTGTAGTCGTCGTGCCCTAGTATCGCCGACATACAACTTTCCTTGCAGAGCCGATCCTCCTTCTGAAAAATTTGACTTGCCTTCCACGGCTCATCATTCCTTCGGCGGCTAGGGTGCATTGCTCCTGCTATAGCTGGTAATTGCTTTCCTTGTGCCTTATCTCTTCTCCTTCTCTTCTCAATCACTCTGAGTTCATTGTGGGCACGATCACGAACTTCTCCCTCAGCTTCTGCTGGAATAGTGGATGATGTCCGCCAGGCTCAAGAGAGAGCTTTCCGCTGAGAAGTTGTTGCTCATCTTGGTACCATTGGCATCCAAATGCCCTCCAGAAGTGATTATCCTGCCTCCTACTACCTCTTATGCCCATTCTAGCTCTTTCCGACTAAAAAAATATAAAAAACAAAGGACAAAATAATGAGAAAAATTCACAAAAACACTAGAGAATTTGGACTTGTCAGTACCATGTAGCTCCTTCTGTCGTCTACTGCACTCTATGACATGTTGATGATAGAAAAAGAGAGGGGCTACCTTGCTAATCCGAGAAGAGTGTACCAGGGGTTACCTAGCATTGACCCTGAGTATACCAGGGGTTACCTAGCACTGACTCCTTATAGTGATACCCAGATCACGTGTATGTGCAGAGGTTACCTCATAGTGACACATTTAGTGATTAACATCACAACTTCATGAATCACAGTTCCTGCATATCCTTTGTTCTGTGTTTTCTATAAAGCGCATAATATGACATGTCATCATCTTAATATAGCAACTATGCTAACCTTTAAGTCATCTAGCATACTTAGTTCAATTGTGCTTCATAACGGAAATCATTCTATAACTTGAGTTTAATATTAAAAGCATAAGCCAAAAATTATAACTCATTATACACAAGTATAAACCATACATAATAAACATTTAATTTACTGTAACGTTAAACTATGACTTTTATACTTTAAATATAAACTCTAACCTTAATCTATAAACTTTGAACTCTACACCTTAACTTTTACCCCACAAAAATTATGACCAGGCATAATCGATTCTATTTAATTATGATGAAGCATAATCTATATTCATTTATTGTGATAAATCATCTATATTCTCAATAATTATGTCAAAGCATAATCTATGTTCTCAATAATTATGGCAAAGCATAATCTATGTTATCATTAATTATACAGCAGTATAATACTATGTTCTCATTAATTATACAACAATACAATACTATTACTCTAGCAGAGACTTGAGCAGATAATTTCTCAAATTTTTTATTTGAATATTCTAACTATGACTATCACATTTATGAGTTAATAATTCAAATATAGATAGATTTTGCAAATAAACTCACCTCGATTAGATCAACTCAGGTGATCAAACTTCTCGACATTCATCCGTGAGCTCCTCTGATTGGTTCAACACGTCCTACAAGGTCAAACCTTGTTTTAGGACTGCTACTCTAATTTTTAGAACTCGACTTTAATTTATTGGAGCTTTTGTTTACTTTAATTATATTCCGACTAAGACTGCGAGACTTTAGGAACCTTGTATAACTTCAACACAGAAGGAAATAAATCCCAAACTATTATTTTATATTTAAGGACTAAAAGATTTGACATAGGTCACTTTCCGCAACTTTTCATTTTATTCAATTTTCACCACATCAGAACCACAACACTTTATACTCATCCAAAAATTATGAAAATAATCAGTTATGACCCCACATATATCTTTATTTAATTATATAATTTTTGAAATTTTCTAAAATCACATTCTCTAGTTATAAAAATAATCGCTTGATTAAAATAATCAACTTTTATCAAAACTTATAGGAAAATTATGAAACTTGGTAATCATATAGGATATAATATTTGGAGCAACTTTCTAGTTAAACTTTTTCGATTTGATTATCCGAAATGGGCGAAAACAGGCAAAAACTGAAACTGATTGGTGCCCTTTTATTTTCCACATTTTCTGGCATTTTTGCCGGTTTCCAGCCAACAGACGATGGCGGACTCAGCATACAAAATGAAGTACTATTTAAAATACAAAACATATTAAAATTACAACTTTAAAGGATAAGAAATGTACTGAAATGAGATGTCGGAAGTGGAGACAACAGCGATTTCCAGTCATCGACGGCGGTAGTTCTCCGGCAGCCTTCCAGCATTCGGCAGCTGCTTTCGAAGAAGCACCCACCCTTCTTTTCTCAACCTGGGCCCGCATGCTCGATTTACTCAATGCAGGTCTGGGTTTTTGTTCGTTAACACGAACTAGAGAGAAGTGAGGGGGGGAGAGAAAAGAGGAATAAGCAAGGACATGAATTCCCCAAGCCCCCCTATTTATAGGAAAAGCTAAGGTGGGGCGAGTATAACTTTTTCGGATAAAAAATACTGATAAAATAATTTTCGGATTCGATTAAAAGTTATTTTATTCAATGGCGAGGTCCAAATGACCTCTGATGCAAAATCTGAAAATACCAGGAGACTCATTGGCACGAGTACTATTGAGCCTATTGAGAATGATGGATTTCAGATGATGTTATCACTTTGTTGATAACATCGAAGTCAATGTCGTATCCAATGTCGTCTGTTATTCTCGCTACATCGAGTGTAACACTCAGGATGCTAATCTTATCATTTCCTAGTTTTTAGGATTAATTTATTTTAAATTAATCTGATTAAATTGTGATTTTTGTTACATTTCATTTTCCACGTATTTAGGATTTTATTGCTGATTTAACTGTGGAATAAATCTTGGATTATGCTTGATTTTGACTAGGTCAGAATCTGTTCCAAGTTTCAAGAGATGTGATGTTTTCCACTTCATCTTAGATACTAACCGTTGCATAGAACGTGGGTCGCTGGAGTAACCGCCATTATTACACGATGTTGAAGAACGTGTGCCATGCAGTGCAGAGGCCGGTTATCTTGAGTCCAATTCAGCAAGGGTAGTGGAAGGCGGTAGTTTTGTATCTGACTCATCAAAGATCATGGAGAAACTACCCAGCCGAGATGGAGGAAGTATTTAAGGCATTTTCAAGCCTTAAAATCATTTATGCAAGCAGGTTATCACCGTGGTTTGTGAGAAGCTCTGAATCTTGCATCTAGTGTCATCTCTGAAATCCAAGACATCTTCCTCGACATCTGCCTAGTGTCCCAATCAGCTGGAGACTTTCATTCCAGTTGTGTGTGTAGGTTAGATAGTCAACTTTGAGAAGTCTAGGATTTAGAGTGACTGATTGTAATCTATCTATGTGTTTAGATAGATTTGTTTTTTAGCGATCATTTGAGTGAGTGAAGCTAGGATAGTCTTCTGTATGTTTTATGCTGTGTTGTTAAGGGAGTGAACCGAGACAACATCTGCATTGTTTTTTTTATCACTTATGATAGTGAATTTCGCCTTGAGGCAATCACACACTATAAGGAGTGTGATTTAAAACTTATTTTGTGCAAAGTTCTATTTACATTTCCGCTGCATGTTGAAGGCAATGTGGTAACACTAGCGTCAATACTACATTTAACTTTGCAATATACATTTGTAATTCACATTGTTTCAGGCAACAAATTCTAACAAGTGGCATCAAGAGCCGGTACTTGACACACTAAGTACTCGATCCGGTGTTTCTTGAAATCTGTGATGGATATTCAGATCAATCAATGTCGTCCTCCTGCTCTAAATAGCAATGGTGGTAACTATGTTATGTGGAAATCTTGAATGAAGATTTACATCAAATCTATCGATGAAAGAGCATGGATGGCAGTGATTGAAGAATGGAGCCCTCCTATGATGGAAGGTCTGAATGGAGATTTTGTGTTAACTCCAGAATCTCAATGGATAAATGATGAGAGAATAATCTCAAATTTTAATGCTCACGCTCTGAATGCGATTTTTGTTTCAGTCGATGTTCCATGCTTCAAAAGGATTTGCAATTGTGTTACTACATATCAAGCATGGACCATTCTTCAGGAACATTGTGAAGGGTCTGCCAGTGTTAGGAAGACCAAACTGAGGTTGCTCGCATCAAAATTTGAAAATTTACGCATGTTTGAAGATAAAACTATTTCATCTTATGCTGAAAAATTATGTGAGATCTCAAATCAATCTACCGCTTTTGGGAGTCCAATCTCTAATGAGAACATGGTTAGCAAGTTGCTTCGAACTCTCCCAGAAAGATTCAATATCAAAATTTCTGCGATTGAAGAAGCACATGATGTAGGAACCATGAGTATGAGTGAAGCGGTCATCATCTTGCTAACATTTGAGATGAACCTACAAAATCAAAAAGCAAACTCAACTTCAAGGGGAATTGCTCTCCAGACAACAACGGTGTCATCTGATCTTCATGATGATGTTGACGGTTTTCAGGAAATCAATGAAGAAGAGAATCTATGCGTTGCACTCCTGACAAAGAAGTTCAACTCACTAGTTCATTCCATGAAGAAAAGCCCCCCAAATATCAAACCTCGACGGTTGTTTGACTCTCCATCCTCATCAACATCAAATTCTGGAAGATCAAATGTGAAGAAGGAAGTTGTTGACACTGGGAAAGACATTGATTCAGTTTAATGTAGAGCATGCTCTGGGTATGGACATTATTCAAACGAATGTCCAACAACACGAAGAAGACAAAGAAATAATTTTAATGTTGTTCTCAGTGATGATTCTGATGTTGAACATGACTCAGATCAGAGAGTGTTGTTCATCAATGTCATGGAAGATGATGATCAGATTATTGATGCTCTGAATGATATTGATGAACTTGATGAACTTGACATTGAAAAATGTGAAGTTGAAGATGGAGTTCTTCCAGATGTTAAAGCAGAAGCTATTGAGATTTCACCCAATACGACAAATTGGTATGAAATGACTCTTCTAGATGAATTCAATCAGGCTTCTGAAATCAGAGAACATGATCCACATGAAGAACAACCTACTGCCTCACTTCAAGAACTCAACAATGTTGTGAATGAAGTCTGCACTCAGTGGACAACTCAATCAAAAGAGCTGAGATTTCTCATGGAAGAAAACCAGTTTCTAAGAGAAAAGGTTGTAAGTCTGGAAATTAGACTTACCAGGAGTGATGCTGAAATCAGCAAACTAAAAAAAGAAGTGGAGGACACCTCAAGAATATTTCAGAAGTGGAATCAAGGAACTAATGTCCTAAATGAAGCCTTAACATTGGGACAGACAGATAGAACTGGATTGGGATTCTCTAATAAATCCTCCATGTCTTTCTCAAACAACAATGTTGTTAAGTTTGTGACAGGTAACAACTCAAGCACGACTACAAGGAACAATGTTGAAGATGATGATCAGAAGCAATGCAAGGGCTCAAAGGTGCGGAAATATGTGTGCCATTACTGTCAGGAGCCTAGACATATCAAACCACATTACTTCAAGTTTCACGATGATGTTGCAACTGAAAGAACAACATCAGGGATCATATCTAGGAACAAGAATCTAAAGAAGTCCAAAAAGATGAAGGTTATATGCAATGTTGTGTACACATCACTGAAGGCCAACATTACTGGAACATGGTACTTCGACAGTGGATGTTCTCGACACATAACAGGCAATAAGGAGTTTCTTGAAGAATATACCACTACAAACAAAGGCAAAGTCAGTTACGGAGGTGAAGCTCAAGGAAACATTGTTGGAAAAGGTACATTAAATGTCAAACATTTTCCTAAGCTTCAGAATGTCCTAAATGTTGAAGGATTGACGGCCAATTTGATCAGTATTAGTCAGCTTTGTGACGATGGTATGCATGTCAAGTTTGACAAAAATACTTGTGAAGTGTTTGACAAACACAACAAATGCATAATGTTTGGGAGCCGTGCATCTGACAATTGCTATCAATCTGACAAAGATGAAACCTCCAACGTGACTGTAAATGATAAAGCAAAATTGATTCATCAAAAACTCGGCCATGTGAGCATGGTAAATTTGAAAAAGTTGATTGTGTCTGATGCTGTTCGTGGCCTACCAAAACTGAATGTTGATCACGATGTTGTATGTGGTGCCTGCCAAAAGGGAAAACAAACCAGAATTCCTCACAAAAGCCTGGGTGGTTGTCAAACAACAAGATTTTTTCAACTCTTACACATGGACATCATGGGACCAGTCGATACAAAGAGTATGAGTGGTAAGAGTTTCATTCTTGTCATTGTTGATGATTTCTCAAGGTATACTTGGGTTGAATTTCTGTAGGAAAAATCTGAAATATTCAAAGTATTCAAAAGATTCTGCTGTACAATATGTTTGTAATTTGATACCAACATTGTATGCGTAAGAACAGATCATGGAAGAGAATTTGAGAATACTGCATTCGATTATTTTTGTGAAAGAAAATGAATACTCCATGAGTATTCAGCTCCTAAAACTCCAGAACAAAATGGAGTAGTGGAGAGAAAGAATCAAACTCTGCAGAAAATGTCATGTGCAATGTTACAGGCTAAAGGACTTTCAAAAAAGCTATGGGCTGAAGCTGTTAACACAGCTTGTCACATCGAGAACAGAGTCTATCTTCGACCAGGAAGAAAGGAGACTCCGTATGAGCTTCTAAGAGAAAGAAAGCCAAATCTTAAATATTTTCATGTGTTTGGATGTGTCTGCTACATCCTGAACGACAGAGACTATCTTGGAAAGTTTGACTCCAAGAGTGACAAAGGATTGTTCTTGGGATATGCTCAAAACAACAGAGCATATCGGGTTCTTAATCTAAGAACTAAGGTCGTACAAGAATCTGTCAATGTTGTATTTGATGATCTTGCAGGTCTGGCGACAAGAACTGAAGAAGATGATGTGTCATTTCTCTTACATGAACCAGATGTTGCCGATAAAGAGTCCAGTAACACTGACAAAAGTCCTAAGAAAAGTCCTGATGTCAAAACCAATGTTTCTTCTCCGTCAGTGAATGAATCAACATCACCCCAGACACCAGATTCAGACTCATCATCTGAAAGTGATGATGAACAACTTCCACTGGCTCAATATGAACCAAGACGTGATCTTCCAAGGAGAATCAAAAGAGATCACCCAATTTCCCAAATCATCGGTGATGGATCTCAAGGAGTCAAAACCAGAATGAAGAGCTCAGCCGATGTTGCTGAATTGGTCAAACAGGTTTGCATGTCATCAGTTATTAACCTTGTGTCCATTTCACGTTTTCTATCCAGTGTTGAACCTAAAAATGTCAAAGAAGCATTAAAAGATAAATTCTGGGTAGAAGCAATGCATGATGAGTTGATTCAGTTTGTTTGAAATAATGTGTGGGAATTGGTTCTAAGGCCTGAAAATAAAAATTTAATTGGAACTAAATGGATTTTTAAGAACAAGACTGATGAGTCTGGGAATGTGGTTAGAAACAAAGCCAGGCTAGTGGCACAAGGTTATACACAAGTAGAAGGAATAGACTATGATGAAACATTCACTCCTGTTGCTAGAATAGAGTATATCCTTCTCCTACTTGTCATTGCTTGCCACATTGGGTTTACATTGCATCAAATGGATGTCAAAAGCGCCTTCCTAAATGGGATTTTGAATGAGGAAGCCTATGTTGAACAACCAAAAGGCTTTGAATGTCACGAAAAATCAAACCATGTGCTGAAACTACACAAGGCTCTGTATGGGCTTAAACAAGCTCTTAGAGCTTGGTATGCTCGTCTTACGGAGTTTTTAATTGACTTTGGCTTTTCAAGAGGCGTGGTTGATAAAACCTTGTTTATCAAAAGGATTCACAAACACATCATTGTTGCACAAATCTATGTTGATGATATTGTGTTTGGATCCACTTGTTCTAACCTCCTCAGTGAGTTTGTTGATGCAATGTGCAACACTTTTGAGATGAGCATGGTCGGTGAATTGGCCTACTTTCTTGGTCTCCAAATCAAGCAAGATAAAGATGGGATTTTTATATCCCAAAGCAAGTATGCCAAAAATCTGATCAAGCGATTCGGGCTTGAAGCTGCAAAGCCTATGAAGACACCAATGGGATCCTCTGAAAAACTGAGCAAAGACAATATTGGAGTCAATGTTGACCCAACAATGTATAGAGGAATGATTGGAAGCTTGCTCTACTTGACTGCCAGCAGACCTGATATCATGTTCAGTGTTGGAGTATGCGCTAGATACCAAGCTCAACCCAAGGAATCTCACTTGAAAGCTGTCAAAAGAATAATTCGATATGTTGCTGGTACAGTCGACTTTGAAATCAGGTATTGTAAAGATACAAACACCAGCCTTATTGGATACAGTGATTCAGACTAGGCAGGTGATGTTGATGATAGGAAGAGCACAAGTGGTGGTTGCTTCTTTTTGGGGAGCGATATGGTTTCTTGGTCAAGTAAGAAACAAAATTGCATCTCATTGTCAACAGCTGAATCTGAATACATTGCAGCTGCAAGTTGTTGTGCTCAGTTGGTGTGGTTGAACCAAATGATGAAGGACTATGGCATGACAAGCTCATCACTTACCTTGTTATGTGATAATGCCAGCGCTATTAAAATTTTCAAGAATCCTGTTCAACATTCACGCACTAAGCACATCGACATTCACCATCACTTTATCAGAGACTTGGTAGAAACGGAGATCATAAACATCAAGTATATATCCACGGAGAACCAAACAGCGGATATTTTTACCAAGCCCCTTGATTTCGAGAGATTTTCTGCCTTGAGAAAGTCTCTTGAAATGTGCTCTGTTTAATTAGATATTTATGTTTACTAATGTTGAACTCAATGTGAGTTTGTTTTCATCAACATCAGTTGTTTATCTTGTTAGTCTTTTTAGTTTTTTTTTCTCTTAAGTAAAGTTCAAGGTGTACTTAATGAAAATATGGTTTATCTGCTCGTAATTTAACACAATAAGCTACTTGAAATTATTTATCTGTGTTTATGAATGAAATACCCTTGACCTTAAAAAGGTAAAATATAAAAATTTTGGGTTTATTTCATTCATTGTAAATGTTGTAGCTGATGTTTTGTGCAAGATTGCAGAGAAACCATATTCTTCAGAAAATATATGCCTAGAATTATATTTGTTATGTATATGGATTCCGTCTGTTTATTATTTTATTTAATTTAAAAAAAACAAAACAAAAAAAGGACGGATTTGTTCAGGGGGCCCATGAATATCTCTAATTGTACTTTGGTGATAATTACACCTTCGGATATCCCTATCCACTAATCCGATTTTTGAATTTTTTATTCTTGTTTGTAGCGATGTGACAGTTTTGGAGAGTTCCGAGATTTGAGGGATTTGGCATCTATATCTCGAATTAAATTTCAAATCTCTTACTCATTCTCTCTCTATCGAGTTGCTTCATTTATTTTCATCTTGTCTTTCTCTATTTTCTCTGTTTTCCTCTCAAGCTTTTTCAGAACATCCATGGCGGATCCAAGTGAAATAGTTGTTGTGTTTCAAATGATGAAACAAGTGTTGGAGAAAACCATGGGCACTCCATCTTCAACCTTAGTTCCTGTTGGAACTTCAACATCAACTCCCGCACTCACTGTAACAACAGGAGTGCTTGAGGAAGGTGCTAAATCTAAGTCGGAGAAGCCCTCATCTCCTCCGACTGAACATGCTGACACTCCAATGAAGGAAGCTGAGATTCCTAAAGAGCTTCAAGTGCTGAACCCAACACCACTTCAACAAGTGCACCTAGGAGAAGAAGAAAACCCCATAGATCCCGATCTTGGGATTCACATTCGAGATATTGCCAGCAAGAAGAAGAAGGCCGAGCCAACTCGTAAATCTAAGAGGCTTCACAGTTCTCAAGACACTGAAAAAGAAGAGATTGAAGAAACTAGCAAGAAGGCTAGGAGAACTCTGAAGATGGAGACCAAGCTGATGAGGTCTCTAAAGGATGAATCGGATGATGAGGAGAATCCTCCTAAGAACTCTTCCATTAAAGTCTCTACTGATGTTGAAGTGGATGTTGAACAAGAAGAGGAAGCTGCTTCGGAGATTCCTGAATCTGTAAAGAAAGGAGTTTCTTCTGAAGCTGTGAAGAAAGCCACTTCTCCCACTTCCTCTCATGATATGGTCTCTTCCAGCACTGCTCGAGATGTTCTCTCCCCCACTCAGTCAGGCAATGTCAAAGATGATGCTGAGTCTCAAGGATGAAAATATCGCTATCGCACCGTATATCGTAACTTCAATTTTACGGATATATCGATATCGCAGAAAATTGAAAAAAATGACGGAAATCATATTAAAATCTTGGAAATTTAGCAAGAAATTTTAGGACCTAATATAACATATTATTATGCACATATTCTACTGAAAATTTTGATAGAATTGTATTTTGAAAGCAAACATATGAATAATACATTATATAAATACCGTCGGAGACAATACATTTTACAAAATAATACATAATACAATATAAAATAACTAAATAAACATTATAAAGTATAATTAATACCAAAATGAGGATCTATGAGGTTCAAATGTAGTAGATGGAATGCCATCTTGTTCTAAACAATATTGGTACCAACTCATCACATTAGAGTAATTATGGATATAATTATGCACATGTGTTTGATATGTTTCTTGATTTCTTCCAACAACTTCACCATGAATTGGATAATGTCCACTGATCCAATTATTTTGTTGATGCACATTTTGACCTCCATATACATTTTGAGTAGTCCAATCAAATTGTGAACTCCCATATGTGTAAGAAGCATTTGAATCTTGGGACATATCACTATGATCAGTGACACCCATATTCATAGAATCAAGATTGGCTGAAAGTGATTCAATATCAGTGCTTGAACTTTCTTCTTGAGTCCATACACGTTTCCTTATATATTCCTTTCCAATTGCACCTATTCCAGGACCTCCAGCTCTACTTCCGTGGTCCATATCTTGTGTTGCATGAGTGAAGTCGGCCTCACAACTGAATGGACTCAATAATGTATGACTTGAACCATAATCGTGTTGAGTGTTCCCACCATTTCCACCACCATCATCATTTCCACCACTTCCATCATTTCCTCCATCACTGTTTCCCTCATCCTCTGTTGAGCTATCTGTTTTTGAATCATGAGAAGTATTACCCACTTCTTGTTGTAATACTTGATTCACATCAATGCCATAATCACAAGCCATAGTAGCTATTTTTGGATCAGGATTTCCCTCATTATCATCTAAGTGTGCAAGGCGAACCCATTGAAAAAGCGGATTTCCTTCTTCATCATTTTCATCAGCTGTTATATCTACCAAATCTAGATATTCTTGCTCTGCAACCTTATCATTTTCAGCTTCCATATCTCGTATCCTTAACTTCATATTATAATAGCAAAAGACCAATTGTTGAAGTTTTGGATACGCAAGTCGATTCATTTGCTTTGTGTGGATTAAGGCAAAAGTGCTCCAGTTCCTCTCACATGCAGAAGATGATGCCGTCTGTGATAATATTCGCACAGCCAAATCTCTAACTGTAGGTGATGAATGACCATACATAACCCACCACTCAGCTGCCATTACGAAACAACAATAAATATACAATGCATATTTATTCATTGAAGATATGATCTTAAATTATTTAAACAAGCTCTATTTGAAAATATTAAGTAAAAGACTTACATGGGACCATAGTAGATCGAGAAGTAATTGCAGCACGATCAGCAAATCCTTTTCTCCCGTCACGAAAATATGTAAGCTTCACATTTAATACAACCAAAATATGATAACTAATATGATAATATGATATCTTATCTTAAAACGAAAATATGATAACTACCATTGAAAAATTATATCACCTCATTTCCAAATTGAGCTACACCATTAGAGTTTGGGTCCAGCTTGTTAAAAACTTCATGAACCGCTTTAATTAATTTTGGATCATCACCAACTCCTGGCTGATATTGGAATCGCGGATTCAAGTAATAAGCTGAAAATTTATAAAAGATTATTAGAGCCTTAGAGTGTCATGAATATAATATAAATGTGCAAACAATTCATGTAAATGGAAAAAGTATTTACCTGCTGCATGTAATGGATGAGAAAGTGTACGGTCCCACCTTGAATCGATTATGTTCAATATCCATCGTGATCCTTTCAAGCGTTCAACTTTTTCTTTCATAACACGAAGTAAGTCATACAATATGGGCATAGTAGGAACCACCTCGGTGTCCACCACTCGTAGAACTTGGTATAAGGGCTCATAAAAATCAACAACATATTTTACACCATCCCATAAAGATTGATCAAGAACTTGTCTTTCTAACTTTCTGCCCAAAGCTGATTGACTTAGTCGGTTATTTCCCCATTCATCACTTGTAAACAACTGCTTCAAGCCTGTCTTTTTCTTTAGAAGACTGTCCAATGAGATATAATTTGTTGCAAAACGTGTAGCTCCTGGGCGTACAATATCTCCTTGACACATCTCCCGCATGAGTGCAAGTAGCCAACCATGGTTATAAATGTAATTGGTTAATTGTCTAGCCTTTGAAATTACCTCTACAACAGTCTCTCTTTTTCCAATATCTTCGAATATTAAGTCGATACAGTGAGCAGCACATGGTGTCCAATACAAATCATAGTTATTCATGAGTTTTTTTCCTGCTTTCACAAAAGCTGAACCATTATCAGTAACAATCTGTACAACATTCTTAGGACCAACCTCCAGCACCACATCCTTCAACAAACCATATATATACTTATGATCCTTGATTCTATTGGATGAATCAACCGATTTAAGATATACGATTCTGCCCTTACAATAGACCATGAAATTTATGATGGACAACTTTGTTGGTCCAGTCCATCCATCTGACATTATCGTGCACCCATAGATTTTCCATTTTTCCTTTTGGGCATCGACATACTCACTCATTTCTTTATGCTCCATATCGAGATATTTTTCTTTGATCTCATATGGAGTCGGTGGCAACACTCCCGTTCCTACTTCTTGCACACCCGCAATCATATTTTTGAAATGGTGTGATGATGCTTTGCTGGGTGGTACATTCTCATAAATAAAAAACTTACTCACCAATCTGCCAAGTTTTTCTTTCAAATTGCCACGAGAAAATATATCTTTGATCTTTTTCTGTTTTGCACCTTGTGATTTGTATAAAGATGGTGCAGCAGAAGGTTCATGGCCTGATTCACGAACACTATGTGTTTGATGAAATTGAGAAGAAGATGGATTTATACTTCGACTTGAGCTGCCTCTTTTATTTTGGGTCCAACTCAGTCTTTGTTGTCTTTCCCATTCACTTGCTTTAGAAGCTTCCATGGCAACACGATATGCTTTTCGTTCTGTTGGATCAAGATCAGCAGGATACATGAACACGTCTTCCTCATCTGCTTCTTCATCATCATCTTCATCTCTTAATCCCTGACGCAATTCTTCTCTAATTTCTTTCATCTTTTCAGATTTTCTTTGCTTTGCATGATCTTTCATTTTTAACAATTTACGAATTTCTTACTTAACTTCAGGAGGCACATTTGAGCATTTTCGTGCATTTTTCCTAGGATCTGTGTGGCTCAAATGATATTTGAAACGAGTAATGCCTCCACTTGGAAGTACAAGACCACAAAAATTGCATATAGTTCCATTCTTGTTATCGGGAATTGGTTTACAATATTTCCATGCTGGATCAAGTCTTGCATTGTCACCTTCTCCACTACCACTTCCCCTTTTCATTTTCTTTTGTAACTTTAAATTTTAAAAAAAAAAGTTAGCTAAGCGCTAAAAATCTATACATAATTTTTATGGGGATGAGCATTAGATTAAAAAAAAAAGCACAATACATAAAAAAATAAGTTGAGAAGTTGTTATTAGGATGGCCACACAACATAACTCTTTTTGCTTTCTTCTTTTAGGTTATTTTTTGAACGTGTTATTTAATTAGCTAGAGTAAAGAGAGCAATATTTATAGAACATGTATAGCTTTATTTTTAAAGTACTACAATTTTTAGTTTCAATTGGCATTAAATACAAAATCAATATGTATATTAAGTGTTTTTTTTATCTTTCTTTCAGTTTCAGTTATTTATTTAACATTATTATAATATTTAGTTTCATTCAAAATTTTAAGCAAACAACTATGTAATGTTAAAATCCAAAAATATTGAAAAGGATTAAAACAAATGATAACAGTTAATTATGTATGCAATAGTTTCGATGCACTTAAATAATTTGAACTCATTAATAAAGTTAAACAATAATAGGATTAAACAAATAGTGAACAAAATAAGGGAATCATCAATAAATTCTAATACTAAACATGTTTGAAATGAATTAAAAAAAAATTGTTCGAAAGGAATTAAAAAAATGGCAAACAAAAAAAATTTAGGGGAATGACAAATTACGAGAATCGAACCTCCACCCTCAGTCATATTATGGGCTTTTGTTTAGGCCCGACAACCAATTCGTCCAACACATGTTCAGCTATTAAATTCCTAGAAAATAAGTTTTGTAGGTAAATTTTATGCTATATTTTTTCCGGACAATTTTGCCCATACGATTTTGCCTTAATATATGTATAGATTTTTAATTGCAGAATGTAAAATGAAACACACATTATAAAATAGATGATTTCAGCACCAGGCTTGTGCTAATTCCATTAAATTGCATAAGGAAAAATTTGGGTGTATGATCCGTGTCTTAAATTTTGGAGTGATAACTCAACAAAATCTCATATATGGAATAAATTCACTTATATGTCCAAATTAAAGTTGTTTACAAAATTACATGTAAAAATGTAAAGCAAAAATTCAATAATATTTTGCAACACGTGAAAATAAGAATCCAAGATTTCATCAACACAAAACTCTTCATCATCATCATCAAAGAAAAATATTTTATAAGATATAATTACAACATACGTACCAATTTATAAATAAAATAAAATTATAAATTTACATACCTGATTTGTAGCTCTTCAAAATGACAAATTGAATGCATTAATTCCTTTCCATGATCACATCATCACTGCCAATTGCAAAATAAAATTACAAATAAATATGTGAATAATTAAATTTTATTTAATTAAATATGTTGAGACTTGAGAGAGATTTTCATCTCATACCTTAAAAATTGAATGAATCGTTTTGAAATGAATTGCATGCTTAATTTATTTTATAGACAAAAAACATCATATAAAAAGACAACAAATCACTATATTCATTATCACACATTTGAATGAATCGTTATGAAATAATTGTTTGGCACATCCAACACCATGTGATCATCTACACGGATACACCTATATTTTACAAAAAGACAACATTCATTATCACACATTTGGCAATTTCTACATTAGATTTCAAAGACATGATGATATATTGGTTGAAAGTTGAAAAAAGTTGGCAAATAATTTATATTCAATCCAAGGATTAAAAAATATTGTAACTCAAATAATTACATTGGATATCTAAAAAAGACCACAAAAATATATAGTATTAAATAAAAATAAAAATAAAAATATATTATAGAAAATATAAAAAAATCACGATATATTGCGATATTGTGCGATATTTTGCGATATTTCGCCGATACTCGGGAAAAAAGATATTCTCCCCAATATCCGTATCGCAATGTCAATATCCGCGATATATCCCGATTTTTTCATCCTTGCTGAGTCTGGAGATTCTGAACCAGTCTATCCACCAGGTTCCCCTCATGATGTTACTTCTGCTTTTAGTAAGACTTTCTACTCTAAGCATGCTAAGGCTCAATACAAAATTATTTGCAATCGTCCTGTGCGTGTTGAGAAACAAATTGATGTCTTAAGCTTTAAGAAGTATGGCATGGATATGTTTTTGAAAGAGAGGGGTCTGTGGAAATCTGTTTCATTTTTGTCGACTTTTGAGCCTGATGTGATTGTTGAATTCTATGCCAATGTGTCTCCTGATAAGGGTGATAAAACGAGGAGCAAATATGGGGAAATTTATATGCGTGGTCATGTGTTTAAGTTTAATCCGATGGTGATCAACAAGTTCTTAGGTCTAGGCAATGACAATGATGTTGTTAGTCTAGATCTTATTGATGATGTTGTGTCGACTATAACTGGTGGAATGGTAACCAAGTGGACAAACAAAATTTCCACTTCTAAGCTTACATTTTCATACTCTGTCTTATACAAGATTATTGTGTGTAATTGGTTACGTACCACTAACACTTCAGTCCTCACTGTTGATCAAGCATTTCTGCTCTTTAAACTTGGCACTAAGATCCCCTTCAGCCTCGGAGACTACATTTTTGATTATGTGATGAAGGCTGCTACAAAGACCAGCAACACCAGCATCCTTCATTTTCCCTGCCTCATCTATGCAGTTATGGTTGAGCAAGGTGTGAAGCCAAATAAGAAGAAGATAGTCATTGAAACGTCGACTATCACAATTGTCAAACCAAAAAGAAATGATGATTGTGTGATGGATCTCCCTTACAACCTTGCTCTAAGCTCTACGGCTGCCTCCAGAGATGTTGATTAGGATGTTGGAATAGAGACTGCTCTCTCTCCCCCACGATCTGAGAGTGAATTGGCTAGTGCATCTTCACATTTGGTGACATTTTCTATGCAGGTGTTAAATTTCCTTTATCAAGCAGATGGATTCTATGATCCATCAAAGCACAGTCCTCACCAATGCTACGGTTGAACATCGCAAAGCTCTGTGAAGTGCATTTTCTGTACAAAAAGGGGGAGTAGCATCGAATGTTGGTGGCCCTGCTGGTGAAGATGAAGCGGAGAAGGCTGGGAAGTCGGTGGCCAAGTCTAAGGGAAAGAAGAAGATTTAATTCTTCTGTTTCAAAAACAATTTTAATTAATGTTTCTGTTATGTGCTGGACACATCTATATTTTTGCTCTATGTGCTGGACACATGTTTTATTTTTAATGTTTGGATGTTTTGGGTATTCAAGTTTTGAATATCCTTGAATAGTTAATTTTAATCATCAGTTTAGTCTGATGATTTTGATATCTATATATGCTTGATTTTTGCATATTGTTTATATGGTGATAATCTCAGTATTGTTGTCTTATTGTTCGCATATTGTGCAATATGTGATGTTTTATGTTGGGAATGATCTTAACATTGTCATGCACATAGTTTAATCTATGTTATGTTTATGTTGGGTGTATTCTCAGCATTGCATGTATAGGGGATGATTACCCACTTGTATTTGTATACTATTGTATAGATAATAACTTAAGGGGGAGCAGACCTTAAGGGGGAGTGGTTGTATCTCCATGTAGTTTTGATCGTATTCCGCTGCGGCTCTAATTGTATATATTGAGTTTTTGTGTTTTGTGCAGAAAGGATAAGCTTAAGGGGGAGATTGTTGAGAATGATGGATTTCAGATGATGTTATCACTTCGTTGATAACATCGAAGTCAATGTCGTATCCAATGTCATCCGTTATTCTCGCTACATCGAGTGTAACACTCAGGATGCTAATCTTATCATTTTCTAATTTTTAGGATTAATTTATTTTAAATTAATCTGATTAAATTATGATTTTTGTCACATTTCATTTTCCACGTATTTAGGATTTTATTACTGATTTAATTATAGAATAAATCATGGATTATGCTTGATTTTAACTAGGTCAGAATCTGTTCCGAGTTTCAAGGGACGTGATGTTCCCCACTTCATCTTAGATACTAACCGTTGCAGAGAACGTGGGTCGCTGGAGTAACCACCATTATTACATGATGTTGAAGAACGTGTGCTACGCAGTGCATAGGCCGGTTATCTCGAGTCCAATTCAGCAAGGGTAGTGGAAGGCAGTAGTTTTGCATCTGACTCATCAAAGATCATGGAGAAACTACCCAGCCGAGATGGAGGAAGTATTTAAGGCATTTCCAAACCTTAAAATCATTTATGCAAGCAGGTTATCACCGTGGTTTGTGAGAAGCTCTGAATCTTGCATCTAGTGTCATCTCTGAAATCTAAGACATCTTCCTCGACATCTGCCTAGCGTCCCAATCAGCTGGAGACTTTCATTCCAGTTGTGTGTGTAGGTTAGATAGTCAACTTTGAGAAGTCTAGGATTTAGAGTGACTGATTGTAATCTATCTATGTGTTTAGATAGGTTTGTTTTTGAGCGATTATTCGAGTGAGTGAAGCTAGGTTAGTCTTCTGTATGTTTTATGCTGTGTTGTTAAAGGAGTGAACCGAGACAACATCTGCATTGTTTTTGTTTATCACTTATGATAGTGAATTTCACCTTGAGGCAATCACACATCGTAAGGAGTGTGATTTAAAACTTATTTTGTGCAAAGTTCTGTTTACATTTCCGCTGCATGTTGAAGGCAATGTGGTAACACTAGCTTCAACACTACATTTAACTTTGCAATTTACATTTGTAATTCACATTGTTTCAGGTAACAAATTCTAACAGAGCCAATCCATCATAGAAAAATGAAGAGGTCGTTTAAAGAAAATCAAAGAAGAATTTACTTTTTAAAACGAAAGTTCACTATTCCACCATTTTTATTGAAAACACTCTCGAGCGTTTAATTAACCTATGATTGAAAATCTAAGAACATGAATGGATTCCTTGGACAATTTTCTATAGAGATAAATTGTCAAAACAAGACTCAAATCAATATATAAGATTTAAAAAAGATTCAAAAATCACGTCTTTACTGAAAAATACTATTTACAGGTTTACCCTTTATGATTTTCAACTCCAAAACTCCTGTAGAGGTCAGATTAAAATTCTGAAACCACTAGCAGCTTCCTTTAGGTCGTTACGTGTCGCAAATTATATATGTTTAACTTTATTTTAGCTCTAATTATTTTCTTTAGTATTCTAAATAAATTTAGAAAACTCAATAAGATATTCTGAAATTCTTGGGTGTTACAATAACACAACATCATCTTATCTATATAAGATGCTTGTGATAGTGCTAAAAATTTATTCTTGCGATCTCGAACAATTTAAATTCCAAAAATATAATTCGCTTCTCCCAAATCTTTTATTTGGAATTACTTGGTCAGCCAATCTTTAATTGCTGATAACATTTTCCACAACATTCCCAATGAGTAGAATGTCATCCATATAAAGCACTCAAAATGCCACTTTACTATCCTTGATTCACTTGTAAACACAAGGTTCATCAATATTTTGGTCAAAACCATATGATTTAACGGTTTCATCAAAATTATGGTTCCAAGATTGAGAAACTTGCTTTAGCCCGTAAATGGATCTAAGCAATTAGCAGTCTTTCTGCTCTTGCCCTTTAGTTACAAAATCCTTTGGTTGCTGCATGTAGATATCTTCATCTAGATAGCCATTCAAAAAGGCTGTCTTGACATACATCTGCCATATTCCATAGTCAAAACATGCAGCAATTGAAAGAAATATACAAATGGATTTAAGCATGACTACAGACGAGAAAGTCTCTTCATAGTCAACTTCTTACTTTTGGGTAAAACCCCCACAAGTCTTGCTTTGAAAGTTTCTACTTTCCCATCCACACATCTCTTTCTTTTGTAGATCCATTTGCACCCTATTGATTTGACACCTTTAGGTAGATCTTTAAGACCCCAGACAAAATTGTGTTAGTTTTGTATACTGGAAGACTCGTCTTTGTATACTTTTCTGATGATATGATGATATGAAATGAAAGTTATTGCAGTCAATGTTTGCATTTAGATTATGTTCTATAATTGTTCTATGCAAAGTTCCATATACTTACATTGTAGATGATATGGTGTGGGGAGTCACATGGTAAGATCATATCATTAGAATCTTGTAATGTATTAAATAGGTCACGGCTTAGATGGTCCTGAACACACCATCGGTACACCGTAGAATAATCTGATAAGTTAGTTTATCTTGACTAACTGATTATTCTAGTACACTCGTTAGTGTATTGAGGAGGATCACGATAGGATACTATTCTCTGTCTCTGACCCAGTTACTGAGAGAATAAAGATCCATAGAGTTCGGGTTCTGAACTCATGTGATATTGGCAAGCATATGTGTGCGTTGTCTATTGCTTTGATTTATCAATGAGTAAGATCTTTTCGTAGATCGAATTCGATATCTTGGGTAATAACAATGTATACATGATGTCTCGAGCAGTGTGCATGAGCACCGTGTCCTGGTGCGCCAGGTTGATGATGTTCTCTTGAGGAAACACAAGTTCATGTTGAAACCCTGCAGGTGGAATTTATTCCGTACATGAATAAAGCTTGTGTGGTACTACTCAAGGTTTTAGATGTTAATTAATTATAGTTGTCAGAGGCTGACATAATTAATTAATGAACATTATATCTCAAACACAGGGAATGGCTGGACTAAAGGAGAAAGCATATTCGTAAATATGTATTAAATTGGTAGGTCAGTTTTACTTCTTTAGTGGAATAAAAGTAAAACTTAATTTATTTAATTATATCCTAAGTTTATTGGATATTGGATATTAAATAAATTAGTGGGCCAATTTAATATTCTTCTAGATCCCTATTGTAGCCCAATTGACTGATAGTGGACTGGATATAGAACTTGAGATAGAGGCCCAAACCTAGTAGGGTTTGAGAAGCAAAATTTCGCCCACTTCCCTATAAAAGGGGAAGGGGGGGACGAAATTTTGGGAGTTAAGATCAGCCCCTCTTTGTCTCTCAAAGTTATCCACAGATTTCACAATCCTATCTAGTAGATTTCAGCCCACTCTGAATCTAGATACAGACCGGGAATACAACAGAAGATCTTGGAGTGGAATACAGTGGTGGTCGATTTTGAGCTAGGTGGCGCCAACTACAGTGTTCATTCAACAGCAAGATTAGATCTTTAATCTTGCCCACAGACCGTCTATCGATTTGTAAGTAGATTCGTTTCTATGTCTTCCGCTTTAATAGATTCGAATCTGCTCTGCATGCTTTTTTATTAGAATGTAATAAACATGCATGTGACATAAAATTATGATTTGCATGAACACGGATTAATGAACAACCAAATGATCCTGCGGTGGTTTAATTCGAAAAAATCCCAACAAATTGGAGTACATAGACTCCA